>JACBWV010000610.1:27800509-27977996 GCA_013435795.1 Chlamydomonas sp. ICE-L | reverse complement strand
CATGACCTGACCATGACTGACCCTGCCTGACCTGACCTGACCTGACCGACCTACCTGACCTGCCTGACCGGACCCGGACCTACCTGACCTGACCTGACCGGACCTGACCTGGCCCTACCTGACTGACCTGACCTACCTACCTACCTGAACCTGACCTGACCTGACCTTACCTGACCTGACTACTGACCGGACACCCTACCGACCTGACCTGACAATACCCTGACCTGACCTGACCTACCTACCTGACTGACCCTGAACCTGACTGACTGACCTGACCTGACCTGACATGACCGGACGACCTGACCTGACCTACCCTGACTACTACCTGACCTGACCATACCTGACCTGACTGACCTGACCTACCGGGACCGCCTGACCGAACCTGCGGACCTGACCTACCTGACTGACCCGACCTTGACCTGACCTGACCTGACCTGACCTGACCTGACCTGACCTGACCTGACCTGACCTCACCTGACCATACCTGACCTCACTGACTCACATGACCTCACCTGACCTCACGCTGACCTCACATGACCCTCAACCGACCGACATGAACCGGACCTACCCGAGCCTCACCGACCGCACCTGAAACCTCACCTGACCACCTGACCTGACCTGACCTACCTGACCTGACCTGAGACCTGACCTGAAACCTGAACCTGACCTGACCTGACCTGACCTGACCTGACCAGATCTACCGGACCTGACCTGACCTGACGTTGGACCTGACCTGACCTGACTGACATGACCTGACCTGACCCCCTGACTGACTCTGACCTGACCTGACCCGACTGACCTGACCTACCGGACCTGACCGGACCTGACCTGCCTGACCTGACCCTGACCTGAACCTGACCTGACCTGACCTGACCTACCTGAACTACCTGACCTACCTGAACCTGACCCTGACCTACCTGACCTGACCTACCTGACCTGCAAACCTTACCTGACCTGAACCTGACCTGACTGACCTGACTGACCTGACCTGACCGGACCTGACCTGACCTGACCGAACTGACCCTACCTGACCTGACCTGACCTGACTGACTTGACCGACCTGACCTGACCTGACCCATGACATGACTGACCTGACCTGACCGACCTGACCTGACCGGACCTGACCTGACCTGAACTTACCTGACCTTACCTGACCCTGACCCTGACCTGGCCTGACCGGACCTACTTACCTGACCTGAACCAAGACCTGACCTGAACGACTGACCTGACACTGACACCTGACCTGAACCTGAACCTGACCGACCTGACCTGACCTGACCTGACCTGAACCTGCCCTAACCTGAACCTGACTGCCATGACCTGGAACCTGACCTGACCTGACCTGACCTGACCTGACCTGACCTGACCTGACCTGACCTGACCTGACCTGACTACGTGACTGACCTGACCTGACACTGACCTGACCTGACCCGGACCTGACCTGACCTGACCTGCCTGAACCTGACCTGACCTGACGGCTACCTGACCTCACCTGACCCTCACCTGAAACCTGACCTGACCTGACGCTGACACTGCCCGACCTGACCTGACCTGACCCCTGGACCTGACCTGACCCTGACCTGCCTGACCTTACCTACCTGACCTGACCTGACCTTTACCGGGCCTGAACCTGACCTGACCTGACCTGACCTACCTGGCCTGACCTGACCCTGACCTGACCTGACCTGACCTGACCTGACCTGACCCTGACTGACCTGACCTTACCTTGACCTGGACCTGGACCTGACGCCTGACCTGACCTGACCTGACCGTACCTGACCTGACCTGACCTGACCTGACCGACATGACCTGACCTGACTGACCTGACCTGAACCTGACTGACCTGACCTACCTGACCTGACCTGACCGGAACCTGACCTGACCTGACCTGACCTGACCTGACCTGACCCTGACGGACCTGACCTGACATGACCTGACCTGACCTGACCTGACCTGACCTGAACCTGACCTGCCTGAGCTACCTGACTGACCTGAAACTGACTACCTGCCTGAACCTGACCTGGACCTGACCTGACCTGACCCTGACCTGACTACCTGACCGGACCTGGACCTGACTGACTGACCTACCGGACCTGCCCTGACCTGACCGGACCTGACCTGACATGACCTGACCTGAACTGGACCTCTGACCTGACCTGACCTACCTGACTACCTACTGACCTGACCTGACCTGACCTGAACTGACCTGACCTGACATGATCCTGACCTGACATGACCTGACCTGACCTTGACTGACCTACCTGACTGACCTGCCCGGACCTGACGCTGACCTGACCTGACCTGACCTGACCGGACCTGACCTGACCTTACCTGACCTGACCTGACCTGACCTGACCTGAACTACCCTGACCTGACCTTAACCTGACCCTGACCGCACTACCTGACCTGACCTGACCTTACCTGACCTGACCTGACCCTGAACCTGACCTGACGCGACCTGACCTGACCTGACCTACCTGACTGACCGACCTGACACTGACATGACCCCTGACATGACCTGACATGACCTGACCTGACATGACCTGACCTGACCTGAATCTGACATGACCTACCTGACCTGATCTGAACCTGACCTGACCTGACCTGACCTGACCATGACCGGGCCTGACCTGACCTTACCTGACCTGGCTGACCTGCCTGACCTGGACCTGACCTGACCTGACCTGACCTGACCGTGACGCTGACGTCTGACTGACGCGGACCTGACCTGACATGACCGACCCTGACCTGACCTGACCATGACATGACCTGACCTACCTGACTGACCCTGACCGCCGGACCGGACCTGACTGACCTGACCTGACCTGACCTGACTGACATGCCTGACCTGACCCTGACCTGAACCTGACCGAACCTGACCTGAACCTGACCTGACCGGACCTAACCGGACTGACCGGGACCTGACTGACCGGAAACCTGACCTGACCTTACCTGACCTGACCTGACCTGAACATGACCCTGAACTGACCTGAAACCTGACATGACCGACCTGACCTGAACCGACTGACTGACCTGACCCTGCTGACCTGAACCTGACCTGACCTGACAATGACCTGACCTGACCTGCCTGACCTGACCTGACCTGACCTGACCCTGGACCTGACGCCTGACCTGACCTGAGCCTGAGACCCTGACCTGCCTGACCTGACCTGACCTGACCTGACTCTGATCCTGACCTGACCTTACCTGACCTGACCTGCCGACCTGGACATGACTGACCTGACCTGACCTCACATGACCTGACCTCACCTGACCTGACCTCACCTGACCTGACCGGGACGCTCACTGATGACCTCAACCTGACCTCACCTGACTGACCTGACGCTGACCTCACCTGACCTCACCTGACCTCACCTGACCTGACCTGACCTGACCTGACCCTGACCTGACCTGAACCTGACCTGACCCTGACTGACACTGACCTGACCGGACCTGACCTGACCTGACCGTGACCTGATCTGACTGACCTGACTGACCTGACTTGACCTGGACCTGACCTGACCTGCCTGACCTGACTGACCTGACCTGCTGACCTGACCTGACCTGACCTGACCCTGACTGACCTGACTGACCTGACCTGACCTGACCTGACCTGACCTGACCTGACCTGACCTGACCTGACCTGACCTGACCTGACCTGACCTGACCTGACCTGACCTGACCTGACCTGACCTGACCTGACCTGACCTGACCTGACCTGACCTGACCTGACCTGACCTGACCTGGACCTGACCTGACCTGGCCTGACCTGACCTGACCTGACCTGACCTGACCTGACCGACCTGACTGACCTGGACCTGACCTGACCCTGAACTGACTGACCTGACCTGACCTGACCTTACCTACCTGACCTGACCTGACCTGAACCAGACCTGACCTGACCTGAGCCTGGCCTGACCTGACCTGACCTGACACTGACCTGACCAGACCGGACCTGACCTGAACCTGACCTGACCTACCTGGACCTGACCTGACCTGACTGACCTGAACTGACCTGACCTGACCTGAAACCCTGACCGACCTGACCTGGACCTACTGATTCTGACCTGACCCTGAACCTGAACCTGGACCTGACCTGACCTGACTGCCTGACTGGCCTGGCCTGACTGACCGGACCTGACCGGACCTGACCCTGACCTACCTGACCTGACCTGACCTGACTGAACCTGACTGACCTGACCTGACCTGACCTGACCTGACCTGACCTGACCTTGACTGACCTGACCTGGACCTGAACTGACCTGACCGACCGGACCTGACCGGACCGGACCTGAACCTGACCTGACCTGACCTGACCTGACCGGAACCTGACCTGACCTGACCTGACCTGACCTGACCTGACGTGACCTGACCTGCCTGACCTGACCTGACCTGACCTGACCTGAACGGAACCTGACCACTGACCGTGACCTGACCTGACCTGACCTGACCTACCTGACCCGGAACCTGACCTGACCTGACCCCTGACCTGACCTGACCCTGACTGACCTGACCAGACCATGACCTGACCTGACCTGACCTGACCTGACCTGACCTGACCTGACTGACCTGACCGGACCTGACATGACCTGACCTGACCCTGCCTGACCTGACCCTGACCTGACCGGACCTAACCTACCTGACCTGACTGACCTGACCTGACCTGACCTTGACCTGACCTGACTGACCTGACTGACTGACTGACCTGACCCTGACCTGACCTGACCTGACTGACCTACCTGACCTGACCTGACTGAACCGGACTGACCTGACCTGACTGACCTTGACCGTGAACCTGACCTGACCTGACCTGAACTGGACCTGACCGGAGACCTGACCCTACCTGACCTTACCCTGACCTGACCTGACCTGACCTGAACTGACCTGACCCTGACCTGACCTGACCGACCTTACCTGCCCTGACCTGACCTGACTTGACCTGCCTGACCTGACCTAGACCTCACCATTGACCTCACCTGACCTGACCTGACCTGACGCAACCTGACCTGAACCTGACCTGACCTGACCTGACTGACCCCTGACCTGAACCTACCTACCTGACCCCTGACCTGACCTTGACCTCACCTGACCTGACCTGACTGACCTGAACTGAACCTTGACCTTGACCTGTAACCTGACTGAACTGACCGTGACCTGACCTGAACTACCTGACCTGACCTGACCTACCCTTACCTGACCTGACCTGACCTGACCTACCGACCTGACCTACCTGAACATGACCACTGACCCTGACCTGCCTGACCTGACCTGACCTGACCTGACCTGACGGAGCCTGACCATGACCTGACTGACCTGACCTGACTACCTTACCTGACCTGAAACCTGATCGACCCTGACCTGACATACCTGATCTGACCTGACCTGACCGACCTGACTACCTGACCTGACCTGACCTGCCCTGACCTGACCTGGCCTGACCTGACCTGACCTGACCTGACCTGACCTGACCTGACCTGACTACCTTAACCTGACCTGACCTGACCTGACAACCTTGACCTGAACTGACCTGACCTGACCTGCTAACTGACCCGGACCGGACCTGACCTTGACCTGGCTGACCTGACCTGACCTGACCTGACTGACCTGACCTGACCGAACCTGACCTGACCTGACCTGACCTGAACCTGACCTGACCTGACCATGACCTACCGGACCATGACCTGACCTGACCTGTTGACCTGACCTGACCGACCTAGACCTGAAACCTGACCTGAACCGACCCTGACCGACCCTGACCCTGACCTGACCGGAACCGGACCGACCTGACCGGACCTAACCTGACCTGACACGACCTGAACCTGACCTGGGACCCTGACCTGACCTTGACCTGACCTGACCGACCTGACACCTGACTGACCTGACCTGACCTGAAAACCCCCCCGACCTGACCTGACCGACCGGACCTGACCCTGACATGACCTGACCTGACCTGACCTTGACTGACCCTGACCGGGACTCACCTGACCTGCCTGACCTCACCTGAACCTCACCTACCTCACTGACCTCACCTGACCCTCACACCTGACCTCAACTGACCTGACCTTACCTACATGACCTGACCTCGCCAACCGACCGCACCGACCTCACCTACCTGACCTGACTGCGACCTGACCTGACCTGACCTGACCTGACCTGGACCTGACCTGACCGACCTACCTGACCTGAACCTGACCTGACCTGACCAGATTCTGACCTGACCCCTGACCGGACCGGACTGAACTGACCTGACCTGACCGACCTGACATGACCTGGCATGACCTGACCCTGACCTGACCTGACCTGACCTGACCTGACCTGACCTACCTGGACCTGACCTGACCTGACCTGACCTAACCTGACCTGACCTGACCTGAAACCGACTGACCTGACCTGACCTGACAGGACTACCGACCTGACCTGACCTGACCCTACCTGACCTCCTGACCTGCCTGACCTGACCTGACCTGACCCTGACTGACCTACCTGACCTGACCGACCGGAACCTGACCTGAACCTGACCTGAACTGACCCTTACCTGACCTGACCTGACCTGACCTACCTGACCTTGACATGACCTGCCTGACCTGACCTGACCTGACCTGACCTGACCTGACCTGTCTGACCTGACCCTGACAGGACCACCTGACCTGACCTGACCTGACTGACCTGACCTGACCTGACCTGACCTGACTGAACCTGACCTGACCTGACCGACCTGACCTGACCTGACCTGATACCTACCTGACCTGACCTACCGACCTGACCTGAGACCTGACCTGAACCTGACCCTGACCTGACCTGAACCTGACCGAACCTGACCTGACCTGACCTGACCTGACCTGACCTGACCTGACATGACCTGACCTGACCCTGAACCTGACCTGACCTGACCTGACCTGACCTGACCATGACCTGACCTTGACCTGAACTGACCTGAACCTGACCTGAACTGACACCTTACCTGACCTGACCTGACCTGACCTGACCTGACCTGACCTGACCTGACCTGAACTGACCCTGACCTGACCTGACCTACCATGACCTGGCCCTGCATGACCTGACCTGACCTGACTGACCTTACCTACCTGACCTGAACCTGACCTGACCTGACCTGACCTGACCTGACCTGACCTAACCTGACCTGACCTGACCTACCGGACCTGACCAGATACCTGACCTGACCTGACCTGACCTGACCTTACCCTTACCTGAACTGACATACATGACATGACTGAACCGGAACTGACCTGACCTGACCCTGACCTGACCTGACCTGACCTGACCTGACCTGACCTGACCTGGACCTGACCCCTGACCTGACCTGAAACCGTACTGAAACCTGACTGACCTAACCTGACCTGACCTGACCTGACTGACCTGACACTGACTGCCTGACCTGACCTACTGACATGACCTACCTGACCCTGACCTCACCTGACCTGACCTGACCTCACCTGACCTCACCTGACCTCACCTGACCTCACCTGATCCTCACTGACCCTCACCTGACCTGACCTTACACTAACCTGACCTGACCTCACCTGCCTCGACCTGACCTCACCTACCTGACCTGGACTGACCTGACCTGACCTGACCTGACCTGACCTGACCTGACTGACCTGACCTGACCTGACACTGGACCTACCTGACCAGATCTGACCTGAGACCTGACCTGACCTGACTTTGACCTGAACTGACCTGACCTGACCTGACACTGACCTGGCCTGACCTGACCTGACCTGACCTGACTGACCTCTGACTGACCTGACCTGACGATGACCTGACCGACCTGAACTGACCTGACCTGACCTGACCTGACCTGTACTGCACCTGACCTGACCTGACCTGACCTGACCTGACCTGACCTGACCTGACCTGACCTGACCTGACCTGACCTGACCTGACCTGACCTGACCTGACCTGGACCTGACCTGACCTGACCTGACCTGACCTGACATGACCTGACCTGACCTGACCGACCTGACCTGACCTGACCTGACCTGACCTGACCTGACCTGACCTGACCTGACCTGACCTGACCTGACCTGACCTGACCTGACCCTGACCTGACCTGACCTGACCTGACCTGACCTGACCTGACCTGACCTGACCTGACCTGACCTGACCTGACCTGACCTGACCTGACCTGACCTGACCTGACCTGACCTGACCTGACCTGACCTGACCCTGACCTGACCTGACCTGACCTGACCTGACCTGACCTGACCTGACTGACCTGACCTGACCTGACCTGACCTGACCTGACCTGACCTGACCTGACCTGACCTGACCTGACCTGACCTGCCCTGACCTGACCTGACCTGACCTGACCTGACCTGACCTGACCTGACCTGACCTGACCTGACCTGACCTGACCTGACCTGACCTGACCTGACCTGACCTGACCTGACTGACCTGACCTGACCTGACCTGACCTGACCTGACCTGACCTGACCTGACCTGACCTGACCTGACCTGACCTGACCTGACCTGACCTGACCTGACCTGACCTGACCTTTACCATGTACTGACCTGACCTTGCAACCAAATGCTTTTGCACTTTCAGATCACTTCTGGGCAGTTGAAGCAGCTTCCCATCCCCAAGTGCCCCAACGTCAGGAGCCTAGTCACTTCCCATTACCACTTCCCTTGCTTCAAAGGTCCTGTCCCAGCTTCAGTGCGCTCACTGAATGTAAACGTTGCTGTGTATGAGCGCCTATGCAAGGGGGCCTTGCTTGAATGCACTGAGCTGGAAGAACTCACACTTCATAGATGCGAGGAGTTGGATCGAATGCCACCGTCTCCTGCCGGCTTCAGCAAGCTGCTGGCATTGAAACTACTTGAATGAAACCAGCTCACTGATGTGTCTGTCTTGGGTTCCTGCCCCAACCTGCAGACACTAAACATGTCTGATTGCACGCAGCTTGCGGAAGTGTCTGCACTGGGTTCCTGCCCCAACCTGCAGACACTAATCCTGTCAGGTTGCAAACGGTTTGCGGATGTGTCTTTATTGGGTTCATGCTGCCCTAACCTGCAGACACTATACCTGTATGCTTGCGATTTGCTTGTGGATGTGTCTGCATTGAGTTTGTGTCCTAACCTGCAGACACTTAAGCTTTCTCGTTGCTGGGGGCTTATGGACGTGTCTGCATTGGGGTCCTGCACCAACCTGCAGACACTTATCCTGTTTGTTTGCGAACAACTTGTGGATGTTTCTGGAATGAGTTTGTGTCCCAACCTGCAGGCACTTAACTTGTATGGTTGTCGGCAGCTTCAAGACGTGTCTGCATTGGGTTCCTGCCCCACCCTGCAGACACTAAACCTGTGTAGTTGCAAAAATCTTGTGGATGTATCTGCATTGGGTTCCTCTCCAAACCTGCATACACTACTCTTGTCTAATTGCGGAAGGCTTGAGGATGTGTCAGCATTGGGTTCCTGCCCCAACCTGCAGACACTGGACTTGTCTCGTAGCGGATGGCTTGTGAATGTGTCTACATTGAGTTTGTGTCCTAACCTGCAGACACTTAACTTGTCTGTTTGCCGACAGCTTGAAGACGTGTCTGCATTAGGCTCTTGCCCCAACCTCCAGACAATAAACCTGTCCAATTGCCAGCAGCTTTTGTATGTGTCTGCATTGGGTTCCTGCCCCAACCTGCAGTCACTAAACCTGTCTGGTTGCAAAAGGCTTGTGGATGTGTCTACATTGAGTTTGTGTCCTAACCTGCAGATGCATGTATGTACGACAGGGGTTGGGCAATATAGGGTGTAAGGCACTATCTTTAAGGCTGTTGTTTTGTGGTGTCCTCCGTCTGCGGATAGCACCACCAGGCCTTATTGATACGAGTACCTTATGCGCATACCTGCTATAAATTTGTCCAATCTGCTTATTGCCGCGCATTATTTTGCTTGCAACCGGCTATCTAAATGTATGACGGGGGCGGGCGTGTGTGTGTGAGTGTGTGTGAGTGTGTGTGTGTGAAGAGGGGTGGGGGGGGGGGGGGGGGGGGGGGGGGGGGGATAAAACGAAAAAGCACCGATGAATTGACCCCAGATAATCGGTATACCGACGGGGGCCACTTCGTCCTATATTTAGCTATAATTGCTACAGTGAAGCGCTCTTACCAGCACTGCAGCAGCTGTCAGGTTGTGTCAAGCTTGAGGGCATGTCAGCATTGGGTTCTTGACCTAACCTGCAGACACTAAACCTATCTGATACCCTAACCTGCACACACGAGACATGTTACAGCCTTAAATCTGAAATGCTTGTACTTTTTTTGCTAGCCAAAATAGAAGGAAAATCATGCAGCCCGATATATTATGCAGCAGCCCGACACAACAGTTTCTTTTGTCGCCAACATGTTTCAGTCGAAGTGTATACACAGTTTAGACTCAATGGGAGAAGATAGCTATTAAACGCAATCGATGCAATCATATAGAAAGATTAGATGCCTACTGCAAGTTACTGCAGACGCATGCAGGCGATAGCTAGCCTATGGCCTGGCGACAGGTGCACGGGACCGGGAGGGGACAGGTACCAGTGCACACTTTGCTAACTCAGTGGCTGACGTGTAAGTCTGACGATAACATCCCCCCCAATTCAATGTATTATTGGTCTCAAGAATTCCTGGAATTAACTGAGGGGCATACGAAATAAAAAAGGGATATAAAGGGAGAAAAGGGCGCTTTGGGGCTCAAAGGCAATAGATCAGGTAGCAGTGGAGCAGCAGAGAAACTAGACTAGATACTTTAAATACACTTCTGCTATAGGAAAGCTGCAGGGGATATAAAAGGAAGCTGCAGGAAAGCTGCAGGGTTGCTAGGTTAAAGAGAAGCTGCAGGGAAGCTGAAGGGCTGCTAGGTTAAAGAGAGGCTGCAAGGAAGCTGCAGGGCTGCTAGTCTAAGGGAAGCTGAAAGGGGACTCCAGGAAGATGGTAGAGTCTGCCTAGATACGAGAAACTTGAATGATCTGAGAAAGGAATCCTAGTAGACAAGATGTCTGCGCTAGTCCCCCCATGATTTGGGAGTGAAGGCTACATGCTGAGATACTAAATCAGATTGAGGACATCATGTTGTCACTAAATGTGCCAGGGTTTGCCTACACAACTGGAGGGAGATACTCTGAACTGCAGATGGGTCAATACATGGGTAAGTACGGAGGGCAGGACAAGATTTAAATTCCTAGAGTGTTCATTGCTACAAAATGTGACAGACAGGTCCAGTTGGCATTGTCACTAGATGCCAGGTGTAGGGAAACCATCCAGTTCAAGTTGCTGGCGACCCTTTGCCAGGGGAGCATCAAAAGATCTGGTGGACAGGTTAGGTGGGAATAGCATGTTAATGAAAAGGAAGTCCATAGGGTTCCAGTCCATGCTCAGGTCGTTGACACATATCACTTTGCCTCCAGGGTCAACACAGCACTTAGGATCCATCACCATTTTGGGGCGGAATGAAAGGGCTGATGCATGGGCTGTGGTCATGGCAGCTTGGAGGCATATGGCCTACTGCAGAGTGGGTCTGCTTGTAGTGGACACCGTGGGTTATGACTTCACCATCTGTTGGAGCCTGCTGGTATGCTTAAGCACATGGGCACAGGCAGTAGACGGGTCTGTGTGCATGGATCTGAGTGGGAACTTGTGTTCCTCGGATGCAAGTAGGGTAGGGAATTGAGTGGTGAAGTCATGCATGATTTGGGAAAGGGGAGGTCTGATCATGATGGTGAAGGCTGGGGAACCAGGCAGGTTGTTGAGGGATTTGAGAGCCAGGCCAAACCTGGTCATGGTTTTACCACAGTTGTTGATGAAGTGGACGTGGTTGGTATTTGTGTAGATCACCCCTAGTGGGGTTCCAATGTCAGGTGAGCTGTGTTGGAGGATCCAGTGTTAACAAATGGTGGCTGGGTCTAGGTCAGATGGTTTGAGTGGTCCAGCTCCGTCTAGTGGTCCATCATAATCCTCATAGCAAGTCCTGGCTTGGTCACTTAGGAGTTCCATCTCTCTCCTGGCTTGTGCCAGAGTCAGGTTGTCAAGCTCATTAAAAGGGACAGTAGGGCGCTGCTGAACATATGGGGTAATGATGACAGTGTCTGGTGGGTCACCAACCTACTGGACATGTGGTGGTGGCCCAAATTCCCTGCCATGGTCTGTCATGATCTGGAAGGGAACATAGTCAGCTACCAACTCTGGCAATCCCTCCATGTCACTGTCACTGTCTGCAGGATCTGGGGCAGACTCTTGTGGGGCCTCTCGAGCAGGGGTGAGGTGGTGAACATCAGTTCTACTGTAGGGGTTCTCATGAGTGGGGAATTTCCTGTCTCAGATTCAGTGTGGGATGTAGAAGCATCAGGAGCAGGAGATGGTTCTTGGTCAGCCCTACGGTGGGAATTCTCATGAGTGTGGGCGTTTCCTGTCTCAGAGTCAGTGTGGGAGTCAGAGTGAGTAACCATCATGATGTAGGTAGCTGATGTGGTTTGACTGGTGGATTCACTGTGGGGGTGATCTGAGGAGGTTTTAGTGAAGTAGAGTCCATGACTTTTGGGGCAGGTGAGGAGTAGCTTGGTCCCAGACATGCTAGGGATGGAGAGTGTGGCATCAGTCTTGGACAGATGAGCTTGGAGATAAGGACATAAGTTGGTGGCTGCATTGATACTGAGGATGTTGGATGTTGTCTTGGAGTGAGCAAGGAGCACATCAGTAAGGGTAATTAGTGACCTTCCATGGCCCCTGAGGCCTTGCCCATCAGTAAGGGTAATTGGTGACCTTCCGTCCCCCTACCAATTAAACGCAATCTAAGACGAGTTGGTTTAACTTTAAGCGAGTGCTAAACTAGTGTTAAGCTAGTTATAATCTTTGGAGGTAGTTTAAAGGTAAGAACCCGCTTATAGCGCGTTTTTAGGTCGTTTATGTCTAAAATATTAGCTTAAACTTTTTGAAGGATGAACCTCTAAAAGGTTAAACTTGCTAAACGCCCTCAATGGACTCATACTTGCCTTGTGGGGCTACTAACGATGTAAATGTATATGATACTTGCAGGTCAACATTTTGAATGCCATGCTAAAGCTGGATGTTTTCTTTGATAGTAACGCTACTCCGTATGCCCCACTTGGCGCTACCTCTTGTCTTGCCCTATTATCTCACGACGCGGAGAGTGGGGGAGTTGAATGTGCTGGATGTCATCGTCAGAGCGTTGTTTTCACACTTTAATATCCGTTCCCCGCCTCCCTCCTTCACTCTCTTCCCTCCCTTGAATTGTTCGCAATCGTCGGTATTTAGGCAGAACTTTGAAATCGTTTGAATCAACTGGTTTGAATCAATGAACCCCTATCAAGCGGTTTTCCCCTTGAATCAGGGTACCTTGAAAACAGTTTGAATCAGTGATTCAATTCAAGCAGCTTATTCATTGAATCAGACGGAAGTCAATCAAGACAATATCAAACGGAATTCAAGGTGGTCGAAGATATTGCACTTCGAAATGTAGCTAAGCTCCCATATGTAGGCTGCCGAGAGGTAGGAAGCTTTGAATCCGAGGCGGGCGAGCGCCTAGCGATAACCGGCACAAATCCGTACCTTGTAGTACATTAGTTGTGCTTTCATTGGCTAGACAAAAATCTAGGGTGGGGTGTAGGTGCTAGCAAGATGATGGCTGTAATCTCAAGTGTCACAACTGGCTATGTAACCAAGTTGAAGTCTGGCTATGTAACCAAGTTGAAGTCTGGCTACGTAACCAAGTTGAAGTCTGGCTATGTAACCAAGTTGAAGTCTGGCTATGTAACCAAGTTGAAGTTGAATATAGGAGTTTGGAAACAGCCCAAGTAGGGTGTGTGTGCGTGTTTAAGTACTCGCACTTTGGACAATGGTAGGAAAGAAACTTTTACAAGAAAGGAAACAAATATAATGCCAGAAAACAAATTGGTATCATATATTTAATTTTCCTGCTGAGGACGGCTTAGCTGGCTCGAAGCTACACAACAACCTAATATACAGAGAGACAGCCTAATGGAGCTGGCTGGAAGCTATACAACCTGGCACACAAAGTGAAAGTCTTATGGAGCTGGCTGGAAGCTGTACAACCTAATGGAGCTGGCTGGAAGCTTTACAACCTGCCACACAAGTGAAAGTCTAATGGAGCTGGCTGGAAGCTCTACAACCTAATGGAGCTGGCTAGAAGCTGTACAACCTAATGCAGCTGGCTGGAAGCTGTACAACCTAATGGATCTGGCTAGAAGCTGTACAACCTGTCACACAAAGTAAAAGTCTATTGAAGCTGGCTGGAAGTTCTACAACCTAAGGAGCTAGCTGGAAGCTGTGCAACCCATGGCTGGAAGCTGTACAACCTAATGGAGCTGGCTGGAAGTTAGGTCTAATTCAGGAGTCGGGAAAGTATTCATCGTTGTGGGTATCGCACAATTGATGAATACAATACAGTGCTCTCGTGGGTATCGCACAAGAAGGCTGTATATTGTCAACTACCAGGCCCGGCTATTGTCCAAGGTGGTGGAAGGGATAATAGGCCTATCTACTGCTGTGCTTGAAATTTCGAATTAAATTTTTGGGTTTTTTGTATGAGGGTTTAAAGGTACTGCCTGTCCTGGTCAACAAGGACAGGCAGTACCTTTAAACCCTCATAAACAAAACCCAAACTAAAGTCACCCTATGATTACTGCTCCATGCTACTATATATTCAGGGCACTAACATGCCTTAATATCCCATTGGCTAAGCTTGGCACCACATGATGGCAGCTTCCAGGCAGCTCCACTACTGCATATTCGTCCTTTACTTGCTCCCAACAGCCAGCATTCATGAATGACCTGCAAGGGAAAAACATTAGAATGAGTAAGATAATGCTGCTTAGAATGTGCTGCACTTATCATGTTGGTGACTTAAGTGTGTGCAGAGGGTGGTGGATGCATACATGGCTAAACGCATTGACCACCCATTTTGTAGCAAGCAGCCTCAAGGGCGCTTATGCGGCTACATAATGGGCAGGTGCAGCTAAGCCATATTTTTTATTACTGACATGCATTAATTAAGTTGTTACATGAGGGTGGTTCAGGCATACCATACAAGGCAAATCGCATCTCCCGCCCATTCTGTAGCAAGCAGCCTCAAGGGCGCTTATCGGGCTACAGTATGGGTAGGTTCAGCTAAGCCATATTCTGATATTATTGATAAGTAACATGCATTAATTAAGTTGTTACATGAGGGTGGTTAAGGCATACCATACAAGGCAAATCGCATCTCCCGCCCATTCTGTAGCAAGCAGCCTCAAGGGCGCTTATCGGGCTACAGTATGGGTAGGTTCAGCTAAGCCATATTATGATATTATTGATAAGTAACATGCATTAATTAAGTTGTTACATGAGGGTGGTTAAGGCATACCATACAAGGCAAATCGCATCTCCCGCCCATTCTGTAGCAAGCAGCCTCAAGGGCGCTTATCGGGCTACAGTATGGGTAGGTTCAGCTAAGCCATATTCTGATATTATTGATAAGTAACATGCATTAATTAAGTTGTTACATGAGGGTGGTTAAGGCATACCATACAAGGCAAATCGCATCTCCCTCCCATTCTGTAGCAAGCAGCCTCAAGGGCGCTTATCGGGCTACAGTATGGGTAGGTTCAGCTAAGCCATATTATGATATTATTGATAAGTAACATGCATTCATTAAGTTGTTACATGAGGGTGGTTCAGGCATGAAAACATAACTCACCACAACTTCTTGCCAAGTCCTAGTTTCGCTCCCCTCGAATCCTCCGAGCGAGCTGCAAGTGGAAACAGACATCAAAGTTAGTGAATGAGTGAGTGTTTCAAGTAGCTCAGTCCCCCCCCCCCCCCCCCCCCCCCCCCCCCCCCCCCCCCCCCCATCCCCCTCCCAACCCCCTTGTTCTATAGTGTTGTGTAGTGTTGTGTAGTGTTGTGTAGTGTTGTGTAGTGTTGTATAGTCTTGTGTACTGTTGTGTAGTGTAGTGTAGTGTACTGTTGTGTTTTGTCGTGTACGGGTCCCAGCAGCTGCAGCATATTTTTACCAAAGGCCAACTGCCCACCTAGGGATCTGCCCAGAAGCTGCAGCATATTTTGTGTGGATCCAACTCTTACCCCCCACCCCGCCCACCCACCCCCCACCCCACCCCCAACCCCTGTAGATAGCGCACCTGCATATCCTTGGGCATAATGGTTACCCGCTTGGCATGTATAGCCGCCAGATTAGTGTTCTCGAAGAGGCCCACCAAGTAGGCCTCTGTCGCTTCCTGAAGGGCCAAATTTGCCCCTGCTTGGATTCTGTAATTTCCGAAATCTTGTACAATTTGTCGAACTAGCCTCGTGTAACTACGAGGAGCAGCTTGCACTAACGAGGCAACGATCACAAGGCCAAGATGCAGTTGGCGACCAGGGCTGCTCACCGATGCATGTATGCCTTGTGATCGTTGCCTCGTTAGTAGTTGTCTCCAGTCGAAGTGAAGAAAAAAAGAGGAAGAGGAGGATCGTAGCGTAGCGTTCAGAATGCGAGTTTACAATCTGGTGGCTCGAATTGCACTTGGCCGGTTCAGTTTGTGGGTTCAGGGGTTTGGCGTGCGTGGGCTCCGTTGCCAGGGATCTTCTACTGGGCGCGGGGACAGCTGAGAGCCGGACAGGAGTACGGTACACGGTTGCTTGGAACAACAGTCCAGCTAGCACTACAACAGTTCGCGTCCCGGATTTATTGGAACAGGGAAGAGAGGAACCAACGGTGAAGGGCCAGCAAGGGTAGGAAAGGGAATATACGGTTAGCACAAGGGTCTATATTGCTTATTAACCGTAGGTATTTCGGCCCAATTTCAGCAGTGAATACAACTGCATTATTTAATGAATAACTATTCAAATCTTTGCATACCGTACTTCCTTTAAGTTACATAGACTTAGATATGAATAAGGGATGCTTTGGAATATATGTCAAAGAGGTCATCAATGTAATAAAACATGTTTATAACATAACCCCATAGACTATCCTACAGTAGGAAAATGGTCCCTGAACTTGTCAGGTACCCATATGGGATCAGTCCGATTCAGGAAAACCAAAGATCAGAAGCAGATTCGAAGGAACGAGGAAGTTCTGAGTTCAAATCAGTAGTTACCGATCTGCGCTGTTTAAACCGTAACCAGTTGAGATCCTGAACCCCATAGACTATCCGACAGTAGGAAAATGGTCCCTGAACTTGTCAGGTACCTATATGTGATCAGTCCGATTCAGGAAAACCAAAGATCAGAAGCAGATTCGAAGGAACGAGGAAGTTCTGAGTTCAAATCAGTAGTTACCGATCTGCGCTGTTTAAACCGTAACCAGTTGAGATCCTGAACCCCATAAACTATCCGACAGTAGGAAAATGGTCCCTGAACTTGTCAGGTGCCTATATGTGATCAGTCCGATTCAGGAAAACCAAAGATCAGAAGCAGATTCGAAGGAACGAGGAAGTTCTGAGTTTACATCAGTAGTTACCGATCTGCGCTGTTTAAACCGTAACCAGTTGAGATCCTGAACCCCATAAACTATCCTACAGTAGGAAAATGGTCCCTGAACTTGTCAGGTAACTATATGTGATCAGTCTGATTCAGGAAAACCAAAGATCAGAAGCAGATTCGAAGGAACGAGGAAGTTCTGAGTTCAAATCAGTAGTTACCGATCTGTGCTGTTTAAACCGTAACCAGTTGAGATCCTGAACCCCATAAACTATCCGACAGTAGGAAAATGGTCCCTGAACTTGTCAGGTGCCTATATGTGATCAGTCCGATTCAGGAAAACCAAAGATCAGAAGCAGATTCGAAGGAACGAGGAAGTTCTGAGTTCAAATCAGTAGTTACCGATCTGCGCTCTTTAAACCGTAACCAGTTGAGATCCTGAACCCCATAAACTATCCGACAGTAGGAAAATGGTCCCTGAACTTGTCAGGTGCCTATATGTGATCAGTCCGATTCAGGAAAACCAAAGATCAGAAGCAGATTCGAAGGAACGAGGAAGTTCTGAGTTTAAATCAGTAGTTACCGATCTGCGCTGTTCGAAAGGTGCGGATTTGTAACCAGTTCTCTAAGCTCAGAACTTCCCCGTCCCTTCGAATCTGGTTATGACATTTTGTTTACCTGAATCTAATTTATCAGATATAGGTACCTAAGAAGTTTAGAAACCATTATCGTAGTGTAGGATAGCCTACTGGCGTGCAGGGTCCCAATTGGTAGCTGTTCGAAAGGCGCGGATCTGTAACTAGTTCTCTAAGCTCAGAACTTCCCCGTCCCTTCGATTCTGGTTATGATATTTTGTTTTCCTGAATCGATATAATCATATATAGGTACCTAAGAAGTTTAGAAACCATTATCTAGGTGTAGGATAGCCTACTGGCGTGCAGGGTCCCAACTGGTCGCCGTTCGAAAGGCACGGATCTGTAACCAGTTCTCTAAGCTCAGAACTTCCTCGTCCCTTCGAATCTGGTTATGATCTTTTGTTTTCCTGAATCTAAATAATCATATATAGGTACATGAGAAGTTTAGAAACCATTATCATAGTGGAGGATAGCCTACTGGTGTGCAGGGTCCCAACTGGTCGCTGTTCGAAAGGCGCGGATGTGTAACCAGTTCTCTAAGCTCAGAACTTCCTCGTCCCTTTGAATCTGGTTATGATCTTTTGTTTTCCAGAATCGGAATAATCATATTGGGTACATGAGAAGTTTCGGGATCATTATCCCCCATTGTTCATCAGGTTTGATTAGCATGACCCCCATCAGGGTTGTCTAGGTCCTGCGACGCAGATCCCGCATGCACCGCAGGCGCAGGCCCCGAGAATCCGATTCAAATATGGCGACCTGCTTCTCCGCCCATGCGCGTGCGGTTACGGCGGTACTGCATGCTGTACAGTTCAAACTGGTCAGCGCAATGGGTTAGCGCTTCAACTTAGCGGCTGTGCAAGCTTTCACTGTTCACTGCGCGTCAATTGGTTCTCGACTCAGCGATATTCCTGCAGAATAGCGCACCATGCTGCCTGCTTTCCTTGAATTAACTTGGACTGATCTATTCATAGCTTCAGCCATTCCCGAATTGCTTCCTAGATCCGTCAATACCTACATGCGCGAGCACTTTGCTTCCGCGGCACTTTGCTTTGGGAATGGTTGTGCTTCAACTCAAGACTGTAGCGACCTTCTTCTCCGCCCACGCCGGCGCGTGCGGTTAAGGTACTGCATTTTTCGTTTCGTCAAGTGGTGCCTTACTTGACCAGAGTTGTGTCGCAGGCATTAAGGCAGCTGCAGCAAAATGACCTATCATGGAGCCGCAAGAGTTCCAATGCTCGAGGTGTGAAACAGGTGCGCAGTCAGATAGCGACATGCTGCCTGCTTTCCTTGAATTAACTTGGACTGAGCTTGCTTTCATAGCTTCAGCCATTCCCGAATTACTTCTGAGATCCGTCAATACCTACACGCGCGAGCACTTTGCTTCCGCGGTACTTTGCTTTGGGAATTGTTGTGCTTCAAACCCAAGACTGTAGCGACCTGCTTCTCCGCCCCCGCGCGTGCGGTTAAGGTACTGCGTTTTGCGTCTCGTCAAGTGGTGCCTTACTTGACCAGAATTTGTCTCGACTTTGACTGACTTGCTTTTTCGAGTTGTTCCGCAGGCATTAAGGCAGCTGCAGCAAGTCGACCTATCGTCCAGCTCATCATGGAGCCGCAAGAGTTCCAATGCTCGAGGTGCAAAACAGGTGCGCATTCAGATAGCGAATTTGGTTTGAACCATGGCTGCTATTTGAAAGTCGGAAGAATGCGCATTGCTGCCAATGTATCTCAACTAACGCTCACCAACGAACATTTGTCTGCAGGTCTCACTCTTGCGACTGGTCTCGCGTCAGAACGCCTGGATGCTGATGACCTTGAGGCTGAAGACGATGTCGTTGATGAACAAGAAGCACAGCATGCTGGAGTTTCGTCAATTCGTACCTGAGGAACTACTTCGTGGCCAACTGCACTTCCTTAGTAGCATATATATCTAGCTCTTCAATCACTAATTACTATCATGTTTAACTATCTAAGGATTCATTCATTATGGTGCTTTCAATTTCTGTAACAAAGATCGAAGAGTCCTGCTGTCCAAATATGCGCCCTCAGTCTTCAGTGCTTGCATTGCTTTACGAAAAAACAGATCTATTTGAACATCATTTGAGTCATGTTTGAAACAACCAACCTTGTTTCAAATCTTTTTCAAGGGGCACGTTGATGACGGCTTGATTAAGATCTATTTGAACATGGTTTGAGTCATGTTTGAAACAACCAACCTTGTTTCAAACCTTTTTCAAGGGGCTATGATGACGGCTTGATTAAGATCTATTTGAACATGGTTTGAGTCATGTTTGAAACAACCAACCTTGTTTCAAACGGATCTCAATCGGTAGGTTTGATGGCCGACTGATTCAAACAGGAAACAAAGATCGATTGAATCAAGGTTATCTCCGATTGAATCTAAGAATGAATCAAACGAACAATTCAAACAGGATTTTCTTTGTTTCAAACGACCCTCAAAGAAGTACTAAATACCGACGATGTATGTTAATATCAAGAATGGCTAATATGTAATTCCCATGTCGAAGGATTTAGCACTGCCACAAGCAGGAAGACTGGTAAGAGAGAGATATACCTCGGACAAGTTACACTTGGAGGCTCGAGTGTATCAAGCCTCCGTGAGCATATGCGATGATCCCTAATCAGGTTTTGGCAACTCACGGTGAGTACAAGTACTGTAAGTACAAGCACGGTTGTGTAAGCACATGGGCTGAAAACAACGCGGCCATCTGACCAACGGGGTTGCACCATGTAACAAACCAAATATACAACCTGCCAACCAAAAGTGGTTGCAAAATGTTCAAATCCAAACAACCATACACCAAGCATATCATAACTTCAAATGTCAAAGGATTATCAAAGCACCTGCCACCAAAGCACCTGCCACCACGCACAAGTGCAGAAGCTCGAATAAACTTAGCAAACACAAAGAGGACACACATATTGCCACACGATTTCTTCTTGGTAAATCTGTAATTCTGCCACAAAGGGGTGTGCAAAATTTCATCAACCAATCAAACCAGACATGGCAGGCACAGCATAAGAAGAACAACTAAACACAATCCAAAGCCGCCAATCACCTAGACGTGGCTCATCTAGCTAGCCATCCAAGACGGTTATCAACCGCCCAATCTAGTACTAGTTAGTCTTTTTACTAACAACTTTGACTACTAGACTAAACACGAAGGGGGTATAGCACGAGAGGATTGGGAGGGGAAAGTCACTAAGCACCCCCCACTTTTCTAAACCACTGTGGGTCTTTCAAATTCGAACACTTCTTACAATAAGGCCTGCGGTATCCAAGGGCAGTCGGACGATGTAAACTAGTGTCATCCAAAGGGGATGTGGGAATTCTACCGGACTACTAACACTCAAGTACAGTCTAGTCCTGTTTAACTAACCAATCAATGACTACTAGGAATTTCTTATCACAAAGGGGGATAGCAAGGGGGATTATTAGGAGGGGAGAGTCAAGAAGCACACACCCACAGTTTTTACAAACACCCACCAGGGGTCGTCACTCTATTTCAGAAGAATATTTACTAGGACCTTGTACCAGGGCAGTGCGATCAATTAGCGAATGCCAAGAGACGGGCTGGGTCAAACGTTGTAACCAAGACAATTCAGTCTTTTGACTAGACCAACCCTAATGAAATAACTGGTGTCTCCAACATAGTGGGTAGTAGTATCGGGCAGTATAGCACGAGAGGATTGGGCGGGAGGAAAATGGTCATCTGTAGGCATACCACACAGTGTTTCTAATACGCACAAGTTATTGCCCCGGTTTCTTAGTAAACCAACACAAGTCTTACACCCCACTATTTTCAAACCACTTGAGTCACACGAGCAGTTCTACACACACCGGGGGTCACTAAAATTCAATACTTATCAATATGACCTATTGGGACCAGCAATGGGCAGGGCAGGCATCTCTCCTCCCCAGATGCCAGTTTGACTAGGAACGAGTGGAGGAAAGGACAGTGATTGAGTGCCCAGACTTACAAGGCGGTCTAAGCAATCAGGAAGGCAGATTTAGGTGACGTGATGACATATTTCGGTGATGTCTACTACGCTGCACAATGACAATAGGTTGCACGCGTTTATGACGAAGAGGAAGGTTGTAGACTTCATAATTGTGTGTTTTTGCGCCTCTTGCATGGCGTTTTGGTAGTTCACGGCGTTTACGTCTCTTAAGCGTGTTCAGCTTACTAGATTAAAGCAAATCGGTTTTTTTTTAAACGACTTCCCAAGCAACTGTAGACGTTTTAGATTGCGTATATTTGGTAGGGTCCAGGGCCCCCGGGCCTTGCCCATCTGGTGACCTTCCGTCCAGGGCCCCCGGGCCCTGCCCATCTGGTGACCTTCCGTCCAGGGCCCCCGGGCCTTGCCCATCTGGTGACCTTCCGTCCAGGCCCCGGGCCCTGCCTCTCTGTGAACCTTCGCCATGGCCCCCGGGCCTTGCCCCTGTACCTCCGTCCGGGCCCCCCGGCCTTGCCCCCATCTGGTTGACCTTCCGTCCAGGGCCCCCGTGCCTTGCCCCATCTGGTTTACCTTCCGTCCAGGGCCCCCGCCTGCCCATCTGGTGACCTCCGTCCCTGGCCCCCCGGGCCCCTGCCCACTGTGAACCTTTCGTCCGGGGCCCCCCTGGCCTTGCTCTCGGGTGACCTTCTTCCAAGGCTCCCTGGCCTTGCCCATCTGGTGACCCTCCGTCCAGGGACCCCGGGCCTTGCCCATCTGGTGACCTTCCGTCCAGGGCCCCCGGGCCTTGCCCATCTGGTGACCTTGCCGTCCACGGCCTCTGCTGGGCCTTGCCCTCTGGGTGACCCTTCCCGTCCAGGGCCCCCGGGCCTTGCCCATCTGGTGACCTTCCGTCCAGGGCCCCCGGGCCTTGCCCATCTGGTGACCTTCCGTCCAGGGCCCCCTGGCCTTGCTCATCTGGTGACCTTCCGTCCAAGGCCCCCGGGCCTTGCCCATCTGGTGACCTTCCGTCCAGGGCCCCCGGGCCTTGCCCATCTGGTGACCTTCCGTCAAGGGAACCCGGGCCTTGCCCTTCTGGTGACCTTCCGTCCAGGGCCCCCGGGCCTTGCCCATCTGGTGACCTTCCGTCCAGGGCCCCCGGGCCTTGCCCATCTGGTGACCTTCCGTCCAGGGCCCCCGGCCCTGCCCATCTGGTGACCTTCCGTCCAGGGCCCTTGGGCCTTGCCCATCTGGTGACCTTCCGTCCAAGGCCCCCGGGCCTTGCCCATCTGGTGGTGACCTTTCGTCATGGCCCCCTGGCCTGCCCATCTTGTGACCTTCCGTCCAGGGCCCTTGCCTTGCCCATCTGGTGACCTTCCGTCCCAGGCCCCCGGCCTTGCCCATCTGGTGACCTTCCGTCCAGGGCCCCGGGCCTTGCCCATCATTGTGACCTTTCCGTCCAGGTGCCCTTGGGCCTTAGCCCCCGGTGACCTTCCCGTCCAAGGCTCCCCGGGCCTTGGCCCCTGCTGGTGAACCTTCCGTCCCAGGGCCCCCGTGCCTTGCCCATCTGGTGATCTTCCGTCCATGGCCCTTGGGCCTTGCCCAACTGGTGCCCGTTTTCCGTCCAAGGCTCCCGTGCCGTGCCCATCTGGTGGACCTTCCGTCCAGGGCCCCCCCGGGCCCTGCCCATACTTGTTAACCTTCCGTCCCACAGGGCCACCACCGTCGCCTTGCCCTATACTGGTGCCCTTAATCCATCACATCCCAGGGCCCCCCATGCCCTGCCCCCTCTGGTGACCTTCCGTCCCGAGGTGGCCCCCCAGTTGGTTCCCCCCCTGTCCTTTCCCCATTCCTGGTGGACCTTCAGTCCAATGCCCCCCCACCCGCACGGACCCCTGTCCGGATAGTGCCCATAGCACATTGCCACATCCTGTTACAAACTTGGATCCGTATCACCCTGGCCGCACCACCACGCGGCTATTCCTTGTCCCCCTCGGGGAGCTTGTTGGCCCAATTAAGTATAACACAGTTCCGATCAACACACTGCCCCCGTTCCCCGCGGGCCTTGTTTGCCTGCCCTCTGGTGACCTTCCTCGTCCTTTTCCTTCCATTTGCAAAAAAACCCGGGCCTTGCCCATCTGGGGGTGACCTTCCGCCAATGCCCCCCCCCCCCCCCCCGGGCCTTGCCCATCTGGTACCTTCCGTCCATGTCCATGGGGTCCCCTTGGGCCCTTGCCCTCTGGTGACCTTCCTTCCAGGGCCCCCGGGCCTTGGCCCATCTGGTTACCTTCTTCCGTGGCCACTTTCCGTCCATGGCCCCCGGGTCCTTGCCCATCTTGGTGACCTTCCGTCCAGTGGGGCCCCCCGGGGTTTGCCTTGCCCATCTGGTTACCTTCCGTCCCAATGCTGTCCCGGTGCCTTTCCCATTCTTTTGTACCTTCCGGTCCATTTCCCCCCCCCGGGGGCGTCTGAACAGGGGAAAGAAAGGAGGGAGAGAAGGCACGGTCACCTTCCTTCCCGGTGCCCCCGTTCCCTTGACCCATCTGGTGACCTTCCGTCCAGGGCCCCCGGGCCTTGCCCCATCTTGGTGACCTTCCGTCCAGGGCCCCCCCAGGCCCTACACCTGCCCAGCTGGTGGACCTTCCGTCCAGGGCCCCCCCGGGCCTCGCTCGGCCATCTGGTGACCTTTCCATCCCAAAGAAGGCCCCCCCGTGCTTGCCCATCTGGGACCTTTCTCTACGTCGGTAGATGACCTTCCGTCCAGGGGCCCCCCATGCCCTTGCCCAGCATCTGGTGACCTTCCCCACATACCGTCCAGGTCCCCCCCCCCCGCAGGGCCCCCCCCCAGGGCTTGCCCATTCTAGTTTTCCTCTTCCCGGTCCCACAAGGGCCCCCGGGCCTTGCCCATGCTGTCAGCTGAAAACTGGCTATTTGACCAATTTGCATTCCTGGAGTTCCAGTGTCCCCACCCCCCGTCCACCCGGGGAGGGGTTCCTTTCAACCCTGACTTGTTACGCCTTATATAGGAGGCCTTGTAGCGGCATAGGGTCACACCCCCGGGGCCCCAGCGACCCGGAGGCCTTATTACCCCTCGAGTGGTGTATGATAGACTGGGGGTGACCTTAGAGCCCGTTACGTCCCGGTTCCCCCGGTCTACCTAGGGTGTAGCCCCCATGCTTGTGACCTTCCTTCAGGGAACCCGGGGCCTTGTGCCCTTTTCTGGGTGACCTTCCGTCCATGGGCCCTCCCACCCCCCCCCGGCCTTGCCCATCTGTTGAACCTTTACCGTCCCGGGGCCCCCCCTAGCTTCCGTCCAGTGGGCCCCCTGGCCTTTGGTCCCATCTGTGACCCCTTTCCGTCCAGAGGGCCCCCGTGGCCTTGCCCATCTGGTTAACCTTCCGTCCGGGCCCTTGTCTTTTGCCCATCCTGGTGACCTTCCGTCGCAGTCCCCCCCCCGGGGACGCTGGTGACCATTCCGTCCAGGTCCCCCTCCCCGGAGCACTTGTGCCCGACAATCTGGTGACCTTCTTCCTCCAGTGGCCCCCCCCGGCCCTTGGTGCCCTTCCTGGCTGGTGACCTTCGCGTTTTCCGTTCCGGGCCCCCGGGCCCCCCGGGCCTTGCCCATCTGGTGACCTTTCTTTTCGTCCCAAGGGCCCCGGGCCCTTTTGCCCATCTGGTGACCTTTCCTTCCATGGCCCCCCGGCCTTTGCCCATCGGTGAACTTCCGTCCAGGGCCACTTGGGCCTTCCCATACTGTGACCTTACCCGTCCAAGGCTCCCGGCCTTGCCCATCTGGTGACCCTTCCGTCCAGGGCCCCCGGTCCTTGCCCATCTGGTGACCTTCCGTCCAGGGCCCTTGGGCCTTGCCCATCTGGTGACCTTCCGTCCAAGGCTCCCGGGCCTTGCCCATCTGGTGACCTTCCGTCCAGGGCCCCCGGGCCCTTGCCATCTGGTGACCTTCCGTCCAGGCCCCTTGGCCTTGCCCATCTGGTGACCTTCCGTCCAAGGCTCCGGGCCTTGCCCATCTGGTGACCTTCCGTCCAGTGCCCCCGGCCGTGCCCATCTGTCCTGTTGACCTTCCGTCCAGGGCCCCCGGGCCTTGCCCATCTGGTGACCTTCCGTCCAGGGCCCCCGGGCCTTGCCCATCTGGTGACCTTCCGTCCAGGGCCCCCGGGCCTTGCCCATCTGGTGACCTTCCGTCAATGGGCCCCCCTTGCCTAGCCCGTTCTGGTGACCTTCCGTCTAGGGCCCCCCGGGCCTTGCACATCTCTGGGTGACCTTCCGTCCAGGGACCCCGGGCCTTGCCCAATCTGGTGACCTTACCCGTCCAAGGCCCCCCGGGCCTTGCCCATCTGGTGACACTTAACCGTCCAGTGCCCCCCGGTCCTTCGCCCAGTCTGGTACCTTGCCGTCCAGGGCCCCCCGGGCCTGCCCATCTTGGTACCTTCCGTCCAGGGCCCCCTGCCTGCCCTTCTGTGACCTTCCGTCCAGGGCCCCCGGGCCTTGCCCATCTGGTGACCTTCCGTCCAGGGCCCCCGGGCCTTGCCCATCTGGTGACCTTCCGTCCAGGGCCCCCGGGCCTTGCCCATCTGGTGACCTTCCGTCCAGGCCCCCCGCCCCTGCCCATCTGGTGACAGATGATAGGTTGCAGGGTAATTCAAAGCGCGCGCTTTTGCGCTTTTGAGCGCTGACTTTTTGACCCCCTCTGCGCTTTAAGCGCAGTTTTTGCAACCCCCTGTGGGCGCAGCAAGCAATTTTCGCGCTTTTTGCACTACAAAGTGCAGTTTTTTTGTTTTCAAGTGTGCTAAAGCGCTGGCCAATTCGGCCATTTGAAGTACCCTGATAGGTTGAGCTCCTTGGTCTGCCAGCTGTAGTCTAACGGGCTGGGGGAGATCCCGAACATCGTCCAAGTTGAAGGGGTTACTTGTGACATGAAAGTGGGCTGCTGTGTCTAGAATCCATTCTTTCTGCAGGGCTGATTGAAAAGCATCATTGTCGTCATCACTGTCATCTGAGTCTGAAGCAAGGGCTGGCATTTCATCTTATATATGCAGGCATCATCTCTACTCATTTCTCCAAAGAAAGCATTGTCATCCAAAGGGGCAAGTGGTAGAGAAAAGGGGATAGACTTGCCTCTGGGTGAATCAGCAAATCTCACTGGCTGGTTGTCTTCCTTCACTGCCACGGCTAGGAAGTTGTGTTCCTCTTCCTCAAAGTCACTGTCTGAGTCAGAGGTGGAGCAGTCACCATCAGTCACATGTGCATGGCGTCCTCTGCTGTAGTCTCTCTTGAGGCGGGTCTGTCCTCCACTCCTGCGTTGTGGAGACTTGGACTTGCTGCCAGATCTCTTGTCATCACTGCCTCTTCCCTTGGGTGGTTACCTAGACCCATTGTCAGCAGCATTGGAGTCAGCTGGTCTGTGGGCCAGCTCAGTGTCAGAGCTGGGACATTGCAGTAAGTGAGTTGTGACCATATCCACCAAAGTTCCAGCAGGTCATGGTCTTGTAAGATTGACGTGGACGGTATTGGTCCTTCCTTCCAGAGGAGTTCCCTATGTAGGCTGCAGCAGCAAATTCAGTCTCCTTAGGGGATGGGATAGTGGGAATGTTCATCACCAGGTTATAATGGGTTATCTTGAGCTCAAGAGTAGCAAAGTCAGGGATAACAACAGTGTGGAAAGAGTTGCGGAACCCATCATATTCTGGTTGAGGGCTGAGTCCTTGCACAATAATGTTCAAGTATGTGAGCATGGACGTGTTGTACACTTCTTATATCTAAGGAGTTGAGAGTACATGTCAGGGGCCCTGGAAAGGTACATCTGCAAGGATTCAGTGGAGGTCATAGTAAGGGCATAAAGGGCTTTGACAGATCCCATCTCCAGGTTGCCAGCACTCTCAGCATAGGAAAGAGCCAGGTACCTGAAAGCCTTTGTGGCCATGTCAGTTTGGGCCACGACTGCCTGTTGGATAGGCTC
This sequence comes from Chlamydomonas sp. ICE-L, assembly GCA_013435795.1. Classification (NCBI taxonomy): domain Eukaryota; kingdom Viridiplantae; phylum Chlorophyta; class Chlorophyceae; order Chlamydomonadales; family Chlamydomonadaceae; genus Chlamydomonas; species Chlamydomonas sp. ICE-L. The sequence continues at coordinate 27,949,998 of JACBWV010000610.1, read as the reverse complement.
AGACAGTGTGTCAAGGATCATCTTGAATGCGACGTTAGTTGCTCTTCCAGATGGAGATCCTGTTGGCAATAAGATGAGCTGCAACAACCGAATCAGCATGCATGTGTAAAAAGCGCAAAAACTGCGTGCTGCGCCCACAGGTGGTTAAAAAAAACTGTGCGGAACGCGCTGTGGGGCTCAAAAAGCGTGCGCGAAATCGCGCTGCCACGCGTGCTTTATAGTACCCTGCTGGGAGAGGAAGATGGAAGCTCTTCCCTCCCTCTATAACCCCCTCTATCGGTTTCCATAAGGGCTCAACTCGACATGGAAATTTCAATTCAAAGCGTTGCTATTTAATAGACTGCCCACTAATAATATAGACTGCCCCCAAGTTCCGGCTAACCCCTCGGCGCCCCCCCCCCCCCCCCCCCCCCCCCCCCCCGTGGAGGGGAAAGCTGGTCAGCACTTGGCTGGTCAGCACTTGGCTGGTCAGCACTTGGCTGGTCAGCACTTGGCTGGTCAGCACATAACTGGTCAGCACTTGGCTGGTCAGCACTTGGCTGGTCAGCATTTTGCTGGTCAGCACTTTTCCCCCTAACACCTGAACCCTAAAACCACGCCAATCCTAAATCCTAAACCCTGAATTACCAAAAACCAAGTGCTGATCAGCTAAGTGCTGACCAGCTCCCCCCTACTTCTCCACCCGCACACACGAGTGTGCAGACCTGAAGTTGTTTGGGGGGGAAAAGCTAGCTGCGTCTCTTGAGCTACAATCTATGCCCACCCACCCACATACACCACCACCACCACCACGCACACGAACACGCCACCCGCACAGCCCCCACACACCTGTGTCTAAATAGCCACATATGTATGCTTGCAACCTAATGGACCCTCAAATGTGTGCGTTTGGGAAGTGAAACGAAACATTTGGGTCAATCCTGCTTCCAACCAGGGTACTACTTCTTGTGAAATTGGTCAGCGCTTAAAGCACACAAACGTCAAATTGGTCAGCGCTTGGTAGTGCAAAAAGCGCAAAAACTATGCGCTGCGCCCACAGGGGGTTGAAAAAGATGCTGTGCGCGCTTATTAGTACCCTGCTTCCAACCATCCAATGACCAGATGACTGCGTATTGATTGCCTACATGGTGGTTGGCCCCAGTGCAAGCAAACGGGCTGGCCCTCTCAACCTTACGCCTCGTAATAAGGCGTACTATTGATTTATTTATGATTGCCTACACTGATTCAGAAAATGAAGGCGTCGAGATGTAGTGGGCGGGCAGATCACTTTTAGTCATGTGCTTTCCCCGCACTTTACAACGACCAACTAAGTCTCCGCCTTTCTTTCTGAATCCTGGGTGGGCGCTGTTTTCTGTACTTCCTGGGGTGAAAATAGTTTCGATACAAAAACAGCTCCCCATCCATCCACATTGGGCTACAGGCTGTAGAGACAAGTCCTGTGGGCGTGTCGCAAGCAGGGTAATTCAAAGTGCGCGCTCTTGAGTTTGTTGGAACCCCCAGGAGCCCCCAGGTTCACCCTGTTGTCCGTCTGTGCGTGCGTCCATCCAACCGCCCCCTCGAGACGAAGCCTGACACGTCAGCCAACTGTTTTGCAACTAACTGGCATCGGTCTGCTCCATTCCGCTGCCACCTGTCGATCCGATAGCCAACACTCTCCGGGGTACCATCAAGAGAGGAGAGTGTTGGCTATTGGATGGAGTACCCAGGCAGCCCTCGACTCCACTGCTCTATCAGGCAGCTCGCCGATTTACTGCCAGTACCACCTCTTGTTTTCAGTTTCTATACCTTTTTTGTTCCATCCTGCTCATTGTAACAATTCTACTACAGCCAACACTCTCCGCCAATTCTACGATAGCCAACACTCTCCGCCAATTTACGCGTCGCTTGCGACGCTGCCTATGACTTGTTGTAATTGGCTACATGTAGCAGCCCTTAATGCGAAGAAGCTGGGAACAATCAGTGGTGGCGCAAGGGTGAAGCAGCAACTTGCAAGGGAGTCATTTAATGCTTCTCATCTGAGCCTTGTTTGGCTCCACATACTCGGAGAGCCTTCACACATTCTGTGTGTCCACTTTCAGCAGCCGTCTGCAGGGGTGTTTTCCCCCGCTTGTCCATAGTTTCTACCTTGGCTCCACCGTCTAGAAGAGCCTTCACACATTCTTTGTCTCCCTTTAAAGCAGCCCAATGCAAGGGAGTCATTCCCTGCTTGCCCTCAGTTTCTACCTTGGCTCCACCGTCCAGAAGAGCCTTTACACATTCTGCGCGGCCCCTTCCAGCAGCCCAATGCAAGGGAGCCATTCCCTGCTCGTTCCCAGTTGCTGCCTTGGCTCCACCGTCTAGAAGAGCCTTCACACATTTTGTGTGTCCACTATCAGCAGCCCAATGCAAGGGAGTCTTTCTGCACATATCCACAGCTCCTACTATCGCTCCACCGCCCAGGAGAGCCTTCACACAGACCACATGGCCCTGATAAGCAGCCCAATGCAAGGGAGTCATTCCCTGCTTGTCCCCAGCTTCTATCATGGCTCCACCGTTCAGAAGAGCCTTCATACATTCTGTGCATCCACTTTCAGCAGCAAAATGCAGGGATGTTTTCCCCTGCGCGTCCTTAGTTTCTACCATGGCTCCACCTTCCAGAAGAGCCTTCACACATTCTGCGTGGTATTCTGAAGCAGCCAAATGCAAGGGAGTATTTCCGTTCATATCCCCAGCTCCTACACTCGCTCCACCATCCAGGAGAGCCTTCACACAGACTGCATGCCCCTGTCCAGCAGCTGTGTGCAGAGGAGTTTTCCCCAGTGTGTCCTCAGCTTCTATCATGGATCCACCGTCCAGAAGAGCCTTCACACATTCTGGGTGTCCCTTTCCAGCAGCCCAATGCAAGGGAGTCATTCCCTGCTTGTCCCCAGTTTCTACCTTGTCTCCACCATCTAGAAGAGCCTTCACACATTGTGCGTGTCCCCTTGAAATAGCGTTGAGCAAGGGAGTGTTCCCCTCCATGTCCTCAACTCCTACATTTGCTCCACCACCCAGAAGAGCCTTCACACAGACTACATGGGCTTGCTGAGCAGCCCAATTCAAGGGAGTCACTACCAGCCCATTCAAAGCGTCTACTATGGCTCTACTATCTAGGAGAGCCTTCACACAGGCTAGGTGTCCCCCGTAGGCAGCCATGTGTAGGGGAGCTTCTTCTGTGCAGTCTTGAGTCTTGTTTACGTTGGCTCCACCAAACAGGAGAGCCTGCACACAAGCTGCATGTCCCCCATTAGCAGCATAATGCAAGGCTGTACGTAGATTCTTGTCCACAGCGTACACCGTGCTTAGACTGACCACCAGAGCCTTCTCATGAGCTAGGTGTCCTCCGCGTGCTACAAGGAGCGCCTTTACACATTCTGCATGTCCCGCTTGAGCAGCAACATGCAAAGGTGTCTTGGCATCTTTGGTCTGGACATCCACCTTGGCATTTATGGCCAGGAGAGCATTCACGCACTCTGTGTGGCCTCCTCTCACAGCCATGTGCAGGAGTGCAAATCCGTCTTTGTTCTGAACATCTGCCTTGCACATAAGAACATCTTCCCTGCACCGACACCGACACCGACACCATCACGGCCACTAACACCGTCAGAAATCGGCATCACTCTTGAACCCTCATTCGGAAGAGCTACTCCCCTGCAACCGGCTTCCGGAGTCTTCAACATAGATAGGGTCCACAGCGTAGTGCAAAGCAGTCCATGCGTCCTGCCCTTGAACGTTCACCTTGGCCCCCTTGTTCAGGAGAGCCTCGACACATTCTGAATGCTTATGATGAGCAGCCACATGCAACGGCGCCAGGCCAATTTTGCACTTCACATCCATTTTGGCACCACTGTCGAGCAGAGCTATCAAGCTACCTGCAGATCTTAGGCTGGCTGCATGAAGCAAGGGAGTGGATCCATCTTCTGCCCTAGCAGACACCTTGGCCCCATGGGTCAGGAGGGCAAGCACACAATCACGGTGAGCAGTATGGTGCAGTGCCGTGCGTAGTCCATTGTCTGCAGCACCCACTGAGCCCCCCTTATTCAGGACAGCCATCATGCAAGCTAAGCTTCCTGCACGTGCAGCGTACAACAGGGGCGTCATTCCATCTTGGCTGCTGACATCAACGTCCACTCCGTCATGCTCCAGGAGTAAGCTAACACACTCTGAATGCCCCCTGCTTGCAGCGCAGTGCAAGGGAGTCAATCCCTTTGGGCAGCGCACATCCACGCCCGCTCCCATGGAAAGGAGTAGGTCCACACATGCAGGGTGTCCATGGCTGGCACACTCATGCAAGGCTGTCATGCCAAACAAACCCACTGCGTTCACATCCGCACCATTTCTCAGGAGAAGGGCCACGCAGTTCGTATGCCCCTCGGCTGCAACCTGATGTAGAGAAGTAGATCCTGACTCACAAGCTTGGCACAGGCTATCAGGATGCAGGGGCAACTTGCACTCTTCCTCCGCCCTAGACTGTTCGCAAGGGGCGGGCGAGGGGGAGAGCTCGTCGGAGGTGGTGAGCAAGGGGAAGGGGGCAGTGCTTAGGCATAGCTCAGACACATATGAGGCCAGCCGGGCTAGCACTTCAAGCACTTCTTTGAACTGGCCGTTTTGTTTGAGGGGGACGTTGGGGTCCAGCAGAATGCGGCACAGCGGGCAGGAAGGATCGCGGCTGTTGACAATGATGGTGAAGCATTCCAAGCATCCATTGTGACCACAGGGTAGTGTCGTAGGCCCCTCACAGTGGCCTAAGTCTTCAAGGCAGTAGGGGCAGGAAGGGCAGCTGAAGGAGGAGTCCTCCATTACAGGCTCTCAGGCCTGGGGTATTCAACAGGGCAGGTGCGGGTGCGGTTGGGTAGGTGCGGGTGGCAGGTGCGGGTGAGCAGGTGCGGGTCAATGGCATGGGTAGGAACTCTGGTATAGGGTATTATTATAATCGTACGCAGTCGTACGATTAAATTGTCACTGTATGTAGCATGGGCCCAGGGTCCCCGTCGTTAAAACTATTGTTTGGGTTTCAGTTCATCCGTGTTTTTTCCGTTTTAGCCCCTCCTGATATCATGGTTGGGCATGTCCCCTTAGCCTATTTAATTACCTCTGGACTGTAACACGATACAGGGGAAATTAAAAAATAAAATAAAATACAATAAAATACAATACAGGGGAAATAAGACAATACAGGGAAAATTAAAAAATACAATAAAATACAATAAAATACGATACAGGGAAAATAATAGTGGGGCTTGCATATTATTAGGGACCGGCATATCATATGATTTTGACCAAAGGCGAGTATGATATCATATGATATCATACAAATTGCATCATATGATATTGTATATAAATGGTAACTTGAGCCTGGTCAGACTGCCGGCATCATGTGATATCGTATGATGACATGATATCATGTGATATCATATTGCCTTTCCCTATAAATTATACTTACCAACACCTATTTTGCTTGACTGAAGAAGGTGCTAGGTTTGAATCCTTACGGGTGCGCTTTAGTGTTCACGGTCGCTGTCAACCGCCATGGTAGCACTGTCCAGGTAAAGTAGCAGCCCATTCTCTACCGCTGTAAATCAGGGCTCCCTAAATAATATGCCCCACCAGGCGTTATCATTACTTGTCATTAACAACACCTACATACCAGGGTACTACATGTCAAATTGGCCAGCGCTTTAAGGGCACAAAAGTCAAATTGGTCAGTGCTTTGAAGTGCAAAAGCGCAAAAATTGCGCGCTACGCCCACAGGGAGTTGAAAAACTGTGCCAAACGCGCAGAGGGGCTCAAAAAGCGTGCACGAATTCGCGCTGCCACAAGCGCTTTCCCCCGCTACATACCCCAATCAAATATATCATGTGCTCAAAGGCCAACGCAGTCAAGCCTGGTATACAGCAATCATAATAATCAGGGTTTTTATGTCCGCTATATATAGCGATCGCTAGTTTTGACCCCGTTTTAGCGGGGGGCAAAAAGTACAAAAAACAAAAAGCCCTAAATTGCCCCAGAAAGCTACAAAAAGCTATAAAAAGCTACAGAAAGCACTAAAACGCCGTACCTGGAGGAAGCCTGAAAAAATATAGCTAGGAGAATCCCACTTTCAGATTTGAAAAAAAAAACTGATAATAATACACCATTAATTCAAATTCAGCTAAACACCTCGAGACCCCTTCAGCTGCAAACAAATGGTGGTTCCAAATCAAATTTGAATACAAATTCAGCTACCCAGTTTAAGTTCAAGTTCACATCTCTGTTCCACCCTGAGTTGCAGCAGATACCCATACCTCCCATTCATGGTTGGCCACTGTAAGCACAGCGCCCATGTGGCTGTTGGCCACACCTATCTATTTTGGGGTGAGTTACACAACGGGTGACCCCCCCCCCCCCCCCCCCCCCCCCCCCTCCCCTCCCTCCCTCCCTCCCTTTCCCTTCCCTGCACCTCCTCCTTCCCCCCCGCCCTCCCCCCTACCCATCTCTCCCCCCTACCCCTCCCCCAAGTCTTCCCCCCACCCCCTCCCCCCATCTCCCCCAAGCCTTCACCCCCCCTCCCACCTCCCCCCACCCTCCACCCCACCCCACCCCACCCGCCTCCCCCCCCTCTTCCCCCCCGCGCACGCAACCTTCAGATCTTGAATTGTTCTTCCACCGCACTTACCAGTTGGGCTTGCGAGTTGTTGAACTGGGCCCTCTGAGGTCCAATAGCATAGCTCGCGGCGACAGAGATCTCGAAGCAAGAGGATTAGCGTACAGAGACAAGGATGAGATGTGAAGGGGTAAGAGCTTGCAGCGATGCGCAATGGCCACGGGCCGAGTACCAAGGCGGTACAGGCAGTAACAGGACTCTGGTCGCTCTATGCACTCCTGCCAGAGGGCTGAGACGGGGACCTGGGAGCTAATAGCTAAAGCTATTAGCTATGAGAGGGGTGGATACTTAACCTTATTTATTTTAAGGGGATTGATCCCACCTGGGGATGATAACTGGGGACCATACCAGGGTAATTCAAAGCGCGCGCTTTTGCGCTTTTGAGCGCTGACTTTTTGACCCCCTCTGCGCTTTAAGCGCAGTTTTTTGCAACCCCCTGTGGGCGCTGCAAGCAATTTTTGCGTTTTTTGCACTACAAAGCGCAATTTTTTTGTTTTCAAGTGCGCTGGCCAATTTGGCCATTTGAAGTACCCTGGACCATAAGCCAGCCTGTTCATGAGTCCAGGCCTCGCTCCAGGGTGTTCCCTTGATGGACGGGGGTTCAGTGCTTTCAAGATTGCTGAGCTACCATGGGTAGAAAGCTTTCATTGCTATTGTTACTGCCGGCTATGGCAATCATTGTGAAGGCTGAAGCAATGACAACCAAGTCAAATTTGTTTGACTTGGGCACATCTTGATTCTTGAAACCGTCGAATCCGCTGAGTTTGCTCCCTGATCATAGTGTGTTTTTGTATTGTACATACAGTCCAGGGGTAGTCAAATAGGCTAGGGGATTTGCCCATCCTTAATAACAGGAAAGGCAGTTTTTAAATAAGCACTAGTGAACTGAACCCTGACAAATCGTAAACAATTGAGGTCTGGAGTTCGTGCAGGAAAATTTTATATTACGTTTCTTGACACATGTGTTAACATTTAAAATTCAAAAAATGAGTACGAGCTGCCACAGGACGTGAGATTGAAGAAACCCTCCCATTTGCATGTACCGCACATATTGGAGAATGGCTACTATGTTGTTGCGGGTTCAGGGTACTTCCAAGCGCGCTGCCTTTTTCAGCCCCACTACGCGCAGATTTTTGCAACCCCTGTGGGCCCAGCAAGCATTTTTTGCGCTTTTTGCGCTACAAAGCGCAGTTTTTTTCTTTCAAGTGCACTAAAGCGCTGGCCAATTTGCTCAATGGAAGTACCTTGTTTGGGTTTATTGGGTTTCGCATACCGCAACTGGGCCTAATCCTGGCCTACGACCGCACGGAGGGAAAGATGTATTAATACATAAATAAATAAATACATACCGGTAGTACGCCTTATTACGAGGCGTGAGGATGAGGGGGGCAGCCCGTTTGCTTGCACTGGGGCCAACCACCAATCACATGTGTCAATACATGTAAATAATTCATTTGTGTTTGTTACAGTCCAGGGTAAGGTCAAATACGATAAAAGGAGTTGCCCAACCGTGACAGAAAGGGCTGCAAAGAAAAGGCATTGATGGTAAAAAAAATACTGCAAAGACGGCGAGCAGCCAATTGCGGGCTGGAGCTATGTAACCAAGTTCAAGTTCAAGTTCTAGGCATAGTGCAGGGAGACCCGCCCTGGCGCCCTTTGAGGCGAAAATCTTTTTTGAAAAACTAAAATTAGGTAGGGTTCTGTAAGATTGGCAGCCGTGGTCCATATCCTACTAATATATAACGGGTTTGATTAGTTACAGATTCACATCTAAGGTTTCCATTTAACTTGTTTTTCATTCAACTAGATGTAAAACTAATAAAGACTTAGAAGAAAGTAAAAAAAAATAGAAAACGTCTAATTCGAGGATTCGAGCAATCGAGGATCTCCATATCCTACTAATATATAACCAGTGCTTTCGAGTCTAGGGCTAGTGCAGGGAGTGAAGTTCAAGTTCTAGGCATAATGCAGGGAGACGCACCCTTTGAGGCGAAAATGATTTTTGCAAAAAACAAACGTGAGGGTTCTGTAGGTGGTCCAGTGCCTTTGAGTCGAAAGGAAACCATTCACGTTTACCCCTCGTTTTATGGTGATTGCTACCTTAAAGAGGTGTGGTGTTGGTGTGATTGTGTGTGTGTGCGTGTGTGTGTGTGTGCGTGTGTCTGTGTGCGTGTGGGTGGGGGTGGGTGGGTGGGGGTGGGGTGGGGTGGGGTGGGGTGGGGTGGGGTGGGGTGGGGGGGGTAGGGGATAGGGGGGTAGGGGGGTAGGGGGGATGGGCGGCTTTGGGAGGTGGTTGCTGGATGGCACAAACCACCGACCCTCTCATCTCTGTTCCTTGCTGGGGCTACGAGTAGCAGCTTCGAGGAAGCTCTTCCTTGGTCCTTGTACCAAACCTGAAGCTATTCAGTGTGTCTGAAAGCTGACGTGACAGGCTTTCCAATGCAGTTGAAAACTTTGGGCTTGACCCAGTGCCTGGCTAATGGAGCTGGATGGAAGCTGCTACGTATAGCAAAAACATAAGTGCCAATCGTCATTGATGCCAGTTCGACGTACCTGAGGTACCGGTCAGGAGCGCCGCTAGGGCCACCAACACTCGTATGGACGCCATCACTTGCCACACATCGCCAGCAAAGGGAAGAGTGGCGACAGGGACGCGGGACAGCTATAAAAGGGACGGGGAACGGACGGGGAACGGGATGGGGATCCCCGCGGGGATAGGAGGGCAACGGACATGTGTCCGCGGACAGGGATCGGAGGGTAACAAACGGGGGTTGGAGAGGGGGAGAAACCTGTGAGGGGATGTAAATGGAGGAACACTGAATGGGGGAAATGCATTGACCTGATGATCTTGTATATGTACTGATCTGATCGAACTCATGTCTGATCTGATAAAGGAAATGTATAAATTACAGGACCGCTGATTACATGTGCCTCAACATGCTTTGATTACATTGACTTTATTTTGCATGCAGATTATCAAACGAGCGATACCCTCGTCTACTGATTTGATCTGCGTGTAAAATAATCGTCCAAGCATCGCATGCAAGGGGAACGGACGAGGATGGGACGGGAACGGACAGGCAACGGACGGGGATGGGACGGGTTGAGGACGGGGAAAGGTCAAGCAACGCACGGGAACGGACGGGAACGGATGGGAACGGACATAGACCCTCTGGAGACCTGAGTACGTTCAATCGACGAGTACGCTCGTGCAACTGTGGGGTGCGTGTGTGTCGAAAAAGTCGCAGTAGTTCATTCAGTGGGTGTGGGTCAGTGGGTATGGGTCAGTGGGTATGGGTCAGTGGGTGTGAGTCAGTGTCAGTGGTCAGTGTGTGTGGGTCAGTGTGTGTGGGCCAGTGTGTGTATGACAGGAGGGAGAGAGGGGGACTCGAAATTCATAAACCCAAATCTACGTTTGCACCAAGTTTACAACGTACAATCCCAAAGCTGTGTCCACACACACACACACACACACACACACACACACACACACACACACACAAACAATCACGCACAAACGCAAGGCACACATACGCACACAAACACAAGAACTACCCTCATCACACCTGTATCCTCTCTTGGTGCAACCTCTGCCGGTATGGCCTAGGCCTAAGCCTAAGCAATTTCCCTATTCTGACAGCAGGGTCTAGCCATCAACTCAGGGGTTGAGCCGTTGAGGGGGAGGGAGCCACGCCCAAGGTCCGACTTCCCACATCAAGTCGACAGCTAGAGACAGTGGTGGGGCTTAGGTAGGACGTAGGAAGAGGGGTGGGTGGTGCGTATAGACTCTTTGCGTGTAGTCTCCTGGAGAACCATCCTTATGCCAAGCCAATATTCCAATGTTATTGCGTTGCCTAAAAGAAAAACAAGTTAAGTGATTTATGTCAAGACAGTAGAAAGCCGATATACTTACTATACCCCCACCACTCCCACCCCCACCAACAGTGCCAAAATCACCTTCACCACCACCACCACCACCACCATCAAATTCACCACCACTATGCATATGCGTGTGTAGGGTTATGTGTGTGTGTGTGTGTGTGTGTGGGGGGGGGGGGGGGGGGGGTATGAGTGTGTGTGTATGTATGGGGGGTATGTGTGGGGGGTCACTCAGAGTAATTTGTACCGAGAAGATCTGACCTCCGCTTCCGTCTAACTGGCCAATATCGTTGTAGTTGGGTAGGACTGCCGGCCGATACCTGAACTGAAACCGTTACCGATTATACAGAGAAGGCCCAGCCTCCGCTTCCGCCTACCTGGCCGAGGGTCGTATAGTAGTTAATGCCGAGGACTGCGAATTGATACCGTTACAGGTCCACCAATCTATCGAGAATACCGAACCCCCGCTTCCGCCTACCTAGTCGACATCGTAGTAGCAAATTGCGTGATAGGCTTTTCGGCACGTACTGTTGGCGACAGACAGATTGGCTGACTGGGGGACTGCCGACGCGACAAACGCACTGAAGCTGCGTCTGTGACGCAACGGACCCTCCCCACGTTGCGTCTCGGGACGCAACGGACTCTTCGGCGTTGCGACTGGGACGCAGGACGCAGCGCGACGCAGCGTCCTGAAGAACCCTGGTTGGGGGGACTGCAGACTGATACTGATACCGACCCACCAATCTATTGGGAAGACCTAACCCCCGCTTCCGTCTTCCTGGTCGATATTGTAGTAGTTAACATAGTCACATTAACTACAATGGTGTGAGAGGCTTTTGGGCAGCTACTAATTAACTACAGGCGGGCGGGTTGGGGAACCTCCCACGTGGTGTATTATTTATTGCTCTTCCCTCAGTTGACATCAGAAAAAACTTCTTCCACACGAAGCATTCATCGCGCTCACCCACCGCCCCCCCGTCTATCACCATAAGATTTTACCGCACTTACCGTCTTGCCCACCAGGCCGCAGAGAAAGGCTTTCTCGGAAAGCCATCTGGCACCCGACGTCAAGTCGAAGTCACCCGAAGTCACCCCGAGTCAAGTCACGTCTGGCATCCGAAGTCAACGAAATGATTGCGCATCAGCTCGCGTCCGCTCTTTTCGTCACCCTTCTAGCGCTATGCCTAGGATTTAGTAAGTCCCCAATGCCCCTTCAGCATTCTCCCATCCTCACCTGTTGGGTCTTCGTGCTACTGACTCATTGAACTGCTGCTGATACTCTAAATCGCACATGCATGTTGTATGTAGCATGATAGCCTCCTGCTAGTCTAACTTGACATTTCGAGTATGTCTACTCGCTTTAGCCCCCCCTGGACCCCCCCCCCCCAGACTGAAGCCCCAAGTTCCACTCTCCAGGCGTTTGAACGATCCCGGGCACCTCCGCAGCCAAACAGTTGGATCATAGTTGGAGTGCGCATGACTAGAGTTAGCAGCATCGTAGCGGCCAAGATCCTTCGATGTTTTGTAGCTTACTTCGCTACGAGTAGCTACTCATTCCACTACTTTCAAAACTCCCAGCCTCTGTCTTCGCCATGGACCGACTCCTCGCCCTTTCTCGCAGTCTGCTGATTAATTGTCTAAAGTATTAGCGGAGCGATTCCCCCCTGCGCTGCCCGTGACTGATAAAGCGTTTTCGCAAGGGACACGCGCACGCGCTTAGTACTTGTCGAATCTTTTCGATACGTCCTATTGGTCTAGTTCCGTCACATTGCATCGAACATCACGAGGGCCGCGTCGCATTAACAGCTGTACAACGGGTGAGAGTCTGAGTAGCTATGTGTATGAGGCAGGTAGCTTAAGTCAACAACAAGGCGCCCAACAACAAGACGCACTGCTGTGAAACTCATCTCTACTAAACTGGTCATTCTCAACGAGGTGTGGTTCAGGCTGAGTAGGTAGCTGAAGCATGTAGCTGAGTAGCTATTTGTGTGACTCAGTGGCTTTAGGCATGTAGCTGAGATCAACAACAAGTCGCATTCACATAGGGCTATACAATGGGTGAGAGGGTCATGTATTCGTCACTCATGCAGGGTTTGGTTTGACTGCAACGCTCTTGACACGAAAAAGCCGTACGCCTGTAGGCTTACTAGCATGGTGCCCAAGTGGCCATTACCACCCCCCCCCCCCCCCCCCCCCCCCCCCCAAAAAAAACACACGCACACACACACACACACACACACACACGCTCATACCCCCCCCCCCCCCCCCCCCCCCCTCACTTTCCCCATGCAGGCAATGCCCACATGCTGTCTGGGAGTGGTTTCCCATGGGAAGGTTGTAAGGAGCGTCATGCATCTGCCGGTTATAAGTAAGTTACCTGCATGGACATGCACAGCCCTACACTGCCCTACACACACATAAACATGCACTGCACACGCATGCCCTACACACGCATGAATATGCTCTGCCATGCACTGCCCTACACACACAACCACACACACACTCTGCCTTGATGGGTTGTTGGAGGTGTGTGTCTGTGCGTGTGTGTGTGCGTGTGTGTGTGTCTGTGCGGGGGGGGATGGGGTGGGTGGGGTGGGGGGATGCCATAAGAAGGCTGCAAGGAGCACCATGCATCTGCCTTTACTGTTACATGCATGGACATGGCAGACATATATGCAGGGAACGGCAACGAATATTAATCTTTGAAAAGCTAATATTAACTAATATTAATACAGTGTCACAATAATATTAGTTTTCAAATAAAATATAAATTCTGGTGAGACGGCTCCTCCGACTAATATTATATAATATTATTTATTCACTCATATGATATAACATAGCCAATCCCTACATTTATGTCTCGTGGGAAGGCTGCTAGGAGCACCATGCATCTGCCGTTTCTGTACTGTAGGGTTGTACATGTATGGGCATGTGCAACCCTACACACACATGCACACACACACACAGTCACACATACAATCACACACACACACACATACACACACACACACACACACATACACACATACACACACACACACACATACACACGCACACACACACACACACACACACACACACAAGCACACACACACAAGCACATATACATAGGTGCACACATGTATATGTATGCATACATATACGTATTCACACACATGCACATATACATAGACGAACGCATGTAACATGTACGTATACAAAGACATGTGCATATGCACACACACATACGCATATACTTAGATATGGGTGCAGGCATGTACATGTACATATACATAGGCATGTGCGTATGCGTATATGCACATGTATATGTATATGTACATGTATATGCACATGTATATGTATATGTACATGTATATGCACGCATGCACGTAGACATATACATACACTTGTATATAGACATGTATATATACACATACACATGCAAACATACATAGGCATACATATGTACATGTACGCACGCAATAAACATATACGTAAACACACACATGCACTTGCACACACACATGCACATATGCATATGCATACACATGTACATGTATGTATACATATACATATACATACATACACACATACACATACACATGCACGTAGAAATAGTTGTAGGCATGTACATGTATGTATACTCATACACGCACATGCACGTAGACATGGATTTATGCATGTACGTGTACGCACACATAGACATGCACGTGTACACATACACACATATGCACATAGGCATGGGTGTAGACATGCACGTGTACACATGCACACATGCACATGGGCCTACACATAGGTGTATACATATACATGTACGAATACACGGACAAATACACATACAAATATTCATATACATGCATATATGTAGGTTTATACATGTACTTGTACAAATTCACATACACATGCAAACACACATACAAATACACATATACATGCATGTATACAGGTGTATACATATACATGTACGTTTACACATACACACATGCACATACACACACATATGCCCCCACCACCACCCCACCCACCACTCTTAAATCCCACCACTTCCACAACCACCACCTCCCCCATGCATTGCTACAACGTGGTCCTACATGGTCATCAACAAAGCACCCACACCAGCCCTACCCCCCCCCCCCCCCCCCCCCACACACACACACACACATCCACACTCATACCACCACCACCACCACCACCACCTCCCCCATGCAGTGCTACCCTGTATTCCTACATGGAGTCGTCCACAGGGTCTCAGATGTGCTTCCGCATCTATACCACAAACTTCACGGAATGCATGAAAAACAACAACGCTCCGAACAATAAGACGCGCTGCTGTGACACCATGTTCAACAAAATGAAATTCTGGCCTGGTGAGTAGCTGAGTAAGTAGCTGAAGCAGTTAGCTGAGTAGCTATGTATGTGAGGTAGGTAGCTGAGGCATGTAGCTTAAGTCGACATCTAGAGGTGCTGCTGTGACACCATGTTGAACAATATGTCGTTCAGGCCTGGTGAGTAGCTGAGGTGAGTAGCTGAGCTTAGTAAGTAGCTGAGTAAGTAGCTGAAGCATGTAGCTGAGTAGCTCTGTATGAGGTAGGTAGCTGAGGCATGCAGCTGAGATCATCAACAAGACGCACTGCTGTGACACCATGTTCAAAAACATAAAATTCTTGCCTGGTAAGTAGCTGAGTAGCTATGTGTGTTAGATCAGTAGAATCTCTTATGCTCTGTCATTTTCATTGCAGCCCACCTTTCATTTTCATTGCAGCCCACATTTCCATGTCCGTTGCAGCCCACATTTTCATTTTCATTGCAGCCCACATTTCCATGTCCGTTGCAGCCCACATTTTCATTGCAGCCCACATTTTCATTTTCATTGCAGCCCACATTTTCATTTCCGTTGCATTTCATCTACTGGGCCAAATTGAAAAATAATACTTGGTTCATGATTCATTTTACGACCTCTACACAATTTGATGGGGCCATTTCCGTTAAAGTCCCCTCCCCTCACACACACACCCAATAAAAAACCCACATGGTCACATTTTCCCCCCATTGTAGCCCAGAACTGCTGGAGAGCCATCAAGAATGTCAAAGTACAGCTTGCAAGTTGGGACAAGCCTCACAAGGTCTCAGTGCAGAAGCAGGTGTGGATTTAAAATGAATTCATTTTTATTAATTGTTATATTTATTTTTGGTTCTTACTTTTTTGGGACAGCAAGTTTAAAGTCAATTTAATTATATAATGGGTGTTATTTATTTGTGTGACTTATTCTGTTTTGGGACAAACCTCGCAAGGTCGCAGTGCAGAAACAGGTGTGAAAATAAAGTTAATTTATTTTTATTAATTATTTTGTCTATTTTTGGTACTCACCGGTATTCTGCTTTGGGACTAGCCTCGCAAGGTTTCAATGCATAAGCGGGTGTGAAATCAATTATATTCATTAATATATTCAATTGTATTCATTAATATGTTCAATTGTATTCATTAATATATTCAATTGTATTCATTAATATATTCAATTGTATTCATAAATATATTCAATTGTATAAACATATTCAATTGGATTCATAAATATATTCAATTGTATTCATTATGTTATTTATTTTGTTCGGGTACAAGCCTTGCAAGGTCTCAGTGCAGAAGCAGGTGTGGATTTAAAATGAATTTAATTGTATTAATTGTTTTCATTTGTGTTATCTAATCTGTTTTGGGACGAACCTCGCAAATCTTGGTCCAGAAGCAGGTGTGGATTTAAAACGAATTGAATTATATTCATTATCTTATTTATTTTGGGTATTTGTTCTGTTCTCAGAAAAGAATCAAACACACAAACATACAAACATGTTCATGCACACATACACCCGCATACACATACTCAAATACACAAGCATAAACACACATGTGCAATCAGTTTTATTCAGACACACACGTTGCCTGGCAGATAATGACCCCATCACATGATGCTAAGTACAACAGAAAGCCAACCATTACCGGACGTCTACATGCACACACATACGCACACATGCATCAGCACACACACACGCATCCGCACACACGCACACTCGTATACACACACGCATCCACACACACACATACATACGCACACACGCATCCACACACGCAGGCACACACACGCACACACGCATCCACACACACATGCACTCACATCCTCACACACACATACACACACGCATACACACACACGCACACACATACACACACAGCCATGCACACAAACACACACACATGTCTACACACACGCACACACATACGCACACACACATACACACATACATACACACACGCATCCACACGCATGCACATACGCACTCACGCAGCCACACACACACGCAGCCACACGCACGTACACACATGCACACACATACGCACACATGCAGCCTCACACATACGCACACACAAACATATACGCAAATAGCTGCATTCATACATACACACACAGATGCAGGCACACACAAACACATACACACAGCATCATGCACACATACACGCATACACACACAGCCTCATGCACACACACACAAACACATGCACGCATACACACACAGCCTCATGCACACACACACAAACACATGCACGCATACACACACAGCCTCATGCACACACACACTAACACATGCACGCATACACAGCCTCATGCACACACACACACAAACACACATACACACAAACACACCTAGGTACATATCTGCATACACACATACACACCCAGCCTCATGCACACACACACATACACACACAGCCTCATGCACACATACACACACAGCCGCATGCACACATACACACAAACACAAACACACATACGCACACACAAACACATACGCACATATCTGCATACACACATACACACACAGCCTCATGCACGCACACACATACACACTCAGCCCCGTCCGCACATACACACACCGCCCTACCCCCCTACCCCCCCCCCCCCCCCCCCCCCCTCCACACACACACACTGCCTTGCACATAATGACCCTGTCACAAGTGGCTGAGTACGACAGGAAGCAACCCCCTAGCGGCCGTCTACTTGCACACACACAAATTGGCATGCAGCCTCATGCACACATACATACGCACAGATGCTCAAACAAACTCAGCCTCATGCACACATGCACACAGCCCCCATGCACACACACATTTATATCCACGCACACACACTGCCCTCCATTTATATAATAACCCCATCACAAGTGGAGGGGTACGGCAGAAAGCGACCCCCTAGGTCTACCAAGAGGCTCAGGCCAGAGGGCCCTCACACAACTGCATGCACACACACATACATACATACATCCTCATCCTCATCCTCATCCACACACATAGATGCACACACACTGCCTTCCAGATAATGACCCCATCACAAGTGGCTGAGTACGACAGGTAGCAACCTCTTAGCGGCCATCTACATGCACACACTCACTGGCACTCAGCCTCATCCACACATACATACCCATATCCATACACAGACAATCCTATCCACACACACACAGTCTTATCCACACACACACATAGCCATGCAGATAATGACCCCATCGCAAGTGGCTGATTATGACAGGAGGCTACCCCCTAGCGGCCGTCTACCAAGAGGCTCAGACCAGTGGGTTGCCAAAGTGACCAATTTGAATTGGAGCCATGAGGAGGTTGATGGTGCCACCATATGTCTGCAGCTGAAGGCGCCTTGTGCTAACCTCCAGGTGGGTAGCTGAGGCTGTAGCTGAGCTGTAGCTGACTCAAGTGTTTTGGCTGGGCAGGGAAATGTGAACCTGAATTTGGCGATTTGAAAAGGAGCCATGAGTAGGTTGATGGTGCCACCATTTGTTTGCAGCTGAATGCGCCATGTTCTAACCTCCAGGTGAGTAGCTGAGGCTGTAGCTGAATTGTAGCTGACTCATGAGTTTAGGTTAAGCTCCAAGTGGGTAGCATAGGCTGTAGCTAAGGCTGTAGCTGTCTCAAGTGCTTGCAACTTAGAGCGCCTTGTGCGAACCTCCTGGTGGGTAGCTGATTGACTTAATGGTGTTGGATGGACAGGGGAAAATATGACTCTGAATTTGGAATTTGAATTGGAGCCATGAGGAGGTTGATGGTGCTACCATTTGTATGCAGCTGAAGGAGCATGTGCTAACCTCCAGGTGGGTAGCTGAGGCTGTAGCTGAATTATAGCTGACTCACGTGTTTGGACTGGGCTGGGTATTGTGAACCTGAATTTCGCGATTTGAATTAGAGCCATAAATAGGTTGATGGTGCCACCATGTGTTTGCAGCTGAGAGAGCCTTCTGCTAGCCTCCTGGTGGGTAGCTTCAGTTGAATTCAAATTTAAATTGGAACCATGAGCATGTGGATGGTGCCACCATTTGTCTGCAGCTGAGAGCACCCTCTGCTAGCCTCCTGGTGGGTAGCTTCAGTTGAATTCAAATTTAAATTGGCACCATGAGCAGGTGGATGGTGCAACCATTTGTCTGTAGCTGAGAGCACCTTGTGCTAACCTTCTGGTGGGAAGCTTCATTTGAATTCAAATATAAATTGGAACCAGGAGCAGGTGAATGGGGTCACCATTTATTTTGGAACCTCCAAGTGGGTAGCTGAATTTAAATTCAAATTTGAATTGGGGCCATGAGCAGGTAGATGGTGGCACTATTTGTTTGCAGCTGAAGAGGCCTTGAGTCGGGTAGCTGAATTTGAACTCAAATTTGAATTGGGGCCATGAGCAGGTAGACCGGGGCACCATTAGTTAACAGCTGAAGAGACCTCGAGTCGGGAAGCTGAATTTGAACTCAAATTTGAATTGGGGTCATGAGCAGGTAGGTGGGGTCACCATTTGTTTGCAGGTGGGTGTCTGGACCTGGGTAGCTCAATTTGAATTCAAATTTGAATTGGGGGCCATGAGCAGGTAGATGGCGGCACCATTTGTTTGTAGCTGAAGGGGCCTCGAGGTGGGCAGCTAAATTTGAGTTCAAATTTGAATTGGGGCCATGAGCAGGTAGATGGCGGCACCATTTTTGAATTAGGGCCATAAGCATTGGCCATGGTGTCTCTAGGTGGGTAGCTCAATTTCAATTCAAATTTGAATTGGAGCCATAAGCAGGTAGATGGTGGCACCATTTGTTTGCAGCTGAAGGGGCCTCGAGGTGGGCAGCTGAATTTGAATTCAAATTTGAATTGGGGCCACGAGCAGGTAGATGGTGCCACCATTTTTGAATTAGGGCCATAAGCATTGGCCATGGTGTCCCTAGTTGGGTAGCTCAATTTCAATTCAAATTTGAATTGGAGCCATAAGCAGGTAGATGGTGGCACCATTTGTTTGCAGCTGAAGGGGCCTCGAGGTGGGCAGCTGAATTTGAATTCAAATTTGAATTGGGGCCACGAGCAGGTAGATGGTGGCACCATTTTTTTGCATGTGAGGTGTCTCTAGGTGGGTAGCTCAATTTGAATTCAAATTTGAATCGGAACCATAAGCAGGTCTCAGTGGCTATAGCTAAAAAGTACTGACGCCTGGTGGGGCATGGTGGGGCATGGTATTAAGGGAGTCCTGTCTTTCAGCGATAGAGAACGGACTGCTAATTTACCTGGACAAAGCCACCATGGCGGTTGGCAGGGACTGAAAATTACTGAAGCGCACCCGTAAGGATTCGAACTGCGCACCTTTTTTCAACGACCTTTGAGCCATTCGTCAGTTAGCGTACTTAATGGTTTGGGCTAGACAAATTTGAATTCGCCGACGTAAATTGAACACACACACATACATATTCCCCTTCTTGTCTGCAGACCTATGCGGCTAATGGAGAAACACTTGAGTGGCTTCTGTACGATATCAAGGTGGACAACTACGAGTGCTGTGTGCCAGGCTTGACTGATGTGACAAACCAGACAGTCTACCCTGGAAGATAGAGGGAGACCCACCCTTTAAGGCGAAACTGTAAATGTAAAGACTACCCATCCATATAGCAACAGCAAGAAAATTGAATGCGAGCGATATGTGCCAGGCTTGACTGATGTGGCAACCAAACAGTTTCCCCTGGAAATGGGACACCCACCCTTTGAGGCGAGTATGTAAATGTAAAGACTACCCATCCATCTAGGAACACTAAGATAATTGACTGTGAGCGATATGTGCCAGAACGCAATCTACCGAATTAGGGTGCATCCCAGGACGCAACCCTACCGAATTAGGGTGCGTCCCAGGACGCAACCCCTGGGGTCTGTTTGTAGTACCCTGATAGCATGGCATGCCATGGCATGGGCGCATGGCATTATTATTCAACTTGGTGGCCTGTAAGGCTAATGAACTTTATTTTCACTGACTCCTCGAATTTCCAGTTAACTACTTAACTGATTTAAGTTTTGAAGATCCCACTCCTCCATATAAATTGGTAGCTAGAGATATATCCTGGGACTCTTCCAAGGAGAACAACGTTGCTAGTGCGTCAGACACATCCTAGCTCAAAAATTATTAGCACTCTCTAGCCATATTGAGATCCAGCATGCCTCACGTTAATATGTGTAGATGCTACTTTCTCTCTAACGGTAGCACCAATCAAATAAAATGTTGACTGTGACCAGTGCTCCAAATCTGGATAAGATGTCTCAAGAAAAACATGGTTTGAAAGGTATTTCGATCTGGGTAAAACCTAAATTGTGTATCAGGGATGTTTCATGTTGTCGTGCATATTATTCTTCTCTTAAGTAAGAGCGGTTCAAAATCTACAATGAGAGCCGTACCTGTTCTCAAACTCTACGTTTCTTGGCCCGAATTTGAATTGTTACATGGTTCTTCAGCCGATTATGGTCTGCTGGTCTGCCAATTCCATGATCGAGTATGAGTGTACCGGTATCTACCACTTTTCTTCGCAAATCGGTATGGCGCCAAAGGGTCAAAGGGATATTCTGGGTAAATTAAACTTGGTTAATTAATTACATAGCTTCAGCAAGCAATTTTGCACCTCGCCATCTTCGGCAGTAAAAAGTATGGCGCACAGATGAGCATTGAAGTCAAGCAAATGAACTAAGGCTGGGGTATTTTGGGCCAACAGCTACAATATATCAGGTAAAAATTCTATCTTCAAAATCTTAAAAATTCTATCAGGTAAAAATTCTAAGCGCTACAAATTTGAACCATCCAAACATTTATATTAAACTGCTAGCTATCGCTGGTTAGAGCAAAACATGCTGCCCTATACGAGACTTGCTAGGGTGGCATGCCCCCATTTATCTAGTAGCTACATACACGCCCACGCACGAGTTCCGGCGCCATGCCTACATACATCTAACTAATGATTCCATGCTAACTAACTAACTAATGGGTCCATGCTAAAATACTAATAACTTACTAACTAATGCCGCCATGCTAACCAGGGTGCTACAAAACGCGATTTCGCGCACGCTTCTTTAGCCCCAGTGCCCGTTTCGCACAGTTTTTTCAACCCTCTATGGGCACAGCGCGCAGTTTCCACGCTTTTTGCACTACAAAGCGCTGACCAATTTGACGTTTGTGCACTTAAAGCACTGACCAATTTGACAAAATGTAGTACCCTGATGCTAACTAACTGACTGACAAACTAATGGCTTTTTTACTTATGGCTCCATGCTTACTAACTAATGGCTACCTAACCACCTTCATCCACCGCCGAGTTCAAGTGTGTTTCTATTATTGCAATGTTCTTGGCTGACACGTCTGCCCCAGCTTACATCAAGCTGCTCAAACAGCTTTCGTGACCATTATCCGCCGCCCAATGGAGGTCTGCCCATCCGGCATTGTACTTCACATACACATCTGCCCCAGCCTCTTACCACACTTGCAAACACTAAATGGAGGGCTGTCCATCCGGCATTGTACTTCACATACACATCTACCCCTGCCTCTTACCACTTGCAAACACTAAATGGAGGGCTGTCCATCCGGCATTGTACTTCACATACACACCTACCCCTGCCTCTTACCACACTTGCAAACACTAAATGGAGGGCTGTCCATCCGGCATTGTACTTCACATACACATCTACCCCTGCCTCTTACCACTTGCAAACACTAAATGGAGGGCTGTCCATCCGTCATTGTACTTGTCCATCCGGCACTGTACTTCACATACACATCTACCCCAGATCTAACAACACTCACAAACACTAAAAGCTAAACGAGAATAGCTAGCGCACCAAGACATCAGGGACTATTATTTCCGCTATATATAGCGATCAGTAGTTTTGACCCCGTTTTAGCGAAAATATCGCTATAAAAAAGGAAAAGAAAAAGTTGTGTTTTGCCCTCAATGGCCCTGAAAAGCTATAAAAAGCTACAGAAAGCACTAAAACGCTGTCCCTGGAGGAGGCCTAGAACCGTAAATGTAGAAGAAACTCACTTTCAGATTTGAAAAAAAATCACTGCAAGACATCCATGGCAAGATATCATAATAAAACTAAATCAAGGATACGGATCTAGATAGCGCTGGCAGGGATAACTAGGGATAGGCAATATGATATCACATGATATCATGTCATCATACGATACCGGCGGTCTGACTAGGTAACTTTGGCCTGGGCCACTATATCATATGCCATTAAATCATATGATTTGTGTACGATATCACAGGAGGATGACAGGAGCCATAGAAGGTCCGGCACGGTCCATGTCAGGGTATCGGGAAGTTGTTTCCGTTAGGGGATCACGTGATCTATCGATACCCCCGGGTCCAGTGCCATTCTGAGGACTTCAGGGCAGGGTGCCCCCCCCCCCCCCCCCCCCCCCCCCTCTCGGCCCCATTTGAACTTTTTCCTAACTGTTTTCTCCCTGCTCCATTTCGCCTCTGGATAAGTGCAACGACTTCGTCTCGATGCAAGCGTGCTGATTCCATAGTTTTCAGACACCTGCTATGTAATTCAAGTTCGATTTCGAGTTCAAGTTCGAAACCTTGTGTCACCTTTGATCTCCTGCTTATCCTGGTTCGAGTTTGGCATGGATACATCCAATATAACTGCAGAGTCCAATGCGACCATTGAAGAGACTATTCACGACAAAAGTCCGTCCAAGAGGCAGCATGTGGAGCATGTGGGACTGACTGATGGCCGCCTGGACGAGGTCGACGACACATGTCCTGTTTGTGCTCGGTCGGCAACTGGATTCGCGAGGCTGCAACAGTTCGAGCAGCACAAGAAGTTCTGCCGAGGTACTCAGGCGAAAATCCCCGCATGTCAGTGTGGGAAGGTAGGACAGCTGCTAATGGTGTTGAGAGGCACAGAGCATCTTGCTTTGTGTACAAAGCCCTTGAACCCCTTCATGGACAGCTGAAAATCAGCCACTTCTTTGGAGTCAAACCAGCCCAGCCACAGCCACTGCTGCAGCCCCTTGATGGAGATGATGCAACTGCAAGTGCTGAGCCCCAAACACAGCCCCTTGATGGAGATGATGCAACTGCAAATGCTGAGCCCGAGCGAACTATTTGCCAAGGTTGGAAGGCTGTGGAGTGGCCTCAACCTTTCTGGAAGAGCTACCCCTTCCAGGTTCACCGTCCAACCGAGGCCCATCGTGTAACCCAGGTGTCTTGGAGTGCTTCTTCTAAGGGTTTCTTGGTCTCAGATGCTTGCAAACTGTACTACTTGCCCGGGGATGCATTGTGCTACAGCCGGCTACAGGCAGCAGCTTCTAGGCAGCTCCCCTGGCTGGCAATTCAGCCCAGACTAAAGCGAGCTGGCGCACCTTAAAGCTGACATAATGATGGAGGGCGCAGGTGGGCGTTACATTTAGACCTTTTGGTGGGCTTCATGTAGCAAGCCCATGCAGTTTCCATGCCAGTACAGGGCAAGTTAGTTGTAAAGGATCTTGAAGGAAGGAAAGGAACCATAAAGAGGCTCTAGGAAGCTGACATTTTGAGATATCTAGGTTGCATACTCTTTTTGGGCTTCATGTAGCAAAGCTGACATTTTGAGATATCTAGGTTGCTTACTCGAATAATTTGTATTTGTGTTCAGGCCGTGTTAAAAAACATTCCACTAACATTCTCAGGGTTTTAAAAATGCAGGGTACTAAAGGAGATGATTTGCCACAACATAGGCTAGGTTTCATCTAAAATGGCAGGGTCCCCCCCCCCCCCCCCCCCCCCCCCCCTTTTTGACTATTCCAACTTTTTGGACGGGGTACCAGATATTTCCCGTTTGTCATCCTCCCGGATATCATATGATATCATAGTAGTCTTTGGTCAACATCATATGATTTGCCGTTCCCTAGGGATAAGAGATAACTCTGCAAGCACAGCTATTTCCTTATAATCAATAGCCACATACAAATTATTGCCAGCTACTTCCTTCAGTGCCTCCATACTCTAACTGATCGTTCCATTTAAAAAGGAGTTCCGCAGTCTCATGTTCACCATTGCTAGGGAACGGCGATCTGATATGATGTGATGATATGTGATATGATGAATGTGATCACATGTCATCATATGCTGTCATGTGATGCCGGCAGTCAGACTAGGCTAAAGTTCCCATTTTTATACAATACGATGTAATACAATTTGTATGATATCATACTCGCCTTTGGTCAACATCATATGATGGTCCGGTCCCTAATCATTGTCAATTGCCATGTCCAAGGGTGTTTCTCCATCACTGTTGTTGGCTGACACATCCGCGCCAGCCTCCACCAAGGCGCCCAGGTAGCTTGTGTGACCATTACGCTCGGCATGATGATGGGCTGTCATCATCATGCAATTTGCCAAGGCTTACACGTCTGCCCCGGCCTCCAGCAACACTTGCTAACTCTCAATGAGACCATCGCTTGCAGAATAATAGAGAGGGCAGTGCGTCCATGATTGTTCTTGGCTAACAAGTCAGCCCCAGCCTCCACCAAGGCGCTGACACAGCTTCTGTGACCTTCCTGCGCTGCCATATGGAGGGCTGTGTCTCCATCATTGTCACGAGCTGACATGCCAGCCCCAGCCTCTACCAAGGCGCTCACACAGCTTGTGTGACCTTCTTGCGCTGCCAAATGGAGGGCTGTGCATCCTTCATTGCACCTGACTGAGAAATCTGCCCCAGCCTCCAACAAGGCGCACACACAGTTTGTGTGCCCTTCCTCCGCTGCCATATGAAGGGCTGTTAATCCATCATTACAAGTGGCTACCATGTCAGCCCCAGCCTCTAGCAACACTTGCAAACACTCAATGTGACCATCAATTGCAGCATAAGAGAGGGCTGTCTCTCCATCATTGTCACTAGCTGACATGTCTGCTCTGGCCTCCAGCAAGGCGCTCACACATCTCGTGTGGCCTTTCTGGGCTGCAATATGGAGGGCTGTTTGCTTATAATTTTCCCTCGCAAGCACATCTGCCCCCGACTCAAGCAACACTTGTAAACACTCAAAGAGACCACTGATTGCAGCACAAGAGAGGGCTGTGTGTCCAGCATTGTTCCTTGCTGACGTATCTGCCCCAGCCCTTACCAAGGCGCTCACACAGCTTGTGTGACCAATATGCGCTGCACAATGAAGGGCTGTGCATCCATCATTGTTCCTTGCTAAAGTATCTGCCCCAGCCTCCACCAAGGCACTCACACAGCTTGTGTGACCTTTACGCGCTGCACTAAAGAGGGCTGTGCATCCTTCATTGTTCCTTGCTGACGTATCTGCCCCAGACTCCACCAAGGCGCCCACACAGCTTGTGCAACCATTCTGGGCTGCAAGATGGAGGGCTATCCATCCTTCATTTTCCTCCATAGAAACATCTGCCCCGGCCTCTAACAACACTTGCAAGCTCTCAAGGTGACCAGTGAATGCAGCACAAGAAAGGGCTGTGCGTCCATCATCGTTCCTTGCTGATGTATCTGCCCCAGCCTCCACCAAGGCGCCCACACAGCTTGTGCGACCATTCTGGGCTGCAAGATGGAGGGCTGTCCATCTTTCATTTTCCTCCATAGACACATCTGCCCCGGCCTCTAACAACACTTGCAAGCACTCAAAGTGACCATTGAATGCAGCACAAGAGAGGGCTGTGCGTCCGTCATCGTTCCTTGCTGAGGTATCTGCCCCAGCCTCCACCAAGGCGCTCACACAGCTTGTGTGACCATTAAGGGCCGCAAGATGGAGGGCTGTCCACCCTCCATTTTCCTCCATAGACACATCTGCCCACGCCTCTAACAACACTTGCAAACACTCAAAGTGACCATCGAATGCAGCACAACAGAGGGCTGTGCGTCCATCATTGGTCATTGCTGACACGTCCGCCCCAGCCTCCACCAAGGCGCTCACACAGCTTGTGTGACCACGCCTTGCTGCTGATTGGAGGGCTGTGTATCCATCACTGTCACTGACTGACACATCCGCCCTAGCCTCCACCAAGGCGCTCACACAGCTTGTGTAACCTCCATGCGCTGCAAATTGAAGGGCTGTGCATCCATTATTGTTCCTTGCTGAAGTATCTGCCCCAGCCTCCACCAAGGCCCTCACACAGCTTGTTTGACCATTCTGGACTGAAAAATGGAGGGCTGTGTCTCCAGTAATGTCATTGGCTGACAAGTCTGACCCAGCCTCCACCAAGGTACTCACACAGCTTATGTGACCTTCAACCGCTGCCATATGGAGGGCTGTGCATCCATAATTGCAACGGACTGAAACGTCAGCCCCAGCCTCTAGCAACACTTGCAAACACTCAATTTGACCATCCATTACAGCATAAGAGAGGGCTGTCTCTCCATCATTGTTACTAGCTGAAATGTCTGCTCCAGCGTCCAGCAAGGCACTCACACAGCTTGTGTGGCCTTTCTAGGCTGCAATATGGAGGGCTGCCTCTCCATCCTTGTTCCGTGTTGACATATTTGCCCCAGCCTCCACCAAGGCGCTCACACAGCTTGTGTGACCTTTCTCTGTTGCCCAATGGAGGGGTGTTTTTCCTTTCCCATCGCGAGCCTCCTTGTCTGCCCCCCTCCTCAACATCGACAGGGTGGCCTCAATGTCACCCTTCTTGCAGGCCTTTATCAAGCTGTCAGCACCCATTTGCACCGCCTGCTTCTTGGCTGCCTGCTCTTTGGAAGGCCCTGCAAAGGTTGTGTGTGTGTGTGTCAGCTTGAAAAAAAAGAAAAGCAGTATGCCTAGTCGGCGTGCTTTAGGAAGCTGTCCACAGGGGGCCCTCGGACAACACCATCAAACCAGGGGGGGAAGGGGGGGGGCTAGGGGAGGGCGGTACCCCCCACGATAGCCAGTGACTAAGGGAGGAGTGTGGGAAGAGTGGGTGGCAGATTCCATGCGGTGTCGGGTACACACGATGGTATGTGCGTATCGGACGGCATGCAGATGGAGGGAGGTGAGGAGGCGGGAGGTGTCAGTAGGATGGATACCGAGAGAAGAAAACATGGGGAGAAGGGAGGCGAAGAGGGTACCAAAGGAGCCGAGGATGATAGGGTCAGGGGAGATGACCTGCCAACCAGCAGCGGGAAGAGCCAAACGGAGGGTGGAGTGCTGAGCGCGTTTAATGGCAAGAATGGTATGAAAGCGGGAGTCCCATGTGTATGTGAGTTCACAAAAATGGACAGCGTTGGCGGCTTGGAGGGAGGAGAGTTCGGACCGGGTGAGGGTGGCGCCGTGGCGAGAGACTAGAAAGGAAGAGGATGTTGGGGCGTAGTTTGGGGACAGGGGTACAAGAGCAAGGGGGGAGGCATGTACTCGAGGGTGGAAGGTGTGGAAGGAGCCGATGATGGTGTTTCACGAGGATGCTTCAACATAGAAGGTGGAGCGGCCGAGGGAGCCAGT
Organism: Chlamydomonas sp. ICE-L; assembly: GCA_013435795.1. Lineage (NCBI taxonomy): Eukaryota > Viridiplantae > Chlorophyta > Chlorophyceae > Chlamydomonadales > Chlamydomonadaceae > Chlamydomonas > Chlamydomonas sp. ICE-L. The sequence goes on along the minus strand of JACBWV010000610.1, from coordinate 27,921,738 downwards.
AAAGATGGTGTCATAAAGTTGAAGGACAGCGGAGTTGTGGCGGACCATGTAGAGGGCACAGAACGTAGGGTGGGAGCAGGATCCAAGAAGGAGGGCCGAGGTGTCATGGGAGTTGTCATGGCTTGTTTCGTGGGGGATCAATTCAGAGGGCAGGCATGAAAGATAGTACTACTCTAATTATCCGGCAGTACTGTCTTCCATGGCAGGGCATCAACGTCCTCACTGATCAGGCAGGAAAGGGTCTTGTCAGATCTTGCGGATTTTTGCTGGATCTTGCACATCAATCTATTCATTTGAGTATATTTCGTTATGTTCTCCTAGTTATGTCGCATACAGTCGCAGTTTTTGAGGCAGGCTTGAGCGATTGCGATTAGTTTTGAATGTGTTGGGCTGAACCCAGAATCAGTGATTCCGCCACAGATGACCCATTCCGACAACTATACAAAGAGAAGCGTCGAAATTGAATTACCGAAAAGCAGCCTTCCCCTATAGTATAGCAACACCGACAACCGTACGCACCTGCTTCCTCTGCGTTCCGTTTCAGTTTGGGCGCCATCTGTTGGATGCAGTTGGATGGTACCAACCGCTCACACTTTGCAGTAGAATGCCACTGACGGAATTGCGACTTGGTGGATGGCAGCAGATAAGAGGATTTCAGCGATTTGGAGTTGGCATTATAGCGGTGTTTGGCGGAGCCCCCCCTCGGCTTTGGGGGCGGGAGCCCCCAGGGTCACCCCCGAATCACCCCGGTGTCCGTCCGACCGCCTGCGCCTGTCTCCGTCTCTCCAAGAGCTGTTTGGCCGATTCCGGCCACCTCCGCACCCAAACATTTGGCTCATAGTTGTTATCAACAATTGAATGGCGCATGCCTAGAGTTCATCAGAATCGCAGCGGTCAAGATCCTTCGCAAAAGTTGTCGAATGTTTTGTAGCTTATTCCGCTACGAGTAGCTCCTTACTCCAGTACTTTCGAAAACTCCGAGCCTCCCTCCTCGCCAGGGACCTGCTCCTCGCCCTTTCCCGCAGTCTGCAGATCCCGCTTCTTAACTATTCGAAGCCCCTTCGTACCTTTCCCACTGTCCGTGAGGAGATTTGCCTAGCCCTTGTTTTATTCCCTCCGTTGCAACCGGAACCCAAATGCATTCCATCTCTCCGTTCTGTCCCGTTCTTGAGCGCTCCCCAGATTCCCAAAGGTAAGTCAACGAGGCAGAGACTGCGTACACTTTGGGGCAATTCAGTCATATGCGACCCTGTCAGCTACCCCCTCCTTCTCGGATGCCCTGTCAGTTCGAAATATTTCACCTAGTTTCAAAACCTTTCTAGGACAGATCAGCCGGCTTAGACATGAAAGGTAGACCAGGAATTGGGAAGCCCCAGTTAAGGGGGGGGGGGGGGGGGGGGGGGGGGGGGGGATCTCATACACCCATGTGATTGAGTTCTGCACACATGAGCGTTTTGTTTTTTCAGCCTAAAGGCTGATGCACCATGCAATCAATATAAATGAGAGAGTGCACTCTTGCAAGAAATTGCGCAGCGCTGCATGGGCTGCATGCTGGTGGCATTCTGATCTGTGAACATATATGCACACGTGATAACACCTCTGCACACGTGCAAACTAACGCATATGCAGACTTGGTTACGCATATGCATGGATACACAGTTGCATGGTTGTACGCATGCGTGGTTACACACATTCATGCATGCATGCATGCAGATATTCATGGTTACGCATATTGGCATGTGTAGTCACACATTTGCGTGGTTACAAATAAGCATAATTGCACATAAGCATAGTTACACGTATGTGTGGTTACGCAATAGCATAGTTACACATATGCGTGGTTACCCATCAGCATATTTACACATATGTACGGTTACGCATCAGCAGATTTGCACATATGTACGGTTACACATGCGGATATGCCTGGCTAAAATGAACTATCCAGCAGTTTATTGGTTCCCCACTTCACCTTGCTAGATTTAAAATATCTGGGTCATAAGTAACGGTAGTGTGGTATGTGAGTCCTTCAGTGTCATAAGTAGCGGTTGTAGTGTGTGGGTGGGTGGTGGTGGTAGTGGGTGGGTGGGTGGGTGGGTGGTGGTGTGGGTGGGTGGGTGCCAGTGGCCGCCTCATGATCGGCCCTGGTGCGTGCATGGTCAGGGATTATTTTTTCCGCTATTTATAGCGATCGCTAGTTTTGACCCCGTTTGGCAAAATTATCGCTATATGAGATGCATCACGTATTCATGTATGATTCTCCATGCCCCCCCCCCCCCCCCCCCCCCCCCTAGCTCAAGGCGCTGCCCCCTGTGAAATAGCTATGGACGCTGTGAAATAGCTATATGCCCCCTATGGACGCTGTGAAATAGCTATATGCCCCCTATGGACGCTGTGAAATAGCTATATGCCCCCTATGGACGCTGTGAAATAGCTATATGCCCCCTATGGACGCTGTGAATTAGCTATATGCCCCTTATGGACGCTGTGAAATAGCTATACGCCCCCTGTGAAATAGCTATATGGACGCTGTTCTTGTAGGTGGGTGGGTGGGAGTAAGGGGCAGTCTCCTTCCAGTGAGCCTGTGTTTGTATGTGTGTGTATGTGTGTGTAGGTGGGTGGGTGTATGCAGTCTCCTTCGGGCCGCCCAGAAATAGCTTTATGGACGCTGTTCTTGGAAGAGGCCTAAAACCAACAAGCTAGTAGAAACCCACTTTCAGATTTGAAACATAAATCCTTGTGCATGGTGGGACTTTAGGGGTGCTGGCGCGTGATTAACGAGACCAAGCTCATTTAATTAGGTCGGATCAGGTCGAATAATAATCTAAGCAATCAATCAGACTCATTGAATTAGGTCAATTACTCATTTAATCCATAAATCAGACTCATTTGATTAGGTCAAATGCTATTTTAATCAATCAGTCATACTCATTTAAGTAGGTCAAAAACTCCTATACACAATCAATTAGACTAATTGAAGTGCAGTAAATGCCACTGCTCATATAATTATTTCGAATACTAATTTAATCAACCAACTAGACTCATTTAATTAGGTCAAATACTCATTTAATAAACCAATCAGACTCGTTGAATTAGGTCAAAAACTCTTATACACAATCAATCAGACTAATTTAAACAGGTCAAGGAATGATAACGCCTGGTGGGGTGTGGTATTAAGGGAGCCCCGTCTTGCGGCGGTAGGGAGCGGGCTGCTACTTTACCTGTGCAAAGCTACCATGGCGGTTGATAGCGACTGCGAACACTTAAGCGCACCCGTGGGGATTCGAACCCTACTAGAGCACCTACGTCGTTCTAGGATCTCTGCCACTAAGCCATTCGTTGAACATGCCAAGTGCAGTAACCAATACATTTGTCAAGTACAGTAATCAGTACATTAGTCAAGTGCAGTAATCAGTACATTTTTCAGGTACAGTAATTAGTTCATTTTTCAAGTACAGTAAGCAATACATTTTTCAAGTACAGTAAGCAATACATTTGTCAAGTACAGTCATCAATACATTTGTCAAGTACAGTAATCAGTACATATGTCAAGTGCAGTAATCAGTACATTTGTCAAGTACAGTAATCAGTACATTTGTCAAGTACAGTAATCAGTACATTTGTCAAGTACAGTTATCAGTACATTTGTCAAGTACAGATATCAGTACATTTGTCAAGTACAGTAATCAGTACGTTTGTCAAGTACAGTTATCAGTACATTTGTCAAGTACAGTTATCAGTACATTTGTCAAGTACAGTAATCAGTAAATTTATCAAGTACAGTTATCAGTACATTTGTCAAGTACAGTTATCAGTACATTTGTCAAGTACAGTAATCAGTACATTTGTCAAGTACAGTTATCAGTACATTTGTCAAGTACAGTTATCAGTACATTTGTCAAGTACAGTTATCAGTACATTTGCAAGTACATTAATCAGTACATTTGTAAGTACAGTTATCAGTACAATTGTCAAGTACAGTAATCAGTACATTTGTCAAGTACAGTTATCAGTTTGTCAAGTACAGTTATCAGTACATTTGTCAAGTACAGTAATCAGTACATTTGTCAAGTACAGTTATCAGTACATTTGTCAAGTACAGTAATCAGTACATTTGTCAAGTACAGTTATCAGTACATTTGTCAAGTACATTACTTTTATACAGGACTACACTGAAATAATAATTAGGCTAATGCAGGCTTGCAGTCATAAATGATTTGGCATACGATAGTCATGCTATTGGGAATTTGAATATATGATCACATGTATAACATAAGGAGATAAAGTAGGGCGCATACGATACTATGTACAATATATACATATGTAGAGAGTTGTGGGCATATGATCCCATACACAACATAAAAATAAAAAACTTGGTCGTGTACGATCATATTTACGACATAAGCATATAAATAATACGTTGTGTGCATTTGATCCCATACACAACATGGAAATACAAACTTGGGCGCATCCGATCCTGTGTACAACATATAAATAACACGTTGTGTGCATACGATCCCATACACAACACAGAAATACAAACTTGGGTGCGCGCAATCCTATGTACAACACAGAAATACAAACTTGGGTGCGCGCAATCCTATGTACAACACAGAAATACAAACTTGGGTGCGCGCAATCCTATGTACAACACATAAATAAAATTTTATGTGCATATGATCCCATACACAACATATAAATACAAACTTGGGCGCATACAATCCTATACACAACATAAACATGTACCGGTATATAGTTGTGTGCATGAAATCCCATACACAACATAAATATACACCTGGGGTGCATATATACGATCCCATGTGTAACATACATATAGAGAGTTGTGTGCATATGATGCCATATGCAACATAGAAATACCAAATTGGGCGCACAAGTTCCCATGTACAACATACATATATATAAGGGTGTGCATATGATCCCATCCATAACATACAAATATAAACTTGGGTGCATACAATCCCATACACAACATAGAAATACACACTTGGACGCATACAATCCCATACACAACATAGAAATACACACTTGGACGCTTACAATCCCATACACAACATAGAAATACACACTTGGACGCATACAATCCCATACACAACATTGAAATACACACTTAGGTGCATACGATCCCATGTGCAACATACAGATATCTAGAGTTGTGTGCATTTGATGCCATATGCAACATAAAAATACCAAGTTGGGCGCATACGTTCCCATGTACACCATACATATATATAATTGTGTGCATATGATGCCAAACACAACATATAAATACAAAATTTGGTCCATAGACCCAGTGGAGAGCATGACAATGTCGTGATGGCATCGAGATACTGTTCTCTTCCAATGTACTGCAAATGTACAGTAAATTGCAGCCTTGCCCTCCTCCCCCTCCCCCCTGCACGTCACTGCTATAGCGTTGTACCGTGTTGCTTGCGGCACGCGCGTAGGACTTCAACCTCTTCCAAATGCCTCCGAATACGCTCAGCATTCCTATTTAAATATTTGGCTTCGCAGCTGCGAGGGGGTGGGTAGGAGGGTAGGGTTTCTAGGGGCCGTACCGTCCGTTCGGTAGCGTGTTAGAAGCTCTGGGCTGCGTTCAGATCCTAGACTGTAGAAAGGTTCTGAACTAGGCGGTTTTGTACTTCAGAATGCGGACCAGGGTAATACAAAGCGCGCGCGGTAGCGCGATTTATCGCACGCTTTTTGAGCCCCACTGCGCGATTCGCGCTCTTTTTTCAAACCCCTGTGGGCGCAGCGCGCAGTTTTTGCGCTTTTTGCACTATAAAGGGCTGACCAATTTGACGTTTGTGCGCTCTAAGCACTGACCAATTTGACAAAATGTAGTACCCTGCTGCGGACTGTGACCTTACTGTGGGGGGATGCTAGTACCCACAAAGCCAGTACCCACAAGCCAGATCTCCTCGGGTTTAGGTAATAGGGTTTAGGGTATAGGAGATCTGGCTTGTGGGTACTGGCTTTGTGGGCACTAGCATCCCCCCTCCTTACCTTACCCCCACTCCCACCCCTCGCTCACCACCCAACCTGCTCCCTCAACACCCCCAAGTAGCTACTCAACCTGGCCTACATAAATCTGAAATGAAAAAACAATGGATTGATTGATACATGCATTGAGGAATGTAAAACAAAAATAGTAGAGACAAACTGCGCGAAACGCGCAGTGGGGCTCAAAAAGGCAGCGCGCCAGCGCGCAAAAGCGCGCGCTTGGAAGTACCCTGTTGTGGACTGCAGACTGCGAACCGTTGCTTTATGCTTTATGGTACCAGGGTACTACAAAGCGCGCGCGGAAGCATGATTTCGCACACATTTTTGAGCCCCATTGCGCGTTTCGTGCAGTTTTTTCAACCCCCTGTGGGTGCAGCGCGCAGTTTTGCGCGTTTTGCACCACAAAGCGCTGACCAATTTTACGTTTGTGCGCTTTAAGCGCTGACCAATTTGGTAAATGGAAGTACCCTGGTTGCTTTATGCCTTATCGTACGCCTTTCTAGCTCGGTCTACTTGGGCAGTGTTGCAACCGCGATAGTGCTGCGCGGAAATGAATGCGCCTTGTGCATTGGTGGCCTTTAACCTGCGACATTGGAAATTTGTCTTTGGACTTTGGATTCTGGAATTTGGACTTTGCCCTTTGGACTTTGGACTTTGCACTTTAGACTTTGTTCATTGGATGCGGGTCATTGAACTTTGCATTTAGAATTTGGACTCGGGTCATTGGACTATGGTCTTTGGTCTTTGGACTCTAGACTAGGGACTTTCACTCGGTGAAGTCGACAGATCGCTAAATGCGTACGAGCGCAGCGGAATGCACGCGGAACGCACGCGGGGTCCGCGATTAGTCATAGTCCTTTAATGACCTGGCACTTCTGACTCTAGCGGTAAGCCCTATAAGTACCCGCGTCGCGTGTAGCTCAGAATCCTGAGACATTTCGCCTACATTTAGCCTAGGCGGATTGTCGTCGAAATGTCTCAGACTTCTGAGATATTTCGACGGCATCTCACCACGCACCTTGTGCACGGTAATGAGGCGAAATGTTCGGTCTTCTGAGACTTTTCGCCTGTACTTCGCTTGCAGGGCGGTTTGGGCACGGTGGTCGGAGAGGTAACATTTTCAGGAATATTTTCCAGGAGCATTTCTCAATTACATCAGGATTCGAGAAGATAGATTACATACATAATGCCTACCGTATGCATCCATTAACGTATTGATCTACCTATATATCTATGTAAGCATCCTTACACATGTACATCCGCTACATCCCATATATTGCCTCTATACCCATTAACCATAGATAGACAGCGAGCAAAAGACGACGAGCAGCCAAATTGCTGGCTGGAGCCATGTAGCTAATTAAGTTCAAGTACAAGTATATAGGCAGCCTGCAGGCAGCTATCCATTTGTCTACTCATGAAGACATACGCCCATATATCCACTAAGTAGAAACGTCCAATCTTCGCTGCTTCTATTATGTATTTCCATCTTCGGCATTTATAGTTCCTTCGTGGCAGCAATCTTCATCGCTCTTGTAGCATTTCCATCCATCCTCTTGCCCTGCAAGACATGCAGAGCAAGGCAGGCGTTAAAGAGCAAAGAGGGGCAGGGATAATGGCAAGGGCAGGACGACAGTGATGAGCAGAGCAGGGCAAGCGATAGAGAGCAGAGAGGGGCAGGGATAATGGCAAGGGGCAAGACGACAGTGATGAACAAGGGAGGGCAGGGTAGGTGTTAGGGAGTAAGGAGGGACAGGGATAATGGCAAGAGGAAGGACGACGGTGATGAACAAGGGAGCGCAGGCGTTAGAGAGCGAAGATGGGCAGGGATAATGGCAAGAGGCAGGAGGACAGTGATGAGAAGAGCAGGGCAGGCGTTAGAGAGCACAGAGGGGCAGGGACAATGGCAAGGGGAAAGACGACAGTGATGAGCAGAGCACGGTAGGCGTTAGGGAGTAAGGAGGGGCAGGGATAATGGCAAGGGGCAGGCATAATGGGCAGGCATAATGGCAAGGGGCAGGCATAAGGGGCAGGCATAATGGCATCAGTGATCAACAAGGCAGGGCATGCAATAGAGAGCAAAGAGGGGCAGGGACAATGGCAAGGGGCAAGACGACAGTGATGAGCAGAGCAGGGTAGGTGTTAGGGAGTAAGGAGGGGCTGGGATAATAGCAAGGGGCAAGACGACAGTGATGAGCAGAGCAGGTAGGTGTTAAGGAGTAAGGAGGGACAGGGATAATGGCAAGAGGCAAGGCGGCAGTGATGAACAAGGCAGGGCATGCAATAGAGAGCAAAGAGAGGCAGGGATAATGGCAAGGGGCAAAAGACGACAGTGTTGAGCAGAGCAGGGCAGGCGTTAGAGAGCACAGAGGGGCAGGGACAATGGCAAGGGGCAAGACGACAGTGATTTAGCGAAATTGTCACTTCCCCGAGTGTTTGGACCCTGGTCTTCGGGCTTTGGACTCGGGTCTTAGGACATGGGGCTGGGGTCATTGGGCTTTGGACTCGTGTCTTAGGCCTTTGGACTCGGGTCTAAGGACTTTGGACCCTGGTCTTTGGGCTTTGGACTTTGCACTTTGGACTCAGGTCTTAGGACTTTGGACTGGGGTCATTGGACTTTGGGCTTAGGACTTGGGTCTTACGGCTTTGGACTTTGGACTCGGGTCTTAGGACTTAGCACTTTGGAGTCGGGTCTAAGGACTGTGGACTCTGGTCTTAGGACTTTGGTCTCGGGTCTTGGGCTTTGGACTTTGGACTTTGGACTTGGGACTCAGGTCTTAGGAATTTGGACCTTGGAATGGGGTCTTTGGACTTTGGACTCGGGTCTTGGGACTTTGGACTCAGGTCTTAAGACTTTGGACTGTGTACTCGGGTCTTGGGACTTTGTACTCGGGTCTTGGGACTTTGTACTCGGGTCTTATGAATTTGGACTCGGGTCTTATGACTTTGGACTCGGGTCTTATGACTTTAAACTCGGGTCTCAGGTCTTGGGACTTGCTGCTTGGGTCTTGGGACCAGGGTAATTCAAAGCGCGCGCTTCTGCGCTTTCGAGCGTTGACTTTTTGACCCCCTCTGCGCTTTAAGCGCAGTTTTTTGCAACCCCCTGTGGGCGCAGCAAGCAATTTTTGCGCTTTTTGCACTACAAAGCGCAGTTTTTTTGTTTTCAAGTGCGCTAAAGCGCTGGCCAGTTTGGCCATTTGAAGTACCCTGCTTGGGACTTAAGACTCGGGTCTTAGGACTTTGGACTGGGGTCTTGGGATTTTGGACTCTGGTCTTTGGACTTTGGACTCGGGTCATTGTACTTTGGTCTCAGGTCATTGTACTTTGGACTTTGTACTTCGGACTTTGGACTCAGGTCATTGTACTTTGTACTTTGGACTTTGGACTTTGGACTCGGTTCATTGTACTTTGGACATTGCACTTTGGACTCTGAATATTAAACTTTGCACTTTAGACTTTGGACTCAGGTCATTGGACTTTAAACTCGGGTCTTTGGACTTCGGACTCGGGTCCTTGGAATTCGAACTCGGTTCTTTGGACTTAGGACTATTGGAATTTGGACCTTAGACTTAGGTCATTGCACTTTGGACTTTGGACTTGGCGCTCGGGTTGTCTTTGGACTCTGAATTGGTCATTTAGACTTTGAACTTTGGACACTGGACTTAGGACTTCAGACTTAAGACTATGGACTTTGGACTATGGACTCGGGTCATTGGTCTTTGTCATATTTTTGAACATTCAACAACAAATGTAACAATTTTAGACAACAGAACTATACACCCAGAAGCCATCGTGTACCACACCCCACCCCCTGGGCGACCTCCAGGGGACCCGCCAGGGCCCCCTACTATTTCTCTACGCCTTGGTAGTTCGCTCTGCTTATTTGTTAAGCTTTTTAATTTCCCTTTTCTTACGCTTTTTGGAGATTACCTGGAGCAGGTTCTGAGGCGTATCTTGCCCAAACCCTCACTGTTATAAAACTGCCCAGCTGCCCCGGCGCTGTTCAGTCTCGGCATTCATTTTTACTGAGTATGTAACAATTTCCTCTCTCCCTCACTCTCACTGTGTGGCTGTCCTATTTCAGCAGTGATTTGCTGAGTTTATTTAACGAATTCTCTCTCTCACCCCCTCCTGTTTTTACACAACCCCCGCTGGCGGAACACAGCGGATGATTTCCCCGGGCCGGTATTGTTTCACTGCTCGAACATGAGAAAATCATCTGCTCGAATCCCACCATGATCAGGACCGAACTGCGCCTAAGCTATACGAAAACGTGAACGCTACTGCCACCATGCCTGCACTTTCGCAAAACGCGAGATCGCTAAACGCGAAGTAAGCGAACAACCCTCCGCTGCTTCAAAACGACAAACCCAATTACGTAAATGTAACTCAATTTTTTGGACGTCATAGGCATGCACGGATAAGATAAGAAACTAGTGGGACGCGGCACCGTAGCACAGTGTGCCGTAACATGTAGAACTGATGAGTCACTATAAGTGAGTAGTGACTCACTACTCACAACACATGTGCGTGTTCTCAAACAAGCGAAAATCCAGAAAGCGTGATGATTCCCAGACTACTATTGGCGCACAAATGGGCACCTCCGCAACATCGAGGGACATGTGTAGCGTGAGCAACAAACTGCTTGGTTCGTGGGGGCTGGCATCGGGTTCGGGTTAGTTAGGGCTGGCAGTCTGGCAAAACTATTAACGCGGGATGCGGGGTAGCCAGAGGGGAGGGGTGACACGAGGAGGGGGGGCTACGATTTCGACCCGGACTCGGTATGATAGGGTTTCGAAGGGCGAGGTACCTGTCGGAACAGCTTCTCGCGAGCTTCGATTGTTCGAAGTTGCAAACAAAACTTCGTCGCTTTCAACTTGCTCCCCCCCAAGAACTCATTTCCCGGCCTTCTGATCCTCCTTGGTTTCGGTATGAAAGTGCCCAGCCAACGCGTATCGGCTCATGGTGCTTCGTGCCGTTACTTGCTGTTGCGCAAAACCTGCGTAGGCTGTAGGCAGGAGCCTCATGCGCCCCTATATGATTTGTGTTGGCCATACAATGCCATTTCGACACAGGCGTCTTCGCGCAGGGGTGGGTGGGTTTCCCAGGTAGGCGAGGCAGCCTCGCCAGGCAGGGCTGAGGCTCATTGCTAGACACGTCCAGACAGTTTTCCGGAAACTAAAATTTCTGTACCGGACAGAACAGCGCCAGAATGGGCAGGTGGTTGAGAGAGCTCGAGTGGCATGCAGCGCAATCGCTCGGGCTCATCAGCGCATCTTCAGCACCAGCTACGGGAGCCGATTAGCACAATTTCCTGTCACATTGCTCTCGTTGCCATTGCGAGCTATATCTGAGGGGCCGCTGTTCCCAACGGCAAGTTAAAAAGCAGGTGCTCGGGACAAAGAAAAAAACGTCCAGCTTGTTATTCTGATATTTTTCTCACCTGCGGCCACCGAAGAAGCCGCAGGTGACTCCATGGGGGATAGAATCCCAAGGGACAACTTGCGCGAAGTTTCCCAGAAGAGATGCTTGATCACGGAAAAAATGGTAGGTCTGACAAGACGAAATTTCGAAGGTTCGAAGCAGGTTTTCCCTTCCCGACCCTTGGAAGTCGTATCATACCTGGTCTTGGTCGAAATCGTAGGCCCTACTCCTCGTGTCACCCCTCCCCTCTGGGGGTAGCGATGGCTCGCGTTGACGTGGGGGCTTATGGTAAGTTAGGGCTCTCAGTCTGTCGGACGCGGGATGAAGGGGCAGCGGTTGCGGTTGCCCGCCCAGCAGTTGGTAGTATGGATAAAGTAAAGACTGCAGTACAGCTCGGCGTAGGATTGAGGGGGGTGAGGGCCTGCCATTCAGATTTCAACTGTCGGGTGCTATATATAGGGCACCGCTATACTACGCCAGTACCTATGTCGCCACCACCGATCTCGCCCCCTCTTCCTCCTCCTGCGATCTCCTTTTAGCTGCTCCCCCCTGCCAGTGCTCCCCCAATCGAGGTAGGCTCTGCCCGACCTCCGAACCACCCACTCGCTGGGTCATCTACGGTGATCTACCGGCTCGTTCCCTGCCCTAGGCATAGCGGCCGATAACGGCTGCGTTTTTTGTCCCCGCCTCATCTCCCATTTCCAATCCCGAATGCCAATCTGAATCCCGAACCCTGCTGTCCGGCTCTATGTAATCCCTTCGCGCTCCGTCCTCCGCTCACTCGCATTGCCCCTATCCTCACCTCATTCATCTCCTGCCTAGTCCCTCCCTCCCTCCCTCCCCCCCTGTCCCACCTGCCTGAACCCCCGTTTCCCCTTTCCCTAGGGATGCGATCACCCACGATCAGCATTGGCCTAGCGGTCGTTGCCCTGACGTCCCTGCTCAACGTGGTGTTGGCAGTAGTCCCTGTGTCCACCCGTCTCGAGTTCAACACCCTCATCTACAAAGAGGAGTTCTCCCGCATGCGGGACCTATACTTACAGGTGACAGGTTGCCTCCTTGCAGTGGCAGTCCGATAAGAGTTACGCCTGTGTCCGGTTGATTGCCTTTCGTGATGGGACAGTTAGTCTGTAACGTGCAACGCGCTGCCCCCCGAACCCCCATGGGCTCCATGCTTCGTGCATTGTTTATTATGAGCCCGATTAATCACGTGCGCCCGATTAATAATGTTTCTCGCCGAGTTGGTCCATCGGGCTCCCAGGTGTGGGTGATGTTTTCGGATCTCAGATAATCAGATGCTTGGCTGTAACATCAGGCCAGATACTTGATGTTTACGGCTGTCAGATGCTTGGCTTGAGTATCTCGCGTGCGTGCTACTTCATGTTTACGGGGTTTAGATGCTTGGGTGGAGCATCGCGCGGCCAGATGCATAATGCTTTCGGATTTCAGATGCTTTGCAGGAGCATCGGAGCCACTGGCCCACTGCCCAGGCCACGTGTAGGCAGAAGCCATGTTCGTGCCGTGCTACGCCACAATCCTGGGCCTGCCCGTACGGCGTATGCGTATGGTTGACTCTTCCTACGCTTACTTGTACGCGTACAAAAAACCGTACAGCACAAGATACCTATACCTACAAGAGAGAGTATGCGGACTTGCGGTAATGTTGACAGTCCTTTGGCAATGCAGTACAATGCCTTCAATTCTGTCTCCCCCCCCCCCCCCCCAAATCTCCTCCCCCTCCCCCCCCCCCCCCCCCCCCCCCCCCCCCCCCCCCCCCAGTCATCACATACCGTGGTGTCTAGAGCCCCCCCCCCCCCCCCCCCTCCCCCCCCCCCCCCCCCCCCCCCCCCCCCCCCCCCAGCCACCCCATACTTTGGTGTCTCCCTCCCCCTAGCCCCCCCCCCCCCCCCCAGCCATCCCATACCGTGGTGTCTCCCTCCTCCTAGCCCCCCCCCCCCCCCCCCTCCCCCCCCCCCCAAGCCATCCATACCGTGGTGTCTCCCTCCCCCTAGCCCCCCCCCCCCCCCCCAAGCCATCCCATACTTTGGTGTCTCCCTCTCCCCTAGCCCCCCCCCCCCCCCTCCAGCCATCCATACCGTGGTGTCTCCCTCACCCTAGCCCCCCCCCCCCCCCAAGCCATCCCATACGGTGGTGTCTCCCTCCCCCTAGCCCCCCCCCCCCCAACCCCAACCCCAACCCCCCAGCCAGTCCCATACCGTGGTGTCTCCCTCCCCCTAGCCCCCCCCCCCCCCCCCCCCCCCCAGCCGTCCATACCGTGGTGTCTCCCTCCCCATAGCCCCCCCCCCCCCCCACCATCCCATACCGTGGTGTCTCCCTCCCCATAGCCCCCCCCCCCCCCCCAAGCCATCCCAAACTGTGGTGTCTCCCTCCCCCTAACCCCCCCCACTCACCCCCCCCCCCCAGCCATCCCATACCGTGGTGTCTCCCTCCCCCCTAGCCCCCCCCCCCCAGCCATCCCATACTGTGGTGTCTCCCTCCTCCCCTAGCCCCCCCCCCCCCCCCCCCCCAACTCCAACCCCAACCCCCCAGCCATCCCATACCGTGTGTCTCCCTCCCCCTAGCCCCCCCCCCCCCCACCCAACCATCCCATACCGTGGTGTCTCCCTCCCCATAGCCCCCCCCCCCCCCCCCCCCCCAGCCATCCCATACCGTGTGTCTCCCTCCCCAGATCCCCCCCCCCCCCCCCCAAGCCCATACAAAACTGTGGTGTCCTCCCTCCCCCTAACCCCCCCACTAACCCACCCCCAGCCTCTCCTACCGTGGTGTCTCCCTCCCCCGAGCCCCCCCCCCCCCCCAACCCCCACCACCCCCCAGCCATCCCCCAATAAAACCCTGTGGTGTCTCCCTCCCCCTCCCCCAGACCTCTCATACCGTGGTGGTCTCCCTCCCCCCTAGCAGCCCCCCCCCCCCCCCCCCCCCCCCCCTCCCATACCGTTGTGTCTCCCTCCCCCTAGCCCCCCCCCCCCCAGACCATCCCATAACCGTAGGTGTCTCCCTCCCCCTAGCCCCCCCCCACAGTCCCATGCCCATACGTGGTGTCTCCCTCCCCCTAGCCCCCCCCCGCCCCAGCCATCCCATACCGTGTGTCCTCCCTCCCCCTAGACCCCCACCCAAGCCATCCCATACCGTGGTGTCTCCCTCCCCTCTAGGCCCCCCCCCCCCCAGCCAGCCCATACCGTGGTGTCTCCCTCCCCCTAACCCCCACCCCACCATCCCATACCGTGGTTCTCCTCCCCCGAGCCAGCCCTAGCCCCCCACCCCCCACACCCCAACCACCCAGCCATCCTATACTGTGGTGTCTGTCTCCCTCCCCCTAAGCCCCCCCCCCCCCCCCCCCCCCCCCCCCAGCCATCCCATACTGTGGGTCCCTCCCTCCCCCTGCCCCCCCCCCCCCCCCCCAGCCCCCCCCCCTCCCCCCCCCGCCCCCCCCCCCCTCAGCCCCATCCCCATACCCATGGTTCTCCCTCCCTCTAGCCCCTCCGCCCCCGCCGCCCCCCCCCGCCCCCCCCCCCCCCCCCCCAGCCATCCCATACCGTGGTGTCTCCCTCCCCCTAACCCCCCCCCCCCCCCCCCCCCCCCCCCCCCCCCCCCACCCCAGCCATCACCATACCGTGGTGTGCTCCCCCCCCTAGCCCCCCTCCTCCCCGAAACCCAACCCCAAACCCACCCCCGCCATCCCTACCGTGGGTGTCTCCCTCCCCCTAGCCCCCCCCCCACCACCCCGCCATCCCATACCGTGGGGTCTCCTCCCCCTACCCCCCCACCCCACCCCAGCCACCATAACCGTGTTGGGTCTCCGTCCCCCTAGCGCCCCCCCCCCCCCCCCCCCCCCCCCCCCCCCCCCCCCCCCCCCCCCCCCCCTCCCCCCCCCCCCCAGCTACCCATACCGTGGTGTCTCCCTCCCCCTAGCCCCCCCCCCCCTCCCACCTCCCATACCTATGGTGTTCCCTCCCTAGCCCCCCCCCCCCCCAAACCCCAGCCATCCCATACCGTGGTTCCTCCTTCGCACCTAGCCCCCCCCCCCCCACCCACCCACCACCCAGCCATCCCCATTCCTTGGTGTCTCCCTCCTCCCCCTAGCCCCCCCCCCACCCCACCCCCTCCACCATCCCATACCGTGGCGTATCCCGTCTCCCCTAGCCCCCCCACCCCCCACCTAACCCCCACCCCCCCCAGCCATCCATACCGTGTTTTCTCCTCCCCTAGCCCCACCCCCCAGCCCCCCAAGCCCATCCATACTGTGGGTGTCTCCCTCCCCCTAGGCCCCCCCCCCCCCCCCCCCCCCCAGCCATCCCATACCGTGGTGTCTCCCTCCTCCTAGCCCCCCCCCCCCCCTCAGCCATCCCATACCGTGGTGTCTCCCTCCCCATAGCCCCCCCCCCCCCCCCCCCCCCCCGCCTAGCCATCCCATACCGGGTGTCTCCCTCCCCCTAGCCCCCCCCACCCCCAACCCAACCCAGGCATCCCATACCGTGGTGTCTCCCTCCCCCTAGTCCCCCCCCCCCCAACCCCCCAGCCATCCCATACTGTGGTGTCTCCCCCCCCCTAGGCCCCCCCCAGCCATCCCATACCGTGGTGTCTCCCTCCCCCCCCCCCCCAGCCCATCCCCATACTGTGTGTCTCCCTCCCCCTAGCCCCCCCCCCCCCCCCCAACCCCAACCCAACCCCCCCCCTAGCCCCCCTCCCCCAACCCCAGCCATCCCATACCGTGGTGTCTCCCTCCCCCCCCCCCCAGCCATCCCATACTGTGGTGTCTCCCTCCCCCTAGCCCACCCCCCCACCCCCCTAACCCCCAACCCCCAGCCATCCAATACCGTGGTGTCTCCCTCCCCCTAGCCCCCCCCCCCACCCCCCCAAGCCATCCATACTGTGGTGTCCTCCCTCCCCCTAGCCCCCCCCCCACCCCCCCAGCCATCCCATACCGTGGTGTCTCCCTCCCCTACCCCCCCCCCCCCCCCAACCCCAACCCCAACCCCAACCCCCAGCCATCCCATACCGTGGTGTCTCCCTCCTCCCCCTAGCCCCCCCCCCCCCCCCCCCCCCCCCAGCCATCCCATACCGTGGTGTCTCCCTTCCCCTAGCCCCCCCCCCCCCCCCCCCCCAAGCCATCAAAATCTGTGGTGTCTCCCTCCCCCTAACCCCCCCACTCACCCACCCCCAGCCATCCCATACCGTGGTGTCTCCCTCCTCCCCCTAGCCCCCCTCCCCCCAACCCCCAACCCCCAACCCCCACCCCAACCCCCAACCCCCAACCCCCCAGCCATCCCATACTGTGGTGTCTCCCTCCCCCTGCCCCCCCCCCCCCCCCCCCCCCCCCCCCCCCCCAAGCCATTCCATACCGTGGGTGTCTCCGTCCCCCTAGCCCCCCCCCCCCCTTCCCCCCCCAGCCATCCCATACCGTGGGTCTCCGTCCCCCTAGACCCCCCCCCCCCCCCCCCCCCCCCCCCCAAGCAATCCAAAACTGTGGTGTCTCCCTCCCCCTTTCCCCCAATCACCCACCCCCAGCCATCCCATACCGTGGTGTCTCCCTCCCCCTAGCCCCCCACCCCCCCCACCCCCCAACCCCCCAGCCATCCCATACTGTGGTGTCTCCCTCCCCCTAGCCCCCCCCCCCCCCCACACACACACCACACACCCAGCCATCCCATACCGTGGGTGTCTCCTCCCCAAGCCCCCCACCCCAACCCCCAGCCATCCCATACCGTGATTCTCCCTCCCCCTAGCCCCCCCCCCCCCCCCCCCCCCCCAGCCATCCCATACTGGGTGTCTCCCTCCCCCTAGCCCCCCCGCCCCCCCCCCCCCCCCCCCCCCCCCCCCCCCAAGCCATCCCATACCGTGATGTCTCCCTCCCCTAGCCCCCCCCCCCCCCCCCCCAAGCCATCCCATACTGGGGGGTCTCCCTCCCCCTAGCCCCCCCCGCCCCCCACCCCCCACCCCCCCCAAGCCATCCCATACCGTGGTGTCTCCGTCACCCTATCCCCCCCCACCCCCCACCCCACCCCCAGCCATCCCATACAATGGTGTTTCCCTCCCCCTAGCCCCCCCCCCCCCCCCCCCCCCCAAGCCATCCAAAACCTGTGGTGTCTCCCTCCCCCTAACCCCCCCACTCCACCCACCCCCAGCCATCCCATACCGTAGTGTCTCCCTCCCCCTAGCCCCCCCACCCCCCCCACCCCCCAAGCATCCCATACCGTGATGTGCCCTCCCCCAGCCCCCCCTAGCCCCCCCCCCCCCCCCCCCCCCCCCCCCCCCCCAAGCCATCCCATACTGTGGTGTCTCCCTCCCCCTAGCCGCCCCCGCCCCCCCCCTCCCCCTAGCCCCCCCCGCCCCCCGTCCCACGCCCCCGCCCCCCCGCCCCCAAGCCTCGCCCCCCCCCGCCCCCCAGCCATTCCATACCAAACCGGTGTCTTCCTCCCCCTATCCCCCACCCACCACCCACCCACCCACCCAGCCATCCCATACTGTGGTGTCCCGCCCCCTATCCCCCCCCCCCCCCCCCCCAACCCCACCCAACCCGCATCCCATAACCGTTGTGTCTCTCGCCCCTAGAGCCCCCCCCCCCCCCCCCCAACCCAACAATCACAGATTGGTCCGGCTCAACCCCTTCTTCTCCCCTCTCCCTCCTCATCCTTCACCCTTACACACCTGCCGCAGGCCTTGCTTGAGATGCAAGAAATGCCAAACGATGACCGCAACTCTTTCTTTGCCCTCAGATTGGTCCGTCTCACCCTTCTCCCCTCCCCCTCCCCTCCCCTCCCCTCCCCTCCCCTCCCCTCCCCTCCTCACCCTTCACCCTTACACACCTGCCGCAGGCCTTGCTTGAGATGCAAGAAATGCCATACGATGACCGTGACTCTTTCTTTGCCCTCAATTTGATTCGTCTCACCCTTGTCCCCTCCCCTCCTCACCCTTTACCCTTACACACCTGCCGCAGGCCTCGCTTGAGATGCAAGAAATGTCAAACGATGATCCCGACTCCTTCTTTGCAATTGCATGTATTCAAGGGGAGCCAACCATTCCTTATCGTGGCGTAGCCAACCTTACCAACCCATACACTGACGTCAGTGATCCCAACCGTTGGTAAGTCAACTTACCATAATTGCCAAGGTAGGGGGACTTCGGCGCCCTATTCTTTGCCTTTTAAGTGTGTGTTTTGGGTGTAAAACAGTGCAGTAGTGAGTGCAGAAAAGGCTCCGAAGACCACCCAATTTGCAGTCAGTCTGTCAACATACCATAGTCAACCTTACCAAGATATTCAGTGACATCTTGTCTGCCGTGGTCAGCAGGGGTAGTGGTGAATGTTCGTTTGGTCGTGGGTTGGTATATCTGTAGGTGCCACCTTTTCGTTGTACAGCCGTACCGCCGACACATGACCCATCATTCAGTTATTGACATTGAGCGGATGCTTTGGATTTGGGTTTTCAAAACACTTTGTAATTCGTCGTCTGTACCTTGAATTTGAGAATTTGGCCAGAGACATTTAGATATTGATTTTGATTTTGACAAATTCATATCATCCTTCTATGTCGGTATAGCCTGCGTCCTGAGAAAGAACCAACCCGCAACCGACCCATAGCCTGCGTCCTGCGACGCAACTAACCCACCAAAGCTACACCCACATAATCCTGCAATCCTGTTGTTAATGTTGGGCAAGACCCTTTAGCTTACTTGTCCACCCCTGGACTGTAAAAATACATCCATGTAATCCGCCCGCAAATGGTGAGCAACCAGAAGGCTCGTAGATATCTTAAAAATAATACCATGTACTACAAACATCATTTTAGTCCACCTTGACCTTGCCGATTGACGACACATCCCTCTAGCGCTGTGATTTTTGCATTGCTGCCAGCACCTCATCATGGCCTTCCTTCTCAGCTTCAATTCAAACTATTCCTCCTCCTCGAGCTCGGCATTATCAATGTAGCCAACACCTCCTCACGGTAGTCCTCCTTGACCTGACCGATTGACGACTCATCCCATGGTATCTTCAAAACAAAGTAGGCGCCTCATATTAAATACAAATACCCTAAGTGCGCCTACTTTGCATATTGTAGGAGTGGCACCACCATTCAAACAGAATCCTCCATGTCGCTGGTATGTGTCGTGAGACCCACCTCCTGGGGTGAAGATCCTTTCACAACTTAAAAAAAAATGATCCCAACCATTGGTAAGTCAACCTAAGAGGGGCAAGGTATGGTGATCCTCTCAATGAGCGTGATCCAAAGGTGGGGGGCCTAAGGCACCCTTTGATTTACCTTGTTGTATTTTGGGTGTATAAGGGTGCTGTAGGGGTGCAGAAATGTCTCCAAGGAGACATTTCAGGACATGCACTACCATGTACAGGTATGGCTACAGCGACCACTCCAGCACCAACTTCCCCACCTGATACCGTCCCTACGGATTGACCCTGGAGCAGGCAGTGGCCAATCCCCCCCACCTCAATGCCCCTCACCCCAACGCCCCTGACACTTGCACCCCCTCTTACTCCCCATGCACTGCCATGTACAGGTATGGCTACAGCGACCACTCCAGCACCATCTTCCCCACCTGATACCGTCCCTACATATTGACCCTGGAGCAGGCAGTGGCCAATCCCCCTCACCTCAATGCCCCTCACCCCAACGCCCCTCACCCTTGCCCCCCCTATTACTCCCCTTGCACTACCATGTACAGGTATGGCTACAGCGACCACTCCAGCACCATCTTCCCCACCTGATAGCGACCCTATGTATTGACCATGGAGGAGGCCGTGATCAAGCAAGCCTAGGCCATTGCCAAGCAGTACAAGCACGCTAACACGAATCTACCCCCACTACCCCTAACCCACAATCCGCACCATCTTTCTATCTCCTTAGGTATGGCTACTGCGACCACCATGGTGTCATCTTCCCCACCTGGCACCGTCCCTATGTCTTGACCCTGGAGGGAGCACTGATCAAGCGTGCCAAGGCCATTGCCAAGCAGTACAAGCATGCTAAGAGTGACTGGAAGGAGGCCGCCAGGAATCTACGATCCCCTTACTGAGATTGGGCTGCTGCTAGTCTGAAAGTGGACAAGTTGTTTCCCCAAATCTTGATCGAAAAGACTGTGGAGGTGTGTATGTGATGTATGTATGTATGCACTGCCTGATCTTGCTTGCAACTAAAATGTATGAATGTATGTATGTATGTGTCATGTATGTAATCTAAAATTCCCTTACTGTGTATGTGATGTATGTAATGTATGTGATGTATCGATGTATGTGTCATGTATGTAATCTAAAATTCCCTTACTGTGTATGTGATGTATGTAATGTATATGATGTATCGATGTATGTGTCATGTATGTAATCTAAAATTCCCTTACTGTGTATGTGATGTATGTAATGTATGTGATGTATCGATGTATGTGTCATGTATGTAATCTACGATCCCCTCACTGAAATTGGGCTGCTGCTGGTCTGAAAGTGGACAAGTTCTTTCCCCAAATCTTGATCGAAAAGACTGTGGAGGTGTGTATGTATGTATATATGTGTCATACATATATGTATGTATGCACTGCCTGATATTGCTTGCAGCTACAATGTATGCATGTATGTGTGTGTATGTATGTATATATGTATGTTTCATATGTATAATCTACGATCCCCTTACTGGGATTGGGCTGCTGCTAGTCTGAAAGTGGACAAGTTGTTCCCTCAAATCTTGATCGAAAAGACTGTGGAGGTGTGTATGTGCACACTTACCCCCCCCCACTCCCCCCCTGACACACACAAACTCAAACTCGCCGCCCCCACTCACCCCCCACAGGTGCACACCCCCTCCGGCCGAAGGGAGATCCGCAACCTCCTCACTCACCCCACACACCACCTACACCTTACCCCCCCCCCCCCCCCACACACACACACACACACACACACAGGTGGCGCACCCCCTCTGGCCGAAAAGGGAGATCCGCAACCTCCTCACTCACCCCACACACACACTTACCCACTCCCCCCCCCCCCCCCCCCCCCCTCACACACACACACACACACACACAGGTGCGCACCCCCTCCGGCCACAAGGAGATCCGCAACCCCCTCTTCAGCGCTGTCATGCACACTGCCGTCGGCTTAAACCAATCCGCCTGGGAATTGTACGTCTCTGAAAACCCCGACCCCATGGCCCCCATCAACTACACCCATTGGCCGTACCCCCAATACAGCTACGCCATGACCGACACCGTCCGCCACCCGTACTACGACCCCGCAACCGGCTGGCAAACCAACACAACCTCCTTCGTGGCCAGCATGGTGGACGACAGGGACACCCCCCTCATTCCCCTCGAGGCCAGCAACACCAACTACACTGGCATCATCTACCTGGCAGATGGACCCATGCCCAACGTGTTCAGTAACATGGTTCTTGATTTGCTGAGCATTGAGACTTGGCGGTGCTTTGGCCTTCCCACCGGCCACCAACCCACGGAGGACATCTTCCTCAGGTATGGCTAACCCCAACCAACCACCGACCTTCCCCTCACCCCAATCCCTCACTCCAAACATCCACCAACCAACCGCCAACACCACCCCCTTTCCCCCACCCCCCTCGCCCCAACCCCTCATCCCGCCCCCTCACTCCAACCAACCACCAACCAACCAACCACTAACCAACCAACCACCATCACCACCGGCATCATCTACCTGGCGATGGACCCATGCTCAACGTGTGCAGTAACATGGTTCTTGATTTGTTGAGCATTGAGACTTGGCGGTGCTTTGGCCTTCCCATCGGCCAACAACCCACGGAAGAAACTTTCCTCAGGTATCGCTCACCCCAACCAACCACCAACCAACCCCTCACCCCAACCCCTCATCCCACCCCCATCACCCCAACCAACCACCAACCAACCCCTCACCCCAACCCTTCACCCCAATCCCTCAACCCAAACAACCACCAACTGCCAACCAACCAACCACCAGCCAACTGAGGACACCCCCCTCACCCACCCACCCCCACCCCACCATCCTCACCCCAACCCCCCTCACCCCTACACACTCACCCCAACACCCCCTCACCCCAACACCCCCTCACCCCAACACCCTCACACCCAACACACCCTCACCCCAACACCGCCCTCACCCCAACTCCACCCCACCCTCCACTTCAACACCAACCCCTCACCCCAACACCCCTCAACCCAACACCCCTCACCCCAAACACCCGTCTCCGGACCCGCAACCCAACCCCCGCAACCCCCACATCCTCCTCGACCCAACAGCACCGCCTCGCCCCAACACGCCCGCACCCCAACACCCCCTCAAGCCAACACACTCACCCGCAACCACCCCTAACACCGACACACTGACAACCACAACCCCTCACGAACTAACACCCCCTCACACCAACAACCACGTCACGACCCAACACTCCCTCACACTACACCCCACACAACCCCTTCACACCAACACCACCTCACACCAACCCACTCACACCAACCACTCAACTCAACACTCACTCCCAAACCTCTCTGTACCAACACCCATAACCCAACCACCCATTCAACCCAACCCACTCATTCCCAACCCCCCTAACCCCAACTCCCCCTCAACCCCAACCATCTCATCCCAACACCCCCTCCCCCACCCCCCTCCCCCCGTCACCCCAACACCCCTCAAACCCAACCCCCCCTCACCCAAACCCACTCATCCCACCCCACCCCACCCCAACCCCCCTCACCAAACCCACTCACCCAACACCCTCCCCCATCCCCTCACACCCAACCCCCTCACCCCTCACCCAACCCACTAATCCCACACCCCCCTCACCCCCAACACCCTCCTTTCTCACCCAACCACTCCCCCCATCCCCCACCCCCCCACCCAAGAAACACTCACCCACAACAGACCCCCTCCCCCAACACCCTCACCCCAACACCACAGCACCCCAACACCCCCAACCCCAACACCCCCATCCCCCAAACCCACTCACCCAACCCCCCCCCCCCCACCACCCCAAACCCACTCATCCCACCCCCAACCCCTCACCCCAACACCTCACCCCTCACCCAACCCACTCATCCCAACCCCCCTCACCCAACACCCCCACCCCATCACCCATCACTCTGACCCAACACCGTCCACCAAACACCCTCACCCAAACCCACTCATCCCACCCCCCCTCAATCCCCCCTCACAACCCCCACCCCCCCCTCACCCAAAAACTCACTCATCCCACACCACCAACCACCGCTCACCCCACACACCCCTCCCCCAACCCACTCATCCCACCCCCCAACCCTCTCACCCAGCAGCCCCCGCCCCGCCGTCACCCTCAACACCCTTCACCCCAACACCGTCACCCTCACCCCCCTCACCCCAACACCCTTCACTCTCACCCCAACACCCTTCACCCCTCACCCCCCTCACCCAACCCCTCTGACCCCCCCCCCCCCCCCCCCCCAGACCCCCCACCGCAACCCACAATGCACACCCCCACACCTCAGCGCCGCCGAGGTGTGCCCTTCACCACACACACACCGCTTTGAGAACGTCCATAACTGGAGCCCATGATACAATTGGAGGCCCCACCCCCCGCTTGTGCCCCCACACCACTTTCTCCAATGAGCTGAATCCTAAGGCCTTTCAAGCCAACGGTCACATGGCGGATTTGGGGGCAGCCGGCTTGGACCCGATCTTCTTTCTGCACCACACCAACATTGACAGGTAGGATAGCGGTTATATTCTCTTGCTTGGTGGTTACTCTTGATGATTGCACCACACCAACGTCAACAGGCAGGACAGCAGTGTATCTTCTCATGCTTGGTGGTTACTCATGATGGTTACACCACACCAACATTGACAGGTAGGACAGCAGTGTATCTTCTCTTGCTTGGTGGTTACTCATGATGGTTACACCACACCAACATTGACTGGTAGGACAGCAGTGTATCTTCTCTTGGTTTGTGGTTACTCATGATGGTTACACCACACCAACATTGACTGGTAGGACAGAAGTGTATCTTCTCTTGGTTTGTGGTTACTCATGATGGTTACACCACACCAACATTGACTGGTAGGACAGCAGTGTATCTTCTCTTGGTTTGTGGTTACTCATGATGGTTACACCACACCAACATTGACTGGTAGGACAGCAGTGTATCTTCTCTTGGTTTGTGATTACTCATGATGGTTACACCACACCAACATTGACAGGTAGGATAGCGGTGTATCCTCTCTTGCTTGGTGGTTACTCTTGATGGTTACACCACACCAACGTCAACATGTAGGATAGCGGTGTATCCTCTCTTGGTTTGTGGTTACTCATGATGGTTACACCACACCAACATTGACAGGTTGGATAGAGGTGTATCTTCTCTTGCTTGGTGGTTACTCTTGATGGTTACACCACACCAACGTCAACAGGTAGGATAGAGGTGCGTCTCCTCTTGCTTAGGCTCATGTTGTAAAATGCGATAAGAATCACACAATTAAATTATCATCCCAGATGAGATGATGATTTAAGTATAATGTAGATGTAAATGATCACTGGAGCACAAACTCAGGGCCCTCCGTCGGTAAAACGATTGTTTGGGGTTCTATTCATGAATGCTTTTTCTTTGGAAGACCTTTCTACCACGGTTGGTTAAGTCCCTTTAGCCTATTTGGCCTACCCCTGGACTGCAACAAACACACAAGCAAACATGCACAAGCTTGCATTGCACTGTTCACCGTGTTTGATTCTGCCTGAGCATATATATGTTACAGTCCTATCATAACTCAAGGACCAATTATATTTGTTAAGCTCTCATTGCACTGTCCATCGTGTGATTGCTCTGCCTGTGCATATATGTGTTACCGTCCCACCATACCTCAAGAACCGCTCATCTTTGTTCGGCTTGCATTGCACTGCCCACCGTGTTTTGTTGTGCATATATATGCATATGTATGTTACCGTCCTACCATACCTCAAGAACCGCTCATCTTTGTTCGGCTTGCATTGCACTGCTCACCGTGTTTTGTTCTGCATATATATGCATATGTATGTTACCGTCCAACCATACCTCAAGAACCGCTCATCTTTGTTCGGCTTGCATTTCACTGCTCACCGTGTTTTGTTCTGCATATATATGCATATGTATGTTACCGTCCTACCATACCTCAAGAACCGCTCATCTTTGTTCGGCTCACGTTGCACTGTTCACCGTGTTTGATTCTGCCTATACATATGTATGTAACCGTCCAACCATACCTCAAGAACCGCTCATCTTTGTTCGGCTCACGTTGCACTGCTCACCGTGTTATGTTCTGCTAATGCATATGTATGTTACCGTCCCACCATACTGACCTCAGGAACCAATCATCTGTGTTAAGCTTACATTGCACTGAAAGACCTGAAATGGGCTCAAAACATCGCCCTGAATCATGCCATTACAGCCCCATTCTCAGAATGAATCAATCGGGAGGAGGAAAAATTTGGAGGCCTGGGCACCTCTTGGCTGGTTGGTAATTGATTTGGATCGTTACATCGGTTTTCAGTCAACTCTGGGCTGCTCCGGGTGTCCCAATTCCAAGTCTGAAGTCTCCCCATGTAAACCTCGGTAACCAGGATGAATACAAAGCTGATTAGACGGTTAACATAATTGTCCAGACCAGAGCTGGGTACAGTGTAAAGGAAAATGCAGTATAGGAGTGCCCGGGCACCTCCTGCCTTGATGCATACTTTATTTTGTGTTTGTAATACATTATTGTGTTTATTTTATTATTTTGCAAAACCATTTCGTGTTAATAATAAATCATTTAAAAACAAAAATGTATATAATACATATGTTAACAATACACCACCATGTGTCCAGGTTGCTAGCCATTTGGCAGGCCTTCCGCCCCGGCCAGTTCGTCATCCCCCTCCAATCCAACACCGGCACTTTCATGTACGACAAAGGCCAGCCCCTAGACGCTGACAGCCCCCTCTACCCGTTCCTCCACCCCGACAACTCCGGCCGCATGTATACCTCCACCGACGTCGTCAGCACAGAGCGCTTGGGCTACACCTACCCCGAGCTCGAGTCCGCCCCCAGTTCCCACAACCTGTACCGCACCATGACTGAGAAGTACAACTACAACATGCCCACCGGCTACCGCTGGTGGTACATGGCCACCTGCGCGGTCGAAGTGGGCGAGAATCCTAACGCCGACTTCGTCATCACCGGAATCAACGTTAGCTTCATGGAGCGAGGCAGGGAGTACATGTATAGAGCTACACTCGACAATTTCATGCAGTCCGGACCCGTGATGAGCCTGAACGTCTCCCGCTTCAATAAGGAGATCACGTCCATCCTACAGTCTCTGGACATCAACACCGACGTCCCGCCCATCGATGGCGACCCCGCCAAAGGCCCCAGCTACAGCCCCATCGAGCTCGACAGCCTTAAAGTAATCTGTATCACTAATGCGCCCGACTCTGCCCCTGTTGACTGCGGCTGTCTTCAGGACATCATGTGGACCCTAGCTGCCCCTCTGGATGACCCCTATACCAACTACAGAGGATGGATGAATGGTACACGTGGAGTGACTCTACCTCCCTAGTACAACAGTTATAACTGGTGTGACGGTGTGTACGGTATATGCCGATATGAGCCTCCTAACTCGTTGTGAGTAGGAAAGGCTCCGCCACATCACATCCAATCCTTAAGCTCTATCTAGGGCTAGTGTAGGGAGACCCACACTTGTTTGAGGTGAAAATCCCTTTTAAGGTGAAATCTTTTTTGAGGTGAAAATCTCTTTTAAGGTGAAATATTTTTTGAGGTGAAAATCCTTTTTGTAAAAAAACACGTATGTACGTACGTATGTATGCTACAGTCCAGGGGTATGCAAAATAGGCTAAAGGGACTTGCCCAACCGTGTAGGAAGGGCTTACAAGGAAAAAACACTGTTGGACTGAATTACTAAACCCCAAACAATCGTTTTATAGACGGGGGCCCTGAGTTCGTAGTTTCGTAATCCAGAGCAAGACACAAGTCTATCCAACACCTAAGCGAGGGAACTGGCCATGCTGGGTCATTGCAGAACATGCCAAACCATAATCAGCAGAGATAGCACAGGCACATTCAGCAGAGGCACTATCAGCAAAATCACGATAAGTAGAAGAAATATACTGAAATGTACCATGTTACATTTCCATGTAACAATGTACATGTTACAATGAAGTAGCCACTACGTTTCCCTAGTCTTAATGAGGGCTGTCTATGAAGAGGTAGCTACTAGGGCAGTACAGGGGTCCCTAGCATTACATACACACCTAGTCGTGCTCCAACAGTCCAACATTGAAAATTGAAAATTAGAACATCCAAGTAAGTCACACTGCCGGGGACAGTTGACCCTACTAAGGACGTGGTTTTATCGACAACGGTTCGTAAGCTCACCTTGCTCGAGGTTGGCAACGAGGCTAGAACCAGTCACGTTTCATACGGTTGACGGCCACCGTGAGAACCGAAACGCTCCCGACGGGGTTCGAACCCAGCATCTCCTTCGATCAAGGTCGGATACTCTACCAATGAGCCACTCCGAGTCCGGAGCGGGGATAACAATCCAACACCTGTTATTTGGCTTTTAAGTACACTGCAAATTTAGGGGGTCTCCGGGTCTTGTAAGTGGTTGAGATCTGGGTCCTGCTCTAGGGGGTTTAATACCTACGCCACCAAAACGGTGGTTGGGAGTTTGGTTTGTTTGTCCTCGACACACCCCTGACGTAATGTTTTTTTTTGCTTTGTGGGTGCCTTTTCTTTTGGTTTAAAGCACAGAGTCTCACACACCCTCGCGGTGTCAAGTAGAGTTTAACATGTAATGTAATGTAATGTAATGTAATGTAATGTAATGTAATGTAATGTAATATCTTAATCGTTTTGATGATTCTGATAAAGGTAACCTTTGCCTGGTAATGTTTTTTACTGCCAAAGACGGCGAGCAGCCAAATTGCATAAAGTTCATAATGTAATTACATGTTTTTTTACTTGTGAAAGGATTTTCACCCCAGGAGGTGGGTCTCCCGACATAAACCAGCGACACCAAGGATTCAGTTCGAATGGCGTTGCCAATCCTATAAAAGAGGAGGCGCACTTAGGGGTGGGAGATACCGAATTACCGCCATTCGACCAAACGAACATTCACCTGATTATAAATGGTATGATTTATTATGAAAGTGGCTAAATTTGAATGCAGGACTCGTACAGATAAACAAGCAAGTTGTGGTTGATGATCATGGTGATGAATCAGAGCAGAAAATACCGGTCCGTATTCCCGTAATGGGGTGTTGTCAGTCGGTATACCGGAGCCCACAAATCCCACCGTCGTTTTGGCAGCAACTTTCTGTCAGTCCCTTCCGGTATCTCTGGAGTGTGCGTATTGACACTGTAATATCTCCAAGGGGACGTTGCTCACATGGTAGAGCGTACGTGTTGAACTAACCTGTTTGCAAACAGGTAGCAAATATCTTACTTAACAGCTTTAGGTAGCATCGCTCGGGTGAGAGATCCGTAATCGCCCAGCCGCCCCAGCTCCGGAGCGGGAGCGCGCTCATACGAACTCGCTTAGCTTCGTTGACCTGGCTAAGACCTAAATAATCGCGACAGGAACAGCGTCCTCTACTATTCACTGCTCGTGCGCAAGGGTGGGCCGTTGGTGATTCTGCCCAATGACGAACAAATGCGCGCAGGAATACAAATCCAGCCATGTGGTGGTTGCACATTCGTGAGAAGCTGGCTCGGTGTGACAAGTGTGAGACGCAGCCTGACCAACCATGAATGTGACTTGGTACTCCAACTGTTTTCGAACCGATTATGCACGAGTTTATAGCCGAATCACAACCGAATCGTAACCGAATTTGAACTCGTGAAGCCCCCAAATGCGAATCACAACTGATGCTCGTAAATTCGCTTTGTTTGTTGCGCGCTGCATCATCTCGATAACATAGTCATTAATCCTCAACTCCGTTAAATTGAAGTTGTTTAGAATCGGTGCCAATCTGCTGCGAGCTACAAATAGTCAGGTGTAGCTTCAGGCCTGTCGCGACCCAGAAGCTGTTGACAGTATTTCTAGCTGCTACTGAGCCGGATCGATTCCTCCGCTGCGCGCGCTTTTCAATCCTCTACGATTCCATCACATCCGATTTTGCTTCTCAGAGCCGCACACCTCTACCAAAAAGCTAGATACATCAACCCACCCCCTCCTAGCCCACCGCTAGTCCACTTCTCGAGGACTGCACCCGCTGCCATCGTGAGTTCTGAAAGTTTAACAGCAAGTTCCCCAGCCACCATGCCCGCAGAGAAATCTGCGCGTACCAAACTTTTCGACTTGCACTCGTGTTGTAGGCCTGGGCCTTCCTGAGATAGCCAACCACACAGCAATTTTCGGGTACCGGGTTTCAGACATTGTAATTGTTTTGCACATGGGGCACCGGGGTCTTAACATTGGATGTTTCCGAGGAGAAGCCTAAGCCTAAGCACGCAGCATGGTGCATGCCATCAGCGTCGCACCATCGTCCGAATACATGACCCATTTTTTGGTGATTAGGTGCTTCTGGGTTTGATGGTTCAAACTTTTCTGATCACAGGAGCCCCTGATCACCCAACGCAAAAAAGGGGCATGTACGTGGCTGCCGATGCTGCATGTTTAAAGGCTTCTCCTTGGAGGCAACCAACGTGAAACAACACAAACAACAACAGCAATAACAACAGCAACAACAACAACAACAACAACAACAACAACAACAACAACAACAACAACAACAACAGTAACAACAACAACAACAGCAGCAACAACAACAACAACAACAACAACAACAACAACAACAACAACAACAACAACAACAACAACAACATCAACAGCAACAGCACCACCACCACCACCACCAACAACAACATCAACATCAACAGCACCAACACCAACGACACCAACGACAACAACGACAACGACAACAACAGCAGCAGCAACAGCAACAACATCAACAACAAAAACAAAAAAACAAAACAACAACAGCAAGAACAACAACAACATCAACAACGACAACGACATCAACAACAACATCACCACCACCACCAGCAAGGACAACAGCAACAACAACAACAACAACTACAACAGCAACAACAACGACAGCAACAATAACAACAACAACAACAACAACAAAAACAACAACAACAACAACAGTAACAACAACAGTAACAACAACAGCAACAACAACAACAACAACAGCAACACACTCTTAACCACGACCAAACACACTCGGTTCCCCCCCCCCCCCCCCCCCCCCCGCCCTCTCCTCCCACACACACACACCATCCTCCCACCCACCCAAACCCTCCCCCTTTCTCCCAATATCCCCCGCAGTCACCTCGACCCTAACCCTTGTCAACATGATGGCGGCTTGGGCTGTCCTACTGGTGCTAGCTGTTGCAAACTTAGCCCCACCCCCACCCACGCCCACACCCACTACCCACCCACACCCAAGCCCACAGCAACTCCCACACCCACACTCAACGCGCTCCGATACCCCCACCACAGCACCGCCACCACCCTCCCACCCACCCAAACACCCCCCTAGCCACCACCCACCCACCCAAACAAACAAACAAACAACCCCCTAGCCACCACCCACCACCCACCCATACCCTTCCCCTTTTCCCAAATGTCCCCACATTCGCCTTAACCCTAACCCTTGTCAATATGATGGCCGCTTGGGCTGTTCTGCAGGTGCTAGCTGTTCTGCAGGTGCTAGCTGTTGCAAACTTAGCCCCCAAACCCACCCACCCATACCCCCACCGCCGACCCCACCCAAGCCCACCCCCCCACCCAAGCCCACCCATACCCACAACAACTCCCACCCACCCACCCACACCCAAGCCCACACCCACACTCAAACACGCTCGTATACCCCCCCACCCCACCCCACCCCCATCCCCCACCACACCACACCACCACACCACCACACACATACACTACCCCTTTTCCCCAATGTCCCCCGCAGTCACCTCGACCCTAACCCTTGTCAATATGATGGCGGCTTGGGCTGTCCTGCTGGTGCTAGCTGTTGCAAACTTGCCCCCACCCCCATCCACCCACCCACCCACCTGCACCCCCACCCACTACCAACTCCATCAACCACAAACACGCTCACTAACCACCCCCTCACGCCCACAACAACTCCCCCCCCCCCCCCCCCCCCTCCCCCCCCCCCCCCCCCCCCCCCCCCCCCCCTCAACCCTAAACCCACCACCACTACCCACCATCCACCCACTCCCCCTTTTTCCCAATGTCCCCCGCAGTCACCTCAACCCTACCCTTGTCAATATGATGGCTGCTTGGGCTGTCCTGCTGGTGCTAGCTGTTGCAAGCTTAAGCCTGAGCGAAGGTACTTTAATCACAGACACAGGCTTTCCCTTTGAGGGATGCAAGCAGCGTATGGCCAGTAAAGGTTTCACGTAAGTCACATATGTTCACACACACATACACACACACATGCACACACTCACACACACACACACACATACACACACACACACATGCACATATTTCATCCATCTATCTATCTATCTATCTATGTATCTATCTATCTATCTATGTATCTATCTATCTATCTATCTATCTATCTATCTATCTTTCTATCTATCTATCTATCTATCTACCAATCTATCTACCAATCTATCTACCAATCTATCTACCAATCTATCTTCCAATCTATCTACATTATTGAGGGACCCAGGCTTTCCCTTTGAGGGATGCAAGCAGCGTATGGCCAGTAAAGGTTTCACATAAGTCAGATATGTTCATACTGTACGACACACTCACTCACCTACCCGCACACACACACACACACACACACTCATATAAATATGTATATATAACCACACTATTGAGGGACCCAGGCTTTCCCTTTGAGGGATGCAAGCAGCGTATGGCCAGTAAAGGTTTCACACAAGTTAGATATGTTCATATTACACGACACACACGCAACAACAACGACAACAAACAAACAACAAACAACAACGGCAACACTTTCTTGACTGCAGTTCGAAGTTAACAGCGTAACTGCAATGGAAGTTCCCCCCCCCCTCCCCCCAAACAACAACAACAACAACTAATTCTTGACTGCAGTGCAAAGTTAACAGCGTACAGGCAATGGAAGTCCCCCCCCCCCCCCCCCCCCCCCCCCCCCCCCCCCCCCTCCCCCCACAAACAACAACAACAACTACAACTAATTCTTGACTGCAGTGCGAAGTTAACAGCGTACAGGCAATGGAAGTCCCCCCCCCCACCCCCCCCACACCCAAACAACAACAACAACAACTACAACTAATTCTTGACTGCAGTGCGAAGTTAACAGCGTACAGGCAATGGAAGGGCGGATCTTACATGTGTTACACGGTGCGTTTTTTTTTCCTTTCGTTTTATAGTTTCACTGATAGGCCACCTTACTTCCTTTTTTAACTTTTTTACCTTTTATACCTTAATATATAAATACCTTATGATAGCTTTTATACCTTAATATATATATATACCTTACGATAGGCCACCTTACTTCCTTTATACCTTCATATATATATAAATACCTTATGATAGCTTGTATACCTTTATATATTTATTCCTTACGATAGGCCACCTTGCTTCCTTTATACCTTTTTACCTTTTTTACCTTTTATACCTTTATATTACCTTATGATAGCTTGTATACCTTAAAATATTTATACCTTACGATAGGCCACCTTACTTCCTTTATACCTTTTTACCTTTTGTACCTTTTATTCCTGTATATATATATACCTTATGATAGCTTGTATACCTTTATATATTTATTCCTTATGATAGGCCAACTTACTTCCTTTATACCTTTTATAGTTTCACTGATGGGCCACAGGGTACTTCAAAGTGCGCGCGGCAGCGCAATTTCGCGCACGCTCTTTGAGCCCCACTGCGCGGTTCGCGCAGTTTTTTCGACTCCCTGTGGGCGTAGCCCGCAGTTTTTGCGCTTTTCGCACTAGAAAGCGCTGACCAATTTGACGTTTGTGCGCTTTAAGCGCTGGCCAGTTTGACACAATGTAGTGCCCTGATAGGCCACCTTACTTCAAGGCTACACGGTGCGCTTGGGACTAGTTAGTTAGCCTTGCCCACATTCTTCTGATTATAACATATACAGATCATATATAGCGTATAGGCACTGGAAGGGCAGATACTATATGTGTTATGCGGTGCGCTTCTTTATCTTCATTTTTTATTTTTTCGCTTTTTCTATTTTAGCAGATAGACTACCTTACTTCAAAGCTACACAGTGCGCTGTTTTAATCTTGTTTGATTATTTTTGCTTTTTTTTGAACAGATAGGCCACCTTACTTCAAGGCTACACAGTGCGCTGTTTCAATCTTGTTTGATTATTTTTGCTTTTATTTGAACATATAGGCCACCTTACTTCAAGGCTACACAGTGCGCTGTTTCAATCTTGTTTGATTATTTTTGCTTTTATTTGAACAAATAGGCCACCTTACTTCAAGGCTACACAGTGCGCTGTTTCAATCTTGTTTGATTATTTTTGCTTTTATTTGAACATATAGGCCACCTTACTTCAAGGCTACACAGTGCGCTGTTTCAATCTTGTTTGATTATTTTTGCTTTTATTTGAACATATAGGCCACCTTACTTCAAGGCTACACAGTGCGCTGTTTCAATCTTGTTTGATTATTTTTCCTTTTTTTTACATATAGGCCACCTTACTTCAAGGCTACATAGTGCGTCTGTGACTGGTTAACCTTGTGCACATTCTTCTCAATATACTATTTACATGTTCTATATTTAGTTTTGGCAATGGAAGGGCAAATCTTGCGTTAAATCGTGCGTTAATTCATGTGTTACACGGTTCTTTATCTTTCTTCCTTTTCTTTTTCTATTTTGCAACAACAACTAGCCTAACAACAAGACCCGCTGCTGCCACACATCATGAACCAGTTCAACCTGAACTTTAGTTTTTTCCTTTTTCACCCCACTCCTTCTCCCTCTAGTTCTTGGCCATGGACCAGGGCGTCATGGTGAACTAGTTCAACCTGAACTTATGTTTTTTCCTTTTCCCCCCCTTTTTAAACCTTTTTTGAGCCATTTTACCTCTTTTACCTTTTTTACCTTCCCACCCCACTCCTTATATTGCAGGTCTTGGCCATGGACCAAGATGTGTGTTACGTGTACAACAACTACCCTAGAAACAAAACGCACTGCTGCGACACCATGGCGAACAAATTCAACCCAAACCTTACCCCCACCCACCGCCACCTCCCCTCTACACACCACCACCACCAGCCACCTACCTACTCACCCCTTCTTCGTGCAGGTCTTGGCCATGGACCAGGATGTCTGTAACGTGCACAACAACTACCCTAGAAACAATACCCGATGCTGCGACACCATGGTCAACAAGTTCAAGTTGTGGCCTGCCCAGAACTGTGGCGGTGCCTTGAGGAGCACAAGTGTTCAATTGTTGACCGACAAAAAGCCGATTGACGTCCCGGTATCCCTGCAGGTGTGTGTGTGCTAGAGGTGTGTGTGGATGTGGATGTGTGGTTTGTGTGGTTGGTGTGTAGAGTGTCAGTGATTTTGTGTGCTAATGGCGGTGCTCTGAGGAGCACAAGTGTTCAATTGTGGACCGACAAAAAGCCGATCGACGTCCCGGTATCCATGCAGGTGTGTGTGTGCTAGAGGTGTGTGTGGATGTGTGTGTGTGTGTGGTTAGAGGTGTGTGTGTGTGCTAGAGGTGTGTGTGGATGTGTGTGTGTGTGTGGTTAGAGGTGTGTGTGTGTGCTAGAGGTGTGTGTGGATGTGTGTGTGTGTGTGTGGTTAGAGGTGTGTGTGTGTGTTTTTTTTTTTTTTTTTTAGCGGTGTATTGAGGAGCACAAGGGGTTCGAACATGGAGCGACCAAGAGCCGATCGACGTCCCAGTATCCATGCAGGTGTGTTGTTGTTTGTGTGTATGTGCTAGTGGTGTGTGTGTGTGGTTGAATCATGCTGGATTGTGGTTTGATGTTTTTGGTGTCAATTTTTCTTATGATTGTTTTTATGATTTTTCTTCGTTGTGGCGGTGCATTGAGGAGCATATGTGTTCAATTGTGGAGATGGATGAAGTTGGTGTGAAGTAATGCATCCCTAAAGACAAGTGTGACACACAGTCACACACACATACCACCTACACCCCCACTCCCCCCCCCCCCCCCCCCCCCCCCCCCACCACACACACACACATCAACCCACCCACTCACACCCCCACCCCGCCCCTCACCACCCACCCACCCACCCACCCACCCACCCAGGAAATGGATGCAGAGACCTGCAGAGACTGTAAAATAATACACACCTAAGGACAAGTGGACCCCCCCCCCCCCCCCCCCCCCCCCCTCCCTCCCTCACACTCACACTCTCTCCCCCTCCCCCCCCCTCACGCCCCCCCCCCCCTCACACACACACTCTCTCCCCTTCACACACACACTCCCCCCCTCACACCCACACTCACCCTCACACCCTCACCCTCACCACTTCACCCCTTACCCCACCCCCCTCACCCTTCACCCCCCACCACCACCCAGGAAATGGATGCGAGTACTGTGAAGTACTACACCCCTTCAGATAAGTGGAACACACTCTCACCCACACCCCACTCCCCACACCTGCACCCCACACCTACACCCACACCCACACCCACACCTTAACCCCCACCCCCATACCCACCCACACTCACCCCCACCCCCCTCACCCCCCCACCCCCCCAGGAAATGGATGCGGGTACTGTGAAGTACTACACCCCTAAAGATAAGTGGAACACCATAAACGGATCTGAGTGGGTTTTGAAGGTCACTAACCTTGAATGGGGCCGGAAGGAGGCTGATGGTGCTCAGATCTGCTTTGAACTACAAGACCCTTGCCCAAACATGAGGGTGAGTACAGGGCAGGGTTAGGATGGGAGGGGGGTCTTTTGTTTTTGTGTGTGGGGTGAGGGGTGGGGGTGGGTGGGTGTTTGCGTGGGTTTTGAAGGGCACTAATTGCACTGGGAGCGGAAGGAGGCTGATGGTGCTCAGATCTGCTTTGAGTTACAAGACCCGTTGCCCCAACATGAGAGTGAGTACATGGCAGGGTTAGGATGGGAGGGGGGTGTGAGTGAGGGGTGGGGGTGGGTGGGTGGGGTGTATGAGTGGGTGGTGAAGGTCACTGTGTGAGTACAGGGCAGGGTTAGGATGGGAGGGGGGTCTTGTTTTTGTGTGGGGGGTGAGGGGTGGTGGGGGGTGGGTGTATGAGTGGGTTTTGAAGGGCACTAATTGCACTGGGAGGGGAAGGAGGCTGATGGTGCTCATATCTGTTATGAGTTACAAGACCCTTGCCCCAACATGAAAGTGAGTGCAGGGTTCGGTGTGGGTGTTGGTCTGTGTGGGTGTGTGGTGGGTGGGTGGGTGGATGGTGAAGTGTACATAAAAGTGAGTGCAGAACAGGGTTTGTGTGAGTGTTGGTTTGTATGTATGTGTGTGGGGGGTGGAGTATGGGGGGACTATGAGTGGGGAGGGAGTAAGGGGGGAGTTTGTGTGTTTGTAGGGGGGGGGGGGGGGGGGGGGGGGGGGGGGGGGGGGTATGAGTGGGTGGTGAAGCGTACATGAAAGTGAGTGCAGAATAGGGCTTGTGTGAGTGTTGGTTTGTATGTGTGTGTGGGGACAAGGTAAAGGTAAACCAAATCCCTCCCCCCCACCCCCACCCCCACCCCACCCCCCGCAGTCCTTCTCCCGCAACGGCATTGAGATGGAGTGGCTGCTGTACGACATCAAGGCAGATCACCTATAAATAACAATACAAATCCAAATAACTACCACCAAATCCAAATCCCTCCCCCCCCAACCCAACCCCCTCCCCACCCCTCGCAGTCCTTCTCCCGCAACGGCATTGAGATGGAGTGGCTGCTGTACAACATCAAGGCAGATCACCTCTAAATAACAATACAAATCCAAATAACTACCACCAAATCCAAATCCCTCCCCCCCCCAACCCAACCCAACCCCGCAGACCTTTTCCCGCAATGGCGATGAGATGGAGTGGCTGCTGTACGACATCTAAGTGGATGACTATGAGTGCTGCTTCCCTGGGCTTGTTGCCTCCAAATACAAACACAAATACAAATCGATACAACTACCACCAAATCCAACCCCCACCCCCACCCCACTCCACCCCCAACTCCCCCCACACACGCAGTCCTTCTCCCGCAAGGGTATCAAGGTGGATGAATACGTGTGTTCCTTCCCTGGGTTTTGTTGCCTCCAAATACAAACACAAATACAAATAACTACCACCAAATCTAACCCCT
Source organism: Chlamydomonas sp. ICE-L (assembly GCA_013435795.1). Classification (NCBI taxonomy): domain Eukaryota; kingdom Viridiplantae; phylum Chlorophyta; class Chlorophyceae; order Chlamydomonadales; family Chlamydomonadaceae; genus Chlamydomonas; species Chlamydomonas sp. ICE-L. Next base: position 27,883,951 of record JACBWV010000610.1, on the reverse strand, counting down.
AATCCGCAGTCCTTCTCCCGCAATGGCAAAGAGATGGAGTGGCTGCTTTACAAGATCAAGGTGGATGACATCCAAATCCAAATCCAAATAACTACTACCAAATCCAAATCCCTCCCCCCACACCCCCATCCAACCCAACCCAACCCAACCCCGCAGGCCTCCTCCCGCAATGGCAAAGAGATGGAGTGGCTGCTTTACAAGATCAAGGTGGATGACATCCAAATCCACATCCAAATCCAAATCCAAATAAGTACTACCAAATCCAAATCCCTCCCCCCACACCCCACCCACCCACCCCATCCAACCCAACCCAACCCAACCCAACCCAACCCAACTCAACCCAACCCAACCCCGCAGTCCTTCTCCCGCAATGGCAAAGAGATGGAGTGGTTGCTGTACGACATCAAGGTGGATAACTACGAGTGCTGCTTCCCTGGGGTCAGTAGGGCGGTGTATCGTCCCTTCGGTGATTTGGACCCAATTTGGGAATCCTCTACTCGTCGCAATGATGTAGCTGCTGCTGCGGCTGCTGCGGCTGCTGCTGGCGTCAATGGGGATGGAGTTATTGTTGGTTAGCTGCAGAGCTAAAAGCCCTTCCTAATCTAGTTACCGTGCTAACACGAAAATTATCGGCACGTTGGATACTTCGACGTTTCCACAGTAAAGTGGAACCAAGTTGGGAAACTGCTATTGAAACTGAAATTAAAATTGTTACATCCGTGTAATGCAGTCACCCACAGGACGTGAAATTAAGGACACCACAGCGTATGGAAACTGCCACCCTTTGTCATGCTGCTGCCAGTGTTTTATTTACAGTAACGAGCAACAGCTTCTCGGCAGCTCCCCTGACTGGCTATTCAGCCTTACCTGGCGTAACCTCAGGCACTTTGAAGCTGACATAATCAGCTTTCCAGAACTGCTGAAAGAGTTATGTGTAGCCAAATGGTCGGCTCATGGAGCTGCCTAGAAGCTGCAATGACAAGCGGAACAGAAAAACCCTGGCTGCTGCTGTTGACGGCATCGGTGTGGGTTGAGTTATTGTTTGTTAGTTGAAGAGCGAATTCTCACTGTAGCACGAACTCAGGGCCCCCGCCGGTAAAAAAATTGTTTGTGGTTCAGTTCAACATTGCTTTTTCGTTATAGCCCTTGCCATGGTTGGGCGAGTCCCTATTCGGCCAACCCCTGGGCTGTAACATCCACGTGTATGTATGTTACAGTCCAGGGGTAGGCCAAATAGGCTAAAGGGACTTGCCCAACCGTATATGAAGGGCTGAATAATCTAGGTTTGTACTCTAGGGTAATTAAGTATATTATCTAGGTTTGCGCTCTAGATTAATAGGTTTGCAATCTAGGTATGCAATCTAGGTTTATAATCTAGGTTTGTAATCTATTTATGCTATCTAGCTTCATAATCTAGGTTTGCGCTCTACGTTTATAATCTAGGTTTGCGATCTAGCTTCATACTCTAGGTTTCTAATCTAGCTTCATAATCTAGGTTTGCGCTCTAGGTTTGTAATCTAGGTTAAGAGGTGTAGGTTTATAACCTAGGTTTGCGATCTAGTTTCATAATCAAGATGCTGGCATATAATCTAGGTTTATAATCTGGTCTATATCTTTATATATAACGGGTTTGATTAGTTTCAGATTCATATCTAAGGTTTCCAGTTAAATAATCTAACTAGATGTAAAACAAATAAAGACTTAGAAATAAGTCCATATCAAATAAAATAAAATTAGAAAACGTTGAATTGGAGCTATCGAGGATCTCCATATCCTACAACTAATATATAATATAGGATGTATGGTATAGTCTACATGTGTAATCTATATCCATTGGTTGAACTCGAACTTGGTAGGCTTTCCCGTTACGACGAATGGCTCAATGGATCTCGATAAAAGCAAAAAGGTGCAGGGCTCGAAACCCTACGGGCACTGTCAACCGCCATGGTAGCTTTATCCAGGGAAAGTGGCAGGCCGTTTAGACCCTAAACCCATCTACCGCCGTATGGCTGGGGCTCCCTTAATACCACGCCCCACCAGGCGCTATCATTACTGAGTTGGTTGGCGGAGTCATCCATCTGCTGGTCGATGGCGTGCCGCATAAGCAATTCAGCCATTGGATTGGATCGTTACATGTTTTTCAGCCAACGAAGTCTCGACGGTGAAACTATTGTTTGGGGTTCCATTAATGCCTTTTCTTTCTAGACCTTCCTGTCACGGTTGGGTAAGTTCCTTAAGCCTATTTGGACTACCCCTGGACTGCAACATACGTATTTGAACTTGAACTTGTTACAAACGTACATATACATACATACGTACATGTGACAACTATACCACTATCAATAAGGTGATGCCAATGTCAAACTCAATAATCTATTTACCAATTTTCCGAAGGGAAAATTGGCGGGAGCCCCTAGGATTACTTCATTCTCCGTGACTAACACGTTTCTGTTGCCACCTGTCACTCCATTGCGATCACTCTCCACCAATTTGTAGCGTTGCATGCGACACTGCATAGAACTTGTTTTAGTTGTTGTTGTAGTACTGAGTCACTCCATATGTACCGTTGACCCATCCCCTGTAGTTGGCATAGGGGTCATCCAGAGGGGCAGCTAGGGTCCACATCATGTCCTGCAGACAGCTGCAGTCAACAGGGTCAGAGTCGGGTGCATTGGTGATGCAGATCACCTCAAGGCTGTCGAGCTCAATGGGGTTGTAGCTGGGGCCCTTGGCGGGGTCGCCGTCAATGGGCGGGATGTTGGTGTCGATGTCCACAGCCTGCAGGATGGAAGTGATCTCCTTATTGAAGCGGGCGCCTTCCTTGGGGCTCATTAGGGGTCCGGACAGCATGAAATTGGTGACACTGGCGGTGTACATGTACGCCCTGTTGTTGTACGTGAAGCTAACATTGATGCCGGTGATGGCGACGTCGGCATCGGGGTTCTCGCCCACGTCGATCGAGCAGGCGGCCATGTACCACCAGCGGTAGCCAGTGGGCATGTTGTAGCTGGACTTCTCGGTCATGGTGCGGTACAGGTTGTGGGAACTGGGGGTAGACTCGAGCTCGGGGTAGGTGTATCCCAGGCGCTCGGTGCTGACGACGTCGATGGAGGAGTACATTCGGCCTGAGTTGTCGGGGTGGAGGAACGGGTAGAGGGGGCTGGTGGAGTCGAGGGGCTGGCCTTTGTCGTACATGTAACTGCCGCTGGTGGATTCGAGGGGGATGACAAACTGGCCGGGGCGGAAGGCCTGCCAAAGGGCTAGCAACCTGTAAGCATGGTTTTGTGTTGTAAACATGTGTATTATACAAATTATTTACTATTATAACAACACAAATATTGAAATATTACACAATACAATTGTGCAGTAAGGGATTTGTTTTCTGCCGAATTAGTTTAATTATCATCACGCATTGTAGCACGCATTATATTTAAGACCGGGGCCCATGTGTCTCATAACGACTTCGGCCTGCATGCCCAAATCGCTAACAGAGCACAGCCTTTCAATAAAAATTGCAACAACAAAACACGGCGAGCAATGCAAAGTGAGACGGACATATATAGGGAACGGTAATACGACATCATACGATATCATGTCATCATATGCCATCATATGATATCATATGATGCCGGCGGTCTGACTTGGCCCAAGTTAATATTTAAATACACTATCATATGATGCAATTTGTATAATATTGTATGATATTATACTCACCTTTGGCTAACATCATACGATGCAATTTTTATAATATCATATGATATTATACCCACCTTTGGCTAGCATCATACGATGCAATTTGTATAATATTGTATGATATTATACTCACCTTTGGCTAACATCATACGATGCAATTTGTATAATATCATATGATACTATACTCACCTTTGGCTAACATCATACGATGCAATTTGTATAATATCATATGATATTATACTCACCTTTGGCTAACATCATGCGATGCAATTTGTATAATATCATATGATATTATACTCACCTTTGGCTAACATCATACGATGCAATTTGTATAATATCATATGATATTATACTCACCTTTGGCTAACATCATACGATGCAATTTGTATAATATTGTATGATATTATACTCACCTTTGGCTAACATCATATGATATGCCGATCCCTAAACAGATACGAGTGGTTCCTGGGGTATGGTAGGACTGTTACATACATTTGCACAGGCAGAACTAAAAACACGGTGGGCAGTGCAACGTGAGCCTAACGGAGATGGGTGATTCTTGAGGTATTGTAGGATTGTAACATACATAAGCATAGGCAGAACTAAAAACACGGTGAGCAGTGCAACATGAGTCTAACATAGATGGGTGGTTCTTAATGTATGGTAGGACTGTAACATACATAAGCATAGGCAGCACAAAACACGGTGGGCAGTGCAACGTGAGCCTAACGGAGATGGGTGGTTCTTGAGGTATTGTAGGATTGTAACATACATAAGCATAGGCAGCACAAAACACGGTGGGCAGTGCAACGTGAGCCTAACAGAGATGGGTGATTCCTGGGGTATGGTAGGACTGTAACATACATTTGAATAGGTAGAACAAAACACAGTGGGCAATGCTTTCTATCTGCAGCGTTATTTTTATCTGCATTATGATTTAGTTGCATTTACCATGTTTGTTGCATTGTGATTTTTATTGGCAGCATGATTATTTTTTGCATTTTGTATTTGCAGCGTGATTTGTATTTACAGCGTGATCCCAACCCAACCCAAACCAACCAGCGGAGATAAAAAGCAGGGCTTTTTTTACCCCTATTTATAGCCATCGCTAGTTTTGACCCCGTTTTGGCGAAAATATCGCTATCCTGTCAATGTTGGTGTGGTGTAACCGGCAAGAGTAACATCAACAGTGAGCATCAAGCAAGAGATGATACTCAGCTATCCTACCTGTCAATGTTGGTGTGGTGTTACCATCAAGAGTTACCACCAAGCATCCTCGTTTCGACGAATGGCTCAATGGCAGAGCTCCTTGAACGAAGAAGGTGCTGGGTTCGAATCTCTACGGGTGCACTTAAGAGCACGCGGTCGCTGTCAATCGCCATGGTAGCTTTGTCTAGGTCAAGTAGCAGTCCGTTCCCTACCACCAAAAGAAGGGCTCCCTTAATACCACGCCCCACCAGGCGTTATTATTACTAAGCATCAAGCAAGAGAAGATACACCGCTATCCTACCTGTCAACGTTGGTGTGGTGCAAGAAGAAGATCATGTCCTAGCCAGCTGTGCCCAACACGCCCATGTGACCACCGATCCTACCTGTCAACGTTGGTGTGGTGCAAGAAGAAGATCATGTCCAAGCCAGCTGTGCCCAACACGCACATGTGACCGCTATCCTACCTGTCAACGTTGGTGTGCTGTAACCAGCATGAGTAACCATCAAGCAAGAGAAGATATACCGCTATCCTACCTGTCAACGTTGGTGTGGTGCAGGAAGAAGATCATGTCCAAGCCAGCTGTGCCCAACACGCACATGTGACCGCTATCCTACCTGTCAACGTTGGTGTGGTGCAGGAAGAAGATCATGTCCAAGCCAGCTGTGCCCAAGGAGCCCATGTAAACGCTATCCTACCTGTCAACGTTGGTGTGGTGCAGGAAGAAGATCATGTCCAAGCCAGCTGTGCCCAAGGAGCCCATGTAAACGCTATCCTACCTGTCAACGTTGGTGTGGTGCAGGAAGAAGATCATGTCCAAGCCAGCTGTGCCCAAGGAGCCCATGTGCCCCCCGATCTCCATGGCCTCGGGATTTAGCTCATTTGGCGGGATGGTGTAGGAGCCCCCAATGTTATCATGGATCCAGTTGTGGATGTTCTCAAGGGGAGTGAACAGGCACATCTCGGAGGCGCTGAGGTGGGGGTGGTGGTGTTGGGTTGGGTTTAGGTGGTGGGTTGGGTTGGGGGTTGGGTTGGGGGGTGGGGTGGGGTGAGGGGGAATGGGGTGAGAGGGGTGGGGGGGGAGGAGGGTTGAGTTAAGGGGGGTTGAGGCGGGATGGTGTAGGGACCCCCAATGTTATCATGGATCCAGTTGTGGATGTTCTCAAGGGGAGTGAACAGGCACATCTCGGAGGCACTGAGGTGGGGGTGGGGGTGTTGGGTTGGGTTGGTGGTGGGTGGTGGTGGGTGGTGGTGGATGATGGATCCAGTATTGGATATTATCAAGCGGAGTGAACAGGCACATCTTGGAGGCACGCACTGAGGTGGTGGTTGGTTGGTGGTCGGTTGGTGGTTGTTTGGTGGTTGTTTGGGGTGAGGGGTTGGGGTGAGGCATACCTGAGGAAGGTGTCCTCTGTGGGTTGGAGGCCTACAGGAATACCAAAGCACCGACTCTCGCACCGAATACCAAGGCACCAACTCTCTATGTTCATCAGGTCAAGTCATCTTCTAAGCTGGTGGTTGGTTGGTTGGTGTTTGGATCGTGATTGGCTCATGATTGGTTGGTTGGTTGGTTGGTTGGTTGGTGTTTGGTCGTGTTTGGCTCATGATTGGTTGGTTGGTTGGTTGGTTGGTGTTTGGTCGTGTTTGGCTCATGATTGGTTGGTTGGTTGGTTGGTGTTTGGTCGTGTTTGGCTCATGATTGGTTGGTTGGTTGGTTGGTGTTTGGTCATGTTTGGCTCATGATTGGTTGGTTTGTTGGTTGGTTGGTTGGTGTTTGGTCGTGTTTGGCTCATGATTGGTTGGTTGGTGTTTGGTCATGTTTGGCTCATGATTGGTTGGTTTGTTGGTTGGTTGGTCGTGTTTGGTCGTGTTTGGCTCATGATCGGTTGGTTGGTTGGTTGGTTGGTGTTTGGTCGTGTTTGGCTCATGATTGGTTGGTTGGTTGGTTGGTTGGTGTTTGGTCGTGTTTGGCTCATGATTGGTTGGTTGGTTGGTTGGTTGGTGTTTGGCTCATGATTGGTTGGGGTGAGGGGGGTGGGATGAGGGTTGGGGTTAGCCATACCTGAGGAAGGTGTCCTCTGTGGGTTGGTGGCCAACTGGAATGCCAAAGCACCGCCAGCTCTCTATGCTCATTAGGTCAAGAACCATGTTACTGTACACGTTGGGCATGGGCCCATCCTCCAGGTAGATGACCTCTGTGTTGTTGGTGTTGATGGCCTCGATAGGAACGAGGGGGGCGTCCCTGTCGTCGACCATGGTGGCGACGAAGGAGGTTGTGTTGGTTTGCCAGCCGGTTGCGGGGTCGTAGTACGGGTGGCGGGTGGTCTCGGTTATGGCGTAGTTGTATTTAGGGTTTAGGGTTAGGGTGGCCACTGGGTGTGGTTGATGGGGGCCAGGGGGTCGGGGTTCTCGGAGATGTGCAAGTCCCATGAGGATTGGTTAACGCCGATGGCAGAGTGCATGAGGGCGCTGAAGAGGGGGTTGCGGATCTCCTTGCGGCCGGATGGGGTGCGCACCTGTGGGGGGTGAGTGTGTTTGTGGGTGAGTGTGTGTGGGTGTGTGGGGAGGGGTGAGTGTGTGTGGGGGTGAGTGTGTGTGTGGGTGTGGGTGCGTGGGGGCAGGGGGGGGCGAGGGGGTTGCGGATCTACTTACGGCCGGATGGGGTGCGCACCTGTGGGGGGGGAGTGCGGTGTGTGTGTGTGTGTGTGTGTGTGTGTGTGTGTGTGTGGTGTGTATGTGTGTGTGTGTAGTGTGCGTGTGTGTGTGTGTGTGTGTGTGTGTATGTGTGTGGTGGGGGGGAGGGGGGGGGGAGAGGGTTGCGGATCTCCTCACGGCCGGATGGGGTGTGCACCTGTGGGGGGTGATTGGGGGGTGAGTGTGTGTGTTTGTGTGTGTGTGTGTGTGGTGGGGGGGGGGGGGGGTAGCGCCGATTTGGTGAGGGAGTGAGTGAGGGGGGGGGGGGGGATGGAGGGGGGCGGTGATGGCAGAGTGAATGAGAGCACTCAAGAGGGGGGTGCGGATTCCTTGCACCCGGATGGGGTGCGCACCTGTGGGGGGTGAGCGGGGCGGTGGGTGGGGGATGGGGGTTGCGGTGAGTGGGGGATAATTGGGCTGATTGGGTGGGTGAGTGTGTGTGTGCGGGGGTGAATGGGGGGGGGGGGGGGGGGGGGGGGGGGGGGGGGGGGATTTCCTTTCGGCTGGATGGGGTGCGCACGTGTGGGGGGGGGGGTGCATGGAGGGTGATTGGGGTGGGTGCGTGTGTTTGTGTGTTTGTGTGTGTATGTGTGTGTGAGAGCGCTGAAGAGCGAGTTGCGGATCTCCTTGCCGCCGGATGGGGTGCGCACCTTGTGAGGGTGAGCGGACGGTGGGTGGGGCTAATTGGGGTGACTGGGGTGGGTGAGTGTGAGTGTGTGGGGGTGTGTGTGTGGGTGAGTGTGAGTGTGTGTGTGTATGGGGGGGGGGGGGTGAGTGTGAGTGGTGTGGGTGTGTGTGGGTGTGTGTGTGGGGGGGTGGGGGGGGGGGTGAGTGTGAGTGTGTGTGTGTGTGGGGGGGGGGGGGTGAGTGTGAGTGTTTGTGTGGTGTGTGGGGGGGTGGAGTGTGAGTGTGTGTGTGTGTGGGGGGGGGGGTGAGTGTGAGTGTGTGTGTGTGTTGTGTGGGGGGGGTGTGAGTGTGAGTGTGGGTGTGTGGTGTGGGGGGGGTGAGTGTGAGTGTGTGTGTGTGGTGTGTGGGGGGGGGTGAGTGTGAGTGTGTGTGGTGTGTGGTGTGGGGGGGGGTGAGGTGGGTTGAGTGTGTGGTGTGTGTGGGGGGGGGGGGGGGGGGGGGGAGGGGGGTTGGGGATTTCCTTCGGCCGGATGGGGTGCGCACCTGGGGGGGTGAGTGGTGAGTGGTGAGTGGTGTGTGTGTGTGGGGGGGGGGGGGGGATTGGGGGTGGGGGTAGCGTCGAGATGGTGAGGGAGTGGGTGGTGGGTGTGGGGGGGGGTGGATGAAGGGGGGCGGTGGGTGAGGGAGGGGGTGAGGGAGGGGGGAGTGAGGAGGGAGGGGGGAGGGGGGGCGGTGACGGCAGAGTGCATGAGAGAATTGAAGAGGGGGGGGTGTGGATTTCCTTGCAGCCAGATAGGGTGCGCACCTGTGGGAGGTGAGTGGGGGGTGGGGAAGCGCGTGTGTGGGTGTGTTGGTGTGTGTGTGTGTGGGGGGGGGGGAGTTCCTTTGCAAGTCGGCAGTACAGTACCACACGCACGGTGCCTGGATGACGACACCACCACGAATGCGAACGCGACCGCCATGATTTGTTATGTATATTATATACATGCTTAAATATACATTTGTGCACACACATAGACATCTCGTCAGTCTTCTTTATCATGACTCATGTATACATACACATGCTTTAAGATAAATCCATGTAAATACACACCTCCACAGTCTTCTTGGTCATTACATACAAACATACACACATACATACATACAAACATACATGCACACATACATACATACATACATGCACACATACACACCTCGACAGTCTTTTCGGTCAAGATTAGGGGAAACTTCTTGTCCACTTTCAAACTGGCCGCAGCCCCATCCCAAAAAGGGAATCGCAGGTTGTCATGACACATAAGGAAATGAGTATCTCCCAACCTGCAACATACACAAGCAGGCATGTAGGTCACACACACAAATACACACATACATGTAACTACAAGCACACCTCGACAGTCTTTTCGATCAAGATTGGGGGGAACTTCTTGTCCACTTTCAAACTGGCCGCAGCCCAGTCCCAATAAGGGAATCGCAGATTCCTGGCGGCCTCCTTCCAGTCTTTCTTAGCATGTTTGTACTGCTTGGCAATGGCCTTGGCACGCTTGGCCAGTGTCTGCTCAAGGATCAGTACGTAAGGGCGGTGCCAGGTGGGGAAGATGGTGCCGGAGTGGTCACAGTAGCCATACCTAAGGAGATAGAACGATGGTGCGGATTGTGGGTTAGGGGGAGTGGGAGTAGATTTGTGTTAGTGTGTTTGTACTGCTTGGCCTACTGCCAATGGCCTTGGCACGGCACCTTTTTTTGCACCTCCTTCACCCATATTGCACCCTTTCCTGCACACCTCCACAATGCACCTTTTTATGCACCTCCCTCACCCATAATGCACCCTCTCCTGCACACCGCTCACCCACAATGCACACCTCCACAATGCACCTTGTTGTGCACCCCTCTTACCCATAATGCACACTTTCCTGCACACCTCCACAATGCACCTTTGTATGCACCTCCCTCACCCACAATGCACACCTCCACAATGCACCTTTGGATGTACCCCTTAAGTACCCCTCCCGCCCACAATGCACACTTTCAAGGCAAATAAAAGGGTGGCCAAGATCGGGCCAAGATCCTCTAAATTTGCAATGCTTACCAACGGCTGGCCCCCCCCTAAATTTGGAGTGCTAACCAATGGTTAGGCCCCCCCTAAATTTGCAGTGCTTAACAACGGTTGGCCCCCCCCTAAATCTGGATTGCTTACCAATGGCTGGGGCCCCCCTAAATTTGCAGTGCTTGCCAACGGCTGGGCCCCCCCTACCTTCGGAGTGCTTTCCAATGGTTGGCCCCCCCCCTAAATTTGGAGTGCTTACCAATGGCTGGGCCCCCCCTAAATTTGCAGTGCTTACCAATGGCTGGGGCCCCCCCTACCTTCGGAGTGCTTTCCAATGGTTGGGCCCCCCCTAAATTTGGAGTGCTTTCCAACGGTTGGCCCCCCCCTAAATTTGCAGTGCTTGCTAACGGCTGGGCCCCCCCTACATTTGCAGTGCTTTCCAATGGTTGGGCCCCCCCTAAATTTGCAGTGTTTGCCATCGGTTTGGGCCCCCCTAATTTTGCAGTGTTTATCAACGGTTGGGGTCATTGGAGTATGAGAGGCTTTTAAAATTGTATGTATAGACTCCAAAATTGGGGGGTCTTCGGAGCCATTTTCTGCACCCCTTCAGCACCCTATTGCATCCAAAATACTCCCAAGGCAAAGTTTAGGGGGCCAAAGACCCCCACACTTGCAGTCTACAACTTAACAACGGTTGGGCTCCCTCTAACTTTGATGTGCTTACCAACGGTTAAGGTCCTTGAAGTGTGGGAGGCTTTCAAAATGGTATGTATAGACTGCACAATTGGGGAGGCTTCAGAGCCATTATCTGCACCCCTTAGGCACCCTTATACCTCCAACATACATCCTTTGATGCCGAAGAGAAGGGGTCAAAGACCCCTCACACTTGCAATGATAGGCAGTCAACAACTTACCAACGGTTGGGGCCCCCCTAAATTTGCAGTGCTTTCAAAGATTGGGGTCATTGAAGTATGGGATACTTACATAATGGTATGTTTATACTGCAAAATTGGAGGGTCTTTGGAGCCATTTTCTGCACCCCTATAGCGCTCTTTTACCAAAATACACTTTATAAGCGAAAGAAAGGGGGGCCTAAGACCCCCCACACTTGCAGTGATAGTCAGTCAACAACTTACCAACGGTTGGGGCCCCCCTAAATTCTTCGAAGTCAAAGAGAAGGGGTCAAAGACTCCACACACTTGCAATGATAGTCAGTCAACAACTTACCAACGGTTGGGGCCCCCCTAAATTCTTCGAAGTCAAAGAGAAGGGGTCAAAGACCCCCACACTTGCAGTGATAGGCAGTCAACAACTTACCAACGGTTGGGGTCATTGACATCTGTGAATGGATGAGATTCGTTGACTACACCACGGTATGGGATGGCTGCCTCCCCGTGGATCATTCCGATTGCAAAGAAAGAGTCGGGGTCATCGTATGGCATTTCCTGAATCTCAAGCATGGCCTGCGGCAGGCATGTGAGGGGGTGGAGGGTGAGGAGGGGAGAAGGGGGGGTAGGGGTAGGGGGACTAGTGGGAGTGGGAGTGGGAGTGAAGTGGAGGGGAGGGATGAAGTGTGGGTAGGGGAGGGGGGGGGGGGGGGGGGGCTAGGGGTCAACAAGTCAGGTGTACTTTATAGTGCAAGGAGGCAACCTCATACATGTAGGTACAGGTCCCGCATGCGCGAGTACCCCTGTTCATTGATGAGTAGAAAACAAGACAGGGATGATCTCCCTTTCAATGAGGCAAACTCTCACATGTAAGTGTAGTACCGTATAGTACAGTATACTCTCCTTTGGTCAACATGATATGATATTCCTTGCACCTACATGTAGGATTAGGTCCCTCATGCACGCGTGCTCCTGTTCGTAGATGAGGGTGTTGATCTCGAGACGGGTGGCCACAGGGACCACAGCCAACACTATGTTGAGCATAGACGTCAGGGATATGATGGACTTACTGAGTACCATAATAATGATAACGCCTGGTGGGGCGTGGTGTTAAGGGAGCCCGTCGTACGCGGGTGGGGAGCGGTCTCCTACCTCAACTGGACAAGCTACCATCGCGGTTGACGACGACCTGCAACGCCAAGAGCGACCGAAGGGGGAGTCGAACCCCCGACTCTTCATTCTTTAGCGATCTGGTCTACCACTTGACCATTGTAATCGCTAAAGAGGCTAAACTGAGTACCATAAGAAGTGGGGATGTCCGTGCTCGATCGGAGAATTTGGTACGAGGTCGAAGATGAGTAGAATACTACTCAGGTGTACTCTCTTGCAAGGGGGCAACCTCTCACCTGTATGGTAAGTATAGGTCCCTCATGCGCAAGTACTCCTGTTCACAGATGAGTAGAAACCTCACTCAGGTGTACTCTATCTTGCAAGGAGGCAACCTCTCACCTATATGGGAAGTATAGGTCCCTCATGCGCGAGTACTCCTGTTCGCAGATGACTAGAAACCTCAATCAGGTGCAATCCCTCTTTCAAGGAGGCAACCTCTCACCTGTAGTTAAAGGTCTGTCATGCGCAAGGCCTCCTGTTTGTAGATGAGAAGTAACATCACTCATGAGCACTCTCTCTTTCAAGGAGGCAACCTCTCACATGTAGGTACAGGTCCCTCATGCGCAAGTACTCCTGTTCATTGATGAGTAGAAAACAAGACAGGGATGATCTCTCTTTCAAGGAGGCAACCTCTCACTTGTTAGTATAGTATCGTATTGTACAGTATACTCTCCTTTGGTCAACATGATATGATATTCCTTGTACCTATATGTAGGCACAGGTCCCACATGCGCGAGTACTCCTGTTCCAAGATGACTCGAAACCTCACTCAGGTGCAATCCCTCTTGCAAGGGGGCAACCTCTCACCTGTAAGTACAGGTCCCGCATGCGGGAGTACTCCTGTTCATAGATGTATGAGTAGAAACATCACTCAGGTGTACTCTCTATCACAAGGAGGCAACGTCTCACCTGTAGTTAAAGGTCCCACATGCGCGAGTACTCCTGTTCGTAGATGACTAGAAACCTCACTCAGGTGCAATCCCTCTTGCAAGGGGGCAACCTCTCCCCTGTAAGTATAGGTCCCCCATGCGTGAGTACTCCCGTTCATAGATGAGAGGAAAACAAGTCAGGTGTAATCTCTCTTCCAAGGGGGCAACCTCTCACCTGTAAGTACAGGTCCCGCATGCGGGAGTACTCCTGTTCGTAGATAAGGGTGTTGATCTCGAGGCGGGTGGCCACAGGGACTACTGCCAACACCACATTGAGCAGGGACATCAGGGCAACGACAGCTAAGCCGAGGCTGATCATGGGTGCAGGCATCCCTAGGGAATGGGAAAACGGGAGATGAGGTGAGGTGAGGTGAGGTGAGGTGAGGTGAGGTGAGGTGAGGTGGGGTGGGGTGAGGTGAGGTGAGGTGAGGTGAGGTGAGATGAGATGAGATGAGATGAGATGAGATGAGATGAGATGAGATGAGATGAGATGAGATGAGATGAGATGAGATGAGATGAGATGAGATGAGATGAGATGAGATGAGATGAGATGAGATGAGATGAGATGAGATGAGATGAGGTGATGGGGGGCAGAACAAAAGAGCTAGCAAGGAGATAAGCTGGGGGTGGGGGTGGGGGGACCTACCTATGGAGCATGCCGGTCTTCGGGTCTTTTCCGATAACTTCATTTTACCCCAAAAAACCAGTAGGGGTCTTTCCGACAGTCCCTCCGCACGAATTATATCTCGGGGGATGTCCGATAGATTTCCCCGTGCAATACCGTGGTAGTGCCGTAGGCGGCTTGTTGATTAGCCGTAGGCTCATGGATGCGAAGCATCCATCTGTGCGGGGTGTTTCTGTCCATGATTCGCCTAAGATTCGGGAGCTGTCGCGATTCGCCTTATAGATTCGAGAGCTGACGTGTGTCCCGCGAATAGATAAGAAACAATACGACAAAATACGACAAAATACGATTAGCCAGACTTCGTTATACTTTGTTACACCTTTCTACTCTCCGCGCAGGATGCGACTGTCTACCGGTTACCGTTCCGCCCCCGCTACTCGCAGGAGGAGGAGTGGTTGCGCCACAGGATCGTGGTTGCCCCTGCAGTACTGCAGTACTGCTTCGCGTAGGCCCTTCGTGCATCCTGCTCCGTCCAGGAGCAGGAGGTACCGTGGTTGTCCCTGCATTAGTCGTGGTTGCCCCTGCAGTAGTCGTTGGAATTGTCTGAGGGAGCTGACGCGAGTCCCGCCAGAAGGAAGAAAAGAATGACATAAGAATGACGAATGAATGACTTCCGCGCGACTCAAAAATGAAGATTCGGGGGCATGCCAACTACGACCCCCAAAGGACAGCGTGGCTGAGAGTCAAGAGGGAGTCGCGTCAGCTCCCGTCACGTAGTGATGACTCGCGGCATACTTGATTACACTTCGTTACACATTTCTACTCTCCCCGACAGGAACCAACTGCAACCGTCTGCCGATTCAGCCGTGAGACGAAGCCGAGGAAGTCAAGAGGAAGTCAGGAGCCGCGGCAGGACCCGACTGTCTCCAGGTTCCCGTTCAGCCCGCGACTCATCACTGCGTGGCGGGAGCTGCTGCTACTCACTACTTGATGACTTTTGCTAGCCCTTGAGCTATACGACCTACCCCACTAGCTTTGGATAGTATTTTTTCAACTTCTGGACTGAACTGCTGTAACGCGCTTCCTACGCCCCTTATTCCGTCCGCTACCCCTCCCTGTCCCAACAAGTCAGCAATGGAGGCTGCCGCATTGGACACTGGTCCCGCAAATTGTCCCACCTTCCGAGCTACACCTCCACCGAAATTAGCTACCTTCCTAACCACATTCCCGAAAGTGCCTACAGCCTTACCAACGCCAGATTTGAGAGTATTAAAGAATCCCATTAATATACTCTTTGATATTATTTGATGGAAAGTAAAAGCAATTTCTGGTCTATGGATTTCATAATTGATAAAATAGAATTCATAGGAACAGTATCAGATTCATAATCAATTCTGAGAGTGATGCTCCAGTCGTAGGGAAAAGGCCCTATAGAGTCTTTATGTTCATCTTTAATGCTCAAACTCAATTCTGACACATGTGAGGCGCTTGTATAGAAAGAAAAGTCGTCTGCTGTATTCTGATAAATGATGTTGGCAAAACTTTCAACATTAACTGGTAGGCGGATCAATACATCACTCTCTTGCATATTGTTTTGACGAAAATTGTTGACAGCACTGTTAGTTACCTTGGGTAAATTGTGATGGATTGTCAGGAAACTTTCAAGATTTAAACGCAATGGAAAGGAGCTAACAATGGGAGCACCACCAGGTGTTTCGTGAGGCAGAAACCCAAACAAATAACTACTTTTATCTTTGAATTCGAATGAATACCCTGGCCCAGGAGGGTTGAATATACAAAGCCCGTTTGTTTCATTATGGGTTAGTGTCCATCCCGTAAGCAACACACCCAATTCTGTCAGCCAAGAATCAAGGGTATAGTTCCCAATTGGAATTCTGATTGATGTCTTGGTACCATTGTTGTTAACAATAAAGTCATTGTTACTTGCTCTAATCGAATAAAAACACCTGTTGATGATGACATCTGCAACTGTGACTTTCGTCCTCCCTCCATAGGGATTTTGCAGGACTCCTGCAGGCAATGATGTTGTGAAATTGTCAGGCGTTCCGCTTGTTCGAAACGTGCTTGATATGTACAACACTTGTGTTTTCAAGACAGGTGGAGACATTTTATAATATGGGATATATTATACTGTAACATTTTGTATTGTAACCAAGCCATCTAAAACCTCAGTACCAGATACAGGTTTAATTTTATTCAGCAAGTCTTTCCTGATAGCTTTCTTGTCCCTATACAACAATGGTTTATTGATATGTACAGAACTAGCTACATCTACCAAGTATTCAGGTAGACCAGGAGACATGTCTAAAATTGCAGCTCTGAAGTTTTTGTATTCATTCGTTTGCTTGTATTCTTGTGTCAAAGAGGCCATTCTTTAACAATCAGTTAGAAAAAATAAAATGTCTTATTGCAGGTTCAGAACAATATCAAAGTTTTTCTTGAACCTATTTAGTTTGTCTCCTGTGAAATCTATAACAAGAGAGTCATGCTCATCCTGTGTTGCATGTATATACAGCCTCTCAAACTTCTTCAAGGTGAGAGTAGAGCTGACTTCATCATGAAGATCTACCAATATTTTGGTTGATGCAAACTTGAATAAAACGAACAATGAAGTATTAGTTCTGATGCTCTTGGGTATAGCTTTCAAATTCTGTGAGCAAATCATGATGTATATACCCAAATGCCTGTTCTTCAAAACCAAGTTTGTCAATGCTGATTTACCCACACTTTTGAATGCACTACTACCCACCAGATCATCCAATACAAAATAATTTATTGCACCGTTTGGGTATCTACAAGTAGGATTTTGGTATGCAGTTCTCTCAAGAAAATCTATCTCATCAAATGTCAATGCATCTATTTTTCCATTGAAAAACTTTGACCAAACTTGCAAATCTTTCTTGTATTCTGCAGTCTTTTGTTTTTCTTGTTTGATGTCTTCTATAACTTCTAAAAGCTTGGAGTCACTGTAATCATTTACAATATCAGAAGGATCAATCTTCAGACAATTGAATACTGGATTTGCATCATGCGTGGGGCTAAAAACAATAACTCTCATAGCTTGGTTTTTATCAAAACCCGCAAGCTCATATTGTTTCAATAATTGGCAAACAGAATATGTTTTACCAGTCCCTCGGCTCCCAATGAAAAGGGCTACAAAATATTTGCGTGGCAGGGACGTGTTTAAACATTGTGGGTAAGTGTTTGGCTTATAAACGAGTTTTTTATGAATACAATTACTGACTGCGTTTTCTGTGATATTCATCTATTTTTACAGGACATAATATTTTATTAAAAAGGGCATTGTGAAAAATAGTTCTTGAACATGATTTCATACACACCTCCATTTTGCAGAAAGGCATTGTGTGCGGCATCAAAGAGCCCATCATCTATTGAGATAGTATCAACACTGAATGAAATGTCTGATAGAATAAACTGTCCTCCCCCAATTAGACAATTAGATCCATCTAGCTGTATCCTAAGGCGAACCTGCCCTAGGAGTTTTGTATCCAATATGCTGGGCTGAAAGCTATTGAGAGTCAGCCAATTACAAATGCAATAATCTTTTGGAATACCAATGGGAATAGCTGAACCATCGCCTCCTGATTGGACAATCTTACGTCTGTTGTGGCAATCTGCGCCAAAGGATGTATCAGCAATAATATTAAAAAGCTGATTATAATTGGAGAACCCTCCTATCACTTGCCCATTCACTTCCAAGTCGCACCTTTGTATGATTGATTCAATGTTCCTTGGCATGCCCCCAGTATCTGTGATTGCTTTGAAACTCATTATCAGGCTATCAGTATCTATCAAAGTGTTGGAAGGCATGTCGACTGTAATCACACCATTGTTGGTTGCAGAAGTACTATTAAGGGTGGACAGCCGTTTAGTTGCTCGACTATAGTTAGAGATCCGTTTTGTAATGTACTGGAGGTTTTTTGGGTATGCAGACATGTAGCTTATACCGGTATACTTTCTATATTTTGATAATAATCAAAGTTTATTTTTCAGATAATTATAGATATCTATATAATGATTTTTGGTTCTCCGTTTGTCAAGTAGTCTTTGTAATCCAGGCTCATTAGAACGTTCTTGGTATTCGGTTGCAATTGCAAGCAAGCTGTTCTACAGCAGATACCCCATTTACAGCCTGAGCTATCATATTTTGATGGGGTTGTTTTGGGATCTCTATTACATATGCATAAGGGTTGAATCCCATCATTCGAGGGAGTGTCCTATCAGCAGGTAATTTAACATTAATTGTTGTTGCTCTTTGGTTTGTAGTATTCCCTCTTTGTTTGATTGTATTTGTTTTTGTTTTTGTTTTTGTTTTCCCCACATTTTTTCTGGACCTCATGGTTTAAATTATGTTATAAATTAATGTACAACACCTCTCAGTATATATTTGCTCAGCCCAGAGACACCAAAAAGATCACCGACAGTTTTTCAGGAGACTATAACGCACTTATAAACAAGCCCCCCTTATTTTCAGGGTCTTACAATGATCTTACAGACCAATTGAATGTACAAAACGCTTCTGTTGCTATTGGTCCCGGAGTGAAGGTGAGTCGTCTTGAACTACCAACGCAGACTGGAGCCAATGGGCCTGGTTTGATTCACTTTGCAGACACAGGGTCGGAGATTAATGGGAGCATATCTTTCTTGAGCGATGGGGGTAGTGAATCATTCAATTTCCTCTTCGAATTCATGACCAAAGCTAGGATTGACCAGACGGGATCATACATTAACCTTTCTGACAAGTCATATAAAAATCATATTGAATACCTCAACCCTGAGGAGTCATTGAAGGCGATCAAATCTTTGCAGCCGGCAAAATACACGTTCAAGGGAGATGCTAAAAATGCAGTGGAAATTGGGCTGTATGCCCAAGAAGTGATAGGCGTTTGTCCAGAAGCTGTGAGATTCCTAGACTCAGAAAAAGAGAGATTGGGTCTCAATTACAACTCCCTTGTACCACATCTAATTGGTGCAATAAGGGCTTTATCAGTCGAGGTTGATGACCTAAAGAAACAATTGAAGAATGAACGGTATAAGAATGACCCAGAATACCGTGCACAACGAAATGAACGTTCGCAGATTTATAATGCAAAAAAGGAACGGAACGGAAGGCTATGTTGAAGGCAGAGTCTGTGTAAGTGAATTAAAAATAAAATTGAATCATACTTAAGAACCTTGAGCATATTATATACTATAAGTATAATAAGATGAGCGAATCTTGCATCAAAGTTCACACGTATTCTAGTGAAATCCACAAGACGAAAATGAAAGAAGACCCTGCATATCGTGCTCATGTAAATAATCTCGCCAGACTTGCAACTGTAAAACGGTATCAAACAGATGAGGCATATCGTGAGAGGTGACAAGCATATACCAGGAACAGGTACCAAAATGATCCTGAATTTCGCGAAAAACGAAATGAACGCGCAAGACTATATCATGCAAAAAAAAGAGAAGAAAAAAAGCGTTATTATTGGCAGAAACTGTCGCAGTATAGTGTTTCATTCAAAAAATTGAAATGCACATTATTTTTTTGGGTATTTTAAGTAAAACGCTTAAGAGATTGTTCACATATTAATATATTACACAAGTATAATGACATCGCAACAAACTTTGGCAAAATGGTACAAAAAGAATTTGATAGCAGGAGAAGCCCTGCGCAGGATTACTGCTAAGTATGTGATAGCAGAGGGCTACGAATCACTAGAACAGTTCTATAATGCTGTGGAATGGTACAAGAACTACACGGAAGAAGAAGCAAAAAAGGTTAGAAAGGAAGAAAAAGCAGAATATGATAGGGAACGCTATTTGGAGAGAAGGAGGATTTTAGAGGAGAGTAAATACGAGAAACGTGTTGTACGAATGATGTGTTATAGTTTTGACACAGCATCCAAAAGACAACAAGAGTCCGGCATAACACATCACATGTATGCTCATGAAATAACATCATTCTCAAAAGCTTGGAATCCCGTCAAAGACTTTCCGTCAGGAAAATTCTTACATATTGACAGTCTTGAAGGCTTCATAATTCCTAAAACATCAAGATACTATGAACTGCTCACAAATCTACAAGGAACAGACTACAAAATGTTTCCTGATTATAATGACTTCATTCACCGCATCTTACAGGATGATCCGGATGCTGCGAAATACATGTTAGACATCTTTTACAATACAAATTTTATTCAAATTATTTCAAACGAATCAAGCACACAAGACATAATAATTCCCTTCAAACATAGAATTGTACAGAACACTGCTACAATGTGTTGCGATAACAAATATTTGAAACGGGATATTGACGTTGAAGGGAAAGACACGCTAAGAGGGTCTATCAAGCAATCCATACTACTACATCTCCCACCCAATACATGCGCATTTCAGGTTATTCTACAATCTTTGAAGAAATCGTATGACAAGCATTATACAAATCTGGTCTGCGATCCCAGAGAACCGATGACCTACGAGTCATTGTACAGAGATTTTTTCAACAAAGAATCTACCGAACACACTGATGAAGACGTCGTCACGATAGAACTCTTTCTCAAATGGTTTGATAAAAACAATTTTGGATGCATGATTTACGACAATGAGAACCAATATCTAGCAGGATGTACACCAGAAAAATTACATCCTGCTATTGAAACCATAACTAAAGCGATCTACTGGAACGGACATCTCTCTATAATTGACAAAAAAAAGGAATTCAATGCGTCATCGCACGACACTGTATTGGAACACCCATCGTCTGAATTCAAGTTACCAAATGAGAAGGGAAAAAAGACATACCCGATTGCTATTGCAAGCTCTGTAGAGGAGATATTTCCATTAATCAAGGAACAACTCCTTGCTAAAAATAAAAACATTGAAATCATTTATAATGGAAATTTGGCACTTATTCTTGAACAATTCGTGTATATCGAAGGTGTGACCCCAGCATTTACAACGCAGGGGGGGTCGACAATAACTGGTATATATTTGAATCACTTGGAATCTGTTAAGATTTCGATTCAATCCGCCGTTAAGATAGACGGATGCATAGATTGTGGAATTGATGACATAGATATTTATAAAAAGTTTATCATACTAGAATCAACTGTCGTGAAATCTATCCTCAACAAAAAGTACCTTTCAACGTACAACCCTCTAGTTGCAAATGTATTTAACTGGTATTCGGAGTCTATCCCTAATGGTAAACTTGTTGACGAAGATCTCTATCTTCGCATGCGCGATGAATACGTAGGAATAGATTTTAACAAACACTATGCTTCAATCTTGATATATATTTTGATAACATTTGGTTTTCCAATTGTCCATCTATGGGATACATTCCAAGCCAATGAAAACAGACCTATCAACAGTAAGTTCTTGTATGTTGTGAAAATAACTAAAAGACACAAAATTTACAGCAAAGAACGTATGCTCATATACGGATACGAATTGTTACAACTGGAATCAATGAACGTCGAATATAGCGTATTGTCATATTTAGAAGTTCTATGGGTAAAATGCGAAGAATTGGGAGACATAGTGGCATCGTGTTTTGATGAACAATACGAAGATATCCCACTAAAACTTCGAAAGGGTATACCCAACAAGTTGTCTGGATTGTTGGGAAAGAAATACAATACCAAAAGACAATCGGCTGTATTCACAAAAAAAGATGACGCTTGTAATTACTTGCTAAAAAAAAGAAAAAGCGGCAAGTCATCTTGTGTGATCTCACTATCCGAAGATTTACACATTGTGAATTTAACGAAAAAAACAGAACTAACAAGCGGATTTTTACCAATGAGAATAGCTATTATCAATAGGGCAAGATTTCAAGTAAACGAACTGATAGAAACATTGGCTAAATCAAACATTGAGGTTAAAGCCGTCAAAACCGATGCTGTATATGTTTTGAAAGAAGGAAACGATTTCAGTTGCATTGAGCGCCGTATTGGAGACGGACTGGGTCAATTGAAATGGGAGAACATTTCAATGCCACCAAATCATCCTATTGGTTATGATTTTCGCCCACATAATAACTCAATAACAGAGAATCAAAATGCACAACAAATAGACGTTAGTAAACTCAGTACAAAGGATATCAAACAATACCTTCAAACCAATCTAGACGAATATATATTACAATCCCGTGTAAATCCAACAATCACAAAAGAGGTAAAAAATAGAACATTTGTTAACGGTCTAGCTGGTTGTGGAAAGTCTTACACTACAATTGTAGATGCATTAAAGAATTTTGAACCAAACCAGATATTGGTAGTGGCTCCATGGAATTCACAAGTTAGAGAAGCTCTCAAGAAAACCAATGGTATCAACGCATGCACATTTCACAGCCTCATGGGATTTGATCATAATGGAAATAAGACACTAGGCTGTCATTCGATGGAAGGAATTCAATGCGTCATATTTGAGGAAATAATGTTGCTCACAAGAAGAAATCTGGTTGACGTGTACAAGTTTATGCAGAATAAAAAACTATACATACTGGCTAACGGAGACTCTCATCAACTGGAATCCATTGGAGATGACGTAAGCACTGATGAAAAGACAGGGTATATCACCAAAATGTTCAAATGGACAATGACGCTAACAAAGAATCATCGATTGGAAACAGATGAAGATAAATTGAAAATGCTTGAATTTCATTTTGACCTATTTCATTCTGATTTGGGTGTTTATAAAACTACCTTGAAGCATTTCCCAAAAAAGATATTGAAATCATTGGAAGATCTCAAAAAACTGGGTATTAATAAAGCGATAACACATCGAGATACTAGTTCTAATAGTGTCAACAAATATCTAGACAGTCTAATTGACAAGAAAAAGATAGAGAAAGCTGATAAACTCAAGACATTAGATAATGGAATAAAATATCACTACAATCAGGAACTGATCTGCAAGACAACAATAAACAGAGTGTTAAAGGATTCTCCCAAGACCAAGGATTCGCCTAAGATCAAGAGAAATAAGATAAAAATGCGCCCAAATTATCGATACACTATTGTTGGACAAACCAATAAACATTTCACTCTGCAAGATGTTCAAGACAAAGAACTTAGAGTCGATATACCCCATGACATGATTGTCGAACATTTCAAACTATCACACGCCAACACTTGCCATTCGGAACAAGGTGCTTGTATTGATGAGAAATTTGTCATTTGCGACATGAGCATTATAACAGACATTCGATGGGCATACTGCGCTGTGTCAAGATGTGTCAGGCTACCTGACGTGTATTTCCTGGAATTTAACTTGAAGGGATTGAACTTGGTAGAGTTCTTCAACGGGAAGATTTGCGGCTACAAGAAACAAGACAGGAAACGAGACAAGAACTTCGTGCCTTGCAACAATTACATCACTGTTGATTGGTGCATACAGCTTTACAAAAAGGAAAATAATAGAATTTGCAGAAAATGCCAACAATATATGGGAGTTGAAAAACATTCAAAAAACCAATGTACTGTAGACAGAGAGGACAACGACCTGCACCATATAAAATCAAATTGTCATCTGTGTTGTCTGCAATGCAACAGAGCGAACCAAAAAAATACTGATTGATCCTCCCCCTCCATAAACATTCATAATATATATAATGAATCTTGAATCCATTTTGAAAGCTAATCCAAATCTAAAATTGCTGTCCAAGGCAAAGCTATTTACTAGATTAAAAGACGACGGGATTACCAAACGAGATATCGAAGATTACTTCAATCCACGAGAGCTAACACAAATTTACCAAAGACCACAAAACACTAAATTCAAATTCAAGATCACTGCAAAACCCAGATCATTCCAGATTGATGTGGCAATTATGCCATTGTCGAGCAAGAGGATAAATAACAACATCGATCAAATTCTTATGTGTATTGATATCATTTCTCGCAAAGCTTATTGCTACCCACTGAAAAGCGGTAAGATGGATGACGTTTTAGATGCCTATCAGGAATTTATAGGCGATGTAGACGAAAATATCAACAGTGTATCAGGAGATAATTTTTTTGCATCTTCAATATTTGATATTTTCAATACAGAACTAAATATAAAGGTATATACGGACGTTGCAAAAGAAGACCACATTACTCCGATGGGGAACAAGCTGGGAATCATTGACAGATTTACTAGGACACTGAAGGGTCTGATAAAGAAATACTTACTAGAGAACAAGACTAAAAAATGGGTAGACGCACTTGGTGAAATCGTTGAACTGTATAACGACTCCCCTCATTCTGGGTTGAAAGATGCTTCGCCCAACGAGGTGTATGACGATCTCGATTATTCTCAAAAGCTATATGAAGCTCAATTAAAAAAAAATCAAAAGATGAACGACAATGTGACACTGAAAGTAGGAGACAGAGTCCGTATAATGGTAAAGAAGAAGACCAGATTTATTTGAAAAGGAGAAGGCCAGATTTTCTACAGAGATTTACACCATTGAAGAACAAATAGCATACAGATTCAGGCTGAGAGGAGTTACACGTCTGTATAGACCAAGCGAATTGAACATTGTTACAAACGTGAAAGACAGATTAGAGCCAAAAAAAGAAGACAATCAAATCAGAAGGATGCAAAGGTCAAAGGCATTTAATTACTATGACGAGATTGTTACTGCTATTGATAAGAAGGACGCACCAAAAGCAAAAAGAACAGTGCGAAAGCCCAAACGGTTTGCTGAGTAACCACCTCCTGCGAGTAGCGGGGATAGCGGACATGTTGGGACAGGGAGGCGTAGCGGATGGGATCAGAAGTGTAGGGTCTGCTTTACATGGTTTTTCACCGGAAGCAGAGAAAATCCTGCCTAAAGCTAGCGGGATCGGGAGAGTAGCGCAGGGCATAGGCAAAGTCATGTTATAGCGGCTTTCCGCTAACCAACTTCCTCTTGACTTCCTCTTGACTTCCTCCATTCATCCTCCTGCGAGTAGCGGGGGCGGAACGGTAACCGGTATATCAGTCGCATCCTGCGCGGAGAGTAGAAAGTGTCAGCATGAATTGCGGTGCTCTCACGCGTTTTATGACTTGGTGACTACTTATGTACTTCCTTAGAACTATCGGCCCAGACAGTGTTTCTGTCTGTACTGTGTCAGCTTCCCGTAGACTGTGTCATCCTTCATGACACGGTGACAGCTTCCTGTTGACTGCGTCATCGGTCTCTCACTGACACACTCTGTATAGCCGGTGCCTGGCTTAAGTTTCCTGACTTAGGGTCTAGTCAGGTTACAGGCATCTGCCTCTCCCACCGCTGGTGTTCTTTGGCGTCCGCCTGTCCTTGTAACGCAATTCTTGTCTCCGTGTATAGATTGGCGCGTCTGTCTCCGCTGCATACATCTCTCTCCACTCTTCGAAGTGCTTTCTAGCTGATAGGTTACGGGCTTATTACTTCTACCACTGCTTTACAATGCAACTTCCGCGTGGGCCTCCTGCCGGCTTCGAGAAACTTACCCCACAGAATGGTATTTCCTGGTCGCGCGGTATGGAGAGCGTCATTATCAGTAATGGATGCGACCGAATTCTTCCTCTAAAGATTCGTGTTCCCACAGATTGGCTAGATGATTGCGCGCCAGCGGCCTCTGCTGCCGGAGATGAGTCTCCTTCCGCCATCATGGAAGCCACCCCCCCCTCCAATACCTCCATTTCTCCGTCTCCTTCTCCTTTTGTCCAACGTCTCCGACCTGAGGTTGAGGATATTCTGATGCGCCTATGCTGTGTTTCCACACAGATTATCCAGTATGCAAGGTCGCCTCCACCCGCTGATGCCCGCTTTACCTACGACACTGTAGACCTTGCTCTCCATAGCCATGAAGATGGCTATGCTTACGGCAAGTCTGACGACTCAGAGGAAGATTACTCTGATGATTGTATGGAAGATCTACAGAGTGCCAGAAATGGCGACTTCGGTGGAGTCACTCCCTCTTCTGCTACTAGGGTTTTCCACACCTCCACTGTCTCTCCGGTGTATGAGCCTCAATTGGCACCTTCTCCTGCGGTCTTCAAGCCTCCGTCTGCCGCTCTGCTTGCGCCGCTTCCACCGGACCTACCTGAGGTGGTCAAGCCGTCTTTGCTGCGGAGTTCGTCTCTTGGTCCTTTGGGTCCTCTACTCAACCTTGCAGAGCAGGCTCGCAACCCTGCAGAGCGGGCTCTTGGTGCTTACCATACTCGGGCTCGCGAGGCTGCTGCCACGAGTGTCCACAGATCTGCTGCTGGCACCTCGCAGGAGCCCCCTCCACCTCCACCGGTGGATCTGCCACCTGCGCCTGGCCCTCCGCCGTCTATGAATCCTACGCTGTCCGGCATATCCTGGGAACATCTGCTTGATGGCACACCACCTGTGCGGCTGGCTGTGCGGGACTGCCGACTTATTCGCCAAGCCCAGTATGCTGGAGATTCTCTTGATCGCACTTTGTACGGTAGGCTGGATGAGGCAGCCACTCGGGCTAATCTAGATAGAAAGGGTCGCCCTAAGCGTGTGATGGCTTACTCTGAGCTGGGTCATGAGTGTCGTGCTTTTCTAGGACCTGTGAAGGCAGGGATTAACTACCCTTCCCCTGGAGGTGTTACCTTTGGTGGGATTGGGCGTAGGAACAATGATCTCCGAGGGTATCAGTATGTGAAGGTCCCTCTCAGTTTTGTTCCTGTTAGGCCTGATTTCGAGCTCGTTGCGAGTGTTGCGCGTTCCTTAGATCTCATTAGGAACTTAGATGATCAGCGCGCATATGATGCTGGCATTGCTGCCGAGTATTTTATGTCGGTTCGTGCCTCGTATGCTCCTGTGCCTGATCCTCTTGCTGCTGGACCCTCGGCCTCTCATGGTGAGTCTCGTGTAGATCCTGCACTGTTGGGTTTTAGTGCCCTGCCCCTGGAACGTCAGGAGTTCATGTGTCTCACTATGATGCTTGCGAACATGACGGATGCGATGGTCAATGTGTATCAGGATTTTGCCACTCCTCGGGATATCTTCTTGCATATCCGAAGACAGCGTTCTGATGCTCTTGCTGCTCGTGTCCCTCTCATGCTTGTTGAGCTTCGGCGTGCAACCATGGACAACTCTGAACCTGTGGATGTGTTCTTTCGCAGGGTCCGGGGCTTGTGCACTGACCTCCGCAGTGCGGGATACCCACAGCCTCAGCGCCATGCCATGCATACTATTATTAATGGCATCATGCACCCCCGCTTCGACTCTCTGCGGCTACAGTTTGGTCTCGCACTGCATCAGAACCAGCCTGTTGATTACTGGACCTGTCTGGCAGCATATAGATCATTAGATTTCTTGAACGTGTCTCTCCCTAAGTCTGATCCGAGGCATCCTGGTTGGTCCCGCGATCCTCCCCAAGTCCCTACCAATGCTGCTTTTCAGCGTGGCAGGGGACCTGGTCCTCAGGGTTCCGGGACTACCAAGAGGCGCTTGGATTGCACTTGGGGCCCCTGTCTTTCCAAAACGAGCCACTCGGAGGACCGTTGCTGGACGAAACATCCGCACCTGCGAAAGGCCAAGGCTGGTGCACCGGGCGTTGAACCCGTGCCCGTTGCCTTGGCCCTTCCAGGTTCGCTGACTCGCAAGCAGTTGTCCTCCTTGCAGGCTCAGATTGATGGGTACGCCATGTCCAAGAACTAGGAGGTACGCTCTGTCCTATTCTCTTGCACTACGAAGTTCTCTATCGTGTGTAGCCCTAGTCTTTCTGAGGGTGTCTGGCATGTGGACTCTGGAGCTGGAATGTCAATCACGGGTGATAAGTCTTTGTTCACTGTGTTTGAATCTTCTGCTGTTGGGCCTACGGTTCGATTTGGTGACGGGGTGATTCAACGGTCAGAGGGTAAGGGATCCATTGTGTTATGTAGTGATTGGTTACCAACATCAATCACTCTAACCAATGTTCTTTATATCCCTCACTGTCCGGTGAATCTCCTGTCAGTAAATGCTGTAGCTCATTCTCTCCACTGCCAGGTTTCTTTTGATAGTCTTAGTTGCACTGCCACTCAGGGCTCTTCTGTTCTCTGGTCCTTCCCTGCCTCCAGTGATGGTGTGTACAAGTTTGCATGTAGGCCTTGTCACACCTCCAGTCGTTGTTTAAGAGTTGCTGACAATTATCCAGCGTTTGCACTTGATGTTGATGAGGACGGTGGAGTTGTTCTCCCTACCACTCCTGCATGGTTGTGGCATAGGCGGTTGGGTCATCCCGGCTATAGTGCCTTACACAAACTTGTCAAGAGTGGTATGGTTAAGAACTTACCCCTCAGTCTGGGTCAAGTGCAAAAGTTGGGTAAGATCCCATGTGATGCTTGTCACAAGGCTAAGGGCAAACGTCTCCCTTTTCCTAAAGAAAGCAAAACTGAGATCCGTGCACCTCTCCAACGACTTCACTTGGATATAATGGGACCAGTTCATATTAGGGGTCTGCGTGGGGAGTTTTACATCCTGTGCCTCATAGACCAATTCTCTGGCTTTGCTGAAGTATTGTGCTTGAGGATCAGGGATGAAGCTCCCTTAGCAGTCCAAACTATCATCCTTAGATGGTCAAATCAGCTGCAGGGGTTTGCCTTTAAGTGTCTGAGATCTGACAGGGCCAAGGAGTTTATAGTTAAATGGTTCGAGGATTGGCTGATATCGGTTGGGGCAGTACATGAGTTATCGTTGGTGTACACTGCCCAGCAGAACGCAACTGTGGAAAGGTATAATGGGGTCTTGCAGTCTATAGCTAGGAGTATCCACCTGGAATCAAAGCTAGCTAAGTCTTTCTGGCCTTATGCCTTCCTAGCTGCTTGTTACCTTCGTAACCGACTGCCCAATCAGGGACGCAAGACACCTTATGAGTTGTTTTATGGGGTGATGCCTGATGTGTCGTTGTTACGTGTGTTTGGATGCCCCTGCTATGTCACGTTAGTCAATGGGAAGAAACGTAACAAGCTGGACGAAAGGGCGTTATCTGGTAGACTGGTTGGGTATTCTCTGGTGAGTAAGGGTTATTTTATTTGGGTTCCTAAGTTGCGCCAGGTAGTAGAGAGTCGTGATGTACTCTTCTATGAACAGTTTAGCTATAACTGTATTCCTGGGCTTCCTCCCTATGACGGGTCGCCGTATGTTTCTAGCATCCCTGCCGCTATCAACGGACACATGCCTGAGGCTGCGGTCCATTCCCTAGATCCTTTGCTTTCCCCAATTGTTGACCACTGTCCTGGCCATAGGATGATTCTGCGTCCCAGGTCAGGGGCTGCTGGTACTGTATTGCGTGAGAATGCACTGGGCGGGCGAGGTTCTGCAGTTCCTACGGATAAAATCTTAGCCGAATCTCAGGGGGTCGCCAGGCCCTCCTCTGCGTCAAATTCCGTCGGTGAAGCTCTAGGATTACGACAATCTCAGATCATAGTGGAGCCTCTTATAGGTCCATTGTCTAATAGTCACCCTGCTCCAATCATCTTGGATGGCTCGAAGGGGTTGGTGAGCGCTTCGCCTCCTGCCGTTCCTGATAGATTAATTGGGAGCCCGGGTGATGATGTAGCCTTTGCCGATAGTGCAAGTGATGATCTTGATCATTGGTCAGGCTCCGATACTGCGTATGGCTGGGGTGTTCCGGTCGACCCAGGCTTCGTTGAATTAGAGGCAAATAAGGCCGGCCCTGTTCAACCAGGCAGTAGTTCTGCACTGGGGGCTCTACTACCGGTTACTGCTGATACTGCTGATATCCCCGCTGCTCATGTACAAGTAAACTGCTTGTACGTGGGAGCATCTGTTGCCCCCTCCACTGAACTAACCTATAAAGCTGCCATGCTCCCTACCAACCCGGACAGGGATCAATGGCTTCTTGCTATGAAGGATGAGATGGCTTCCCTACATGCCCATGGTACTTGGGTACTCACTCCACAGCCTCGTAAGCAAAAGATCCTGTCAGGCAGGTGGTTATTTGTGAAGAAGATTGGGGTTGATGGTTCTATACGCTTCAAGGCACGTTTTGTGGTACGTGGCTTTCTGCAACGTCCTGGGCTGGATTTTCATGACGTATATGCCCCTGTCTCCTCTAAAGCAGGTCTTCGGGTGCTCCTGGCTGCCATCACTCATAGAAAGATGTTTGTTCGGCAGCTGGACATCAAAACTGCGTTTCTGAACGCTAAGCTGGAACCTGGTCTGGACCTGTACTGCCGCCAGCCTGAGGGCTTTCAGCACCTTGGTCCCAACGGTGTTCCCCTTGTGTGCAAGCTGCTCAAGTCTCTTTATGGATTGAAGCAGGCACCCAGGGCTTGGAGTAGGGATGTCAAGCGGGTTCTGGTTGCACACGGCTTCACTATGTGCAAGGCTGAACCTGCTCTGTATTTTAGGAAGGATTCTGATGGTGGGTGGAGCTATGTTCTGACCTATGTTGATGATTTTATCTGTGCTTTTAGTGAGCTGGATAGGTATGTGTTGCTTATCCAGGCTATGGAAAAGGCTGGCTGGGAGGTCAAAGAGATGGGTGTTCCGGTTCAGTTCCTCTCTTTGGACATGCATGTTACACTTGATTCTGAAGGCAGGTGTGTTCAGATCAACATCTCTCAGCACACCTACATTGTTGATCTGGTGGAGCAGTTTGGTCTTACTGATGCTGCCCCATCCAGGTTTGCTGCCCCCATGGCCAAGTCCACCGTTTCTGACGCCCCTGGAGAACCCCTGCCGTCTAATAGCTAGTACCTCTCTCTTGTGGGTGCTTTGCTATACCTGGCTACTTGCACCAGGCCTGATATTTCTTTTGCTGTGAGCTACCTGTCCAGGTTTTCTGCTCACCCTACCGTCCCTCTCTGGGGGGCTGCCAAGCGGTTGCTCTTGTATTTGAGAACACATTCCCACCTGGGTCTCACTTACACCCACAACCCTGAGTTCTCTTTTACTGTCTTTAGTGACTCATCCTTTGCTGATGATGGGTCTGACAGGCGGTCTCAGACTGGCTTTGCTGTGCTAGCTGGGGGGTGCATAGTGAACTGGATGAGCAAGAGGCAGCCTACTGTTGCCATTAGCTCTAGTGAGGCTGAGTATCAGGCCCTGTCCCAGGCTGCCAGGGAGGTACAATGGTTGAAGAAATTGAGGGTGGATCTGGGTCTGCCTTGTGCTTTGGTTACCATTCAGGGTGACAACTTAGGGTCTCTAAGTTGGGCAAAGACTGGCAGCTCCTGCCTCGCAGCAAGCACATTGATGTTATTCATCACTACATCAAGGAGCGGATGGTTCACTGGATGTTGCCTATGTTAACACCGTGATAACTGTGCTGACCCCTTCACCAAGCCCCTTGATCCTGCTGTGTTTCTGGAGGTTTTGTCCGCATGTTAGGTATGACCGCTTCTTCTTAGGGTCATCCTTGCATTTGGTCATATTAGTTTCTTTTCGTTATCAAAGTTTGGCATTAGGTTCCTATTCCCGGATCGGGTTTTCTATACCGTTGTTACCCATTTTTGATATTAGTTTTTCCTCTCTTTCTAGCTTGGCAAATTGTTTTCGAATTTTTTGCCTTGTTTCATTCCTTCCTATAACCCTTTGGGTTATTCCTATAACCATTTGAAGTTCTCTCGATTTTTTCGGAGTTCTTTGATTTTTTTTTTTTTTTATATATGTTACATATAGTTCTATGTCCCCAGAGCCATAGGTGGAGAGGTAGTATTGTATGTCACCTGTGTCATAGGTGGAGTGTCAGCATGAATTGCGGTGCTCTCACGCGTTTTATGACTTGGTGACTACTTATGTACTTCCTTAGAACTATCGGCCCAGACAGTGTTTCTGTCTGTACTGTGTCAGCTTCCCGTAGACTGTGTCATCCTTCATGACACGGTGACAACTTCCTGTTGACTGCGTCATCGGTCTCTCACTGACACACTCTGTATAGCCGGTGCCTGGCTTAAGTTTCCTGACTTAGGGTCTAGTCAGGTTACAGGCATCTGCCTCTCCCACCGCTGGTGTTCTTTGGCGTCCGCCTGTCCTTGTAACGCAATTCTTGTCTCCGTGTATAGATTGGCGCGTCTGTCTCCGCTGCATACATCTCTCTCCACTCTTCGAAGTGCTTTCTAGCTGATAGAAAGGTGTAACAAAGTGTAATGATTGATGCTTCGCATCCATTAACCGTTGCGCTGGGCGGGAAAGCGTGCCCTTCTCCTCTCTGCCTAACAATTTCGCGATGTATGCAGATTGTTCCCGGACCTCTGACTGACAGCTACCTCTACTCGCTGCCGGCATCAATGCCAAGCAATTTCGCGCTGTTTGCAGATTGTTCCCGGAGCTCTGACTGACAGCTGCTACCTGCTTTCCCCCCGTATCATACAATTCCAGCACGGGCAACGCTGATACCTGGTGGGCATCGCATGTATTCCTGCATTGATGTGTCTGCTTTGTAGGAACCGAGCGACTCTTGGGTTCATGAGCGGGTGGGATGGGAAGGGTCCGCTCGCGAGATGCTGTGCCCAAAGCAACATGCTGCCTTGATGCTATTTCCCCTTGCCCTCTCATTTCGGGCAAATCTGAAAGGCATCACATTGATTCCTACAACGTTGTGTCCGTTTTGCAGGAATCAAGCTGCTCTTGGTGGTGGTAGGTGGGAGGGCCCAGGGCGGGGGTGGTGGGGTGGGTGGGGGTGTGTGGGGGGGGGGCATACATGCATGGGGGTCGTTGGCTATGGTGTTGCATGTACATGGGTGTTGTGGCCATCTGCCACTCAAATTTCCGTTTGCGTGATGGGGATGATCATGGCAACAGTGCACGACAAGCCACCTAATGTGAATGGGGATGGAAAATGAGTGGGTGGGTGACCCTCCAAAAGTCATTCCATTGGGGGAGGGAAGGGGCCTGCCGTCGGTACGACGGGCACACTGCCCTAGGCAATCTATATCTATATACTACTACTATAGTTTCGTTGTCCGTGCGTGCGTCCGGGGCTCAGGGCTTAACTGGCAATGGTTCCGCTTATCTGGGCAAGCATTTTCCTGCTGATCTGGCTCATTTTCGCCTCGATCGTCGATTGCTGATCTGGCACATGACCACCCCAAACCTCGATTTTCATCACACCCGTCAATCTTCAAACTCGCTCATTTTCAAACTCAGTCCATGACGAAGCTCCTTTTACCTACTCTTCCTTGCCTCTGCGCTTAGCGCAATCTCTGTGCTCCGCGACCTGGTAATGTCTCGGCCCCAACCACAATGGGAGCCCTGCTCCCTCTCCCAAGCAGGTGTTGTCACTCGCAACAGGATCAAAGCTCTAACTGGGCGCTAATGCTGTGCGCTGGGCGGGAAAGCGTGCCCTCCTTCTCTCTGCCTAACAATTTCGCGATGTATGCAGATTGTTCCCGGACCTCTGACTGACAGCTACCTCTACTCGCTGCCGGCATCAATGCCAAGCAATTTCGCGCTGTTTGCAGATTGTTCCCAGAGCTCTGACTGACAACTGCTACCTGCTTTCCCCCCGTATCATACAATTCCAGCGCGGGCAACGCTGATACCTGGTGGGCATCGCATGTATTCCTGCACCGATGTGTCTGCTTTGTAGGAACCGAGCGACTCTTGGGTTCATGAGTGGGTGGGATGGGAAGGGTCCGCTCGCGAGATGCTGTGCCCAAAGCAACATGCTGCCTTGATGCTATTTCCCCTTGCCCTCTCATTTCGGGCAAATCTGAAAGGCATCACATTGATTCCTACAACGCTGTGTCCGTTTTGCAGGAATCAAGCTGCTCTTGGTGGTGGGTGGGTGGGGGTCAGGGGCGGGGGGGGGGGGGGGGGGGGGGGGGGGCATACATGCATGGGGGTCGTTGGCTATGGTGTTGCATGTACATGGGTGTTGTGGCCATCTGCCACTCAAGTGTCCGTGTGATGGGGATGATCATGGCAACAGTGCACGACAAGCCACCTAATGTTAATGGGGATGGAAAATGAGTGGGTGGGTGACCCTCCAAAAGTCATTCCATTGGGGGAGGGAGGGGGCCTGCCGTCGGTAAGACGGGCACACTGCCCTAGTATAACCAACAATCGCATTCGCCAACCGCTTTTTCTGAAAATCTCTCCAATGTCGCAGAATGTCGGTTAATTAACCAACATTTCGACCAATTTCTCAGTTCATATCGCATAGGCCTCAGGCCCAACACAACGCTCCTGTGTGCAGAACTCAATCACATGGGTGTATGAGACCCCCCCCCCCCCCACACACACACCCCCTCTTATTGGGGCTTCCCAATTCCTGGTCAACCTGTCATGTCTCGGCCGTGTGATCTGTCCGACAAAGGTTTCTGAACTGACAGGGCATCCGAGAAGAAGGGGGATAGCTGACAGGGTCGCATATGACTGAATTGCCCCAAAGTGTACGCAGTCCCTGCCTCGTTGACTCACCTTGGGGAAGCTGGGGCGCGCGCAACAACGGGACAGACTGAAGGGCATGCGGACATTATGCACTTCTAAAGTTGCCTCAAATACGAGGCATGACAGGACCCAACCAACCCAACCGACACCAGCCTCGAAAGCATCACATCTCCGTCTCTGTTCGAAAAATTATATAGTTGTACATGTCTGACTTCGCACGCGCTTTCATCAGCGTCAAATTCAATTTTTTCGTGGAGGTCGAACAGCACTACAGGCCCCCGCTACAGGCCTAGGAGCTGCCTAGAAGCTGCTACTTTTTTGTGAACCATAATTAAAGACGCTTAATACATTTCTTCTCTGCAGCCATCCTCCCATTCGCAATTCCGTCAGTGGCGTTCTACTGCAAAGCGTGAGCGGTTGGTACAAACCATCGGCATCTCAAATATGGCGCCCAAACTGAAACGGAACGCAGAGGAAGCGGGTGCGTACGGTTGTCGGTGTTGCTGTATAGGAAGGCTGCTTTTCGGCGATTCGCTTTCGACGCTTCTCTTTGTAGAGTTATCGCAATGGGTCATCTCTGGCGCAATCACTGATTATGGCTTGAGCCCGGCACACTTTCAAGACTTTTCGCAATCGCTCAAGCCTACCTCAGCTAGCTGCGACATGCATAACTGGGAGAACATAAATAAATATCCTTAAATGAAAAGATTGATTGTGCAAGATCCAGCAAAACTCCGCAAGATCCAAGCCTTTCCTGCCTGATCAGTGAGCATAATGACGTTGATGCCCTGCTAAAGAAGACAGTACCGCCCGAGTAGGGTAGTATAATCGGGCAGTTCTGTCCTCCATACGCGCCCTCTGAATTGATCCCTCATGAAACAAGCTGACACACCAACACACACAACCTTTATTTGCAGGGGCTTCCAAAGAGCAGGCAGCCAAGAAGAAGGTGGTGAGAGATGAGGATGATGAACCCAAGTGGCTGATGGGTGATGACAGCTTGATAGAGGCCTGCAGGAAGGGTGACATTGAGGCCACCCTGTCGATGTTGATGAGGGGGGCAGACATAGAGGCCGGCGATGGGAAAGGAAAAATGCCCCTCCATTGGGCAGCACAGAACGGTCACACAAGCTGTGTGAGCGCCTTGGTGGAGGCAGGCGCAGATACGAATTCAAGGAACAGTGATGGACGCACAGCCCTCTCTTGTGCTGCAATCCATGGTCACTCTGAGTGTTTGCATGTGTGGCTAGAGGCCGGGGCAGATGTGTCTGCGGAGGAAAATGTTGGGCGAACAGCCCTCCATTGGGCAGCGCAAAATGGTCACACAAGCTGTGTGTGCACCTTGGTGAAGTCTGGGGCGGATACTTCAGCAAGGAACAGTGATGGATGCACAGCCCTCCTTAATGCAGCGGTTGAAGGTCACACAAGCTGTGTGAGCGCCTTGGTGGAGGCAGGGGCAGATGCTTCAGGAGGGAACAATTATGGATCCACAGCCCTTCAAGTTGTCGCGCTTAGAGGTCACACAAGCTGTGTGAGCGTCTTGGTGGAGGCTGGGGCTGACCTATCAGCCAGTGCCGATAACGGATTCACAGCCCTTCATATTGCAGCGCGGGAAGGCCACACAAGCTGTGTGAGCGCCTTGGTGGAGGCTGGGGCTGACTTGTTAGCCAGTACCAATAACGGATTCACAGCCCTTCATATTGCAGCGCGGGAAGGCCACACAAGCTGTGTGAGCGCCTTGGTGGAGGCTGGGGCTGACTTGTTAGCCAGTACCAATTATGGATACACAGCCCTTCATATTGCAGCGTGGGAAGGTCACACAAGCTGTGTGTGCGCCTTGGTGGAGGCTGGGGCTGACCTGTCAGCCAGTTACAATAACGGATCCACAGCCCTTCATATTGCAGTGCGGGAAGGCCACACAAGCTGACAGCCCAAGCTAACCATCACCGAGGTCACGCAAGTGGGAGGTCTGCTGAGTTTCGCGACAGACAAGGAAGCGCTAAACCAGCTTCTCGACAGGTGGTTTTCTGTGATCAGGACAAGGGTCCAGCAAAAAAACCAGGCACAGATTATCAGTACCCTGGCCGCTAGCATTGACGACATGAAGTTGCTATTTCAGCCTGACCAGGAGTACCCAATGGCGACAGACGGCCTCCAACAACCAATCTGTGATGATATGTCCAAGTTCCTCGAGGCCTGCCGTGAACTGCTTTTCGCACACCCCATTCCGCCTCGCAGTATCCATCTCGATGCGTTGAACACCATCAGGGGAGTCGTGGGTTTCCTCGTCATGGACTTAACAAGGCGGAGGAAAGATGGAGCAGCAGGGATTCCGATGTTGAACCTGACAGAGGAGGTCTTGTTGTCATTGGCAGTAAAGTACGGTGATTTGCCAGTGTGGAAAAGGGGAGAGCCTTCCGAACGTTTTTTCCGTCTCTACGATGGTGGACAGATGTATCTACACCTGATGTCGGCAGCTACAGCAGTGTTCATGGACGCTGACCACCAGATTGGAGCCGGTCGGGTCCAGCTAGAGACGGCAACAGTCAGCGCGCACCTTTACAACATGAAGGCGAAAACATTCCAGTGTGATGAAATCCGTAAGGTGCGTAGATGTTTAAAATGATAGACTACAAGTTGAAAAGTTGACGCTCCCGATCATAATCGGGAGGATGATGTGTTAAGCATGTCTTTTCACCACTTCAAAATCCATTACACATAATCCTTCCGATCACAGTCGGGAGCATCACGTTGTTCAACTTGTCTTCCAACCCATAATCTAACTGACTTGTACATATTTCGTTTACTCTTGCAGGTGCCTGGCAAACTGATCGACTTGGTGATCATCGACCCCTGTCTCACTGGCGATGAAAAGGGACCGTTGTGGCTCGTCGATGAAGACTCTTGGAGTTCGACTGATGTGATCGACATGCTGCGGAACTTAGCAGGCCAGAATCGGAAGTTTGCCTCAGTGTGCCATGTGGTCGTGTACACCAACCAAGAGGAAGGCAGCAGGTTCCTTGTGGCTTTCAGAGAAGCTGGCGTGGCTGACATTCGCCTTACCCACATTACACGCATGGGGCCAGACTTCAAGACACATTCCACCAGCATCGCCATCTCTGGGATCTTGCATCAAGGTGCGGGACAAGCGGGCCCGTCCTCGAAAGCTTCCAGTTCTTCTTCTGGTCTTGCCGCTGCCATCACGGTCTTCCTACCGCCTATTGACGCACAGAAAAGTGCCATTGGACGCCCCGACATTAGCGGCTGCTCGATGAGTCCCAAACAAGTTGGATACCGCAGGAGAAGTGTCGCCGAATTCCGTCACTTTGTGCGGGAGCTTAGCTCCGTTGGCAACTATGTGATGTGCATGCAAGCTGGCGATGCCTCGGGCATGCTAGCGGCTTTGCTAGAGAGGAGGAACGCCATTGGCTTGGACTGTATCACTCAGAAGCTTGGGGCTGCTGCATGGCGTTTGAACATGTTTGCAAAAACGGAGCAGGCTATTCTATCACGTCTCGAAGCCTGTACTGATGCAGATGATGAAACAAGGGTGAGGACGGCGGTACTGGTTCAGGAAGACATTGACGCAGAGTTTCGCGACAACCCTGCTGAGCCCAGTGAGGAAATGATGCAAAAGCTAGAGACGTGTCTCCAGACATATCGCGAGAAGAAAGCCGCAGATTGGCCTGAGGACGAGTTCGAGGCCTGCAAGGAGAAGGTTCTGGAAAGCTGCATCAGTGCAGGAACAGTAAAAGGGCTGATGAGGACCAAGAAGTTAGATTTAGCCCTCGTTGGGTTGCGTGCCAACTTGTTCCCAGAGCAAGACGAGTCAGTTAGCACATGATCTGTCAGCACTAAGTGCAGAAGTTAGCACCAATGGACTTGTTGGCAGCAGTGCAACATTAGCATTGTGCACAAGTTTCACGAGTGTACTTGTTTGCACCATCCAACACACATTTTGAGTGATTTCAGGATTCTAGGATGGCAGGTTGCAGATTTCAGGATTTAAATTTGTGTTATGTACATAATGAGCTTATGAGGTATGAAATTATGAATAATAAGTCCTGAGTTAGGAGTTATTGGTTCTGACTTGTATAAGGTACATATAAGTTCTGAGTTGTGAGTTATAAATTATGAGGTACACATAAGTACAGATTTCGGAGTCGTAAGTACTAAGTTGTAATTTTGAACTGTTGAGTTGTGAGTTGTGAGATAAATAATTATGAGCAATGCGTTCAAGACTTTGTAAACAGCTTTCACCTTCCTCTTGACTGTCCTCTACAATTGATTTTGTATTCCAATACTTTCTCTCTCTCCAAACGAGCAAATCAATGTTACAATTGAAATTGAAGGGAATAGTCTCTTTCTCAGGAATACAACAAAACAATCTTACAAAATAAATTGTAAGATATTTTCGTAAAAGCCACCAAAAAAGCAAAATCAATTAATTTGCGAAAACGATCTTACAATATTTATCGTAAGATTTCAGTAAAATAAAAAATCCGTTCGGAAGCAGGAACGCCCATTCTGTGTGAGCGCCTTGGTGAAGGCTGGGGCTGACCTGTCAGCCAGTTCCAATAACGGATCCACAGCCCTTCATATTTCAGCGCGGGAAGGTCACACAAGCTATGTGAGCGCCTTGGTGGAGGCTGGGGCTGATTTGTCAGCCAGTGACAATAACGGATTCACAGCCCTTCATATTGCAGCGCGGGAGGGTCACACAAGCTGTGTGAGCGCCTTGGTGGATGCTGGGGCTGATGTGTCTGTGGAGGAAAATGAAGGATGGACAGCCCTCCATGTTGCAGCCCAGGAAGGGCACACAAGCTGTGTGAGCGCCTTGGTGGATGCTGGGGCTGATGTGTCTGTGGAGGAAAATGAAGGATGGACAGCCCTCCATGTTGCAGCCCAGAAAGGGCACACAAGCTGTGTGAGTGCCTTGGTAGAGGCTGGGGCAGATACTTCAGCGAGGAACAACGATGGATGCACATCCCTCTTGTATGCTGCATTCCATGGTCACTTTGAGTGTTTGCAAGTGTTGCTAGAGGCCATGGCAGATGTGTCTGCAGAGGAAAATGATGGACAAAGAGCCCTCCATTGGGCAGCACTGGAAGGGCACACAAGTTGTGTGTGCGCCCTGGTGGAGGCTGGGGTAGACGTTATCAGCATGAATAGCGGTGCTCTCGCTTGTTTTATGTCTTGGTGACTCCTTGTGTACTCCCTTAGAACTATCGGTCCTGACAGTACTATGTCAGCTTCCTGTTGACTGCGTCATCGGTACAGCGCTGTCTAGCCTGTACCCTGATCAGGTTCTAGGCTACCGCCCCCTTTCCTCCACTGGTGCCCCTTAATGGGTCTCCTGTGCTTGTAACTTATTCTCGTCTCCGCATTTATAGATTGGCGTGCTGCACACACAAAGTCCACTCTCCGGAGTGTTATCCAAGCTGATAGGTTATACGGCCCTTCATTTACTACCACTGCTTTGCGATGCAACTTCCGCGAGGACCTCCCGCCATTTTGAGAAACTCCATGACGTGGATGGTCTTTCCTGGACGCGCGGGATGCGCAGTATCATTCTCAGCGATGGCTGCGACCAATCCTTCCAACGGAGGAACGGCTCCTCTTGATGATTGGCTAGACGTTTGTGCACCAGCTGCCTCTGCTAGCGGTCATGAGAGTCCTTCCGCCATCGTGGAAGTAACCCCCCCGGTCATTCCTCCATCTTCTCTTCTTTTTCCTCCCCTGCCGTCTGTCGCCTCCTCCCGTCTGTCGTAGATGACTGTGACGTGCAGACTCAAGTCGGCGACTAGCCTGGACATCGGTGGAGATACCCCGTCTTCGTCTGCTCGCGTCCTTGACGTCGCTAACCTTTCTCCGGTGTTTGAGGCTCTGCCTGCATACCGGAGGTTGCCAAGCCGACCAAGCTCCCTGCTGATGTCTACGTCGTCTTTGCCCCCTTTGCTCTGCCCAGCCGACGGTCGGCTCCTGGCATGAGCTTGCGCTCTAGTGGCTCTGTGCTACCTTCTGGAGAAATTTTTCGATCAAACTGGCGGATCGCCGGCACTGCCGTAGGATTCGCCAGAGGAGGACGACCTACGCGTCTGGACCTGGAGATTCTGGAGGTGGTAGGAAGCAGGGGGGTATGGTCAGCACCACTACGGGTGCTGCTCCCTCTACCCCCCAACCGGGTGAGTCGAGCGATAGAGGGGGGGACTTAAGATTGACTGATCATCGACGGCGGGATATTAGGACCTTTACATGCCTCGGCTCTGCTCTTCGCATCCTAGCGATAAATGTTCGAATTCTGCCCTTGCGATTTGCGATTTTCTGCCATTGGTGCGATTTTCTGCACTGTCATTCTCGTCTCCTTTTTCCCATACCTCAAATCTCGACTTCGACCTAACGCTTCCCCACCTTCTGTGATCCCAGGTCTCGCAGCGCCGGACTTCTGATCTGATGCCAGCGCCGGACTTCTGATCTGATCAGATGCCATTAAGGCACTCGTGTCCTAGTAGTACAGCTGACAATAATGCATGTCCCGGGAGGAGAACAGATTACCCAGAGGTTCCACTAATCCACAGCCAAGCTTTTTCGGCTATAGTCTTACGCTGGGGGCAACTTAGTACTGATCAGACCCGCAACCCGCCTGTGTACCGCGACCTTCTGGGGAGGATCAAACCCCCCCGTTTTCCTCCCGAGTCAGGCATTATTGTCAGCTGTACTACTAGGACACGAGTGCCTTAAAGGCATCTGATCAGATGCCATTCAGGCACTCGTGTCCTAGTAGTACAGCTGACAGCCCATGCTACAGGCCGCAGTGGACGCCGTCCTGGCCCTAGTCCAGCGGCCGTGGAGGATCTTTGGCATGATATCTTGGTGGATATTTTTCTCTCTTAGGCTCCTTGTGACCCCTGGGTGCGTTCCGTGGTTCGACAGAGGTTACTACTTTGTCTTCCCGTGCCCCTGGTTCCCCCCTTAGGTGTATGCCTTAGCTACGTGAGTTTGGGTTCAAGTGTTTGAGTTCTGATAGGGCTTAGGAATTTTTAGTTAAGTGGTATAGAGGCATGGTTGATCTCGATTAGTTGGGGCATGCATGAGTTGTTGATGATGACACTGCTCAGCATGGTGCTAGTGTGTTATCTTTGCAATCGCGTGTTCATCTAGGGAGACAAGACTCCTTCGGAGCTTTTCTTTGGGGTTGCACCTGATGTGTCGTTGTTGCGTTTGTTTGGTTGCCCTTGCTATGTAATCTTAGTATTGGGCAGTCACGCAACAAGCTAGTTAAAAAGACATTATTTGGTAGACTGGTTGGGTATTCCCTGGTGAGTAAGGGTTATTATATTTGGGTTTCCAATGTTGCGCCAGTTAGTAGTGAGTAGTGATGTACTCTCTATCTCCAGTTCAGTTCTAAACTGTCTTCCTGGGTTCTCCCTTTAGTATGGGTCCCCGTGCCCGCTTGCATCCCTCCTGTCATCAAACGGTGATATGTTATGTGTTACCGGTAATTCCCTACGCCCTGTAACAACCCCAATTGTTGTTGGCTGGCCTGGCTGGGATGTATCATTGTTGCATTCTAGACCAGGGCCTGATCTTGCTGTATTGTGTGTGAAGTTTTAGGGCGGGTGGGAGTTGGATATCCAACTATAATCTTAGCCGAATCTCAGGGGGTCGCCAGGCCCTCCTCTGTGCCACGTTTTAGCGGTGAAGCTTTAGGATTTAGACAGCCTTCGATCATAGTGGTACCTGGATCAGGTCCATTGACTAATAGTCGCCAACCTCCGACCACCTCGGATGGCTCGCGGGTGTCGATAATTCCGACGCCTCCTGTCGTCCCTGGTGGATTACTCGGGTCAAGCCCATGTGATGATGTAGCCGTTGCCGAATGGGTAAGTGATGATCTTGAACACTGGTCTAGCTTGATACTGCGTATGGCTGGGGTGTTACAGTCAACCCAGGATTCATTGTTTTAGGTGCTGCTGGTTCTCATACGTAGGTTAACATGGCCCTATGTGTGAGTGCCTATTCCTCAGCACCTCCTAGACTGACTTATAGGGTAGTCTAGATTGGTGGAGCGTTACGACGCTTTGTTTAGGCAGCTTCCTTTCAGCTGTCTTTCTTGGTTTTGGTGGAAGGTGGTACTTAATTCAGACCACCGTTATAGCGTCTTGATGGTTTCTGACTCTTAGTTCCATAGGCAGATGGTTCGTTCCGTGGAGCTCATCATAGATTAGCTATTTCTTTTTACTCCACACTGTTTTTAGATCACCAGCCCCTCATGTGATTGGAACTTTTTGTGGAGTGTAGTAGTTGTTTCCCTTCGGATTTTACTGTGAATTGGTGGGCTGGGTAATCTTGCAGTTGTACTTGCAGATGTACCGCCGCTCACCTCTTTCTTGTTTTCCGAGTGTATTTCAAGCGCCCTTTCAGTCCATCCTTTGCAGTAAATTCTTTGAAGTCCTTTTTATGCGTTTACTATTTTTCAGGTGGACAATAGGTTTTATGTACTAAGGTTGTACATCTACCCTTCTATTGTTCATTGAGGCCCAAAAGGCACACCACATGCTCCGTAGGCGATGCCATTCATGTTCACTAAGGCCCAAAAGGCACACCACATGCTCCGTAGGCGATGCCATACTATGGAGATATACAATATTGATATTCTCACCCACCTGTTTGATTCTCTTGTACAACCTATCCTGAATTTTGGCTGTGAGGTGTGGGCTCCTTCTATTCTGAACAACACACTTATCTCAAATGACCATGCTTGTGAGAAATGGCATAGAGGTATACTTAAACAAATGTTGGGTGTTTGCCAATCTACTACATCTAATATTATCATGGAAGAGCTGGGTAGAACCCCGTTGTGTTTTGCTTGGCTTAAACAAGCTTTGCGCTTCTGGAACAAGACCATACATAAAGAACCTGAGGATCTCATTAGAATGGCTCTTGAGGAATCTTTTGACTCCAACACTGGCTGGGTTCATGACTTGCGTTGTGCTCTCCACAAGCTAGGATCCAGTAAAAACATCAACATTTTGGAGGCTGTCGATGTCGAAGGTATTATGTCTGAAGTTTTTGAGTCATGGAGGTTTAAGTACCCAAGTGACACCAATGCAGTTAGAGACATCCCTGATGAGAGAAGGGTTGGCTTTAAACGCCTCCGATACCAAAAATGGTTCGCAGCCAACAGCAATGATGAGAATGGCTTGATTCCCTTTACATCCGCCTTACATAAGCAGGATCAGATTCGTTCTATAGCACAGTTTAGAATGGGTTCCCATTGGCTGAACACAGAAAGAATGAGGGTGGTGGATAGAGCACACATCCCTCGCTCAATGAGACACTGTCAAATGTGTGGGTTCCAAAAACCTGAGGATGAAATGCATATGTTTGAGTGCCCTTTTTATAATGATATTCGCCTCCGCTACCAGAAGCTGTTTACAGATATTTATAGGCATGTCCATGAGGATACCAACTTAACCGTATGGAATGTGGAATTCTGCGATTCCACATTCAGAACCTTTATGAATGGAAATGGCACTAAGTCTTTTTGGAGCAACCTAGCCGACTATCTTTCTACTTGTAGAAGAGCAAGACAGGAAGCCCTGGACTGCTTAGTGGCACCGTAATTTATCATCCCTTTTTTTCTTCTTCTTGTGACTTCTCATTTGTTAGCTTCTTACCTCCGCCACTGTAAGTGGTTGAGATCTGGGTCCGGCTCTAAGGGGTTTAATACCTACGCCACCAAAACGGTGGTTGGGAGTTTGGTTTGTTTGTCCTCGACACACCCCTGATGTAATGGGGTTTTTTGCTTTGTGGGTGCTTTTTCTTTTTGTTTAAAGCACAGAGTCTCATACACCCTCGCGGTGTCAAGTAGACTTTAACATGTAATGTAATGTAATGTAATGTAATTGAACTGTGTTTCCTTTGTTGGTTACAAGTTTCTTGAAAATTTTAACTTCGCATCCTTTGGATTTTTTCAGTTACTGCAGGTTTGGTTTGCTTGTGGTTAGGCGCTTGGTGTGTCTTGAGTGCATGAGTTCTTTGCGGTGCGATACCCACCTCTTAGAATGTTTTTCGTTAGTGCCGTAGCTGGGGATTTATGATAATTAACTTTCATAAATCTTCTTACTTCCATCTTTGAGTGAGAAACCAGTTCATCATGGTTTTTTCATCCCAACCTAGTCATGAATTCTATGCTAAGAATAGTTTTTAAGGTAGTGGATTTTTCCATCGACTTTTTTTTTCTTCCATCGTAGTCTTTAGTGCCCTCTTGTCTGCGTCCTTTAGGCTTTGATTCTCTCGTGTGCTGCGCTCACACGATATTTCAATCCGTCTCTTTGGTTATCATTGATTGGCGTTAGGTTCCTATTCCCGGATCGGGTTTTCTATACCGTTGTTCCCCAACTTTGATATACGATTTTTTCAGTCTTCTCTTTAGGTTAAGTTCTCGGTTCTTTCAGTCACCGTT
This sequence comes from Chlamydomonas sp. ICE-L, assembly GCA_013435795.1. Taxonomy (NCBI): domain Eukaryota; kingdom Viridiplantae; phylum Chlorophyta; class Chlorophyceae; order Chlamydomonadales; family Chlamydomonadaceae; genus Chlamydomonas; species Chlamydomonas sp. ICE-L. The sequence continues at coordinate 27,839,266 of JACBWV010000610.1, read as the reverse complement.
GTTCCCCTTCCTTTGGTATTAGGATTGATTTCTGTTTGGCCTCCCTGTGATTTTCTGGTTTGGTGCCTACTATTCTGGATGAATAGTATTTTTGCGCTTACCATGGATGGTTACATTTCCATTTTGGTCTCAGCTCAGCTCGGTATGACCCAAGTTTTTTGCTGCTACATTTTCGGAGTACTACAGTGGTTTTTGGTTCATCCTTTCTCACCCTTTTATTTTAGACAAGGCTTTCTTCTGGTTTCCTGTTTTTCCGCCGTTCCTTAATAATTTTGTTTGCTACCAGTTTGTGGTTCTATGTCCCCAGTGCCATAGGTGGAGTACTAGTATTGTATGTCACCTGCGTCATAGGTGGAGTATCAGCATGAATAGCGGTGCTCTCGCTTGTTTTATGTCTTGGTGACTCCTTGTGTACTCCCTTAGAACTATCGGTCCTGACAGTACTATGTCAGCTTCCTGTTGACTGCGTCATCGGTTCTTCTGACACGCGCTGTCTAGCCTGTACCCTGATCAGGTTCCAGGCTACCGCCCCCTTTCCTCCACTGGTGCCCCTTAATGGGTCTCCTGTGCTTGTAACTTATTCTCGTCTCCGCATTTATAGATTGGCGTGCTGCACACACAAAGTCCACTCTCCGGAGTGTTATCCAAGCTGATAGACGTGTCAGTGAAGGACAATGAAGGATGCACAGCCCTCCATTGGGCAGCAATAGGTGGTCACACAAGCTGTGTGAGCGCCTTGGTGGAGGCTGGGGCTGGTATGTCTGTGAAAGACAATGACGGATGCTCAGCCCTCCATATTGCAGGGCGGGAAGGTCATAGAAGTTGTGTGAGTGCCTTGGTGGAGGCTGGGGCTGACTTGTTAGCCAAGAACGATGACGGACACACTGCCCTCTCTATTATTCTGCAAGTGATGGTCTCATTGAGAGTTAGCAAGTGTTGCTGGAGGCTGAGGCAGGCGTGTAAGCCAAGGCAAATTGCATGATGATGACAGCCCTTCATCATGCAGCGCATAATTGTCACATAAGCTGTCTGAGCACCTTGGTGGAGGCTGGGGCGGATGTGCGTGTCAGCCAAGAACAGTGATGTATAATCACCCTTGGGCATGGCGATGGGCGATGATTGGGGACCGGAATATCATGTGATGTTGGTCAAAGGCGAGTATGATATCATATGATATCATGCAAATTACATCATGTGGTATTATATATAAATGGTAACTTCAGCCTAGTCAGACTGCTGGCATCACATGACATCATATGATGGCAAGATATCATATTGCCGTTCCCTAGCAATGATGAACATGAGACTGCGGAACTCCTTTTTAAGCATGGAACAGTCAGTTAGATAAATGGAGGCATTATTAAAGGAAGCAGCTAGCAATAATTTGTATGTGGCTACTGATTCTAAGGTTAAAGCCGTGATATATGTCAGCGTATACTACTAGGACACAAGTGCCGTAAGCGTGAATCAGATGCCAATCAGGCACTCGTGTCGGGCTAGTATACGTTTACAATAATGCCTGCCCTGGGAGGGAAACGGGGGGGTTCGATCCCCCTCGGAAGGTCGCGGTGCACAGGCGGGGTGCGGGTCTGATCAGTCCTTAGTTGCCCCCAATCGTAAGACCAAAGCCGAAAGCTTTGCAGTTGATTAGTAGATGGATGGATGGATGGATGGATAGATAGATGGATGGTACCCTAGCAAGTCTCGTTTAGGGCTGCATCTTTTGAGATCCTCTAGGTAGCTATCGGTAGCAGAATGCACATGTTTGGATGCTTAAAATTTGAAGCGCTAAGAACTTTTACCCGCTCATTGTACCTTTTAGCCCAAAATACCCCAACCTTCTCATTTTCTTTACTTGCGATGATCATTTGTGCTCAGTCTCTTTTACTGCCGAAGACGGCAAGCAGCCAAATTGCTTGCTGAAGCTATGTAACAAGTGCAGGTTCAAGTTGCCCGGAGCCCTGGAATATCCTTCACCCCTTGCCAAACCCCTTCCCAAACCGAGTGCCAAACCCCTTGCCAAACCGAGTGCCAAACCGATTTTCGAAGAAAAGTGGTAGTTACACTCATACACGATAATGGAATTGGCAGACCGTGAGCAGACCATATTTTTCGCTGAACGAAGAACCTTGTAACATTTCAAATTCGAGCCAAGAAATGTAGAGTTTTGGCACAGTTACGTCTCTGAAAGTTTGAACGTAGATTTTGAACTACCCTTACGAGAGGGAAGAATGATATGCACTACCCCAACAACTACATAGTGCTTGAAGCAGTTATTCCTGCTCGCTATCGACTGAAAGCCAATTTTCTCCGGGATTTGGTGACTCAGTGGTTTGGAGGAGAAAAACATCCCCGAAACACAATTTGGGTTCTACCCAGATCGCAATACCCTTCAACCCATGTTATCTTGAGACACCTTATTCAGATCTGGAGCACTGGTCTCATTCAACATCTTCTTGGTGCTACCATCAGAGACAAAGTAGCACCTACAGCTATTAACACGAGGCATTCTAGTTTTATAAAACGTGTCCTAGGAGTGCAGCAATATGTCCCCCAACACATTGAGTTGAAAAAACATGTAAATTCCCAATTCACTATTACTAGTTGAAATCAGCGATCAAATAGTGTAACTCCATTGTTAAATACTGTGATAGTAACTCTTGTATGATGAGGGACGTTGCCCTTGCCGATCTCAATATGGCTAGAAAACGCTAAGAATGTTAGAGCAAGGATTTGTCTGATGCCTTAGCGACGTTGTACTCCTTGGAAGATTCCCAGTATGAATCTCTGGCCACTGATTTACATGGAGGAGTGGGACCTTCGAAACTTAAAGGAGGAAACTGATATATGGAAACGTCACATTGGTACTTGGAAGGATCGAGTGTGCCACCTGTCATGATATAAATACTAAAATACCAACCCCTATCTATGTGATTCTGGAACCGTTCAAGGTGAACACCATGTGGTATTTTAATGTACTTACCGTATGTAATGACGAATCCTTTATAAATCCGAGAAGAAAGCATCAGAACCTGATTTCCTAATCTGAGAGTTGATGTGCAATCCAGGTCGAGCTAAGCTTCCTCTGTTCAGCCATGAATGTATGAAGAGAGTGGACAGCTGGCCAGCTAGTGGCTGGTACCGCCAGCCAGCAATGGGCCTTCCTCTGTTTAGCCATGAGTAGGGCTGTCAAGCTTTATATCGCCCGATATTTATTTTACCGTGTATCGTACGATATATCGTACGGTATTTAAGTTGCAGCGTACGGTATTTTCGGGATTACCGCACGATGTATCGTGTTTACCGGGATATATCGTAGTGGTGTAGATTCGTACTGTGTTTAATATTGTACGACATAAATCGTGTTGACTGTTGAGTGGAATAGCACTTGATTTCAGATCGGCTTAAACTACTGCGCCGTATTTTTGGGGGGTCGTGTGTTCGATCCCGGCAGGCAGACACACCTCTCTGCGCGCACATTTTTGCTCGTTCGCAGATGCTCTCGAGGGCAGCACACTCACCATGGCATCAGCAGCAATGGGAGTGGTTAGCGTGATTTTCCATGCACTTCTGGTGCTATAGGGTGGGTGCTATAGGTGGAAGCGTAGTTTGGGGCTACGATATTGACAGCCCTAGCTAGCCATTAGTGGATGAAGATATTGGACCGCTGGCCAGCTAGTGGCTGGTACCGCCAGCCAGCTATGGGCATTCCTCTGTTCAAAATGAAACACATGAAAAATGATTTGTTCGCGTTTACATTTCCCTGGTTATCATTATTTGCACTGTTGGAGACGGAGAGCAGCCAAATTTCTGGTTAAAGCTATGTGACCAAGTTCAAGTTCAATAACCACTCTTACAAAACAATAGATTTTGATGGCTAGAGAAGCAGGTGTCACAAATCTAAAGAAAATATCATTGAAGTCCCTATCACTATTTTAAAGGTACGTTTACCTCTGTCTCAATCCCGGTTCAGGGAATGGTTAATTGTGTGATCATTTCGCTGGACTGACTGAGGTGGTGGGTTCAAATCCCTCCGGGTGTATCTCTCAAGTATTCGCGGTCGCTGTCAAACGCCATGGGAGTATTAATATCCTATCTTATCGTATCACTATGTCGTTGGATTTGGAGGAGGGTTGGATGACCCAGCGGCCCAGGAGGTCCATGAGTTGAGAGAGGAGAAGACCCCATCCACTGCAGCTGCTGCTTGGGGTAGTGGTACCTCGCCCTGTTTGGGGGGGTGGGTAAAGGGGGTGGTGTGTGGGGGGGGGGGGGGCTGACATGTTTGATGTGTTTTTAGTAGGTTCGAGTTGTTTTGAGTTGGGGGAGGAGGATACCCCATCCACTGCAGCCGCCCCAATAGGTTTGAGTTGGTTTGAGTTGGTTTGAGTTGGGGGAGGAGGATTCCCCATCCACAGCAGCCGCAAAAAGCCACCCTCACACATTACATCCCCCCACCCCCACCCACACCCTCACTCAAAAATACATTCCCCGCCCACCCCATCTAACCACACCCACCAGCTTAATAGCTTCCAGGCCGCTCTTGCAAGCAGTAAGTTCCTGAGGGGAGAAGGAGAGAATGGTGGAGAAGACGGGGGAGCAAGCTCTCAGCTTCGCCCGTCCGATACATCTTCAGAATTGTATTCTTGAGATACTCCACGTCTAACAGATTGGCAGCTGCAGGGGTTCAGGGTTCAGGGTTCGGGGCTTAGGGATTGGGGTTGGCAGTTTGCGGGGTTTGGGGTTAGGGAGTCAGGGTTGGTAGTTTGATGGGTTTCGGATTGTTTTTGAAATTCGTTTTCTTGAGGTACTCCGCATCTAACAGATTGGCAGCTGCAGGAGTTCAGGGTTCGGGGTTAGGGAGTTAAGGTTTGTAGTTCGACCTTTTTTCTTTTCATTTGTTTTCAATTTGGTTGTGGAGAGGACAGGGAGGAGGCTCTCAGCCTCGCCTGTGCGGTACATCTTCAGAATTGTATTTGTCAAGTTGTCCACGTCTAACAGCTTGGCAGCTGCAGGGGTTCAGGGGTTCAGGGTTCAGGGCTTCGGGATTCACCACTGTTTCTTTTTGGAGCTACGTGTAGCAGCTACTAGGCAGCCCCCTTTCCCTGTCCTTTGACCAGACTTGAAGCTAGCTAGTGTGACCGAATAGGACTGATGGGTATGGCGATTGTGCTCAGGAACACCACGTCTGCATTCTTCAGGGTTCAGTGTTTGTAGTTTAACAATGGGTTGACTCACCCTTGGTCTGCCTCTTAGCCTCCCTTTGGTGTATTGGTGTGTTGATGCTGTTGGGTAAATGTTTGTAGGGTGTGTCCGAGTGTTGACTCACCCTTGATCTGCCTCTTAGCCTCCCTCTCAGACTCCCTATGGTGTATTGGTGTGTCGATGTGTGACTGTGGTACTAGTGTGCTTTACTGTGTGACAGAAATGTGTGACAGAAATGTCAGTGCATGAGTAAGTGTTGTTGTTTTTGTGTGTTGGTGTACTCATGTGCCAATGTGTGCCACCATTTGTTGCGCGTGTGAGTAACAGCTTACCTTGGGCCCCCCCTCCTTCCTCCCTCTCCCTCCTGCCCTCCCCCGAAACCCTAAACCATTTGTAGCGCGTGTGAGTTACACTTTAGCCTCCCTTTGGTGCATTGGTGTGTTTATGTGTTACTGTTGTTGTGCCAATGTTTGTTACATATGTCTGATTGTCAACTTACCCTTGGCCTGCCTCTTAGCTTCCCTCTCAGCCTCTCTCAAGCTCTCCTTCAAGGCGGCTTCAATTTCTTCCCTCAAGTTCACCTGCAACGTGGTGGTTGGAAGGCATGTAAGTTGGTTGGTAAGTTAGTTGGAAGGCAGGTAAGTGAGTTGGTAAGTTGGTTGGAAGGCAGGTAAGTTGGTAAGTTAGTTGGAAGGCAGGTAAGTGAGTTGGTAAGTTGGTTGGAAGGCAGGTGAGTAAGTTGGTAAGTTGGTTGGAAGGCAGGGAAGTGAGTTGGTAAGTTGGTTGGAAGGCAGGTAAGTGAGTTGGTAAGTTGGTTGAAAGGCAGGTAAGTGAGTTTGTAATTTGGTTTGCCTGTTCCATGTCTTACCTCAAGTTCACCTGCCATAGGTAGTTAAGTCTGTTGGAATCGTCACCAGTGTTTAAGTTTACTCGTGTGTGAGTGAGCTGGTGTTGGTTTGCGTATTGTAGGAAAACCTTCTCACCTCCTTTCCAATATCCGCCAACTCAAGCCCTAGCCGACGGCTTCTCTCCCCCCCCCCCCACCTCTCTCTCTCTCTCTCTCTCTCTCTCTCTCTCTCTCTCTCTCTCTCTCTCTCACTCTCACACACACACAATCACTGACGCAAAAGCAGGCAGACACATACACATATATAAACATACACAAATAAGAAAACAAACAACTCACCTCCTTTTTGAGATCAGCCAACTTAAGCTCTAATTGACGGTTTCTCTCTCTCTCTCTCTCTCTCTCTCTCTCTCTCTCTCTCTCTCTCTCTCTCTCTCTCTCTTTCTCTCTCACACACACAAACACTGACACAAAAGCAAGCATATACAGAGACATACAAACATAAAAGAATAAGAACAATAAATAATAACATGAAATAAAATAATCAGAAAAAACGGCTCACCTCCTTTTCGAGATCGGCCAACTCAAGCTCTAACTGACGGTTTCAGATTGACAGTTGGCGCAGCTTCTGCACCAGATGCTCCACGTCCCCAGCATTGGCCGCAGCCTCCCATTGGGCTTGAAAGTCAAACAGGCATCCTCACCACTCTGGATGACCAATCCACACACACACACACCAACGTTTAATATCTTTATAACCCCACCGGTCACTGTCTTGGGCACATTCCCAACGACAGACTTACCTCTCTCAAACAAAACTATGACCACTTCAAAAATCATTACCCTACTAAATGGAACCAACTTACCCAAGGAGGGACATATCACACTGACTTAGCTGCCCTCTTCACCAGATACAGAGCTGCTCCTGCTGCCACCAACACTCTTTCTCCCCTTCTCTACCAAGCTGCAGCTGCCCTGGGCATTACTCACCATCGTACTTCTAACCCTCTTAGCTACGACCAAAGCCTCACCAGCTTCTCTTCTACCAGCCCTGCTGATCAGCTCTTTGGCTCTAACCAAGACCCCTTTCTTACCATCTGGACTGGGGGCTCCCTGGCGGACATTCCTAACTCCACTACACAAGCACACCAAGCTCTAAGGTGGGCCCTAGCCAGTGCTGACCATGCTGAAAATACTCTCAGCCCTACCTGCACCCTGATGCTCCTTCCTGACGACCTTGCTGCCCCCTACAAAACTCTACTCCACCATTCATGGATTCACTATATTGACTCTAGATAGACCACCGTCAGAATTGTATACTATCTCTGAAACCTGGCTTGGCAGCAAATCTCACACCCCACCCTGCACCCAAAAACTGCACCTCATTCTTATATGCAACCCCCACAGCCAGGATACCTACTTTCCTAAACTCCAAGATTTTATTAACCAATGGACATTCTACATGCAAAGCCTCTCCTCATCTTGGGAGCCCTCTACTATCACACCACCTCCCACTCTTACCTCCTCTGACATTGTAATTACCTACCCACGGAAACTCGAATCTCTTGTCAAAAAAACCCGGCAAACTATACTCCACCACCACCCTCCTCCCTCTCTTCTTACCACTACTTACCCATGTCTCCACCTAGCTGCCCCCTCCTCAGGCCTCCAGGTCTACACAGATGGTAGCCTAATAAAAGGTAAACCAGGGCACCCTAGCAAAATAGGTGCTGCAGTATATGTCCCGGCTGCAGGACAAAGCTACATTATCAACCCTGGGGGAATAGGGGCCACCAAAACTAACAACAGGGCAGAATTGGTAGCCATCCACCAAGCCCTTCTCTCAACATTGACTATGACACACCTCTTACACTCCATACAGACAGCCTCTGCTCTCTTCAACTTATTAAAAAAATGATTCATGACCCTACCACAACAACCCGTTCTATTCATACTGAACTACTGCAATCAATTCAAAAACATCTCATTCAACGCATCCTGCATGGCTCTCACACTACTCTTTGTAAAGTCCGTTCCCACACAGGTATCCTTGGAAATGACAGGGTAGACATTCTGGCAACGCAAGGCAGCTGAGCACCCTGCCTCCACTATTTTTACTGACAACACTGGGGAAATCCCCCGCCACAATGTCTACTGGCCCACAGTTCAACCTCCTCGCACACCCATGGGAGATATTCCCCCACGCATCCTAGCACCTAACCTCACACAAGGTATCACCTCTAACCTGCCCACTAGCTGCCACCTTGGCCAACACCCTCTTAAAGGGATTTATGCAACCACCTGGGCTGATAACACCCCCCACCAACTTCCTCACGCAAGTAACAAATTTTGGACCTTAACCCTTATCCAACATAAAACTAAATTCCACATCCTTAAAGCCCGCTGGGGCAGACTGTGGAACTGTAAACTTGCATTCCGCTGGAAACTCCCTTATATTACCAGCACTCACCCACCCACGAACTCCCTATGCCCCATCTGCCACACTTGTGAGGACGGAGCGGGCCACATCCCGGCGGGCTGCACACACCGGACTTTCAAGGGGCTTTATATCAAGAGACATGACGCCGCAGTGCGACTCATCCACAAGGCCATTTGCACCGGAGCCCTGGGATCCCGCAGGATGATCATGGACGCTGGCAAGGAAGAGGACCTCCCCAGGAGGGTCCTGGGCAAACGTCTCCCTGACTGGCTACGCCCCTCCACTATTACTGTAGAGGACTGGAAGAGAATGAGACCTGACCTTGCCGTCTTACCTGACATAGACTCTCCTACCTGTATGGCTGATAAAGAACTCTGGGTTCTTGAGCTTGGATACTGCTCTGATACCAAACACGCTACTAAGTTTATCACAAAAAACGCCCAGCATGTTGAATTAGTAAATGGCCTTCGATCGGCTCGATACCTCGTTCACTACAAAGTTATCACCGTTGGCACATCTGGTACTATTCCAACCTCTTTTTTGACCTCTATGACCACACTTAGACTTAAGAGACCGTGTGCCCTTAAACTGGCGGACAAAGTCCACTCCCACACCATCACTAGCTTTCAAAGTATTTTACAGTGCAGACGTTTTATGGAGACCCAAAAGGGCTCAATACCAGGGGATTAGCAATTTCCATGGTTCTCCTGACAAGGAGACTCTTTTATGGTGACTACTGCTAGCTCTGGCTTACGCAGTGGTGTCCTTAACCTCACGTCCTGAGAGTGGCGCATTACTCGAACGTAACAATTTCAATTTCAATTGGAAGGCAGGTAAGTGAGTTGGTAAGTTAGTTGGAAGGCAGGTAAGTGAGTTGGTAAGTTGGTTGGAAGGCAGGTAAGTGAGTTGGTAATTTGGTTTGCCTGTTCCATGTCTTACCTCAAGTTCACCTGCCATAGGTAGTTAAGTCTGTTGGAATCGTCACCAGTGATTAAGTTTACTGGTGTGTGAGTGAGCTGGTGTTGGTTTGCGTATTGTAGGAAAACCTTCTCACCTCCTTTCCAATATCCGCCAACTAACTCAAGCCCTAGCTGACGGCTTCTCTCCCACCCCACCACCTCTTTCTCTCTCTCTCTCTCTCTCTCTCACACACAATCACTGATGCAAAAGCAGGCAGACACATACACATAAACATACACAAATAAGAAAACAAACAACTCGGCTCCTTTTTGAGAACGGCCAACTTAAGCTATAATTGACGGTTTCTCTCCCCCCCACTCTAATTGACGGTCTCTCTCTCTCTCTCTCTCTCTCTCTCTCTCTCTCTCTCTCTCTCTCTCTCTCTCTCTCTCTCTCTTTCTTTCTCCCTCTCACACAAACACTGACGCACAAGTATGCAGACACATACACGGAAATACATACACACACAAATGCACAACACAAAAGAAAAAAACTCACCTCCTTTTTGAGATCGGCCAACTCAAGCTCTAACTGACAGCCCCCCCCCACCCACCCACCCACGCACAGAAACCTCTCTCTCTCTCTCTCTCTCTCTCTCTCTCTCTCTCTCTCTCTCTCTCTCTCTCACACACACAAACACTGACACAAAAGCAAGCATATACAGAGACATACAAACATAAAAGAATAAGAACAATAAATAATAATATGAAATAAAATAATCAGAAAAAACGGCTCACCTCCTTTTCGAGATCGGCCAACTCAAGCTCTAACTGACGGTTTCAGATTGACAGTTGGCGCAGCTTCTGCACCAGATCCTCCACGTCCCCAGCATTGGCCGCAGCCCCCCATTGGGCTTGAAAGTCCTGGGAGGGCTGGCTGTCTAGAGCGGCTGCACTACCTGCACATTCAAATTTAAATTCAAATCCGTTTTTGTTTTTGGTTTGCTTTGGCTGGGTGGAGCTGGAGTGCAGGGAGGGCTGGCTGTTTAGTTATGTGCCATCTGAATATCGAATTCAAATTCGTGTTTGATTTGTTTAGTTCCGGTTGAGTTGAAGTGCAGGGAGGGCTGGCTGTCTAGTGCTGCTAGACTAAATGCACATCAAGTTGTATCCAAATTCGTTTTTGTTTTTGTTTTTGATTTGCTTGGGCTGGATAGTGTTCAAATGCTGGGAGGGCTGGCTATATAGTTAGACTACCTGAAAATCAAATTAAAATCAATCCAAATTTGGTTTTGAGTTGCCTAGACTGGGTCGCCTTGAAGTGCTTGGCGTGCGTGAGTACCTGACTGGTTATGTTCTTTCTGAGTATGAAATTCAAATACAAATCAAATTTGTTTTTAATTATTTGGGCTGGGTCGCCTTGATGTGCTTGGCGCGCGTGTGGCTGACCTTCAAAACAGTTAAATCCATTCAAATTTGGTTCTGAGTTGCCTAGGCTGGGTCGCCTTGAAGTGCTTGGCGCGTGTGTGGCTGACCTTCAAAAAATGTAAATCCATTCAAATGTGGTTTTGAATCGTTTGCGCTTGGTTGCCTTGAAGTGCTTGGACCACAAGCTGTCTAATTCTGCACTAACTGCACATCAAATTCGAATTCAAATCCAAATTCAAATCTGGGCTGACTGTCTAGTTCTGTACTTCCTGAATATCAAATATTCCGCTCCAACGAATGGCTCAATGGTAGAGCTCGTTGAAACAAGGTGCGGGTTCGACTCACTACGGGTGTGCTTTAGTGTTCGGGGTCATTGTCAACCGCCATGGTAGCTTCGTCAAGATAAAGTAGCAGCCAGTCAACGGGGCCCCCTAAATACCACGCCCCACCAAGCGTGATCATTACTTGAATATCAAATTTGTACTATAATCCATAGTTCATATTTATTCACTGGGTAGGGTTACCGTGCAGGGTGGGCTGGCTGTCTAGTGCTACGCCACTACCTTCAGATTCAAATTCAAATTCAAATCCATAGTTGATATTTATTCACTGGGTAGGGTTGGAGTGCAGGGTGGGCTGGCTGTTCTGTACTACCTGGTCATGAAATTCAAATACAATTCAAAAAAAAAATGAATTATTTGGGCTGGGTTGCCTTCAAGTGCTTGGTACGCAAGCTGTTTAGTACTGTACTTTTTGAATATCAAATTCAAATACAATTCAAAATTGTTTTGAATTAGTTGGGCTGAGTTGCTTTGGAGTGCTCGGAGCGTAAGCTGTTTATTACTGTACTTTTTAAATATGACATTCCAATACAATTCAAATTCGTTTTGAATTATTTGGAGTGGCTTGCCTTGAATCGCTTGGATGGCAAGCTGTCTCGTTCTGTACTACCTGAATATCAAATTCACTTCAAATTCAATTTTGTTTTGAATTATTTGGACTGGCTTGCCTCGAAGTGGTCGGAAGGCAAGCTGTCTTGTTCTGGACTTCTCGAATATCAAATTCAAATTCAATTTTGCATTGAATTATTTGGGCTGGCTGGCCTTGAAGTGCTCGGAGGGCAAGCTGTATAGTTCTTTACTTCCTGAAAATGAAATTAAAAAAAAATCCATTTTTTTTTTGAATTATTTTGGCTGGGTTGCCTTGAAGCTCCTGAAGGTGTCTGTTTCTGTTCTTCCTGACTGTCAGCCCAATTAATTCAAAAACAAATTCGAATTTTATTTTTTGAATGTTAGTCACTCACCCATCACTGAGGGCCTGCTAGCTGACAAACCCACGCCCTCTACATCACCTTCCACACCTCCCTTCACTTGCTAACCCAAGCAAATTAAAGCCAAGCCAAACAAGAAGCCACGTCAGTCACTCACTACTCAAGGCTTGATTTAATGCCCATAAAAGAGGGCCCGCTGGCTGACATAGCCATGCCCTCCACATCCTCCACACTTGCTAATCCAAACCATCCAAGCCAAGCCAAATCACCATTTGCTAACCAAAAGCCCATCCAAGCCAAGCCAACCAAGCCAAGGTACCACTTGCTAACCTAAACCATCCAAGCCAAGCCAACCAAGCCAAGACACCACTTGCTAACCCAAACCAAGCCAAGCCAAGCCAAGCCAAGCCAAGCCATTAGCTACGGCAGTCACTCACTACTCATGGAGGGCCACATCCCCTACACTTGCTAACCCAAACCATCCAAGCCAAGCCATGCCCAGACAAATTTGAACCTTTTTCTTTTAATAGCAGCCACTCACCACTCCTGGATGGCCTGGTAGATGACAAACCATACATACCCTCCACTTGCTTACCCAAACCATCCAAGCCCAGCCCAGCATAGCCAAGCCCTACCCTTTCCCATCCCTACACTACTTTCTAACCCAAAGCCACTCACCTATAGGGACCGGCACATCATAAAATGTTGACCAAAGGCGAGTATGGAATCATATGATATCATACAAATTGTATCATATGATATCATATATGAGTGGTAACTTTGCCCTAGACAGATCCCCGTCATCACATGATATCATATGATACAAGTCCTATGCAGCGAACCAAGTGACGCGGAAAACTGGCGGAGAGTGCTGGCAACGTAACAACAGGTGGCAATGGACTGGAGCTGACCGAAGCCGGTGAGTTATGAGACAGATGGCTGACATGTCCGGCTTCGTTTTTTCGGTCGGTCGGTCGGTCGGATGGACCAGAAGGGGGGGCTCCACTAATCATAGTGCCGGTCCCCACTCACCACACATGCTCCCGCCCCCCAGAAGGGGGGGCTCACCAATCATAGTGCCGGTCCCCACTCACCACACATGCTCCCGGCCCCCCAGAAGGGGGGGCCACAAAGCATAGTGCCCGGTCCCCACTCACCACACATGCTCCCGCCCCCCAGAAGGGGGGGGCTACCACCAATCATAGTGACGGTCCCACTACACCACACATGCTCCCGCCCCCCAGAAGGGGGGGCTCCACCAAATCATAGTGACGGGACGGCCACACTCACCACACATGCTCCCGCCCCCCAGAAGGGGGGGCTCCACCAATCATAGTGCCGGTCCCCACTCACCACACATGCTCCCGCCCCCCAGAAGGGGGGGGCTCCACCACATCATAGTGCCGGTCCCCACTCACCACACATGCTCCCGCCCCCCAGAAGGGGGGGCTCCACCAATTATAGTGCCGGTCCCTACTCACCACACATGCTCCCGCCCCCCAGAAGGGGGGGCTCCACCAATCATAGTGTCGGTCCTCACTCACCACACATGGACGGCCTGCTAGCTGACAAAGCATACATGCCCTCCGCATCCACATACGCTTTGGCGGCGCTAGCTGTCGCCTTTCCAAACCAATCTGTGCCACCCTAAGGGACAGTGTCCTCGTCATACGGCTGTACCGAAACCGCGACCAGCTCAGCAGCATCAGCCTTGATCAGACCCTCCAGTAACTCTGATAGAACAGTCAGGTTTAGGGTTAAGGCTTTTAGTATATTATGTATTATATCGATATGATTGTTGTTGTTGCTGTTGTTGTTGTTGTCACAGTACAGGGGTAGGTAAAATAGGCTGAAGGGACTTGCCCAGCTGTGACATGAGGGGCTAACACGAAAAAGCACTGATGAACTGAACTCCAAACAATCGTTTTACCGACAAGGTCCCTCAGTGTGTGCTACAGTGGAAATTTAATTCTCCTCCCCCTTCCCCCTCCCAACCCCAAGCCCTCTCCCCCCCCTCCTCACCCCCCAACCCTCTCCACCCCCCAACACTCTCTCCACCCAACTAACACCCACCTACATGCAACACCAACAAACACCAACCAACACCCACCTGCATGCGACACCAACCACCACTACCAACCACCCAACACCCACGACCAACTAACCAACCGACACCACCAACCAACCAACCGACCACCACCAACAACAACCAACCAACACCACCACTAACCAACCAACACCCACCTGAATGCAACACCAATTAACACGACCAACCAACTAACACCCACCACAACCAACCAACACCACCAAGTGCTGGCTATTGGAATTACAGGTGGCTACAGAATGGAGCAGACCGAAGCCAACTAGTTACGAGACGGTTGGCTGACGTGTCAAGCTTCATCTTGGTCATCGGTCGGACAGACAGACAAACTGACAACAGGGTGAATCTGGGGGCACCCAACCCAGTAAGGGTGGGCTCCGGAGGGAAAAAATCGGAAATCAATCAATTAATCCCCCACCTCTGCATCCTTGGCCTCCATCATAATTTCACTTGTACTGGGGAAGTTGGCCCCCTCCTCATGTACTGCTGACAGCTCCTCTACCAGCTCAGGGACCTGCTGCTCCAGGTCAGCAACCCTACTCTGGGCAGCCTCTGCCGCCGCGCCAACTGTGCTTTGGTGGTGTTGCACACGTGCCTCTAGAGCCTCACACCTGAGATAGTGGTGGTGTTGGTGGTGGTGATTGTTTTGGTGGTGGTCGTGGTGGTGATTGTTTTGGTGGTGGTGGTGGAAGTGGTGTTGGTGGTGGTGGTGATTGTTTTGGTGGTGGTGTCGGTGGTGTTGGACATGTGCCTCTAGAGCCTCACACCTGAGATAGTGGTGGTGTTGGTGGTGGTGATTGTTTTGGTGATGGTGGTGGTGGTGGTGGTGCTTTGTTGGTGTTGGACACATGCCTGTCGAGCCTCACACCTGAGATAGTGGTGGTGTTGGTGGTGGTGATTGTTTTGGTGGTGTTGGTGGTGGTGGTGGTGCTTTGGTGGTGTTGGACACATGCCTGTCGAGCCTCACACCTGAGATAGTGGTGGTGTTGGTGGTGGTGATTGTTTTGGTGGTGGTGGTGGTGGTGGTGGTGGTGGTGGTGTTGGACACGTGCCTCTAGAGCCTCACACCTGAGATAGTGGTGGAGGTGTGTGGGGGGTTGATCGTTTTCGTGGTGGTGGTGGTGGTGGTGGTGGTGGTGGTGGTGGTGGACATGTGCCTCTAGAGCCTCACACCTGTTGTTGGTGGTGGCGGTGATGGTGGTGATTGTTTTGGTGGTAGTGGTGGTGGTGGACATGTGCCCCTAGAGCCTCACACCTGGTGGTGGTGGTGGTGGACATGTGCCCCTAGAGCCTCACACCTGTTGTTGGTGGTGGTGGTGATGGTGGTGGTGGTGGGCATTTGCGTCTAGAGCCTCACACCTGTTGTTGGTGGTTGCGGTGATGGTGGGATGGCAGGGGTGGTAGGGGATGGCGGGGTTTGAGTGAAGGGGCATGTTATGTGTGTTTGCTTGTTTGAGGGGGGGGTTAGGGGTGGCGGTGGGGGTGGGGGGTATATAGGATCGTATGCGCCCTACTTTATCTTGTTATGTTGTGCATGAGATCATATATTCAAATTCCAAATAGTGTGACTGTCGTATGCTAAATCATTGTATGACTGCAAGTCTGCATTAGTCTAATTATGATATCAGTGTAGTCCTGTATAAAAGTAATGTATTTGATAAATGTATGGACTACTGTACTTGACCTATTTAAATGAGTCTGAATGATTGTTGATATGAGTTTTTGACATAATTAAAATGAATTTCAAATCTAGCAAGTTTGGTTGGGGCACCAATAAACTGCTGCATAGTTCATTTATCTAGGCACGTTACCTCGCATATGTGTAACCGTACATTCGTGTAAATATGCTGATTTGTAACCGCGCATATGTTTAAGTATGCTGATGTGCAACCACACATACGTGTAACTATGCTAATGTGTAACCAAGCATATGTGTAACTACACATGCCGTTACAGGTAACCGTCAATATCTGCATGCATGTGTGTAACCATGCTTCTGTGTATCCACGCATATGTGTAGCCATGTCTGCATATGCGTTATCACGTGTGCAGAGGCTGTATCACGTGTGCACATGTGTTCACAGATCAGCATGCCATCAGCATGCAGCCCATGCAGCATTGCAGCGCTGCACATTTTCATGCAGGGGTTTACTCTCTCGTTTGTATCGATTGCATGGTGCATCAGCCTTTAGGCTGCCCACCATCTGCATGTGGAGTGTATGTGGGTGGAATAAATAGTAGGGTGCCCTAAGGGCCCCTGCGGTGGTCGGCCCAAGGGTTAGTAGGTTGAACTGAGCGAAGACAGGCGGGCAGGCAGTTTGCAGAACCTAGGCAAGGGCAGCCATCTCGCAATCGGGAAGGGGAGGCGAGTCGAAGGTCGCAAGACACTGGACGGAAAATGAGACGCCAGATTGGGCTTCTAGGAATTCGACGTTAATGCCCTTCAATCATTCAGCGCTTGCATAAGTGCACTAGTGCTTCCGGAATAATAGCCGCCCCCGTTGTTGAAGGTTATTGTTTTATCCACCTTCGCATCTAAGTCGGACCTAATGACTTCATTCATAACGACCGTCCCAACCGCTTTTTCTGGAAATTTCTCAAATTTCTATCGTAGCATCCTTAACTTATTAACTGACTTTCCGACCATCCCAACCGACTGTTCACCCATATCCTGCTCAGTGTTCAACCGTTCTAACAGCTTGTTTCCAACTGGCTGGGGGTCCGGTTAAGGATTGTGTTTCGGAGGGTTTAGACTCGACCTCTAACCGGACCCTTAACTTTCGGGAAGATGGTTGGAAACGTTCCACCAGTTAAGCAGTCTTTTGCACCTGACCAGGTCAGTTCAAAATGGGTCAACGTGGCAAATGCGCTCTGCAGCACTCCCTCGCGATTCAGACGCTGATTTCAGCGTTTATTCCACTTCTGGCCGCTGCTGGTTGCCTCAGGAAGATCAGTCAAAAATTGCGTGACAGGGACGGTGCCCTGCTGCTGTGAATCCATCTTAGAGAAACTGTGCGATCAATGATGAGTGTCCGAGAAAGAAAGAAGGATGCGGGACTCCAAAGCAGCGTGAGTTTTAAGAGGCGCGCTCCAACTTCGTGACGTCACCATATCTCATTCACCAACCGAACTTAACCGCCCCTTAACTTTCTTTAATGGCGGAGGGGGGGGGGGGGGGGGGGGGGGGGGGGGGGGGCGCCATTGCACTAACCGGGACGGTTGGTCTTTAACCGGACCTTAACTTTTTGTGTTTTCGACCCAAACACCGGTTAGCGCCGAAAATAACGAATTTAACCGCCGCTTAACCGGACCCTTAATATACCAGTCAGTTCCTATAATAGAAACAAGCTGTTACGGGTTAAAGGCAAAGGTTAGTGGTTCGTTAAGTTCGTTTGGCTTTCGAGCTGTGAGATATATCAGGCAATCTATATCTATACTATTAAAGTTGCGTTGTCCGTCCGTCCGTCCGGCGTCCGGGGCTCAGGGCTTAACTGGCAATGGTTCCGCTTATCTGGTAAGCATTTTCCTGCTGATCTGGCTCATTTTCGCCTCGATCGTCGATTGCTGATCTGGCACATGACCACCCCAAACTTCGATTTTCATCACACCCGTCAATCTTCAAACTCGCTCATTTTCAAACTCAGTCCATGACGAAGCTCCTTTTACCTACTCTTCTTTGCCTCTGCGCTTAGCGCAATCTCTGTGCTCCGCGACCTGATAATGTCTCGGCCCCCACCACAATGGGAGCCCTGCTCCTTCTCCCAAGCAGGTGTTGTCGATCGCAAGTCGCAACCGGATCAAAGTTCTAACTGGGCGCTAATGCTGTGCGCTGGGCGGGAAAGCGTGCCCTTCTCCTCTCTGCCTAACAATTTCGCGATGTATGCAGATTGTTCCCGGACCTCTGACTGACAGCTACCTCTACTCGCTGCCGGCATCAATGCCAAGCAATTTCGCGCTGTTTGCAGATTGTTCCCGGAGCTCTGACTGACAGCTGCTACCTGCTTTCCCCCCGTATCATACAATTCCAGCACGGGCAACGCTGATACCTGGTGGGCATCGCATGTATTCCTGCATTGATGTGTCTGCTTTGTAGGAACCGAGCGACTCTTGGGTTCATGAGCGGGTGGGATGGGAAGGGTCCGCTCGCGAGATGCTGTGCCCAAAGCAACATGCTGCCTTGATGCTATTTCCCCTTGCCCTCTCATTTCGGGCAAATCTGAAAGGCATCACATTGATTCCTACAACGTTGTGTCCGTTTTGCAGGAATCAAGCTGCTCTTGGTGGTGGTAGGTGGGAGGGCCCAGGGCGGGGGTGGTGGGGTGGGTGGGGGTGTGGGGGGGGGGGGGCATACATGCATGGGGGTCGTTGGCTATGGTGTTGCATGTACATGGGTGTTGTGGCCATCTGCCACTCAAATTTCCGTTTGCGTGATGGGGATGATCATGGCAACAGTGCACGACAAGCCACCTAATGTGAATGGGGATGGAAAATGAGTGGGTGGGTGACCCTCCAAAAGTCATTCCATTGGGGGAGGGAAGGGGCCTGCCGTCGATACGACGGGCACACTGCCCTAGGCAATCTATATCTATATACTACTACTATAGTTTCGTTGTCCGTGCGTGCGTCCGGGGCTCAGGGCTTAACTGGCAATGGTTCCGCTTATCTGGGCAAGCATTTTCCTGCTGATCTGGCTCATTTTCGCCTCGATCGTCGATTGCTGATCTGGCACATGACCACCCCAAACCTCGATTTTCATCACACCCGTCAATCTTCAAACTCGCTCATTTTCAAACTCAGTCCATGACGAAGCTCCTTTTACCTACTCTTCTTTGCCTCTGCGCTTAGCGCAATCTCTGTGCTCCGCGACCTGATAATGTCTCGGCCCCCACCACAATGGGAGCCCTGCTCCTTCTCCCAAGCAGGTGTTGTCGATCGCAAGTCGCAACCGGATCAAAGTTCTAACTGGGCGCTAATGCTGTGCGCTGGGCGGGAAAGCGTGCCCTTCTCCTCTCTGCCTAACAATTTCGCGATGTATGCAGATTGTTCCCGGACCCTCTGACTGACAGCTACCTCTACTCGCTGCCGGCATCAATGCCAAGCAATTTCGCGCTGTTTGCAGATTGTTCCCGGAGCTCTGACTGACAGCTGCTACCTGCTTTCCCCCCGTATCATACAATTCCAGCACGGGCAACGCTGATACCTGGTGGGCGTCGCATGTATTCCTGCATTGATGTGTCTGCTTTGTAGGAACCGAGCGACTCTTGGGTTCATGAGCGGGTGGGATGGGAAGGGTCCGCTCGCGAGATGCTGTGCCCAAAGCAACATGCTGCCTTGATGCTATTTCCCCTTGCCCTCTCATTTCGGGCAAATCTGAAAGGCATCACATTGATTCCTACAACGTTGTGTCCGTTTTGCAGGAATCAAGCTGCTCTTGGTGGTGGTAGGTGGGAGGGCCCAGGGCGGGGGTGGTGGGGTGGGTGGGGGTGTGGGGGGGGGGGGGGCATACATGCATGGGGGTCGTTGGCTATGGTGTTGCATGTACATGGGTGTTGTGGCCATCTGCCACTCAAATTTCCGTTTGCGTGATGGGGATGATCATGGCAACAGTGCACGACAAGCCACCTAATGTGAATGGGGATGGAAAATGAGTGGGTGGGTGACCCTCCAAAAGTCATTCCATTGGGGGAGGGAAGGGGCCTGCCGTCGGTACGACGGGCCACACTGCCCTAGGCAATCTATATCTATATACTACTACTATAGTTTCGTTGTCCGTGCGTGCGTCCGGGGCTCAGGGCTTAACTGGCAATGGTTCCGCTTATCTGGGCAAGCATTTTCCTGCTGATCTGGCTCATTTTCGCCTCGATCGTCGATTGCTGATCTGGCACATGACCACCCCAAACCTCGATTTTCATCACACCCGTCAATCTTCAAACTCGCTCATTTTCAAACTCAGTCCATGACGAAGCTCCTTTTACCTACTCTTCTTTGCCTCTGCGCTTAGCGCAATCTCTGTGCTCCGCGACCTGATAATGTCTCGGCCCCCACCACAATGGGAGCCCTGCTCCTTCTCCCAAGCAGGTGTTGTCGATCGCAAGTCGCAACCGGATCAAAGTTCTAACTGGGCGCTAATGCTGTGCGCTGGGCGGGAAAGCGTGCCCTTCTCCTCTCTGCCTAACAATTTCGCGATGTATGCAGATTGTTCCCGGACCTCTGACTGACAGCTACCTCTACTCGCTGCCGGCATCAATGCCAAGCAATTTCGCGCTGTTTGCAGATTGTTCCCGGAGCTCTGACTGACAACTGCTACCTGCTTTCCCCCCGTATCATACAATTCCAGCGCGGGGCAACGCTGATACCTGGTGGGCATCGCATGTATTCCTGCACCGATGTGTCTGCTTTGTAGGAACCGAGCGACTCTTGGGTTCATGAGTGGGTGGGATGGAAGGGTCCGCTCGCGAGATGCTGTGCCCAAAGCAACATGCTGCCTTGATGCTATTTCCCCTTGCCCTCTCATTTCGGGCAAATCTGAAAGGCATCACATTGATTCCTACAACGCTGTGTCCGTTTTGCAGGAATCAAGCTGCTCTTGGTGGTGGGTGGGTGGGTGGGGGTCAGGGGCGGGGGGGGGGGGGGGGGGGGGGGGCATACATGCATGGGGGTCGTTGGCAATGATGTTGCATGTACATGAGTGTTGTGGCCATCTGCCACTAAAGTGTCCGTGTGATGGGGATGATCATGGCAACAGTGCACGACAAGCCACCTAATGTGAATGGGGATGGAAAATGAGTGGGTGGGTGACCCTCCAAAAGTCATTCCATTGGGGGAGGGAGGGGGCCTGCCGTCGGTAAGACGGGCACACTGCCCTAGTATAACCAACAATCGCATTCGCCAACCGCTTTTTCTGAAAATCTCTCCAATGTCGCAGAATGTCGGTTAATTAACCAACATTTCGACCAATTTCTCAGTTCATATCGCATAGGCCTCAGGCCCAACACAACGCTCCTGTGTGCAGAACTCAATCACATGGGTGTATGAGACCCCCCCCCCCCCCACACACACACACCCTCTTATTGGGGCTTCCCAATTCCTGGTCAACCTGTCATGTCTCGGCCGTGTGATCTGTCCGACAAAGGTTTCTGAACTGACAGGGCATCCGAGAAGAAGGGGGATAGCTGACAGGGTCGCATATGACTGAATTGCCCCAAAGTGTACGCAGTCCCTGCCTCGTTGACTCACCTTGGGGAAGCTGGGGCGCGCGCAACAACGGGACAGACTGAAGGGCATGCGGACATTATGCACTTCTAAAGTTGCCTCAAATACGAGGCATGACAGGACCCAACCAACCCAACCGACACCAGCCTCGAAAGCATCACATCTCCGTCTCTGTTCGAAAAATTATATAGTTGTACATGTCTGACTTCGCACGCGCTTTCATCAGCGTCAAATTCAATTTTTTCGTGGAGGTCGAACAGCACTACAGGCCCCCGCTACAGGCCTAGGAGCTGCCTAGAAGCTGCTACTTTTTTGTGAACCATAATTAAAGACGCTTAATACATTTCTTCTCTGCAGCCATCCTCCCATTCGCAATTCCGTCAGTGGCGTTCTACTGCAAAGCGTGAGCGGTTGGTACAAACCATCGGCATCTCAAATATGGCGCCCAAACTGAAACGGAACGCAGAGGAAGCGGGTGCGTACGGTTGTCGGTGTTGCTGTATAGGAAGGCTGCTTTTCGGCGATTCGCTTTCGACGCTTCTCTTTGTAGAGTTATCGCAATGGGTCATCTCTGGCGCAATCACTGATTATGGCTTGAGCCCGGCACACTTTCAAGACTTTTCGCAATCGCTCAAGCCTACCTCAGCTAGCTGCGACATGCATAACTGGGAGAACATAAATAAATATCCTTAAATGAAAAGATTGATTGTGCAAGATCCAGCAAAACTCCGCAAGATCCAAGCCTTTCCTGCCTGATCAGTGAGCATAATGACGTTGATGCCCTGCTAAAGAAGACAGTACCGCCCGAGTAGGGTAGTATAATCGGGCAGTTCTGTCCTCCATACGCGCCCTCTGAATTGATCCCTCATGAAACAAGCTGACACACCAACACACACAACCTTTATTTGCAGGGGCTTCCAAAGAGCAGGCAGCCAAGAAGCAGGTGGTGAGAGATGAGGATGATGAACCCAAGTGGCTGATGGGTGATGACAGCTTGATAGAGGCCTGCAGGAAGGGTGACATTGAGGCCACCCTGTCGATGTTGATGAGGGGGGCAGACATAGAGGCCGGCGATGGGAAAGGAAAAATGCCCCTCCATTGGGCAGCACAGAACGGTCACACAAGCTGTGTGAGCGCCTTGGTGGAGGCAGGCGCAGATACGAATTCAAGGAACAGTGATGGACGCACAGCCCTCTCTTGTGCTGCAATCCATGGTCACTCTGAGTGTTTGCATGTGTTGCTAGAGGCCGGGGCAGATGTGTCTGCGGAGGAAAATGTTGGGCAAACAGCCCTCCATTGGGCAGCGCAAAATGGTCACACAAGCTGTGTGTGCACCTTGGTGAAGTCTGGGGCGGATACTTCAGCAAGGAACAGTGATGGATGCACAGCCCTCCTTAATGCAGCGGTTGAAGGTCACACAAGCTGTGTGAGCGCCTTGGTGGAGGCAGGGGCAGATGCTTCAGGAGGGAACAATTATGGATCCACAGCCCTTCAAGTTGTCGCGCTTAGAGGTCACACAAGGTGTGTGAGAGTCTTGGTGGAGGCTGGGGCTGACCTATCAGCCAGTGCTGATAACGGATTCACAGCCCTTCATATTGCAGCACGGGAAGGCCACACAAGCTGTGTGAGCGCCTTGGTGGAGGCTGGGGCTGACTTGTTAGCCAGTACCAATTATGGATCCACAGCCCTTCATATTGCAGCGCGGGAAGGCCACACAAGCTGTGTGAGCGCCTTGGTGGAGGCTGGGGCTGACCTGTCAGCCTGTGCCAATAACAGATCCACAGCCCTTCATATTGCAGCGCGGGAGGATCACACAAGCTGTGTGAGCACCTTGGTGGAGGCTGGGGCTGATTTGTCAGCCAGTGACAATAACGGATTCACAGCCCTTCATATTGCAGCGCGGGAGGGTCACACAAGCTGTGTGAGCGCCTTGGTGGATGCTGGGGCTGATGTGTCTGTGGAGGAAAATGAAGGATGGACAGCCCTCCATGTTGCAGCCCAGAAAGGGCAAACAAGCTGTGTGAGTGCCTTGGTAGAGGCTGGGGCAGATACTTCAGCGAGGAACAACGATGGATGCACATCCCTCTTGTATGCTGCAAAGAATGGTCACATTGAGTGTTTGCAAGTGTTGCTAGAGGCCATGGCAGATGTGTCTGCAGAGGAAAATGATGGACAAACAGCCCTCCATTGGGCAGCGCTGGAAGGGCACACAAGTTGTGTGTGCGCCCTGGTGGAGGCTGGGGTAGACGTGTCAGTGAAGGACAATGATGATGGATACACAGCCCTCCATTATGCAGCAATAGGTGGTCACACAAGCTGTGTGAGCGCCTTGGTGGAGGCTGGGGCTGGTATGTCTGTGAAGGACAATGACGGATGCTCAGCCCTCCATATTGCAGCGCTTGGAGGTCACAGAAGTTGTGTGAGTGCCTTGGTGGAGGCTGGGGCTGACTTGTTAGCCAAGAATGCATGATGACGGACACACTGCCCTCTCTATTATTCTGCAAGTGATGGTCTCATTGAGAGTTAGCAAGTGTTGCTGCAGGCTGAGGCAGGCGTGTAAGCCAAGGCAAATTGCATGATGATGACAGCCCTTCATCATGCAGCGCATAATTGTCACATAAGCTGTCTGAGCACCTTGGTGGAGGCTGGGGCGGATGTGCGTGTCAGCCAAGAACAGTGATGTATAATCACCCTTGGGCATGGCGAGGGGCGATGATTGGGGACCGGCATATCATATGATGTTGGTCAAAGGCGAGTATGATACCGGCATATCATATGATATCATACAAATTATATCATGTGGTATTATATATAAATGGTAACTTCAGCCTAGTCAGACTGCCGGCATCACATGACATCATATGATGGCAAGATATCATATTGCCGTTCCCTAGCAATGATGAACATGAGACTGCGGAACTCCTTTTTAAGCATGGAACAGTCAGTTAGATAAATGGAGGCATTATTAAAGGAAGTAGGTGGCAATAATTTGTATGTGGCTACTGATTCTAAGGTTAAAGCCGTGCTTGCAGAGTCTGCGAAGGATAATGGATGAACAGCCCTCCATTGGGCAACAGATAATGGTCACAAAAGCTGTGCGAGCACCTTGGTGTAAGCTGGGGCTGTGGGGGCATTTGATCTACCGACCTCCAATTTCTATACCGAACCATTGAGTAGATATATGATGATTTGACTATTCACACACGGGTACTGCATACTGGTACTAGCTGGAAAATGGCACAAGCAGACACCGAATACCTGAATGCGATGAACGCGAACGAGATTTGATGGTTAGATAGATAGATAGATAGATAGATAGAAGGCACCCTAGCAAGTCTCGTTTAGGGCTGCATGTTTTGAGATCCTGTAGCTAGCGATCGGTAGCAGAATGGTATACCGTACATGCACATGTTTGGATGCTTCAAATTTGAAGCGCTAAGAACTTTTACCCGCTCATTGTACCTTTTAGCCCAAAATACCCCAACCTTCTCATTTTCTTTACTTGCGATGCTCATTTGTGCTCAGTCTCTTTTACTGCCAAAGACGGCAAGCAGCCAAATTGCTTGCTGAAGCTATGTAACAAGTGCAAGTGCAAGTTGCCCGGAGCCCTGGAATATCCTTCACCCCTTAGTGCCAAACCGATTTTCGAAGAAAAGTGGTAGTTACACTCATACACGATAATGGAATTGGCAGACCGTGAGCAGACCATATTTTTCGCTGAACGAAGAACCATGTAACATTTCAAATTCGGGCCAAGAAATGTAGAGTTTTGGCACAGTTACGTCTCTGCAAGTTCGAACGTAGATTTTGAACTACCCTTATTACGAGAGGGAAGAATGATATGCACAACCCCAACAACTACATAGTGCTTGCAGCAGTTAGTCCTGCTCGCTATCGACTGAATGCCAATTTTCTCCGGGATTTGGTGACTCAGTGGTTTGGAGGAGAAAAACATCCCCGAAACACAATTTGGGTTCTACCCAGACAGGGTAGGACAATGGCCTTCCTGAGATTGGCTGGCCATACCGGAACTCTCTTTTTACCCTTCCGGCCCACTTTTTAGGCCATTTTTTAAAACCGCACTTTTTGTTTCTTTTTTCAAAAACCTCCGGTTTTGACAGCACTTCGGTTTTTTTCCTTCCGGTTTTTTTTCCACTTTCAGGTCACAGTTTGGGGGCATTTTTGCAAAAAAACCAAGTTGAGAGTTGTTATACATTTGAGGCATGAAAATCACTAAAATCAGCAACTTGGAGGCTTGGGTTGGGTGCAAACCCAGTAACTATCCATTTATAGCCAAACTGTAAAATGTGCCTGACAACAGCCCCAACTCATATATAGCTAAGCTACTTCATCACCTTAATTTAACTTAGCTGGCAGGCCACATTGCAGTCAACTTTCATAAAGCGGAGCTGAAAAACCTGGTCATGTACATGTCACCAGCTTGGGAATAGATCTGGCATTCACAACAGAAGTTTATTTATTTGGACACAATAATTCCTAGACAGCTACTACTTGGAATACGGTAAGCTGCAGCATCTACAGTCCCTCAATGAAAGGGTCCACTTCGTTGTCATTCATCAGGGGAGGCATGCCAGCAGTGTCTTCATCGTCATCGGAAACGTGGTCCCTATCATACTCATCACTCTCACTGCTGAGCTCACTCAGCTCATCATCATCATCCTTATCTACACCAGCAGGGGGTCAAGTGGCTGGCAATGCAGATGGGCTGCCACTGTTACACGTGTGGATGCAAAGTTGTAGAACCAGATCTGGAGTTCGTAAGGCAGTAGGGGACTGTGAATTTCAACTAGCAGCAGGGGGTCAAGTGGCTGGCAATGCAGATGGGCTGCCACTGTTACACATGTGGATGCAAAGTTGTAGAACCAGATCTGGAGTTCGTAAGGCAGTAGGGGACTGTGAATTTCAACTAGCAGCAGGGGGTCAAGTGGCTGGCAATGCAGATGGGCTGCCACTGTTACACATGTGGATGCAAAGTTGTAGAACCAGATCAGGAGTTCGTAAGGCAGCAGGGGACTGTGAATTTCAACTGGCAGCAGGGGTCAAGTGGCCGGCAATGCAGTTGGGGTTGGCGAATGCACGCGACGGTACCAGGCTACATGACTTACAGCTCAGAAGTGTTTGCTGTCCACCCTTGGAACGAGTTGAGTCCATGACAATCAGGCGCCAAGAGCAACAACGCCCTGCAGTTCCTTGCGCTCAGAAGTCCGCAAGGGCAGCAGCAGAAGGGGGAGGGGTAGGAGCGAGGAGGAGGGGAAGAGCCGAGGAGCCGAGCAGGAGGAGGAGGGGGAGAAGGGGGAGGGGGAGAAACGAGGAGGAGGGGAGGAGCCGAGGAGCCGATGAGCCGAACGTCTGATGAGATGAGGTCTCGCTTCAACAAATGCAACGAGCCAGTCAAAGACTCAAGGATCAAGGCCGAGGAGAAGCTGCTGCAAGAGGCTGCAGCGGGGTAACGACACCACCAAGTAGCTTCAACAAACGCGAGGTTCCAGAGAAGCTAGAGTGCGCAATGGAGTGTGCAGGCTATTAAATACTCACGGTTTTGGTTCAAATTTCTGTGGCAAGTGGAGCCCTAACAGGGCAAGTTTACAAGGGAGGGAAGAGCTTTCATCTTCCTCGTTCATAAGGGCAGGTGTTGGGAAGGTCAAGGAAGACGAAGTTTCGACTGTGCAGAAACTCATGGGCACCACTCACCATGAAAGCTACATAGCTACTCAGCTACAAAGCTGAGTCGGATACCGGGAACCCTGGTCGAATTTCGGTCGGTCTGACCGGAACTCGCCGTCAGAATTGGTCGGTGCATACCGGAACGGACTCCCGAGAAAGTTCCGGGCAAACCGACATTGGGAATTTTGGGCTCCGGTATACCGACCATCAAATACCCAATACCGGAATACCGATCGGTTTGTTCTACCCTGTACCCAGATCGCAATACCCTTCAACCCATGTTAATCTTCAGACACCTTATTCAGATCTGGAGCACTGGTCTCATTCAACATCTTCTTGGTGCTACCATCAGAGACAAAGTAGCACCTACAGCTATTAACATGAGGCATTATAGATTTATAAAACGTGTCCTAGGAGTGAAGCAATATGTCCCCCAACACATTGAGTTGAAAAAACATGTCAATTCCCAATTCACTATTACTACGGTAGTTGAAATCAGCGATCAAATTGTGTAACTCCATTGTTAAATACTGTGATAGTAACTCTTGTATGATGAGGGACGTTTCCCTTGCCGATCTCAATATGGCTACAGAACGCTAAGAATGTTGGAGCAAGGATTTGTCTGAAGCCCTAGCGACGTAGTACTCCTTGGAAGATTCCCAGTATGAATCTCTGACCACCGATTTACATGGAGGAGTGGGACCTTCGAAACTTAAAGGTGGAAACTGATATATGGAAACGTCACATTGTTACTTGGAAGGATCGAGTGTGCCACCTGTCATGATATACATGCTAAAACACCAAACCCTAGCTATGTGATTCTGGAACCGTTCAAGACGAACACCATGTGGTCTTTTAATGTACTTATGTAATGACGAATCCGAGAAGAAAGCATCAGAACCTGATTTCCCAATATGAGAGTTTATGTGCAATCCAGGTACTGTTGGCAATCCAGGTACTGCTGGCAATCCAGGTCGAGCTAATCTTCCTCTGTTCAGCCATGAATGTATGAAGAGAGTGGACCGCTGGCCAGCTAATGGCTGGTACCGCCAGCCAGCTATGGGCCTTCCTCTGTTCAGCCATGAATGTATGAAGAGAGTGGACCGCTGGCCAGCTAGAAGCTGGTACCGCCAGCCAGCTATGGGCCTTCCTCTGTTTAGCCATGAGTGTATGAAGAGATTGGACCGCTGGCCAGCTAGTGGCTGGTACCGCCAGCCAGCCATGGGCATTCCTCTGTTCAAAATGAAACACACGAAAAATGATTTGTTCGCGTTTACATTTTCCTGGTTATCATTATTTGCACTGTTGAAGCAGCCAAATTTCTGATTAAAGCTATATATGAGAGCAGCCAAATTTCTGGTTAAAGCTATGTAACCAAGTTCAAGTTCAATAACCACTCTTACAAAACAATAGATTTTGATGGCTAGAGAAGCAGGTGTCACAAATCTAATGAAAATATCATTGAAGTCCCTATCACTATTGTAAAGGTACGTTTACCTCTGTCTCAATCCCGGTTCAGGGATTGGTTAATTGTGTGATCATTTCGCTGGACTGACAAAGGTGGTGGGTTCGAATCCCTCCGGGTGTATCTCTCAAGTACTGGCTACGCCCTTCCTCTATTGCAGAAGAGGCCTGGAGGAGAATAAGACCTGACCTTGCCATCCTACCTGACATAGACTCTCATACCGTCCTAAGAGATAAAGAAATTTGGCTCCTTGAGCTTGGCTATTGCTCTAATACCAACCATGCTACCAAGTTTATCACTAAACATGCCCAGCATGCTAGACTAGTGGATGGCCTCCAATCGGCTGGATATCTTGTTCACTACGTAGTTATCACAATTGGAACAACGGGTACTATCCCAACCTCCTTTTTGACTTCTATGGCTACACTTGGACTTAACAGATTGTGTGCCCTTCGACTGGCAGACACAGTCTACTCTCACTATATTTCTAGCTTTCAAAGTATTTTACAGTGCAGACGCTTTATGGAGACCCAACAGGGCTCAATACCAGGGGATTAGTAATTTCCCCGGTTCTCCTTATTAAAGTTTGCCCACCAGGGGCCTATTCAGACTCCCTGACAAGGAGACTCTTTTATGGTGACTACTGCTAGCTCCGGCTTACGCAGTGGTGTCCTTAACTTCACGTCCTGAGAGTGGCGCATTACTCGGATGTAACAATTTCAATTTCAATTTATCTCAAGTATTCGCGGTCGCTGTCAAACGCCATGGGAGTATTAATATCCTATCTTATCCTATCACTATGCCGTTGGATTTGGAGGAGGGTTGGATGACCCTGTGGCCCAGGAGGTCCATGAGTTGAGAGAGGAGAAGACCCCATCCACTGCAGCTGCTGCTTAGGGTAGTGGTACCTTGCCCTGTTTGGGGGGGGGGGGGGGGGTCTGACATGTCTGATGTGTTTTTAGTAGGTTCGAGTTGTTTTGAGTTGGGGGAGGAGGATACCCCATCTACTGCAGCCGCCCCAGTAGGTTTGAGTTGGTTTGAGTTGGTTTGAGTTGGGGGAGGAGGATTCCCCATCCACAGCAGCCGCAAAAAAGCCACCCTCACCCATTACATCCCCCCACCCCCACCCCCACCCCCACTCAAAAATACATTCCCCGCCCACCCCATCTAACCACACCCACCAGCTTAATAGCTTCCAGGCCGCTCTTGCAAGCAGTAAGTTTCTGAGGGGAGAAGGAGAGAATGGTGGAGAAGACGGGGAGCAAGCTCTCAGCTTCGCCCGTCCGATACATCTTCAGAATCGTATTCTCGAGGTACTCCACGTCTAACAGATTGGCAGCTGCAGGGGTTCAGGGTTCAGGGTTCAGGGTTCGGGGCTTAGGGATTTGGGTTGGCAGTTTGCGGGGTTTGGGTTAGGGAGTCAGGGTTGGTAGTTTGATGGGTTTTAGATTGTTTTTGAAATTCGTTTCTTGAGGTACTCTGCATTCTTCAGGGTTCAGTGTTTGTAGTTTAACAATGGGTTGACTCAGCCTTGGTCTGCCTCTTAGCCTCCCTTTGATGTATTGGTGTGTTGATGCTGTTGGGTAAATGTTTGTAAGGTGTGTCCGAGTGTTGACTCACCCTTGATCTGCCTCTTAGCCTCCCTCTCAGACTCCCTATGGTGTATTGGTGTGTCGATGTGTGGCTGTGGTAGTGTGCTTTACTGTGTGACAGAAATGTGCGACAGAAATGTCAGTGCATGAGTAAGTGTTGTTGTTTTTGTGTGTTGGTGAACTCATGTGTCAATGTGTGCCACCATTTGTTGCGCGTGTGAGTAACAGCTTACCTTGGGCCCCCCCTCCTTCCTCCCTCTCCCTCCTGCCCTCCCCCAAAACCCTAAACCATTTGTAGCGCGTGTGAGTTACACCTTAGCCTCCCTTTGGTGCATTGGTGTATTGGTGTGTTACTGTTGTTGTGCCAATGTTTGTTACATATGTCGGATTGTCAACTTACCCCTGCCTTCCAACCAACTTACCAACTTGGCCTGCCTCTTAGCCTCCCTCTCAGCCTCTCGCAACCTCTCCTTCAAGGCGGCTTCCATTTCTTCCCTCAAGTTCACCTGCAACGTGGTGGTTGGAAGGCATGTAAGTTGGTTGGTAAGTTAGTTGGAAGGCAGGTAAGTGAGTTGGTAAGTTAGTTGGAAGGCAGGTAAGTTGGTAAGTTAGTTGGAAGGCAGGTAAGTGAGTTGGTAAGTTGGTTGGAAGGCAGGTGAGTAAGTTGGTAAGTTGGTTGGAAGGCAGGTAAGTGAGTTGGTAAGTTGGTTGGAAGGCAGGTAAGTGAGTTGGTAAGTTGGTTGGAAGGCAGGTAAGTGAGTTTGTAATTTGGTTTGCCTGTTCCATGTCTTACCTCAAGTTCACCTGCCATAGGTAGTTAAGTCTGTTGGAATCGTCACCAGTGATTAAGTTTACTGGTGTGTGAGTGAGCTGGTGTTGGTTTGCGTATTGTAGGAAAACCTTCTCACCTCCTTTCCAATATCCGCCAACTCAAGCCCTAGCTGACGGCTTCTCTCCCACCCCACCACCTTTTTCACTCTCTCTCTCTCTCTCTCTCTCTCTCTCTCTCTCTCTCTCTCTCTCTCTCTCTCTCTCTCTTTCTTTCTCCCTCTCACACAAACGCTGACGCACAAGCACGCAGACACATACACGGAAATACATACACACACAAATGCACAACACAAAAGAAAAAAACTCACCTCCTTTTTGAGATCGGCCAACTCAAGCTCTAACTGACAGCTCCCCCCCCCACCCACCCACCCACAGAAACCTCTCTCTCTCTCTCTCTCTCTCTCTCTCTCTCTCTCTCTCTCTCTCTTTCTCTCTCACACACACAAACACTGACACAAAAGCAAGCATATACATAGACATACAAACATAAAATAATAAGAACAATAAATAATAATATGAAATAAAATAATCAGAAAAAACGGCTCACCTCCTTTTCGAGATCGGCCAACTCAAGCTCTAACTGACGGTTTCAGATTGACAGTTGGCGCAGCTTCTGCACCAGATCCTCCACGTCCCCAGCATTGGCCGCAGCCCCCCATTGGGCTTGAAAGTCCTGGGAGGGCTGGCTGTCTAGAGCGGCTGCACTACCTGCACATTCAAATTTAAATTCAAAGCCGTTTTTGTTTTTGGTTTGCTTTGGCTGGGTGGAGCTGGAGTGCAGGGAGGGCTGGCTGTTTAGTTATGTGCCACTTGAATATCGAATTCAAATTCGTGTTTGATTTGTTTAGTTCCGGTTGAGTTGGGGTGCAGGGAGAGCTGGCTGTCTAGTGCTACGCCACCACCTGCATATTCAAATTCGAATTCAAATTCAGATCCTATTATGTTTTTGTTTTTGATTTGCTTGGGCCGGTTGAGATGAAGTGCTGGGAGGACTGGCTATCTAGTGCTGCTGCACTAAATGAGCACATCAAGTTATAATCCAAATTCGTTTTTGTTTTTGATGTGCTTGGGCTGGAGAGTGTTCAAATGCTGGGAGGGCTGGCTATATAGTTATAGACTACCTGAATACCAAATTAAAATCAATCCAAATTTGGTTTTGAGTTGCCTAGGCTGGGTCGCCTTGAAGTCCTTGGCGTGCGTAAGTACCTGACTGGTTATGTTCTTTCTGAATATGAAATTCAAATACAAATCAAATTTGTTTTTAATTATTTGGGCTGGGTCGCCTTGATGTGCTTGGCGCGCGTGTGGCTGACCTTCAAAACAGTTAAATCCATTCAAATTTGGTTCTGAGTTGCCTAGGCTGGGTCGCCTTGAAGTGCTTGGCGCGTGTGTGGCTGACCTTCAAAAAATGTAATTCCATTCAAATGTGGTTTTGAATCGTTTGCGCTTGGTTGCCTTGAAGTGCTTGGACCACAAGCTGTCTAATTCTGCACTAACTGCACATCAAATTCGAATTCAAATCCAAATTCAAATCTGGGCTGACTGTCTAGTTCTGTACTTCCTGAATATCAAATATCCCGCTCCAACGAATGGCTCAATGGTAGAGCTCGTTGAAACAAGGTGCGGGTTCGACTCACTACGGGTGTGCTTTAGTGTTCGGGGTCATTGTCAACCGCCATGGTAGCTTCGTCAAGATAAAGTAGCAGCCAGTCAACTACGGCCGTAAGACGGGGCCCCCTAAATACCACGCCCCACCAAGCGTGATCATTACTTGAATATCAAATTTGTACTATAATCCATAGTTCATATTTATTCACTGGGTAGGGTTACCGTGCAGGGTGGGCTGGCTGTCTAGTGCTACGCCACTACCTTCAGATTCAAATTCAAATTCAAATCCATAGTTGATATTTATTCACTGGGTAGGGTTGGAGTGCAGGGTGGGCTGGCTGTTCTGTACTACCTGGTCATGAAATTCAAATACAATTCAAATTTGTTTTGAATTATTTGGGCTGGGTTGCCTTCAAGTGCTTGGTACGCAAGCTGTATAGTACTGTACTTTTTGAATATCAAATTCAAATACAATTCAAATTTGTTTTGAATTAGTTGGGCTGAGTTGCTATGGAGTGCTCGGAGCGTAAGCTGTTTAGTACTGTACTTTTTAAATATGACATTCCAATACAATTCAAATTCGTTTTGAATTATTTGGACTGGCTTGCCTTGAAGCGATTGGATGGCAAGCTGTCTCGTTCTGTACTACCTGAATATCAAATTCACTTCAAATTCAATTTTGTTTTGAATTATTTGGACTGGCTTGCCTCGAAGTGGTCGGAAGGCAAGCTGTCTTGTTCTGGACTTCTCGAATATCAAATTCAAATTCAATTTTGCATTGAATTATTTGGGCTGGCTGGCCTTGAAGTGCTCGGAGGGCAAGCTGTATAGTTCTTTACTTCCTGAAAATGAAATTAAAAAAAAATCCATTTTTTTTTTGAATTATTTTGGCTGGGTTGCCTTGAAGCTCCTGAAGGTGTCTGTTTCTGTTCTTCCTGACTGTCAGCCCAATTAATTCAAAAACAAATTCGAATTTTATTTTTTGAATGTTAGTCACTCACCCATCACTGAGGGCCTGCTAGCTGACAAACCCACGCCCTCTACATCACCTTCCACACCTCCCTTCACTTGCTAACCCAAGCAAATTAAAGCCAAGCCAAACAAGAAGCCACGTCAGTCACTCACAACTCAAAGAGGGCTCGCTGGCTGACGTAGCCATGCCCTCCACATCCTCCACACTTGCTAATCCAAACCATCCAAGCCAAGCCAAGTCACCACTTGCTAACCAAAAGCCCATCCAAGCCAAGCCAACCAAGCCAAGGTACCACTTGCTAACCTAAACCATCCAAGCCAAGCCAACCAAGCCAAGACACCACTTGCTAACCCAAACCAAGCCAAGCCAAGCCATTAGCTACGGCAGTCACTCACTACTCATGGAGGGCCACATCCCCTACACTTGCTAACCCAAACCATCCAAGCCAAGCCATGCCAAGACAAATTTGAACCTTTTTCTTTTAATAGCAGCCACTCACCACTCCTGGATGGCCTGGTAGATGACAAACCATACATACCCTCCACTTGCTTACCCAAACCATCCAAGCCCAGCCCAGCATAGCCAAGCCCTACCCTTTCCCATCCCTACACTACTTTCTAACCCAAAGCCACTCACCTATAGGGACCGGCACATCATAAAATGTTGACCAAAGGCGAGTATGGAATCATATGATATCATACAAATTGTATCATATGATATCATATATGAGTGGTAACTTCGCCCTAGACAGATCCCCGTCATCACATGATATCATATGATACAAGTCCTATGCAGCGAACCAAGTGACGCGGAAAACTGGCGGAGAGTGCTGGCAACGGAACAACCGGTGGCAATGGACTGGAGCTGACAGAAGCCGGTGAGTTATGAGACAGATGGCTGACATGTCCGGCTTCATTTATTCGGTCGGTCGGTCGGGTGGACCAGAAGGGGGGGCTCCACCAATCATAGTGCCGGTCCCCACTCACCACACATGCTCCCGCCCCCCAGAAGGGGGGGCTCCACCAATCATAGTGCCGGTCCCCACTCACCACACATGCTCCCGCCCCCCAGAAGGGGGGGCTCCACCAATCATAGTGCCGGTCCCCACTCACCACACATGCTTCCGCCCCCCAGAAGGGGGGGCTCCACCAATCATAGTGCCGGTCCCCACTCACCACACATGCTCCCGCCCCCCAGAAGGGGGGGCTCCACCAATCATAGTGCCGGTCCCCACTCACCACACATGGACGGCCTGCTAGCTGACAAACCATGCATGCCCTCCGCATCCACATCGGCTTTGGCGGCGCTAGCTGTCGCCTTTCGAAACCAATCTGTGCCACACTCAGAGACAGTGTCCTCGTTATACGGCTGTACCGAAACCGCGACCAGCTCAGCAGCATCAGCCTTGATCAGACCCTCCAGGAACTCTGAGAGAACAGTCGGGTTTAGGGTTTAGGGTTAAGGGTTTTATTATATTATGTATTACATTGATATGATTGTTGTTGTTGTTCTTGTTGTTGTTGTTGTCACAGTACAGGGGTAGGTAAAATAGGCTAAAGGGACTTGCCCAACTGTGACATGAGGGGCTAACACGAAAAAGCACTGATGAACTGAACTCCAAACAATTGTTTTACCGACAAGGTCCCTCAGTGTGTGCTACAATGGAAATTGAATTCTCCTCCCCCTTCCCCCTCCCAACCCCAAGCCCTCTCCCCCCCACACACCCTCCCCACCCCCCAACCCCTCTCCACCCCCCAACACTCTCCCACCCAACTAACAACCCACCTACATGCAACACCAACAAACACCAACCAACACCCACCTGCATGCGACACCAACCAACCAACACCCACCACCAACCAACCAACCACCACCACCAACTACCCGCCCACCACCACCACCACCACCACAAACAACCAACACCACCAACCGACCAACACCACCAACTAACACCCACTTGCATGTGACACCAACCACCACCACCAACCACCCAACACCCACGTCCAACCAACCAACACCAGCAACCAACCAACCGACCACCACCACCACCACCAACCAACCAACCAACACCACTAATCAACCAACACCCACCTGAATGCAACACCAATTAACACGACCAACCAACCAACACCCACCACAACCAACCAACACCACCAAGTGCTGGCTATTGGAATTACAGGTGGCTACAGAATGGAGCAGACCGAAGACGCACTAGTTACGAGGACGGTGGTGACGTGTCAAGTGCCTCTGGTCATCGGATGATCGGACAGGCAGACAAACTGACAACGGGGCGAATCTGGGGGCCCCCACCCCAGTAAGGTTGGGCTTTGGAGGGAAAAAATCGGAAATCAATCAATTAATCCCCCACATCTGCATCCTTGGCCTCCATTACATCAGTTCACTTGTTACTGAGGAAGTTGGCCCCAAGGTAATGCTGACAGTCCTCTGCCAAGTCAGCGACTGCTGCTCCAGGTAGCACCCTTTACTAGGGCAGCCTCGCCGACGGCCAACTGTGCTTTGGTGGCGGTGTTGCACAGTGCCTCTAGGCCTACAACTGAGATAGTGGTGGTGTTGGTGGTGGTGATTGTTGGTGTTGGTCGGTGGTGGTGTACATGTTTGGTGATGGTGTTGGTGGTGGCACGTGCTCTAGAGCCTCACAAAGAGTTGGTGGTGGTGTTGGTGTTGGTGATGTTTGGTGGTGGTGGTGGTAGGTGGTGGTGGTGCTTGGGGGGTTGGACCACATGCTGGCGAGCCCTCACACCTGAGCGAGGGTGGTGTGGTTGGTGTGATTGTTGTGGTGTTGGTGGTGTTGGTGTTGCTTTGGTGGTGTTGGACACATGCCTGTCGAGCCTCAACATGAGGATAGTGGGGTGGTGGTGTGGTGTTGGTGTGGTGTTGGTGGTGTGGTTGCTTGGTGGTGTTGGAACCTGCCTGTCGCGCCCCCCCCTGAAGATAGTGGTGGTGTGGTGTGGTTGATGTTTTGGTGGTGTTGGGGTCTTTGCTGGGGCTTTGGTGGTTGGGGTGTGGAAACATGCTTTCGAGCCTCACACCTGAGATGTGGTGGTTGTTGGTGGGTGTGATTGTTTTGGTGGTTGTTGGTGTTGGTGGTGGGGGCCTTGGTGGTGTTGGACAATGCCTGTCGAGCCTCACACCAGATCGTGGTGTGTTGGTGTGGTGATGTTGGGTTGGCAGTTGGGTGGCGTTGGTGGGCTTGGTGGTGTGTACACATGCTGCGAGCCTACACATGAGATAGTCGGTGGGTGTGGTGGATGTGGTGGGTTGGGGGTGCTGGAACATGCGTCGGCTCCCACCTGAGATGTGGTGGTGTGGTGGTGGTGATTGTTTTGGTGTTGTGTTGGTGTGGTGGTGCTTTGGTGGGTGTTTAAAAGAACCACATGAAAGCTGTCCGAGCCTCACACCTGAGATAGAATGTGGGGTTGGTGTTGGAAGGATGTTTGTGTAGGTGTGGGTGGGTGGCGGTGGTTCTTTGGGGAGTGTGGGACACATGCCTGTCGAGCGCACACCTGAGATAGTGTGGTGGTTTGGTGTGGTGTGATGTTTGGTGGATGGTGGTGGTGGTGGTGTGGGTGAATGGGTACTTTGGTGGTTGGGACACATGCCTGTCGAGCCTCACACCGGAGATAGATGGTGGTGGTGTAAGGGAAGTCATGGTGATTGGTTGGGGTGGTGGTGGTGGGGTGGTGGTGGCTGTGGTGTGTTGGACACATCCAAGGGTCAGAGCCTCACACCTGAGGATAAAAGGTGGATGTGTGGGGTTGGTAGGTAATGTTTTGGTGGGTGGTGGTGGGTGGTGGGGGTGGTGGTGGGGGCTTTGTGGTGGTGGACACAGACCTGCGAAGCCTCAACCTGAGCTAGTGGTGGGTGCGTGGCAGGGGCGGTGTTGCGGGGTGGTGATGTTTTGGTGGTGGTTGATTGGGTTTGGTGGTGTGAGGTGAGGGGTGGTTGTGGTGCTTTGGTGGTGTGGACAACATGCCTGTCGAGCTCCTACCGAGATCGTGGTGGTGTTGGTGGTTGGTGATTGTGTGGTGGTGTTGGTGGTGGTGGGTGGTGGTGCTTTGAGTGGTGTTGGGACACATGCCTGTCAAGCTTCACACCGGAGAAGATAGTGGTGGTGGTGGGTGGTGGTGTCGATTGTTTTGGTGGGTTGGAGTAGGTAGTGGGGTGGTGGTGCTTTGTGGGTTGGACCATGCCTGTCGAGCCTCACACTGAGATAGTGGTTGGTGTTGGTGGTGGTGATTGTCTTTGGTTGTGTTGGTGGTGGTGGTGGTGCTTGTGGTGTTGGGACACATGCCTGTCGAGCCTCACACCTGAGATAGTGGTGGTGTTGGTGGTGGTGATTGTTTTGGTGGTGGTTGGTGGTGGTGGTGGTGCTTTGGTGGTGTTGGACCATGCTGTCGAGCCTCACACCTGAGATAGTGGTGGTGTTGTGATGGTGGTGATTGTTTGGTGGTGTTGGTTGGTTGGTGGTGGTGCTTTGGTGGTGTTGGACACATGCCTGTCGAGCCTCACACCTGAGATAGTGGTGGTGTTGGTGGTGGTGATTGTTTTGGTGGTGTTGGTGGTGGTGGTGGTGCTTTGGTGGTGTTGGACACATGCCTGTCGAGCCTCACACCTGAGATAGTGGTGGTGTTGGTGGTGGTG
This sequence comes from Chlamydomonas sp. ICE-L, assembly GCA_013435795.1. Lineage (NCBI taxonomy): Eukaryota > Viridiplantae > Chlorophyta > Chlorophyceae > Chlamydomonadales > Chlamydomonadaceae > Chlamydomonas > Chlamydomonas sp. ICE-L. Next base: position 27,801,051 of record JACBWV010000610.1, on the reverse strand, counting down.
ATTGTTTTGGTGGTGTTGGTGGTGGTGGTGGTGCTTTGGTGGTGTTGGACACATGCCTGTCGAGCCTCACACCTGAGATAGTGGTGGTGTTGGTGGTGGTGATTGTTTTGGTGGTGTTGGTGGTGGTGGTGGTGCTTTGGTGGTGTTGGACACATGCCTGTCGAGCCTCACACCTGAGATAGTGGTGGTGTTGGTGGTGGTGATTGTTTTGGTGGTGTTGGTGGTGGTGGTGGTGCTTTGGTGGTGTTGGACACATGCCTGTCGAGCCTCACACCTGAGATAGTGGTGGTGTTGGTGGTGGTGATTGTTTTGGTGGTGTTGGTGGTGGTGGTGGTGCTTTGTGGTGTTGGGACACATGCCAGCAGCCAGTTGCACCCATGCACGAGCAACTCACCAATGAGATAGTGCTGTATTTGTGTACTATAGCTCACAGGGGAGTGGTGATGGTTTTGGTAGGTCGTTGTTGGTGGTGGGAGGTGCGTTGGTTGGGGGGTGTTGGACAATATGCCGTGAGCGCATTCAACACCACTGAGACGGTAGTA
>JACBWV010000610.1:27717888-27800009 GCA_013435795.1 Chlamydomonas sp. ICE-L | reverse complement strand
CTTCACAATACTGGAATGTAATTTATTTTAGACACCTTGATTTTTTGGTGGATTTTCTTAAAATTTACGGAAAATTCAATTTTTAACGATCCTTGTTCAATACAGATACTGTCTTCAGGTGATTGATACAATTTGTGGGACACCCTACCGGTGAGCGTCTCCGACTGTACTCCGGAAACTTGAAAGCCCACGCCATCTACAACCCACATTGCATATAAAAAACAGGCATCTAACCTTCAATACGACTTGCCACCATGTTTACTGGTAACTGCTCCTCATGTCCTTGTTACATTAACTGCCGGTGCACGTATGCTCCACCTTTCCAGGACGGGGATTCAGAGGTAGCACTCACCCTACCGGGCAAGGTCATGCATGTGCGAGCCCTGTGCAGTGGCTTAGCGTCCATTCGCCCGAGCCTACTCTATGTCAAGCATGCACTGGAAGATCATCATCATGACATGGATTGGACAATTTTTCAAGACACCGTAGCACGAGAGCTCACTATGGCATCCATGTTCCTGGGTGGCATTTTGGACGGCTGCGTGATCGCAGAGATGCAGCAATCCATAGACAAAGGGGGGCCTGCAGCTCCCAAGAGATCTGTGTCCTTTCAGGGAACCATGTTCCAGGATGCAACGCTTCGCAACATACAGGAAGGGGTCAACGGATTGCGTTCGTTTTACTTTGAAGAGCAGAGTGTGCAAGCAAGCTTATGGACTGTCATAAATTGTTGGAAACACTACTTTCCTTACCAACCGCTACCAACAGAGTTCTCGCGAGGCAGACTCGACTTCCAGCTTGTCCTCGACAGTAACCATGCAGCACTTGACACAGGTATACCTGAGTCCAAGGACAGCCTCCATAGCAAGCCACTCAGCGGTCCTGTGGTGCACGACCTCCTAATCCCTGCGTTCAACGCTGCGTGCGGCATTACTGCTCGCCTTGTGGAGATTTATGCAGTTTCTGGAAATCATACAATTGATCAAATAAAAAACATGTGATCACCGTTTTCGCCTACTTTACCGTGTGTTTCCGGGGTTTGAGTGATCGATCCCCCAATAGTATCGACATCGTTCCACCGTTTGATATAAGTTAAGTGTAGTCTGCTTGCTACGGGGACGATGAGGGTCACTTCGCTTCACCGCCCAAGTGTTACAGTGAGAAGCCCAAGTGTTACAGTGAGAAGCCCAAGTGTTACAGTGAGAAGCCCAAGCGTTACAGTGTACGCGAGTCATCAAATGAATCCAATCCAATCAAATCCTCTGCCCCGCTCCGCGGTGCCCGCGCTCCCCCTTCAGAAACCAATCGAGCAGGAGTCTGCTTTAATCCTCCGTGTGAGAATGAGTATGCGCAAGTCATCGTGATCCCCGCAATCCGCACGACTGCCGACATGATCGATCATGTATGTATCATCTTCTGTGTCAAGTTTAATTTGTTGTTTGCATCGAGTGTGTGACATGAATCATGGCATCGAGTTTTTCATTTGATCATGTTTGAGGGAGTTGTCAATTGAGCAGTGCCTAGTATCATAAAATCCGATAGACCAAGACCAATCTGAACTGTTTTGTGTGGCATGCTTCATGTAATTGACTACCTCATCGCATGTATTTGGAAATTGTGCAAATTGTGATGCAAACCCATGGAAATTGGTGATGCTGTGTTTGGGGAACTGCATTGAGTGGGACATGTCTTCATAATGGTTTATCAAAAATCCTCGAAGCATTTTACAGTTTTGAAGCCAACACCAATCGACATCGTATAGGAAAAAACGCAACTCCAGAAATTTCATGTTTGGGAATGTATCAATCAATGCTTGGACATCACCTTGTAGTTTGGACTTCATATTGATGTCGCCATCCCAATATCTTGCTTGTGGAAAAATATCTTCGCCGACAAGCTCGACACAAACTGCATTGCTAATTACTGTTGGATTTGATTTCAACAGTAAACAACCTCCACTCTGGACATTGATTGTTATGTTATCCACTGATTCACCTCCCATTTTCACAACTTCTGCAATACTTTGTGTGCACCCTCGCTTGACGTAACCGATATGTGTGATATCCATATTCATTTTACTGTTCCGCCGATTGACGTAGATTCCCTCGTTACAAATCGGGTCATTTGGCATCTTTACCATCAGGTGATCTGAACTCGCCTCAGCCTGAAGATCTCCAAAATGGACATCTTTGACCCCAGTGCAAATCAAGTTGGACGTACCTAATGCAGTGATGAGAGAAGCGTAATCTGTCATTCTATACTGTATGCAAAAGAATTGGGAGTTGAATGAGCGAACGGGTAGATAGATACAGTCGGAGATGTTAGCCATCAGTTTGACGATGTTAGCCATCAGTTGGAGATGTTAGCCATCAGTTTGACGATGTTAGCCATCAGTTTGACTTTTCAGGGTACTTTGAACATGTCAATTCAGTGTCTTTAGATGCCTTGAATTTTTTGTGTCAATCACCTGAAGACAGTATCTGTATTGACAAGATCGGTTACAATCTTGAATTGGTCAAATTTTCAGAATCCCCAAAATATAAGGTGTCCCAATATCAAATGTCCCTAGCTGTATGAAAATCTTTGGGGGGGGGGAAGAGACGTTGCTGATGGTCACGATGATGCTGTCCATGTCCGAGATGGAGGCGGCGGCGTCGCGTGTGTGTGTGTGTGTGTGTGTGTGATTTCCGTTCCGTAAATCAGTAGTGTGTCTGCTGGTTGATGTTACATTGTGGGCTCCCCTCCGGTCGCCCACCCGCTCGGTTCCTCGCGGACTCCTTTGTGGGGGAAGATGTGAAAGTGGCTCCGCCACTTGTTTAATGTGGTACGGTGGTATTTTGTTACTTTCGTTATTTTTTGATGGGGAGGGGCATAGTGGCACCTGTGCCGCCGTGATGAGAGTGGTCGGTCGCTCCGTGATGTGACTCGACACAGGTGCCGCCTGATGCGAAAGTCTCCTTGTGAGTGATGCAGGTTCCGCCTGATGCGAAAGTTGCCGTCCTTGATGAGATGAGGGAGGGGCATGATAAAAGACCCGACGATCCCCGTAACAGCATGCATTGTTCTCCTCTCTCTCTCCGCACGGCGGCTTTCGAAAAACGAGTGTAAACGGAGGGGGGGACATCCAAAATTGAGAAATCATCCACTTTTTTGCTTAACAAATCTTCATGATCATGATGATATCGAGCCTCGAGTGAAGTGTGTGGTTCACGCCCGACAGCATCATTCATGGGGATTGCCCAGACCCAGATGTCTGATAACACACTCGAGGTTGGCTTACCTCTCGGATCGATGAGAGTGCTGTCAAGGAAGCCGACCACAGCTTGTGAAGACAAGCAGTTCCTCCTCTAGGGAACCGTTAGACTCGCAAACTTCAAAAAACTGGGAAAAGCTACCTGGGCACTCTGTACGGTCCTTGAGGGTTCGATGATGATTGCTGCATCCATCATCCGCGGCGTCGCTTGTGTGTGTTTGTGTGTGTGTGTGTGTGTGTGTGTGTGATTTCAGTAGACTACTGGTGTAAGTGTAGTGTGTCTACTGGTTGATGTGAAGTGTGGGCTCCCATCCGGTCGCCCACCCGCTCGGTTCCTCACGGACTCCTTTGTGGGGGCTCCCCTTCGGTCGCCCCCGGTCGCTCCGCTGGGGGGAAGAGGTGAAAGGGGCTCCGCCGCTTGCGTGGTGGTGTGTGCATCTTATTCCTATTCAGCACATTTGCGGCCAGCTGGAATTCATACTTGGCTTTTAATTTGTTTAGGCATTGCACGCCACATGAGTCTTTGTATTCACTCAGTTGTATAATTATCCCATCGCCATCAGCTGGGATACTGAATGGATGTGAAACTGCTACAATTAACCGTGTTACAGTTTTGACATGCAGTGATATAGCATCTTGTAGTAGCCTGTCTGTCGAATTGAAAATGACGTTGTCCAAAACTATAATATTAAACCCGATTAGGCTATCCAGGGTGTCTCGCATGCTCATAATTGCAATTGGGGAATGCAGTTTATGATGAGTTACGTCATGGTCTGTCTCACAACCACCAAAGTGGATTCACCATCCCCTATTTCGTTTGTGATCATGAAGCTCTTTCCAGTCTGCCTACGCCCAACAATATACATCACATGAGGGTGGTCTAGAATGGCAAGATCTGTGCATGGTGGTGGAATGACGTGCTCAGACATAAATTATTATTATAATTCAAATTTACTTTATTCTCTTTACATTCGACGTTTTCCATGCACTTTGTATTTTTGTAATATTACCACACCAAGTCTGTCCCTGTTTCCACTGTAGATACCCACGCATACCGAAGTGCCCTTGTGCAAGAATTGGACATTTTATAATAATGAATTCGTCCATTTCTACAGAAGAAATACATGGATTGATAATGGACCGACTCAAATCCAATCAACACAAATGGGATTGGGATCAATTGAGTTCTAACAAAAGTCTAAAGTGGGATATTGTGCAAGCAAACCTGGATAAACCATGGAATTGGTGTTGGATCAGTAAAAACCAAAACATCACATGGGATATTGTACAAGCAAACATCGATAAACCATGGAATTGGTTTGGCTTGAGTAGAACCCCCAACATCACATTTGACATTACGCAAGCTAACCCGGATAAACCATGGGATTGGGAGCAATTGAGTGCTAATCCCAACATTACATTTGACATTGTGCAAGCTAACCCAGATAAACCATGGGATTGGACTGTATTGAGTATGAACCCAAACACCACGTTTGACATTGTGCAAGCTAACCCTGATAAACCATGGGATTGGACTGTATTGAGTAGAAACCCAAACACATTACTGCTATTGTAAAAATTGTCACAATCTAGAACAAAAACGCAAATCGCATTCTCTCCAAATCCAGCCACAGCAAATCATTGCACTGGGGTACAACAACATCGCAACTTGTTGATGCGCAGATGACGTGGCTCACGCACGACCTATGATTGGGAGTAAGATCTGTAAACCTGTCACACAACACAAACACACGATGTTTTAGACTAAGGGCATTCAATAACACAACATCTGGCTCAATGCGCACCTCCTCAATGTCATCAAATGCATATGCTAAATGCCCATTCTGCACACAAAGTATGACAAATGGAATGTGTTTGTGAGGGACAACCTTAAATGCGTCTTGGACAGTATTGAACCCTGTAAGCACACACACTGTCGGCTGCGACAATACGGATGCCTCATTTACATAAGCGTTGGTTGCCATACATGGCATTCTGATATCTAGTACATGCAAATTCCTTATACACCATGGACCTACATCGCGCATGGAATTGAATTAGTCATGTGTGTGGGTCAGCACAGATAGATGTTATTGTATTGCATGCATTGGGGGGCACAACGCGCACCGCGTCTATTCATGAGTGCACGAGCAAGCAGCACGCACTTGAGGTTCTCGATCTCTTCTTCCTGCTTGGAAACCAAGCTCAGCGCCTGGTTCAGTAGACGATGTTGCTCATGCGCAGACTCCTCCGTCTGAGCCAGTAGCGTTTTGTACGCTCGCTGAACAGCGTCAGCACGTACGCGCTCTGCAGCCACGGCATCAGCCACGGCAACAGCCACGGCAACAGCCACGGCATCATCGAGTTGGTCTTTCGTGTACATTTCGGCCATGCTCAGTCACTGCACATGCATTGCCTTGTCCGGGGCTGGGTCCCTATATTACTATTATACAGTCGGCGGAACAGTAAAATGAAACATCAAAACGGTATAAGGTGGTGACAATCATATATTGTATGAGTGGATGGTCCTATAAAATGACCCGTCCAGCAAAGAAAGATGGAGAACATGCAAGATGATGAGCTCGAGCGCGCGGGTACCAAAGAGGCTTTGGTAGAACTTGTCCGTAGGTTGCGCAAGAAAGTGGGCAATCTGGAGAGCCAGCTGAATGAAGTGAGGTGCGAAATATATATTCTACGTCGAGTGATTGTAGGGAGGGCACAATACTCATCATGTTCCTCTCAACACATGTTCACAGCCCGGAGCTTAGTGTCTTGAGGAAGTTCGCTGGCCGGACAGTCCCATGTTCTGATCTGGATGACGACATCGACAGGGCTAGGAGCACATACGGCTTGGTGGAGCGCCATTCCCACCGCCATGCCATTTGGTTCAAATTGACCAGCAGTCGCATTACCAGATTCCGGGGGATGTGTGACAGAGGCATATCCTACACGTGTGTTTCCGCGCGCCCATGAAAGACACGTGTTTTTTTAGCGCCCTACTTGAAGCACCCAGTCCAAGCCACACACACACCAGCCATGTCAATCTTAACCAAGTACCGACTCCAATTCTTCGCTCACGAAGAACTCAGTGTGTTAGGGAGCATCCAGCAAACTCCGAAAGTAGCTTTGCATTTCAGTGAGTGAATTTGGCGATTACGTTACGTGTGTTGTTGTTGTGCTGGCTCTGTTGAGAAAATCGTTTGGTTTTTTTTCGAAACGTAGCTATTTGGCGCGCGGGGTCCGCGTTGCCTCATCCGCGTTTCCGATTCGGCCCGCCCCCCCCCCCCCCCCCCCCCCCTATTTGTTGTTTTTATCAGCTAAAAATCCGTTGCATTTCCATGCTAAAAAAAAATTGACGCCTTTTTTCCTTCCTTTGAAACCACAACAACAACAACAACCTTTGATAAACCACCCAATGTCTCTTTCCCGTCGTCATGTCTTACATGTCTGCTGCCCAAATCACTGCGTTCGTCGATACTACCAATATCTTCGACGCCGTTCAGTAGAAGGATCGAACTAAGATATCCAAAATCCCCACCGTCCCTCAGTTGAAGAGCATCTGCAACGCAGTCATATCCCTGACCAGCGTTCCTGATTGCCTCGCCGACTCTGTCGGCGCAATGAAGATGGCACACGCTAAGTTTCTCGAAGATTCCCCCGACGCGGAGAAAAAGCCTTTACAGCTAATGCTTCTCCCTGTTGCCGTCGCTGCTGCGAATGCCGTCGCTTCTGCTGCTGCTTCTGCTGCTCCTGCTCCTTCCTCCTTGCTTGCCCTCGCCAGTGCCCTTGCCCTCCCAGAGGACGACGGCCCCACCGAGGACGTTTGCATGTCGGAGGAGAGTTCCGGTGGTACCAAGCGCCCCCGCACCACGGGGTCACTCTCTGTGGCTCCTGCTGCTCCGGCTGCTTCTACTGCTGCTTCTGCTTCTACTGCTGCTCCTGCTCCTGCTGCTGCTGCTGCTGCTGCTGCTCCTGCTGTTCCTGCTGCTTCTGGTGTCTCGTTCTCAACGTGCTCCCTGTCATCCTCCTTGGCCTCCGGTCGTGTTGGTCGTTGCGGGGGGTCCGTTCTAAAGAACGAGCTTCCTGTTGGCTCCAAACACGGCGATCTGACCATCGTGGTGTACTCCCCCACCCTGGGCTGCACTGCTGTAACCATTCACGGCAACCCGTGTGGTAGAAACCAGGTGCTCTTAAGCAACCCCAATGGTGGGACCTTCACCACTGGCAAGTGCGCGCACCTAGCGTGCATGAACCAGACTCCATCCAAGCGTGAGGCGTACCTCGCCAAGAAGCTCGCTGCTATCGAGCTCTCAATTGAGCTTCGCTCCCTGTCCCTCAGCCAGCAGCTTTAGTTATATAGATACTCAGTTATTTAGATACTCTTTTTTTTGCTACATTTCTTAGAGACGATAAAAAATGGTCCTGCCTGTGTACTGTACTGTACTGTACTGTACCGTGTGAATTCCCCTCTCCGTTTGCGTGCGTGCGTGTGTGAGGATGCGGTCGGGCGAGCGCTCTTTACACATCCCATCCATCATCCCCGTTTTGTTTGTGATTCGTGAGTGAGTGAGTGCACTACTGTGGATTTTGACCACTTGATTCCTTCACCAATCTGAACTACAATTGTGACGTGTTTTTCAAGAATCATCGAATCAATCGGTAGTCCTGCCGCCTTTTTGCTGCGCAGACATTCGTTCACATTCACGACGAATTCGAGGACCAGCGCGCACCAATCTGACCGAAGGTGAGTCCCCCGATATTGGTAAGCGACCGACTCGAGGACATGCTGAGGAGCATGAGGATGCATAAAGCTGCATCGTGTTGGTTTACATACAGAATGGGTGATGTCATGAAAACTGCCTCGCAAAACCTACAATCCTACCAGGAGCCCCCCCCTGCATGGGCCACGTCCATGCTGCAGCAGCTCTATAAACTTGAGCATGCAGTGTCTGACATCAAGTTGGACATTTTGGAGATGAAGTCATCTACCAGGTTGGCATACTGTCGTCATCTTGGGATGATAGATATCCTTGTACATAACACTGATGCTTGCACCGCGCTGCTTGCCATGCGCAGGAACATGGGCTCGTCCTCCAGCATGAGCATGGCTGAGATAGTTGCCGATTACGAGGTAAACAATCGAGGAGAAGGACTAGTCGGGCCTTTCGGTGGCGACTGCCAGTTTGCTGCTAGGGCTGCTGAAGAATTCTTCTCAAAGACCCATGGGCTGATGCGTGCAATAATGGTCACTGTCGTAATGTACTCTCCGTCGGGCGCCACCCTATCATTGGCTCCAGGCATCAACGGCACTGCTCCTGTCAAAGACAGAACCGTCCCAGATGGTGCTAAACCGTACAGGCTGACAGAGGGCAGTTGCGTTTGGACTCAGGATGATACGCAACACCCGGGACCTTGCAAGGGATACGTCCACTATGTTGCCAGTGTGGTCACTCTGGATGGTCACAATATCATGGTTGACTGGGGTATTGCTCAATTTGCAAAGCTACCGAGCGACATGATGATGTTTGTCTGATGATTGCAAATCCTTGTTGACCGCATTAGTGATTGCACGCACTGCATGGCTGGTGGCATGATGTGGCATGACCGTGTTGGAATGCATGCATGGTGGTGAGGCCTGTGGTGTGGTTTGAGAGAGAGGCGATTGTTTACATCAAGCTCCCCTTGGATGTCGGGTAACCACACTTGGTCTCGCATCACTGGCTTCTGTTCTTCATGGCTGCGTCCAATGGCACCTGCAATCAGCAGCATTCACAATACTGACGTGCGCATCCAAAACATATATTGTCATTGCTCATTGCATGCACACACACCTCCTTTGCAGGATGACCAAATACACCGTCCTTGCTGTTCATGTTCTGCATGGTCACGCGTACGTTGGGGCAATGCTCCTTGAGCACTGTTCCCAGTTTGTGGTAAGTAGTAAGCTGTCCCACTGCCACCCACGCGTCCATGAACTCGCTGCCTCCCGCTCCGCCCCGGGCCATTCCAAACATGGTGGACGCGGCAATAATGACACCATTGTAGTCAGCAATCGAATAGGGAATTGATGCTTCTGCAATACTGCTAGATGCGTGTTGCTGACAATATTCCCACTCTCCCTTAGCCTTGGTTCTGGACTCGTAAAATGTCAGGCTGGGTGCCTCGTTGTTGCTGGGGTATCCCTCTTCCTCGCACATGTTCAGCACACGAACAAACGTGCCGGTGAACCCTTGCTGTGCTACGATGTCCTCGATCTCCTGTGCTGTAATCTGCTGCCCAAACGAACAGACAAGGGCACCATGTTGCGTTGAACCACTCCACGTCCCATGGCCACAGAATAGCAGAACTGCGACATCCGTGCCGGGCTGCAGGAGATGCTGTATGGCGGCTCTCAGGTCCCGTTTTGGAACATCGGAAGTGCCGCCCATAACGTTGCAGCTGAATCCTTCTCCCAGCGACTCCTTAAAACGCTCAACATCCTTTGCAAAACCCTTCGTGCTGTACGTACAGAGGTCGCAGGGGAGCAGAGCCGCCTCCTCTAGGACTCGCGTGAGGCGCGCCTCCAGGTTCAAGGCGTAGCTGGGTGAGACTAGCAATGCACGCTTCATCTTGTGGTACTAGTCTTGGGGGGATATAAATAAATCACAGTCCTGCGCGCACAACACCAATATGCATTTTTATAGGACCATCCACTCATACAATATATGATTGTCACCGCCTTATATGCTCGGCCAAACACATCGGGTCGCCATGGAATCATTTGATTGACCGATAAATACTGAAGAATACCGGAGGCTCACATCAATCCCTATTTTAAACGTGTTCACATGAACACCTCTGAAAAGACTCTCCATCTCGGGAACAACAATTATTTCAACAAAAAATAAATACTGAAGAATGCCGGAGGCTCGATAGCGGATTTTTTGATGGCTTTGACTGCATGGGGGTATAAAAAGTATCCATTCATGTTCTTTATTGCAGGTCATGGATGGCGACGCTGAACTAGATGCTTTGCTTGCACAACACCCGGCTGCAAGAGCGGCATATGAGCGTCGCATCGAGAGGATAAGGTTTGTACATGCTTGCCTGATGATAGCCGAACGATATGTGTTACGCCACACTACTTGCCGTAGAACATGCTAGCAAATGACACACAACATTCGTTTATCTCTTGCTGTTGCAGTCCGACGCGCACTTGGACGGATGTTGTTGTCATTCGAGATCTTGCCACTCTTGTGAACTCTCCCATGGATGAGCAGCAATTTGCCAAGGCGCTCCTGGAAGAGTTTGTAATCGGTGTCACCACCCAAAATATTGATGCCATGAATGTGCCAAAAACTCAGACATCTGGGTGATCTTAATCAATCAGATGAATCCGACGTCTCGCCAAATTGTATAAAGGGTTTACTTGAGAACAACTGTAAACTGTACAGCTCCTCCATCCATACAACGAACTAGACACCTTGCGAGAAAAAACAAATCAGGCCAAACCATTTACAATAATAGCTCGAATAACGTCAGAACGTTTTGTAGGAAAAATCAAATATGGACAAATGTCTCATGGTAATTCAAGCATCCACTCATCGTGTTGCTGATGTGGATAGAGTTATTTCACGTGAAGCCTGCTATAATATACCTGTGAGTCTGAGCAATGAGATCTGTAAAGACTTAAACGACATAGAAATTGATCTGCCTCACATGCGAACAACTGGAGAGCCAGGGAGATTGTTGGTAATGAAGGAAAGTGATTTCTTGCATGCAATTTGTAACATGGGTCACACATGTCCACGTGGCATCGAAATAGCCCTCATATCTGTTGACTTCTTCAGACTACATCCAAATGAACTACACTTCCTTCATGTTTGCAATAAACATAAATTGCATTTGAACAAGTATCTATTCACCAATTACAGCCGACGGAATGAAACCGCCTCGTGTACGGCACACCTTACGGTGTAACCTAATTGTGTAGCAACCCACGGGGCAGTGGAACACCAATACGATTTTGAAAACTTCCAAACTGAATCATACGGCTCGCACATTTAAGCCTAAGTAGATTTTTTGTGTTCGAGGTAAATAAATGTGTACCGTTACCATGTTCTGATGATCACTTCATGGTGGTCAGATTATCCTCAGCATGCCGCATGTTTTTTTGCCGTATGCTTTAGACGTCTGCATGAACCTATGCAGCCACCCGGATCAGTCGCGCCATATCAGCCCGCGCTTCCTGGAGTTGTACGCGGATCTGATGCTGCTCGACTTGGCACACACGGCGGCCCCTACTAAACGGGCTTCTACATAATGCAGCGGCCTGGCTGTTTGACAGCCCTGATTGTTAAGCAGAAAAAAAAGTATTGGTTCGCTCGTGCATGTCTGTATGTATGTATGTATACGAACGAACGAACGAACTATGATGAGAACGACGACGGCGCCGGAGCAGCAGCCGCAGAGTAGTTGTACTTGTCCTCGCACGCAGAGTTGTACGTGGCTACGCACTCAGACTGTGTCTGATATGCGCTGATGGCCTTCGCGTGTCTCTCGACACAGCGTGTAGCGTAGGCCTTGTTGACCTTTTCTGCTACATGCTTTGGTGATGACGCGTGCGTGGTGCACAGCAGGCCAGTGGCATGGCGATTGTTTTTGCACTGTCTAGCTCCGGACGAACCGAGCAGGACGATGCAGCACTTTGTATTGCAGAATGGCAGATTGAGGCTGGTGAGCAGGTCGTGTCCAAAGTGGTACGGGGACAACTCTGGAACTAGCTGATTCTTCAGCAGGATATTCTCATGCATGGTAGTCTCGGAGATGAGCTTCAGCTCATCGTTATGCTTGATAAGTGTCTGATTCTTGATCCGACAGTTCTCGAGCTCGAGCAGGAGCGCATCGTAGTCTTCGACTGTAGCAGTCATCGGCTCTTCAGACGCATTGGACTCCTCCTTGAAGGAGTCCTTGACGTGGTCGTGGCAGTATTTACGGCCGTTAGTTAGGATCCGGGAACATGGGGAACCGTCCTTCTTGGTCCCGGCGCAAATGCGGCGGGCGTCAGAGGTTGTTGTGGATCCAGACATTTCGGGTATTTCAGTGAGTGAATTTGGCGATTACGTGTGTTGTTGTTGTTGTTGTTGTTCTGGAGAAAATCGTTTCAATTTTTTTCGAAACGTAGTCTATTTGGCGCGCGGGGTCCTCGTTGCCTCATCCGCGTTTCCGATTCTTTCATAAATCCAAGAATTTCACCTCTGACAATGAAATACGAATGCCCCCGACTGTCCTATGATATTGTGCACCCAGATGACCTAGAAGCCGTTCGAAGCAAGAAGGACTTGTCGCCCTTTTTGAGATCATCACAAATGGCTCGCAACACTCGGTACACCTGGTCTGAGTTGTGCTTCAAGCCACCTGTCTTGCAAATCCATGCGAAACACTCACAATTCCAGTGAATCAAGTCATACTTGCGCAGAGCCATACTTGGAGTTTCCACAATGAGCTTTGCTATGTTGGCAGCACGCTTACGATGGACAAGCTCGTCAGCAAAGTCAGTTGGAGAAGTATATGGCACAATTCCGTACGTTGTGTGGCGTGCGAGAAAATTGATGTAGGTATCAATTTGCAGTCGGCATCGCGCATGCGTCTGTCTCCTGCGGGTGAAGTGAAGTGGGCGATATCTGGGTCTTGGTCCCGACCGGACTCCCTGAGCACAATGCCATGGTGCGCATATCCATGGCGCCAACCTCCAACCATCACGACGATGTGGTCTCCATGGGAGAGGAGCTTCCATGCCTCTGCAGTTGCATGCACTTCGGTTCCTTCAGGGTCCAACGTCCAATGACTAGTTGCTTGGTCCTCTATCATTTGGAGAAATGATGCCCTCCGCCTACGTGCACGGCGAATTATTATACGTTGCAAGCAAGTAATTGCACGACAAAATCTTGTCGGATAAATGCATTGTTGTACGTGTGTGTCTAATAAATCCCAAATTCTAGTTGGTAATGCTTTAATGGCTAGTACATCAAGATTTGGAACAATGGTCATTTCAATGAAGATGTGGGTTTCACAACCCATACATCATATCTATCGTAGTGTCCAAGTCTTTACATCTGTTCTCAAATAAATCGGGACACGCTTTATAATCGAAATTGCAGGTTTAGTACTTTACTTTTTTACTTGTTTTAATGTGTCTCTTGTTCTCCTGACGGCGGCGTCTTGCTCCCTCCTCCCCTCTTGCACAGACAACCAACCAACTTGATCCCTCCCTGCCTGCATCTATCATCCGAGGCGTCGCGTGTGTGTGTGTGATTTCCGTTCCGTAAATCAGTAGTTTGTAGAATTCGGAGGCTGAATGCCACTCGACGGAATACTAAAATGAAACCGCTAAAATGAAATCCCTCTGCACCGCTACACGGTGCCCGCGCTCCTCCCTTCAGAAATTCACTATGGTTGTCAAGCAGAAGCCTGCTTGATACACACGGCTTCTGTTGAGTACCGGAACACTCCGACTGTATATGGTCACATGAGTGCGAGCAAGCGCACCAACAGCGCGCTCTATTTGAACGATATGATCATGGATAATACCACCATCACTGTCCTGACACAATTGAGTAGCAGATACGATGACAAAATTGTGTAGCAGCGGTCGGTCCGGAAGAATTCAACGGTAACGTCAAGAATTTGTGTCGTCTACATCATAAGAAAAAAACCGTTATAAACATCAATATGAGGATATACATATGAGGACAACGCCAGAAATAATGCAAGTGTGTGTTGATGCGTGGACAGAAAGCTTACGGGACAGTATATTGGCCTTACATAATATCAAAAGTTCAATTGATGCTAAGTATTTCACACAGTACCAGCGAGATATAATCACACAATCAGTCATCGATCTCCAAAAAACAGTGAACAGCCCCGTTTTTCATACGAGACGCTTTACACATCAATCCACTTGTCAACAGTCGCAGGTGGAAGGCACGTCCGAATCAAGGTGAGCTCGACAAAGTCGATGCTACGCTGCACGAAATCTGACAGTGTCCATGGGCCCGCGGTTTCCCCTTCACAATCCCGACAAAGTGTTCCAGTGATAAGCTCAAGCGTTGCAGTGATAAGCTCAAGCGTTGCAGACAAAGTGTTCCAGTGATAAGCTCAAGCGTTGCAGACAAAGTGTTCCAGTGATAAGCTCAAGCGTTGCAGTGATAAGCTCAAGCGTTGCAGACAAAGTGTTCCAGTGATAAGCTCAAGCGTTGCAGACAAAGTGTTCCAGTGATAAGCTCAAGCGTTGCAGTGCACTCCGATGACTTTCAGTGAGAAAGAAGCCCAAGCGTTACAGTGATAATAAGCTCTCCTTAATTTAATGCCCAAGTGTTACAAACAAGTGAATCTTTTACAAACAACATACACATTGTGTAAGACTTGACAGTTACACTCGACGGAATACTAAAATGAAACGGTTTTACAAAATCGGCCTCATACCAAAAAAACGAGCTTGAGCTGCGCATGAAAAGAGAGTGCGAGCAACAATTGCCGTCGGATGTTCAGGCTGAGGAGGCACAGCAGCAGCTGCCTCGGTTACCTCAGCCCGGCGGCAGAGTTCTTCGATAGCATCATCAGCTTCGATAGCATCATTAGCGAGCATCATCGCCCTAAGCTCCGATACGGTCTTTGTGTCCATCCTGTATACAACTATTTAAGCTATATATATTACCGTCTTATACCGGTTTTTTGATGTTTCATTTTACTGTTCCGCCGACTGTAGTTACACAGTAGTGTGTCTAATGCTTGATGTGAACTGTGGGCTCCCCTCCGGTCGCCCACCCGCTCGGTTCCTCGCGGAATCCTTTGTGGGGGCTCTCCTCCGGTCGCCCCCGGTCGCTCCGCTGGGGGGAAGAGGTGAAAGGGGCTCCGCCGCTTGTTGAATAATACAATCCGTTGTTTGCCGATGGACTATGGCTGTACATGGACATCTCGTGACCCGAAAGGGCATCGGCGGCGGCGGTGTGAGGTCCGTGCGCAGAAGACGAAGTTTCAAGAGCTCCATCATCCGGGAGAGCTGTACATGGACAGCTCGTGTCCAGAAAGGGCAGCGGCGGCGTGCGCGTTGAGCGGCGTGAGGTCAGTGCGCAGAAGACGAAGTTTCACGAGCTCGAGCATACGGCAGACACTCTCAGGGCACAGGCGGTAGTTAATCTCCTCCTTTGTGCGCTTGCCTTTGACCTGCACGCGCTTGGTCTCGCTCACCATATCCAGACCCACGGCGTTCAGGATCATCTTCACAGACTTGGACACCTTGCGCAGGTCCCACCCGTCGCGAACGCCGCACGAGGCATGGCTGAACAGCCTAGCGGTGTTGTTGTAGTCGCGGAACATCTGTGTTCCCTTGAGCTTGGCGTCGAACACCGTCATCAGATTTGGGATGATGGTCGTAGTGTCGAATGGGGACACAAAACCCAGAGCAGAGAGCGTCTCCTCTATCAACACGATCTTCAGAAGATCGGGGTGCAACGGCACGCCACGAAAGGGGCGCTGCAGCTCAGGGCTAAGAATAGAAGCAGCTCAGGGCACAGAATAGATGTTCCTTCTCTCGCTCCTTCTCTCGCTGCTTCTCTTGCTCAACAACGGCAAAGATGGGGGGGTCGGGTGGCACGTCCTCGGTGCCGCAATCAAGGTTGTCGACGCCACCTGTCCACACGTACTGGAAGACGACAACGGCCATCTCCCGAAAGACGGCACCTGCATCACCCGCGTCAAGTTGGTAGTACTCGTATCCAACGTCGCGACGGGGCTTGACTCGAGGGTCTCCGCGAAGGTACCGGAGCAGGACAGTCTCAGCCTCCACTTAAGCACGCGGATTAAGTACGTGGATTGCGAAGATCATCTTTGAGTTCTTCGGGTACTGAGAAAGTCGCTGAACAACGGGCTTCGACGTCCTGCCCACCTTGACGACGATTTCATCCTTCTGAATGAACTTGTGCTCAACCAACGCGTACACGACATTGGTTGTCATGTGCGCCATGATCGCTGTCGAGCTGCTCATATGCTATATCCCAATGCGCGTTGTTTACACCACTTCCACGAGACGGTGAGTGGCGATGATCCGCCACCGTGTGTCATGAATAGACGGACGGACGGTGTGGATGCGACAGTTTTCCACCGTTTTGCGTGTGATGATTTATTGATGCCTTGACAGGTTTCTGCAGCTCAATTCCCCTACCCCACTCCGTGGGGCCCGCGATTACCCTATCGATATACGAGATCACATGTCTAGCAGACCTCTTCTTGACATGTGATCACCGTTTGCGAATACTTTACCGGGTTTTCCGTCATCTGTGAGTGATATCTTACAGTATCGAGGTATTGACACAGGTGCCGCCGTGATGCGAGAGGTCGCTCTGTGACTCGACACGACAGGTGCCGCCATGATGCGAGAGGTCGCTCTGTGACTCGACTCGACAGGTGCCGCCGTGATGCGAGAGGTCGCTCTGTGACTCGACACGACAGGTGCCGCCATGATGCGAGAGGTCGCTCTGTGACTCGACTCGACAGGTGCCGCCGTGATGCGAGAGGTCGCTCTGTGACTCGACACGACAGGTGCCGCCGTGATGCGAGAGGTCGCTCTGTGACTCGACACGACAGGTGCCGCCGTGATGCGAGAGGTCGCTCTGTGACTCTGTGACTCGACACACGTGCCGCCGTGATGCGAGATGTCGCCATGTGACTCGACTCGACTCGACACACGTGCCGCCGTGATGCGAGATGTCGCCATGTGACTCTGTGACTCGACACACGTGCCGCCGTGATGCGAGATGTCGCCATGTGACTCGACTCGACTCAACACAGATGCCGCCGTCCTTGATGAGAGTGGTCGCCGTTCCTCTAAAAACGAGTGTAAACGTAGTGAGTGGCCTAAGCCCCCTCACCCAAATCCTGTGTAGTGCTGGCGGCGGTACAATCGATCGCCGGACATGATAAAAGACCCGACGATCCCCGTAACTGCATAATTTCCTTTTGTTTTGTTCTCCTCTCTCTTCCTTCGAACACGACCGACCGACTGACCGACATCTTCCTCCTTTCCATAAGCAGCATCATTCATCGAGCCTCGAGTGAAGTGTGTGGCTCACGCCCGACAGCATCGATGGGGATTGCCAAAACCCCGATGTCTGATAACACACTCGAGGTTGGCTAACCTCTCGGATCGATGAGAGTTCTGTCAAGGTAGCCGCCACCGCTTGCGAAGACGAGCAGTTCCTCTGTCAAAAGAGGAATCGTCAGACTCTCTCCTTCCAAGCTGTGAAAGTCTCCTGGGCACTCTGTACGATCCTTGAGGGTTCCTTGAAGCCGCCTTAGTCCTTCCTTTCCTTTCGTTTCCTTTGCTTCCATCCTTATTTTCTGAACAAATCTAGATAATCCATAAGCATCATTATCATCGAGCCTGGAGACAGATGGACGAGACAATGAGGATCCGTGGTGTCTTTTGGAGACGAGGACATGTTTCCGCCGTTTGCATGTGGAGTCAGATGGACGATGACAGTGTTCCTCCCTTTGCGTGTGTTCGTACGTACGTGTGTTTGCTTGCATTAATTCATTCATTCATGCATTCACCATAATCATGTCGTAGCCGCAATCCCGTATATCCCTGTTGTGTCCCCTCCCTTCCGATTCGAATCGTCTTTTTTACGAACCCCTTGTTCTTCATCTGCCTGTGGAACCACTTTTCTCGATCTTTACTGTCCCCGCTTTCCTCGAGATACATGTGGAACACGGCAACGCTCGACTCCCTGAAATCTTCCGCAAACTCGCAGTTCTCGGCGAGGAACGCTTGCACACCGTCCTGCTCCGCCAAATATTGTCTGGTAAACTCTGTGACCTTCTTTGGCGCCCCGGCCTTCAGGCTCTCTGTCCCACTGTACCACGCCACCGCACCCTCGACCAACCATGCAAACAGCGCAGCCTGCCCCTCTGGCGACTTCAGTCTCTCCTTCATGGTTCTATCGCATTGCCGCAGCGTCGCGGTCTCTCTCTCCCCAGGGATGAGATCCCTGAAAGTCACGCCGAACAGTCTCTCCTGCATGGCAACGATCACATCGGACATCTGTTCGACCACCGCTGCATTTTCACTAAACTTTTGGAAGTAACTACTTATTAATACACAGGATGTAGACAGCACTTCTTCATTGTCTCGTTATACTCTGGATCTGTGTGAACCGACAATCGAATGTTTCCATCTACCAGTGTATCACAATCAAAATACATGTAAAGTATGTTCATTCGTTTGACAGTTGTAGAACTGATGGATTGTAGGACATCCACTAAGCATTGTTGACGAACGACAGTCTTTGTTTTCTGTAGTTCACCACCAACCCTGTATGCATGCGGATTATAACGAATGAAATACAATGGCAGTGTGTTGTCATCGAAGACTAGGGACTCGTAGTCGTTTCCTTTTCATATCACATCCAACCGAGTTTTCACCGAATTTATGTTGATTCTCATCGACCTCTAAGAATATAGCAACCCCGTCTTTGACAATCACGAAATCTATCCTTGCAAATGTAGACCCCGTACAGCTAAAGTTCACCTGGTGTTCTCTTTTGAAATCAATACCATTATCTTCTAATAGCTTGGCAACCTTTTGCTCTTCTCTTTTCTTCCGTTGTTGATACTCGGCGGTATGCGTTATTGTGTGTACAGTCAACGCACAAGAAGCAGCAAATGCAGCGTTGCATCCATCAAAATCGCATGTGAATGGTTTTTCTCCTGTATGCGTTCTTGTGTGTACAGTCAACGCACAAGAAGCAGCAAATGCAGCGTTGCATCCATCAAAATCGCATGTGAATGGTTTTTTTCCTGTATGCGTCCTTTTGTGTGTGACCAAGCCACCAGAAGCAGCAAATGCAGCGTTGCATCCATTAAAATCACATGTGAATGGTTTCTCTCCTGTATGCGTCCTTTTGTGTGAGGTCAACGCACCACTCTTAGCAAATGCAGCGTTGCATCCATTAAAATCGCATGTGAATGGTTTCTCTCCTGTATGCGTCCTCCTTGTGTGTATAATAAAATCTCCACTGCGAGCAAATGCAGCGTTGCATCCATTAAAATCGCATGTGAATGGTTTCTCTCCTGTATGTGTCCTCTTGTGTGAGTTCAAGCCACCACTCTTAGCAAATGCAGCGTTGCATCCATTAAAATCGCATGTGAATGGTTTCTCTCCTGTATGCGTCCGGTTGTGTTTAGTCAAATTACCAGCAGCAGCAAATGCAGCATTGCATCCATTAAAATTGCATGTAAATGGTTTCTCTCCTGTATGCGTTCTTGTGTGTACAGTCAACTTACTATTACACCCAAATGCAGCGTTGCATCCATCAACTTGACATGCGAATTTCCTTGATGACATCTGTATCCGATCGACCGACCTATGTAGACTGCGGTACAGCGAACAAAGAAGTGTCTCTGAAGTGTGCTGGCGCTGAATAAGAGTCCGCTGTATATTTTATACTTCATTCGATGACGCCGCCGTGGCGTGCGTGAGAATGATGGACGAGGCCGTCACATCCAATCCACCAAGGAGACACCAACACCACCTCTAGACGACGTCCACCGTCATCGAATCACATCCAATAAGTTTGTTTTTGTTTTGTTTCACTAGTTTCACCAAAATCAAAGCTATTCTTATTTTTCTTCTCCTATAGATACTTTCCTTTTTTGATGAAACAAGTGAAACAAATATTACATAGTAATATCAATATACATTAATCTTACCAATAGTTTTTACCTCGAGCAGGCGTCCGCTTGACACATTTTCATCATCATACCACCGTTTTCTAATGAGTCAGGTTACAATTAGCATGGTGATTCCACTCCCTTCATAAAAACCAACACCTGTCACCTCTACAAATTGTACCTCCGCTCCGGCAATCAATGTAATGTAATGTTTTCTCATTTGGATGACCCTGACCACATTGAATGCAGATTTGTATAGCAGAGTCCTGCTTGGTATGCGATCACCGCGCCTACTTTACCGTGTGTTTCCGTCATCTGTGAGTGCTCCCCCAATAGTATCGACATCGTTCCGCCGTTTGATATAAGATGATTTTGTGCGCGGTGATCGTCTGAAGACGTCTTGGTCAGTCAGTCGTCGTCTTGTGGTCTGCCATGTCAAAATAATTGTCCAACTCTCTCAGAATGCAGCCAACTACTTGAAGCATGAACAAAGGGTGCTTGATTGAGGTCTCTGCCTGATGTAAGGTGAGAAGCCCAAGTGTTACAGTGAGAAGCCCAAGCGTTACAGTGAATGGTGTACGCGAGTCATCAAAATGAATCCAATCTGCCCGCGCTCCCCCTTCAGAAACCAATAGAGTCTGCTTGTGATCGTGCGGTTTCTTTGGATGACCCCAGTACCACAGTGAATGCGGTTGCGTAAGATGCGGTGGCTAATGCAAAACACGGAAACACAAAAACACGCCAATTTACTAAACTTGGTTTGGTTCGAAGAACAATTTACAACAAGTATAATGAGAACATGCTGTTTGACTGTATCATCACAGACTCACATAATGTCCGACATTGTTTTGAGCGAGAAGTTTTCTGTTGGGGCTCTGAAGTACATCTTGTCCCACTGGGACTCTTGGAATTTCCGCCCCGACACCAACAAGTCTTGCATGTACAATCTGGTTGAGCGTTACATTGCTGCGGCCGATGGCGAGGTTGTGACTGTGAAGTATTCTAAGCAGCCCCATGGACATGGCCGGCTGTTTGCCAAACGTGGTGTGTCCATGCAGTATATCGCCAGAGAGATCAGGAACGCCATTGCTTACCCCTTTTACGTGGACCTGGATTTCGTGAACTGCCACCCTTCGTTGCTGTCTCAGAAGTGCCACCGCGTCGGTATCCCATGCCCCCTGTTGCAGCATTACTGCGACCACCGAGCCGATGTGTTGCAGACCATTTCTGGTGATTATGCATGCAGTAAGTTGGCCGTGTTGTCTGTCCTCAACGGTGGGCATAAGGCCGTCGTCGAAAATTACTCTTCCCAGTGGCTGGGCGAGTTCTACAATGAGATAAAAACAATATCCGCCGACCTGTTGGGTCCTACGGGCCCCTCGAACGCGTACATGGATATCGCTAAAAAAGATGGTAACACGCGTGCGTCTGCTCTAAACATCATGTTGTGTGATATAGAGAACGAGTGCTTGATGTCCATGAAGGATTACCTGCACGCCCACCACTTTGTGGTGGGCGTACTGATGTTTGACGGAGCAATGGTTGAGAAGAAGGTTGACACAGAGTCCGGTGGAATAACGGCGGAGATGCTGCAAGACATATCGCATTACATCTTTGATCGAACTGGTTATCGTATACTCGTGAAGATTAAAGACATGACTCGCGAAATGCTGGACGTCCCCCTCGCGGAGTACAATTCTAGCTTCAAACCTCTCAGGCACGTTGGAGGCGAGGATTCTGCCATTCATCTCGTGTTGCAGGACCTGGAGGGTACCATCCTTAAATGCAACAACACGTTGTTCGTGAAAGAGTACGGTAAGTGGACGAGCAACAAGGATGACGTTGAATCTTTTGTTTTCCAAGCTTGCATGAGCTCGAACATCAAGTTCATCGACGACGGTGGTAACGCTAGAAAATACAGCTGCATCATATCCAAGTCCACTGCGATCGCTAAGAACATCCGTCACTTCGCCCCTAAGGACAACTCGTTCAGAGACAAGATATGGGAGTCGAACATCGGCGTGCTCTGCTTCAACAACGGTGTGTACGACTTCCTTGACAAATCGTTCACCCCATATGAAGGCAAACCAGATGTGATCCCCCTCCAGGAGCTCTGTGTGAACCGTGACTTCCCCTCCTGTCGCCCCTCCCCCGACGTTTTACAGGACGTCATGGATAAGCTTCTGAAGAGCACGTTGGGCACTGCCGGCAAGGTTGACACGTACCTTCAGATGATCGCCCGCGCAATGGCCGGTGAGTACAAGAACAAGAACTGGGGTGTCATGATCGGTGAGAGGAACTCTGGTAAGGGTCTGCTTCAGACGATCAACCAGAACGCATTCGGTCCGTATGTGAACACTATCGATTCTTCTCAGCTCATGCTGAACGCCAGTGCAACGGACGTCAAAGCTCAGTCATGGGTGATCGACTGTGAGTTCTCCCGTCAGACTTACACTAACGAAGTCAAGATCGACGCGGGTAACTCTCGAGTCAAGCTCGACGGGGGTCTGATAAAAAAGTTTCAGTCTGGTGGGGACGTCATCAAGGCTAGACGAAACTACGAAAACGAAAGAGAAGTCCGTACGGCATCACGTCTGTTCATGAATCTGAACGAGATGCCTCAAATTTCTGCAGTGGACGTTCTCGAACAGGCGATCGTTTTCGAATTCCCGTTCAAGTTCGTGACTCCGGGGCAGGGCGGTAGCATCCCTTGGCTTCCCTTCTACAGAGGAGAGCGATCCAAGCATGAAGGTATACTGCGGTCGAGCTGACGTGATCGATGCCTTCACGTGGCTCGTTCTCGACGCTCACCGCTCCTCTCCCGTGCAAATGTCTTCTGACGTGCAGCGTGAAACCTACAGACTCCGAGTAGATGAGGGCGACGAGCTTGTGCTCGTCAATCAGTACTTTTCAGTCACAGACTCCGCCACAGACATCGTTCTTCTGAAGGATATCAATGCATTTGCCCGGGATTTCAAAATGAACAAAAAGACTCTGCAAACAAGACTCGAGAAAATGGGGGCTATTCCTGACACTAACTGCAGCGTCGCCGGTGTGAGGGGTGGTCGAGGTTTCAAGAACCTTGTCTTCTTCACCCCCGATTCCGAACCATAAAAGCAAAAGCGTTACCTTTAGTATTAGTAATCAATCCGTTGATCCGTCAGATAAATGGCCACTACTTCTTCTCCAGCCACATCCTCGGTCGTCGTACCCGGACAGGCTGCCATGTCCAAAATCAAGTACATCAGAATAAACGAAGAAATCAAACGCATCCTGCAGGAAGACCATGTGTCCACTGAAACCACGCACGATCTTATCATGAAGTGCATCCGAGACACCATCCATTTCGACCCCAAAGGACCCACCTACGGAATACGTGACAAGAAGAAAATCGCACAATACCAGAAGAATCGCAACATAGCCATAAGGGACATAGCCATCATTCTCCGGAACAATATCGATAAACGGACACTCCTGCATACCCCTGCCTGCCCCGACTGTAACAATTAATTCAAAAACTCAAATCTCATGAAACATTTTTTTTGAGGGGTACCGCTTGAGCTGCGCATGTATCAAACGACGGCTCATTCAAAACACGGAAACACAAAAACACACCAATTTACTAAACCTTGTTTAGTTCTCTTTTAACAAAGGGCCTTGTCTGGGACTGGGTCCCTATATTACTATTCTAATATCCTTAAAAATTGTGTATTAGTGTATATGTGTTATGGGGGTGAAAACGATTCCCATGTAAATACCCACATATTGTCAAGCAGAAGCCTGCTTGGGACCATTCGGTTTTCTTTGGATGACAGTCCTACGGACCTACCGTGAATGCGATTGCGTAAGATGCGGTGGCTCATTCAAAACACGGAAACACAAAAACACACCAATTTACTAAACCTTGTTTAGTTCTCTTTTAACAAAGGGCCTTGTCTGGGACTGGGTCCCTATATTACTATTCTAATATCCTTAAAAATTGTGTATTAGTGTATATGTGTTATGGGGGTGAAAACGATTCCCATGTAAATACCCACATATTGTCAAGCAGAAGCCTGCTTGGGACCATTCGGTTTTCTTTGGATGACAGTCCTACGGACCTACCGTGAATGCGATTGCGTAAGATGCGGTGGCTCATTCAAAACACGGAAACACAAAAACACACCAATTTACTAAACCTTGTTTAGTTCTCTTTTAACAAAGGGCCTTGTCTGGGACTGGGTCCCTATATTACTATTCTAATATCCTTAAAAATTGTGTATTAGTGTATATGTGTTATGGGGGTGAAAACGATTCCCATGTAAATACCCACACATTGTCAAGCAGAAGCCTGCTTGGGACCATTCGGTTTTCTTTGGATGACAGTCCTACGGACCTACCGTGAATGCGATTGCGTAAGATGCGGTGGCTCATTCAAAACACGGAAACACAAAAACACACCAATTTACTAAACCTTGTTTAGTTCTCTTTTAACAAAGGGCCTTGTCTGGGACTGGGTCCCTATATTACTATTCTAATATCCTTAAAAATTGTGTATTAGTGTATATGTGTTATGGGGGTGAAAACGATTCCCATGTAAATACCCACATATTGTCAAGCAGAAGCCTGCTTGGGACCATTCGGTTTTCTTTGGATGACAGTCCTACGGACCTACCGTGAATGCGATTGCGTAAGATGCGGTGGCTCATTCAAAACACGGAAACACAAAAACACACCAATTTACTAAACCTTGTTTAGTTCTCTTTTAACAAAGGGCCTTGTCTGGGACTGGGTCCCTATATTACTATTCTAATATCCTTAAAAATTGTGTATTAGTGTATATGTGTTATGGGGGTGAAAACGATTCCCATGTAAATACCCACATATTGTCAAGCAGAAGCCTGCTTGGGACCATTCGGTTTTCTTTGGATGACAGTCCTACGGACCTACCGTGAATGCGATTGCGTAAGATGCGGTGGCTCATTCAAAACACGGAAACACAAAAACACACCAATTTACTAAACCTTGTTTAGTTCTCTTTTAACAAAGGGCCTTGTCTGGGACTGGGTCCCTATATTACTATTCTAATATCCTTAAAAATTGTGTATTAGTGTATATGTGTTATGGGGGTGAAAACGATTCCCATGTAAATACCCACATATTGTCAAGCAGAAGCCTGCTTGGGACCATTCGGTTTTCTTTGGATGACAGTCCTACGGACCTACCGTGAATGCGATTGCGTAAGATGCGGTGGCTCATTCAAAACACGGAAACACAAAAACACACCAATTTACTAAACCTTGTTTAGTTCTCTTTTAACAAAGGGCCTTGTCTGGGACTGGGTCCCTATATTACTATTCTAATATCCTTAAAAATTGTGTATTAGTGTATATGTGTTATGGGGGTGAAAACGATTCGCATGTAAATACCCACATATTGTCAAGCAGAAGCCTGCTTGGGACCATTCGGTTTTCTTTGGATGACAGTCCTACGGACCTACCGTGAATGCGATTGCGTAAGATGCGGTGGCTCATTCAAAACACGGAAACACAAAAACACACCAATTTACTAAACCTTGTTTAGTTCTCTTTTAACAAAGGGCCTTGTCTGGGACTGGGTCCCTATATTACTATTCTAATATCCTTAAAAATTGTGTATTAGTGTATATGTGTTATGGGGGTGAAAACGATTCCCATGTAAATACCCACATATTGTCAAGCAGAAGCCTGCTTGGGACCACTCGGTTTTCTTTGGATGACAGTCCTACGGACCTACCGTGAATGCGATTGCGTAAGATGCGGTGGCTCATTCAAAACACGGAAACACAAAAACACACCAATTTACTAAACCTTGTTTAGTTCTCTTTTAACAAAGGGCCTTGTCTGGGACTGGGTCCCTATATTACTATTCTAATATCCTTAAAAATTGTGTATTAGTGTATATGTGTTATGGGGGTGAAAACGATTCCCATGTAAATACCCACATATTGTCAAGCAGAAGCCTGCTTGGGACCATTCGGTTTTCTTTGGATGACAGTCCTACGGACCTACCGTGAATGCGATTGCGTAAGATGCGGTGGCTCATTCAAAACACGGAAACACAAAAACACACCAATTTACTAAACCTTGTTTAGTTCTCTTTTAACAAAGGGCCTTGTCTGGGACTGGGTCCCTATATTACTATTCTAATATCCTTAAAAATTGTGTATTAGTGTATATGTGTTATGGGGGTGAAAACGATTCCCATGTAAATACCCACACATTGTCAAGCAGAAGCCTGCTTGGGACCATTCGGTTTTCTTTGGATGACAGTCCTACGGACCTACCGTGAATGCGATTGCGTAAGATGCGGTGGCTCATTCAAAACACGGAAACACAAAAACACACCAATTTACTAAACCTTGTTTAGTTCTCTTTTAACAAAGGGCCTTGTCTGGGACTGGGTCCCTATATTACTATTCTAATATCCTTAAAAATTGTGTATTAGTGTATATATGTTATGGGGGTGAAAACGATTCCCATGTAAATACCCACATATTGTCAAGCAGAAGCCTGCTTGGGACCATTCGGTTTTCTTTGGATGACAGTCCTACGGACCTACCGTGAATGCGATTGCGTAAGATGCGGTGGCTCATTCAAAACACGGAAACACAAAAACACACCAATTTACTAAACCTTGTTTAGTTCTCTTTTAACAAAGGGCCTTGTCTGGGACTGGGTCCCTATATTACTATTCTAATATCCTTAAAAATTGTGTATTAGTGTATATGTGTTATGGGGGTGAAAACGATTCCCATGTAAATACCCACATATTGTCAAGCAGAAGCCTGCTTGGGACCATTCGGTTTTCTTTGGATGACAGTCCTACGGACCTACCGTGAATGCGATTGCGTAAGATGCGGTGGCTCATTCAAAACACGGAAACACAAAAACACACCAATTTACTAAACCTTGTTTAGTTCTCTTTTAACAAAGGGCCTTGTCTGGGACTGGGTCCCTATATTACTATTCTAATATCCTTAAAAATTGTGTATTAGTGTATATGTGTTATGGGGGTGAAAACGATTCCCATGTAAATACCCACATATTGTCAAGCAGAAGCCTGCTTGGGACCATTCGGTTTTCTTTGGATGACAGTCCTACGGACCTACCGTGAATGCGATTGCGTAAGATGCGGTGGCTCATTCAAAACACGGAAACACAAAAACACACCAATTTACTAAACCTTGTTTAGTTCTCTTTTAACAAAGGGCCTTGTCTGGGACTGGGTCCCTATATTACTATTCTAATATCCTTAAAAATTGTGTATTAGTGTATATGTGTTATGGGGGTGAAAACGATTCCCATGTAAATACCCACATATTGTCATGCAGAATCGCCTATCACCTGTGAACCATTAGCCGGCCATCCGAAGATCCCTTTCAACCTTGCAGGATACAGCAGTGCCCTCCCACTGCCACCAGGCCAGTGCCTCTGCAAGAGCTCATCAAGGCGCTCGTAGGTTAAGATCGACTCTGCGTCAAACATTCTGCCCAGGGCAGCGATGAAGAGTGTGCCTGCCTTGCCACCTGCCGTTTCTTCAAAAGGCCCAGTTGCCAACAACATCACGTCCTTGTGTGCAACGCGATGGAACTGTGCATCATGATCTGCTCTTGCTGCGTCACGCAGAGATCTTCCGTGCTGGAACGGCAGACCAGTGCCGGGGGCAATGGCATCTGCTTCGCACATGTTGAGCACGCGGATGAGTGTGCCGCAAAAACGTTGCGCTGCCACCACCGCATCAATGGCCTCAGCTGACACCAGCTGTTTGTAAGAACATACCAATGTACCGTGACGTGGCGACCCCTCATTCATGCCATGCCCACAGAATAACAAAAGAGCAACGTCCACGGAGGGCTCCAACAACCAAGCCAATTGGTCCATGACGGTCCTCCGGTACACGGTGCCTTCGAGAACACTGATCTCCATACCAGCACCCAAAACCTTGTTGACAAAAACATCATGGTCCTTCATGGCTCCGCCACATCGGTACCCCTTCAAGTCCCTTGGCAGCGTACCACACTCTTGTAATGTGTGCATAAGCACGGGTCCCAACCCGTCTACGTAGTAACTTGGAAAAATTAACAAGGCGCGCCGAGTCTTCACGGACGCCATCATGTGCTCCTACTCTCAAATAAAGTGGGACACACCTTATAATGAGGAATCACATGGATCTACCGGCTGTAATTTCCTTTTTTGCTAACCTTGCTTGATGTAAAAGATTACATCTTTTTTTCTGTGGGCTCTGTCTCCTGCATGGGGGTGAGCAGAATGGGGCCGACTTCATGCATTAGCCTATGTTGCTTCACATGCAGCGTCATCACATTTATCCTGCTTGGGCCCAAACTATCAAAATTATTTGAACAACATCTCATCCGATCTACCACCTTTCAATCTCGCGAGACTCACCTCCTTTCACGATGATCCTCAACGATCTGGTCTCCATCTCTGGAACAACAATTATTTCAACAAAAAATAAATACTGAAGAATGCCGGAGGCTCACATCAATCCCTATTTTAAACGTGTTCACATGAACAACTCTGAAAACGGAACGTTACATCCATCTGGGGGAACGGGGGGAACGTTACATACTCAGCAAAACAATGCCGAGACCTGTATGGATCAAAGTTGTTTACACTCGTTTTTATTAAAACAATAGTTTTTTAGTTGCTAATCTGTCAACGGTAGACTCGGTACCTCCAGTGTTTTTCCAAAGTTCCACCTTCAGTTAATCAAGTTACCTGAGTTAATTAAGTTAACTAAGTTAGTCAATTTCCTGGCTGCGGATATCTTGACTGAAGACGCGTCCACCGCGATCCACAGCTGTCACGATCATACGACGAATTGTCACAGATCCAATTGTTGTTCCGTCTTTCATGTCAATGTTGATGAGATGCGGTAGCCAGGACGAAAGTCTACTCGCGCACATAGTGGTCTGATGTATGGCTTTCAACACCTTGACATTTCCAGTTTTGGCAGGGGCTTTGAGGATTTTCGTCTCCACCACGAAAAGTGTGTTGATAGCATGTGAGAATACAAGGGCGTCCCCGTTGGCGCGCTTGAAGCAGCCGTCATCGAAGACGTACTCCACAGCGACGAGGAACAACCGTGACGATGGGGATGTGTGGTGTTTTTGTTTAATTAGGTGGTGCAATGCGTTATACTCCAATACGCGTGGATCGCCGGAAGTAGCCGATGACGTCCGCAGTGCATTGAGACGGCTGACATT
This sequence comes from Chlamydomonas sp. ICE-L, assembly GCA_013435795.1. Classification (NCBI taxonomy): domain Eukaryota; kingdom Viridiplantae; phylum Chlorophyta; class Chlorophyceae; order Chlamydomonadales; family Chlamydomonadaceae; genus Chlamydomonas; species Chlamydomonas sp. ICE-L. Next base: position 27,770,802 of record JACBWV010000610.1, on the reverse strand, counting down.
CCGGCAGTGGAGGCGATCAAGAAACTTGGATGTGTCGAGACTGTCCATGTCCAGCGCCCTTCCTAGTTGGCGGACTGGCTTTGAAATGGGCTGACAAGGTTGTGTCGGCATCGCGTCGATGAAGACTCTTTTCTTTGCGCATACGTGGATGTGGCAATGACTCCAATCTCAAAAGAAGGCTTTACATATCCGTCTGTGTGGCGTGTGGAAAGAGAGAGAGAGAGAGATAGAAAGATAGAGAGAGAGAAAGAGAGAGAGAGAGAGAGGGATAGATATTCGCGTGTGTATGTATTTTGCGTTATTTGTAGATGGAAGAAAGGAAAGAAGAGGGTGGTGTGCGAATGACGCGCTAGGGAAGAGGATGATGAGGAGAATAAAAGAAAAATATGCAGGCTCGGGGCGAGGAGGTCCTTTTATGATGCCCGGCTATCGCACCTCCAGCAATACACAAGGATTGGGCATGCCTGTGTACGCAAAGCGCCGGTCCCTTTAATCTGAGTGAGTGAGTGAGTGATTGAGTGATGTACTATGAAGATGAGTCTACATGTGTTCCGCCGTTTGCGTGTGTCAATGAGTGTCCTGCGTGTGCCATTCGACAGTGTTCCGCCGTTTGCGTGTGTCCTCCGATACATTCGACAGTGTTCCGCATCTTGTGTCCTCCGATACATTCGACAGTGTTCCGCCGTTTGCGTGTGTCCTCCTCCGATGGACCAGTCAGATCCTATGACACGTGTTTCCGCGAGTCCGCAGCTGGATTCCCCTGCCCCACTCCGTGGGTCCCGCGATTCCTCTTTCATGATCCCGGAATAGTTGGTTAAGCAGACGTCTGCTTGAGACGACACGTGTCCCCATGCGCTCATGAAAGATGAATCGCGGAATCGAGGCATGGCTCCTGAATGTTGGGGCAGGGGATTCCGTATTGTTTGCAAAGATCCTCATTGAGACGCCTGTCATGATCGTTCAGGGAATTCCATTGCTCGGCAGTCATGCTTGACAGTTCGTACCTCAGTTGCTTCTCAAGTGCTTCTGCGCGCTCAGTCTCAATCTTCAGTCTAGCAACATATGCCTTATTTCGAGCGCGCTCAGTCTCAAGCTCATTCTCCAGACTATTCACTCGAGAAGCATCTGCCTTCTTTAGAGAGTGCTCAGTCTCAAGCTCAAGCTTCAGTCGAGCAGCATCTGCCTTATTTCGATCGCGCTCAGTCTCAATCTCAATCTTCAGTCGAGCTATGTAAATAAAAGCGAAGGTAGCGATGCAGATAGGTATTAGTAGAGAAAAACACTTGTCAATCATATTGATTGATTGTTTATAAAGTATAGCTTTCCACTTGTTGTCCAGAATACGCGCAAGATAGCGTTTCAACTTCCAATTACGTAACATTACATTACATTGATTGCATTATTATAGATTGAACATATATAAGGAGTTTTGCATCTACGTCTGGGGTTGTAGCTCAATGGTAGAGCGTAATGTAAGGGCAATTTTCTTCTTTTTCCCGTCAATCTCATGGTGCCCTGTACTAACAGACCCGGGTTCGATTCTCGGCAACTCCACAATTTTGCCAAAGTTCCACATCTTAAATGGGTCTTCCTCCTCCAATCCTTAGTAAATTTCCTGGCTGTGGATATCTTGACAGAAGACGCGTCCACCGCGATTCACAGCTGTCACGATCATACGAGAAATTGTCACATATCCAAGTGAGGTTCCGTCTTTCAGGTCCATGTTTATGAGATGCGGTAGCCAGGACAAAAGTCTAGTCGCGCACATAGTGGCCTGCTGTATGGCTTTCAACACCTTGTCATGTCCATACTGGGCAGGGGGGTCTTTGAGGATTTTCGCCTCCACAACGAAAAGGGTGTTGATAGCATGTGAGAATACAAGGGCGCCCCCGTTGGCGATCTTGCAGCATCCGTCATCGAAGAAGTACTCCACCGCGACGAGGAACAAACGTGACGGTGGGGATGTGTGGTGTCTTTGTTTAATAAGGTGAAGCACTGCGTTATACTTCAAGATGCGTGGATCACCGGAAACAGCCGATGACGCCCGCAGTGCATGGAGACGGCTGACATTCTGGCAGTGGAGGCGATTAAGAAACTTGGTTGTGCCGAGACTGTCCATGTCCAGCGACAAAGCCTTTCCTAGTTTGCGGACTGGTTTTGAAATGGGCTGACAAGGCGGGATATATATATCGGTCGGCATCGCGTCGATGAATACTCTTTTTCTTCGCGCAATCGCGCAATGGATATGGTATGGATTTTGCGTTGTTTAGACTCGTTTTTAGAAGTGCACACGAAACACTTGTCGTCGATTAAAGCCGCATTGAGTCTTACGCAACCGCATTCACTGTGGTTCGGTACTCAAAAGAAGCCGTGTATCAAGCAGGCGTCTGCTTGACAATCCTAGTGAATTTCTGAAGGGGGAGGGCGGGCACCGAGGACTACTTACTTTGGCCTTGCTACGGCCAGTAAGACCTTGCCCCCTAACCTGCTTCCGGTCATGGCGTAGAAAACGAATGACCCCCCCCTTGTGAGAATTAGGTGCGCTCCTCCCAAACGGTGCGCATCATCATGCGAGTTGATGAGTGTGTACCTTGCAGCACCGGGTGTGTGTGACAAAATGTTGACTGCCTCCTTCAGCATCTCAAAGACCGACGCTGTATAAATTGATCCGTTTGGTAAATGTAGGCAATGCAACCATACTGCGTTGCACTCCCACATATCGTCATCGAATGTAACATGGTCCACGTACTTGAAGCGAAGTCTTGGCTCGATACTAGAGACGTTGCACCAAAGCCTATCGGCTCCCGGCCTCAACCAACCTCGTAGACGCGGCATTTGCTTGCGCTCACCACGGAATTCGATCATAAGGCGGCCTTGATTCCGACTTGATTCCGACACGCTAGCCTGCTTTTGCTGATCTGAAGAAGCACTTGGGGGGGTGCAAGAGTTGTCTTCGAGCTTCGATGGACTGTACTTAGGCGTGGCCAAGGCCCCCTTAAAAGTATTGAGTGTAGCCATTGTACGGCTGTAATCTGTACGGATTTTGCGTTTCTTACACTCGTTTTTTGAGGCGCACAAACCCTTGTCGTCGACTAAAGCCGCATGATGACGCGCGTCCCAACTCTCTATCAGCATCCCTATCCCTCAAGGCGTAATCCAAGGTGTTTTCGCGCGCCTCGAAGCTTCACACGAGTCCTCAACTGAATTCCCCTGCCCCACTCCGTGGGTCCCGCGATTCATCTTTCATACTCCCGACATAGTTGTCAATCAGAAGTCTGCTTGAGACGACACGTGTCCCCATGCGCATCGACCCACGAGTGTAAACAAGTCATATCCGACACATGTCCCCATGCGCCTCGAAAAATACGAACCCTACTTGACGCACCCAGGCCAAGCCACACCCAGCCATGTCAATCTCAACCAAGTACCGAAGTACTCCAATTCTTCTCTCACGAACTCAGTGTGTTCGGGAGTATCCAGCGAAATCCGAAAGCTAATTCCGAGGGTGAACTCAGTGTGTTAGGGAGCATCCAGCGAACTCCGAAAGCTAATTCCGAGGGTGAGTTCAATAGTAGCAGTCATCGAGATCTAGTCATGGTTACTTTCATTGCTGCTAGTATTTGCGAGGCTTGCTAGCTCTATGGCTCCACCTGCGAAAGCATTATCCAGTCATGGTTACTTTCATTGCTGCTAGTATTTGCGAGGCTTGCTAGCTCTATGGCTCCACCTGCGAAAGCATTATCCAGTCATGGTTACTTTCATTGCTGCTAGTATTTGCGAGGCTTGCTAGCTCTATGGCTCCACCTGCGAAAGCATTATCCAGTCATGGTTACTTTCATTGCTGCTAGTATTTGCGAAGTTCGCGTTTGGATTGCGCTGGCTTGCTAGCTCTATGGCTCCACCTGCGAAAGCATTATCCAGTCATGGTTACTTTCATTGCTGCTAGTATTTGCGAAGTTCGCGTTTGGATTGCGCTGGCTTGCTAGCTCTATGGCTCCACTGCGAAAGCATTATCCAGTAATTGATTGCGAAGATTGTGCTGGCTGCGAAAGCATGAGCTGACCAAACATCCACCCATGTTCGCAGGCACTGAAGATGGCTATGAAGAAGAAAGGGTCTATCAAGATTCGGCTCCGAACTGAAAGGTGTATGGAGTTCGAGTATGTAGGAAGTTTGCCGTACATAAAGCATGGCAACTTTTGCATCATCGACGAGGATGGTGGCGAGGATGTCAACAGAGAAGGGGTTCGACTGCGAGATTTGAAGCACTCGTCATCTCCAGATTTTCGTGTCCTAATTCTGGAGATGTTTGGTATGCCTCTCCCTTTGCTGGTGAATTGCAGGGATTGCCCTGCAAATGCAGTTTTGACAGTCGATCACTCGACTACATTCGGAGCCTGTAACTGTGGTGTATGCCCACTTAGCATGGCGGCGGGTGGGGCTGGAGGTTGATGAGGTGGGGGATGGAGATGGAGATGGAGATCTATTGATTGAGAGCTATTGTAACCAGTTGCATCCGCCCACTCTTCTCCTTGTCCCACTCATTGTCCCTGTGACACTCCAGGTCTTTTGTCTTTTGTCTTTTGTCTTTTTGAATTTGTATGAGTCGTTCTGGAGGCTCTAAATTCTGAGTAGACGTTTTAAAAAATCCGCCCGGAGGAAGGAACGCCCATTACATGCATAATCGTCCGCACTGCGTGTATACCGTGGGCGAGCAGGGAGTAGTGGGACACCTTGTATTTCATGCTAAAGTGTTGCTTAAGGAAATGTGGTGCATGATTTTATCACCCAAAGAATAAGAAAGGATCTTAACATCATCATAATAATGCAAACATAGAATGGGTGATGCAAATCATCCTTTACCTGTTCTACAAAATAGTGCATGTACCCCCAATGACAGTAACCACATCGTCAATAATGTGCTCCATTATGTAAACAAATGCACAAGTAAGGTATCAATCATTGTATTTCCAGAGTGTGGCAGCGGATATCATGAGTGGAATGTGTTAATAGCCCTCATTCAAACCGGTTATAACATCAATACAGCGATTTTCATGGATAGCCATATCGATCCCCATTCGGTGGACGAGTGGCTTAGGCTGTCTCAAGTGCACCATGTCGAGACAAAAGTTGTTGACTCGTACGTAGCGCTAGAGCATTGGACGAAGCAGCAAACCTCCCCAAACAAAGTGTTTGTAATTTACATCAATGGTGGGCTGAAGTTCGGTGAGTCGTATTGTGCCAAACATGGATCCTCTGCATGTCTCACTGCGGCGGCACAATTCTGGAAGTGGTGTGACCAGAACGCAGCTAACCAACTCACAATTAATTTCATTGGACGAGACATGCGACACCCTGCCGATTGCAAGTCATGGACTGAATTGGCTAACACGTTCACTAAACTGTGATATACAGTTTGATCTGGTCGTTGACAGGGTTGATCCTATCCGGTATGATAGGAACACCCGGAAATTTGTAAATTTAATCTTACTCACTACTATTTTGCTTAATGGGTTTAAGTAAATCAGGTCAAAAAGCATAAGGCGATGATAATTATAAAAAGAAAACTAAGATGAACGCTTGTCGCTTGGTTATTCAGGCATCCACTCACCCCGTGTCTGATATAGATAGAGTTGTTTCGCGTCAAGACTGCTACATACATGTCGATCTGAACAGGGAGATATGTGAAGACTTCAACGAAATACAAGTTGATTTACCTTACATGCAAACAACTAGAGAACCAGGGAGATTGCTGGTGTTCAAAGAAAATGATTTCTTGCATGCAATTAATAACATGAGTCAAACTTGTCCACATAGTATCGAAACAGCCATCCGATTTGCTAACCTATTCGGACTACATTCAACTGAGCTGCACTTTCTTAGAATTTGCAGTAAACATAAACTGCACTTGAACAAGTATCTATTTACCGATTAATAAGCAACTATGAAATGAAGGAAATTCACTAAGGTTGTCAAGTTTAACTTTGTTTTCAAAATAGGGGGCCTGAGCATCTTCCTCATCCGGTGATACCAGGAGGCAAAGTAGTACCATTCCCTATTAATCCAATTATCATGTACAACTCCATGACGCAATGGATCAACCCCATGCCTGCCTTCCAATATCTCCCTGCACCAGAGCGGCATGGCCACTTAGTTGAAGGACTTGCAGGGCAGTCTGAAGCACCGATTTCTCCGTTGAGTTGATGACCCACCTGTGTGCAATCACAATCACAAGCGTCGTGTGTTATACTAATGATGTTATCTAGGTTGTTCAAATGGCTATAGAGACAACAAAGCAAATCATACCGGTTGTTGTTTCGCAGCAGGGCTACGGCAGCTTCAACAGCCGCATGCGCCACCCGCACTGCCTCATCAGCTCGCTCAGCAGTTTGGACAAGTGCAGCCAATGCAGCATTCTTGTGTGGCCCTCCGTCAGCGATGATGATGCCTAGCTGAGCTGGTGATGTATTAGTGAAGTCCATGCTTATTATCTGTGTGCATGAACAAATGAAAGCAGTTCTGACAAACAAGATACTGTTCCGCCGACTGTAGGCTTTAAGTAATACCGCGTGTGGCCGTACACAGAGACGTTTCATTTATATGTTCCGTTGAGTGTATCCACTTACTTACACTCTGACAATACAGGTCGTGTGCTTTTGTGTGTCATCTGTCAAGATGTCTACAACGCTACACACGCAGACTTGGCTACACCTGGCAGACACCTGTCTGATGAGAATGATACCATGTTTATTTTTCACAAGTATAAAAAATCAAGACTATGTCTAGTATATTGCTTTTGCGCACCCTATCTCTTCTGTGTAAAACAGAAACAATGGATAACTTTAAGAAGTTGGAGACAAGCATGTATGCGTGTTTCACAGTTTCAGGCAGTACGTGGAATGACAGGAGCAACAATTTTATTTTACATGGAATGGTGGTATTCGATAATGAGGATGACGCCAAGAAATGTTTAGAAATACTCGACCTGTACAAAGAGACATTCTACTTCAGGTGTACATCGAACGTGATGAATAAGACTATGTTCACGTTTGACGGCACGACAATCCACCTATTATCTGGTGCCACAATTGAGTACGACCAGAATGCTTCTCGATTGAAGAAGATTGTAGAGATAGAAAAGACGTACAAGGCAAACACGTGGGAATACATGGACGATTACGTAAGGCTATTCGGGTATCGTCCGCTCAGGAAAAGGGCATTCTGGAGCTGCTTGCTGTTATGTTTTTCTTGCAGTTGTATATTCTGTATCGATCCATGCTCTTACGAAGCTAAATATCCTCGCACGTAGGTGAGCTCATTAATAATTAATAATTATTATTATTAATTAATTATAATTAATATAATTATAATTAATAATTAATAATATATTTATAATTATAATTAATAATATACAGAACTCAAGACTTTTCAAAAGTCATCCTTAATGAAAAAGGCCGGTACAGAACTCGGTACTTTTCAAAAGTCATCCTTAATGAAAAAGGCCGGGAGTTGGGTGCTAGGCAAAAGATTCACATTTTTCAACTTTCGTGTAAGTCGAAGAAAGAAGTCGATGTCTTTGTCGCAGAAGTCATTCGGGACAGGAATTCCCGCGCTTCCCCCTTAATAAAACCAAAAGGGGTGTCCAAGCAGAATCCTGCTTGATACCAGCATCTGAATTCCACTGCTACGCTGTCCCCCCTTCATAAAACCAATAGGGTATATGTCAAGCAGAAGCCTGCTTGAGACATACCTTTTGTTTTCAAAATGGTCATTGGTAATCTTCCTCATCTTGCTTGTGCGTGGCTGCGGCATGCGTGAGTGAGTGAGTGAGTGCCAACACTGAGATCTCCGACTAAAAAAATGTACAGAATGTATATATCCAACCAACGATCGATGAACAAGAATAAGACGAACACGCACGTATCCGCTGTATGCAATGATGGTGTCAAACGCGTTCTATATAATGGCGATGACGGCTCAGTCTTCATTAAAAGGAAGGTTAATGACGGTCGCATGATGTTCGTTCCGTTCACCAAACCAAAAAATGTAAAAAATCAGAATGGAGGTGGTTGGGGTATGTGCAGAAATGGATCATGTAAGAATGCCAATGCCCCAAAAGGTCATTACACAAATGCCACATCCAATGCCAGATCCAATGCATGGATAAAGGCCGATGCCAGATCCAATGCAAATGCAAATCTCAGTAAAGAAATTGATGATTTCGGGGCAATTGACATGAGCGACGTTGGTAGGCCACTCTACACGCCCCAGCAGAAGCAGCAGATGAAAATTATGCTTGCCAAGGCCCACAAGATCGGCCGGGAATTAGACGATCGTCGGTTTGGAACTTGGAGTAGAAATAACAATCAGTAAAACATTGTCTAAAAAAGATCCCTACTAATACAAATCCTAATCGATAATCGAATATCCGACACGTGTGTTCCTCGCGCCATTGGAATGATCACGATAAATCGTCTTCCCACACCACTTGTACCGAACTATTTAGAGTTACCAGTACTTTATGTTCATATGTCCCAAGTCCGTGATGCTTCGTAGCAAGAATAATGACGTTAGTCTGCTTATACTTCCTAGCACAGACTTTGTCAAATCCCCACCAGAATCCATCTTCATCCATCCATGTTCTCTTGTTGTGCAACTGGCACTGGAGCTCGTTAGGAATGTATCGTTCGATGTAATCACTACCCCATTCAGGCACTAGGCCTCTCATGAGGCGGGCCAATTCCAATGTTTTTTGCTTTTCAATTGTATCAAGATGAACATCTTGGACCCCAGTGCAAATCAAGTCGGACGTACCCGACACAGTGATGTCCGAAGCGTAATCTGTCATTCTATACAGTTATTCTCAAATAAAGTGGGACACCCTTTATAATCGAACTTGCAGATCGTTGCTTTTTGGCAACGTTGGGGTGTTGTCACTGGGTGGTTGTGTGTACGGACTGAACAAGAGGAAGACGAATTAGAAGATCTTCGGTATGCAACTAGGGTTGTCAAGCAGAAGCCTTCTTGAGACATACCTTTTGTTTTCAAAATGGTCATTGGTACTCTTCCTCATCTTGCTTGTGTGTGCCAACACTGAGATCTCCGACTAAAAAAATGTACAGAATGTACATATCCAACCAACGATCGATGAACAAGAAGAAGACGAACACGCACGTATCCGCTGTATGCAATGATGGTGTCAAACGCGTTCTATATAATGGCGATGACGGCTCAGTCTTCATTAAAAGGAAGGGTAATGACGGTCGCATGATGTTCGTTCCGTTCACCAAACCAAAAAATGTAAAAAATCAGAATGGAGGTTGGGGTAATGCCAATGCCCCACAAGGTCGGCGGCCTAATGTCACACATGAACGACGGACTGAAAAAGAGGAAGACGAATTAGAACGGCTTGCAATGTGGGATGAAAACAGAAGAAATTACTATGGATTACCAAAACAGAGTAAAAACAAAAAAGAGGAAGACGAATTAGAACGGCTTGCAATGAGGGATGAAAACAGAAGAAATTACTATGGATTACCAAAACAGAGTAAAAATGAAAAAGAGGAAGACGAATTAGAACGGCTTGATACAAACAGAAGAAATTATGCCAATGCCCCACAAAGTCAGCGGTCTAATGTCACACGGACTAAACAAGAGGAAGAAGAATTATTAGATATTCGGTTAAAATATTGGGGTAAAACATACAATCACATGACTATAAATGAACAAAAAAGAGTAAAAACATTGTCTAACAAAGATCCCTATGTAATTCCCTATTAGAAATCCTAATCGATAATCGAATATCCGACACGTGTGTTCCTCGCGCCATCGAAATACGAGTGTACTCTCTTCTTCAAACACCAGTTTCAAGTTTACAAAGTTAGATTCTCAACATATATTATCTCACATAATTTCAGACAAACATGGCAGCTCGGGAAGATCCCCTTGCCAACATCCTCACATCGGCAATCGCCCACACCAAGCGAATGCTTCCAGATTGGTCACCACCAGACCTCGGGCACCCATATGCTACCCTGACGCCGTACAAGAGCGGCTATGCTATGCTCGGCAAGCTTAAGCCTGGCGCCCAGATCATGGTCAAAGACGCATCCGGTTACAGGCACCATGGCATCTTTGTCGGGCAGCAAGTTGTGGCACCAGGGGATATCGAAGTCCCGACAGTCGTTGATGTGTGGGGAATTTCGAAGGAGCAGGCCAACGTCTCCTTGCGATCCTACGAAGCCTTCGCTGCCAACGGCTCTATCTTTGCGGAGGCTTTGTACCCCGAAGGGGCTGCTCTGGATCAGACCCTCTCGACAAGCCTTGCCCTCGCTCTGGTCAAAGATGCTGAGCAAACCCCATTTGTCTACAACGCCGCATTCAACAACTGCGAGCACTTTGCAACGATGCGTCGCTGCCTCAGGTGTGCATGGAATTTATCCGATGCAAGGGCATGCCATCTCATCATTGACGCACAGTTTGCTGAACTGAATACATTCCCTGCATCACATCTGCCTCCCCGCGGTTTTGTAGGTATCTGAATGTTTTTTCTATTTTGGCGGCACCCCACGTATTCACTGTGCGAGTCACAAACTGAATCCCTCTGCACCGCTACACGGTGCCCGCGCTCCTCCCTTCAGAAAATCACTATGGTTGCAAAGCAGAAGTCTGCTTGAGACCGTCGACCTTATCTCTCCTTCACACTACCTAAGACCTCGAGACCATCATCTGTACAGTCGACGGAATACTAAAATGAAACCGCCTCGTGTACGGCACACCTTACGGTGTAACCAAATGGTGTAGCAACCCACGGGGCAGTGGAACACCAATACGATTTTGAATCAACAAATTGCATGTTGTTTGTGTGTGAAATGATTCTCTCTATTTGAAAGGCAATTTGAAGAGTCCGCATATGCAGACATATGTTTTAGAGGTTGTTTGTGTGTGAAATGATTCTCTCTATTTGAAAGGCAATTTGAAGAGTCCGCATATGCAGACATATGTTTTAGAGGTTGTTTGTGTGTGAAATGATTCTCTCTATTTGAAAGGCAATTTGAAGAGTCCGCATATGCAGACATATGTTTTAGAGGTTGTTTGTGTGTGAAATGATTCTCTCTATTTGAAAGGCAATTTGAAGAGTCCGCATATGCAGACATATGTTTTAGAGGTTGTTTGTGTGTGAAATGATTCTCTCTATTTGAAAGGCAATTTGAAGAGTCCGCATATGCAGACATATGTTTTAGAGGTTGTTTGTGTGTGAAATGATTCTCTCTATTTGAAAGGCAATTTGAAGAGTCCGCATATGCAGACATATGTTTTAGAGGTTGTTTGTGTGTGAAATGATTCTCTCTATTTGAAAGGCAATTTGAAGAGTCCGCATGTGCAGACATATGTTTTAGAGGTTGTTTGTGTGTGAAATGATTCTCTCTATTTGAAAGGCAATTTGAAGAGTCTTTGTAGAGGATGTGGTTGCTGAACCCCTCTGCCCCCCTGCCCCGCTCCGCGGGGCCCGCGCTCCCCCTTCATAAATCCAATAGGGTATATGTCAAGCAGAAGCCTGCTTGAGACCTACCTTTTTGTTTTTCCAAAACGGGTCTTCCTCATTCTGTAGGAAAGTAGGCAAAGTAGTGCCCTTTACTTTATTTAATAGGGTACTGCTTGTTGTCAAGATGGGTATTTTTGATTTTGTATACGGAACCGCCAAGCCGCAGCTGGGTTGTTGCTTGACTGATGGTGCCACATGGGATCAGACAGTGATTCAGCAGCTCAATTCCACTGCCCCGATCCGCGGGACCCGCGATCCCCCCTTCATAATTCCAATATGGTTGTCAAGCAGAAGTCTGCTTGAGACCATGCGGTTTCTTTTGAGAACCGGACCATAGTGAATGCGGTTGCTTAAGACGCGACACAATGCGGCTTTAATCAATCGAAGACAAGTGTTCCGAGTGCGACTCGAAAAACGAGTGTAAACAACGCAAAATCCGTACAGATTACAGCCTTCCACACTCTCTCTGTCGAACTGCGACTCATTCAATGCGCGCTAACAAACCAGAATTCGCCCCCGTACAGACAGTTTTAGGATAGATCCGAATTAGATTTGTGTTAGATGTACATCGGATTTGTGTTAGATGTACATCGGATTTGTGTTAGATACGCGTCGGTATCACACCGTGCGCGACACCCGATGCGGTGAGATGACATTTTAGAAATTCAGGCCAAATTTTGGCAGTGGAAAAAACAGTATCATCAGGGAGCCAAATGAGCGGATAAAGTTTTAAAACTTGTCTAGGCCACCGTATCTTAGGTCAGGGAGTGGCCTCAGATGACGGGGCACTCGGGCTGAGTAACACGTGCAAAGTGTTCGTTCCATATCCCGCATGATCTACAGTACTTCCGCTTGTACCTAACCTGGTCGGTGTCATAAACCTGAGCGAATCTTATACCAATGGTACCTACGTGATTGGTCGTGGGTCGGCACCTCGGGTTATATATTGGTAGGATAGGGCTAGTGTAGGATGATGCTCTCTTCCTCGTTTCCTCGTTTCCTGGATTTGATTCTTTTCTTAGGAATTATTAATTGTTATATCTTATGATATTTGAGCTGAAATTGAACATCGTCCCTATTGGAAGCCAACAAGCAAACCAGTTATATATACAATCCACCAATGATGTGGGTGGTAATTCTTTTTACTGAGATGGTCCTACGGTGACTATAGCTAGCTCCGGCTTACGCTATGGTGTCCTTAACTTCACGTCCTGTGAGTAAAGGTTCTACACGAATGTAACAATTTCCATTTCAATTTCAATATACAATCCACAGAAATCGACCTGTTTTCGTTTCATTTACATTTCCTGGTAATCTATTTTACTGCGGAAGACGGCGAGCAGCCAAATTGCTGGCTGATGCCATGTAACCTAGTTCAAGTTCATAGAAATAGACCACACGAATGGCACCGTTTAGGTGGTCGGCCCCAGTGCAAGCAAAAGGGCTGGCCCCCTCAAAATCACAAAAAGGCGTACTACCGGTATTTATTTATTTATATGGCACCGTTTAAGAAAAGCCGGGCGATGGGAGTTGGATACGCGCTCACTTCTCTGGCAGTGCACAAACAATCTTACAAATGCGATTACATTCATTATGGTGTAGAAGCTGTGTACACACAACTGGTAAATGTTTCGGACCAAGACAGCGAGCAGCCAAATTGCTGGCTGAAGCCATGTAACCAAGCTCAAGTGCACACTACTACCCATTTCTACCCAGTCAGTAGAAGACGGCGAGTAGCCTGAAGGTTGCTACACCATGAAAACAAATGTAACCAAACCAATCAGGTAGGCTTGTTAATCAGTCGGGCAGTTGATTGCACATGTGCTGTTCGGCCATCTTGGACTTTGCAACTATCAAATATATTTGGTCAGCAACAATGGGTAGTGCACGCACACGTAGTGAAGTTAATATGTATTTTGTGTTCGAAAGAGTTTGAACCCCTGAGTATGAGATATGGTTTAAGAATACAAATAATTGCAGTTGCGTCCTTAATAAAAATGCGGAAGTCTGCCAAATACCAAGGGTGTGTGCACAGGCCTGAAAAAGGAAGTAACCAAGCCCCATGGTTTGGCCTTCCCCATCACTGCTTATATCATCAGCCATGCATAGCAGCTTTTAGGCAGCTTCCCTGGTTGGCTATTCAGCCAACATCAACGCAATGTTGGGCACTTGGAAGCTGACACAAATGCACACAAACGCTTCAGCAGACACAAATGCAGAATCCGCTTTTCAGCACTGCTAGTTGCCTCGGCGCTTGCAACAAGGAGCTCCTGGGCGAGGAGAGCTGGGGGGGGGGGCGATAACCGCTCTGGAGCTGGCTAGTCAACGTGACGATGAGTCGCTGAGCGCTCTGACCACCTGTTTTCGGCACCATCGCCTGATAAACCCTACGCGTGAACCCTACCCTAGTTGCGGTCGTCATCTCCCCCTGGGGGTCCACCCCTTCCGTTGTAACCACCAGGCCCTCCTGCAGCAGAAACATATGTAGATTTAATTTCAGAGTGAATGTAGATTTAATTTCAGAGTGAATGTAGATTTAATTTCAGAGTGAATGTAGATTTAATTTCAGAGTTAATGTAGATTTAATTTTAGAGCTAAAGTGGATTACATTGTATATGAGTTCTATAAGAGTTACCATATTTGATGATTACATATGTCACTATTAAATGGGTTAATGCAGGGTTCAAGTAGATTACATTTCATGAGTTAATCTGAGTTAATATATAGTTAATGTAGATTTCATTTCATGAGTTAATGTAGATTGCATTGTATATGAGTTCTATACGAGTTAATATATTTCACGAGCTCAAATATGCTAATATTAAATGGGTTAATGTAGATTGCATTTCATGAGTTAATATGAGTTAATATATTTGATGCGTTAAAATATGTAGACCATATTTAATGAGTCAGTATAGATTGCATTTATATTTAATGAGTCAGTATAGATGGCATATTTATGTCAGTATAGATTGCATATTTAATGAGTCAGTATAGATTGCATTTATATTTAATGAGTCAGTATAGATTGCATTTATATTTAATGAGTTAGTATAGATTGCATTTATATTTAATGAGTCAGTATAGATTGCATTTATATTTAATGAGTCAGTATAGATTGCATTTATATTTAATGAGTCAGTATAGATTGCATTTATATTTAATGAGTCAGTATAGATTGCATTTATATTTAATGAGTCAGTATAGATTGCATTTATATTTAATGAGTCAGTATAGATTGCATTTAGTTATGAGTCAGTATAGATTGCATTTATATTTAATGAGTCAGTATAGATTGCATTTATATTTAATAAGTCCAACCGCGCCTTCATCTATCGCCCTAACAGATCCTACCTCGGCTCCATTTCCACATCCCGCCTCGACTGGCTCCATACCGCCTACCACACCCACCGCATTACCCATCCCTTAAACTATGGTATTTTGTCCTCGGGATCTTTCGAGGAAGATCTCGTCAACCTCCTCCTTCGCTACCCCCCACCCCCTACTCCCCCCTCACCAACCTCCCCTCCCTCCCCCGCCCTCTCAGAACACCTCGCCCTCCCTCCCGCCCTCCTCACTCCCTTCCTCGCCCATTTCCTACTCCATGTCCACCGTTTCTCCTCCCCCCTCACTTGCCCCCTCTTCCCCATCCCTTACTACTCCAATGCACGTCTCGATAGTCTCTTCGGTACTCTCTACGACAGTTTTTCCACGCAGTGGACCGGCTTTTCGTATGCCCACCCCCCAAACGACTCAATAACTCTCCTCCGCTCCATCCGGTGGGCCATCTCTTCTGCCCTCACAGACAACATCCCTACTTGTACCTTCCTCCTTGTCAGCATGAATTGCGGTGCTCTCACGCGTTTTATGACTTGGTGACTACTTATGTACTTCCTTAGAACTATCGGCTCTGCCAGCTTCCCGTAGTGACAGCTTCCCGTAGACTGTGTCATCCTTTGAGTGACTCTGTGACAGCTTCCTGTTGGCTGCGTCACCGGTCTGCCTGTACCCTGTTAGTTTCCTGGCTGCCGCCCCCTTTCACCACTGGTGCCCCTTCATGGGTCTCCCGTGCTTGTAATGCTATTCTCGTCTCCGTGTATAGATTGGCGCGTCTGTTCCGCTGCAACATCTCTGTCCACTCTTCGGAGTGCTTACTAGCTGATACTCCTACTCCCATCTTGGCCTACCTCTCCTCTCTCATATTGGCTCTCTCACCCCTCCATCCGTATCCTCAGCACCTTCCCACGTAACTCCTTCCACTTTCAACCCCCCTGCTCCATGCACCCTGCCCTCCCTTATGACTCCCCTTCACTCCTAAATCGCTCACTCATTCACCTTGTTTGTATCGGTAACCATTCGGGCCTCTCTGCTCTATCCCTCCTCCCTCCCAACCGACACATCCTTCCCTTACCCCCACCTTTCCTCCCACCTTCTACCCCTCCCCACCCTTCCTCCAAATGCCCAACCTGGGGCCCCCCTACAAAATTCCGCTCACTCCCGGACCCTCGTCCTCACCCCCCTCCCCTTTACTCCCCAACCCTCTGCCCTGCGATTCCCTCTTGCCTTCACCTTTTCCCCTCCAACAACCTCCCTTCTCACCTGCCGTCTCACATCTCCTACTACACGGACGGTTCTGCCGTTCTCGATCATAACGGCTCTACACACACTAGTGCCGCTTTCCTCCACTCACCTTCTTCCTCAGTCCACCATATCCATCCTGGTGGTACTGCCGAGATCAACACCATCCTACGCGCAGAACTCTCAGGCATTCTTGCCGCCCTCCAGCACGCCGGCACACACCACCCTATGGACCCAGTTCGCATCTACACAGACTCCCTCTCCAGTCTACACCTTATGCGCCGCATCATCTATCTTCCCAACTCCATCCCCTTTCATAAACATCTTCCCATCCTCATCTCCATCCGCCAACTCCTCTTTGGCCGCCTTCACTCCTCCACCCCCACGATTTTCTACAAAGTGCGATCCCACACCGGCATCCTAGGTAACGACATTGCTGACGAGGGTGCCCGCTATGCCCTCGATAACCCCTCATCTTGTACCTTCGACTTCTCTATTACTCACCCGAGCCACCTCCACAGCCTCCCAGCCTGGCCATGCTTCCAACCTCTACCTGCGCCCTCCAACCCACACCCGCCCTACCGCCTTCTCTCCGACATCACTGACTCCCTAACAACCTTTCTCAATACCTATGGCACACACATGACCTTACCAAATTCCCCTTGCCCCTCAGTCGCTCGTGTCTTCTCCGCTGCACCCCCTTCACCCACCACTCTCCCAACCCCCTGCCCCCCCTCCCACCCCCCAACACCTACAACTCCTCCGACCCACCAGCCTCTCCCACCCGCAACAGCCATGATCCTTCCCGAACACTCCTCTCATATGTGGCGCTCCTGCTCCTTCCCTCAAATCCGCACAATCCTAAAATTCCGTTTCAACATGTTTTGGACGGCCTCTGTCCCTCACAAACGCATACCCCCCGAACCCTATACTCAATGCAACCCACCCATCCTCGATGGATCTTGCACTTTTTGCCACTCCCATGACACATCGGCCCACCTTCTTGCCTCATGCTCCCACCCGAAGTTCGCTGCCCTCTACATTGCCCGACACAACGCCGCTGTCCTTCAACTCTATGACGCCATATGTGCTGGCTCCCTCGGCCGCTCCACATTCTATGTTGACGCATCTTCGAGAAACGCCCTCCCACTCGGTGTCTCCAACACCCGCCTACCCCCTTGGCTCCTCCCACACCTCCCACCCACTTGTGCATGCCTCCACCCTTGCTCTTGTACCCCTGTCGCCAAATTGCGCCCCGATATCCTCTTCCTTTCCGGTCTCTCCCCTTTTGACGCCCCCTCCCACGACGCCACCCTCACCCCGTCAGAACTTTCCACCCTCCAAGCCGCCCACACTGTTTATCTATGTGAACTCACATACACTTGGGACGCCCGCTATCATACCACCCTTGCCATTAAACGCGCTCAGCATTCCACCCTCCGTTCGGCTCTTCTCGCTGCTGGTTGGCGGGTCATCTCCCCGGACCCCATCATCCTCGGCTCCTTCGGTACCCTCTTCGCCTCCCTTATTCCCATTTTTTCTTCTCTCGGTATCCATCCTACTGACACCACCCGCCTCCTCCACTCCCTCCACCTGCACGCCGTCCGATGCGCACATACCACTGTGTGTACCCGCCGGCGCATGGAATCTGCTACACACTCGTCTCACACTCCTTCTTCCGCCACCGGCTATCGTGGGGGGTACCGCCCCCCCTAGCCACCCCCCCGGTTTGATGGTGTTGTCCGAGGACCCCCTTTGGAAAATCCATCCCTGCCATCGACCGAGGGGTGGATTGGAAGAGTCTGGATGAGTCGCAAACTTTCCGGTGCAGCCCGGCGCAGCCCGGCGCCGGTCTCTCTAGCGACCTTCCTCTACCAGTTTCAATTCCCTCTAGTTCCCTCTGCTGGTTTGACCTCCCGAAATCTGCGACCTTCCTCAGTTTGACCCCCCCACCCCCCACCCCCACCCACCCACGGAATCTGCGACCTCCCCCTGCTTATTTCAATTCCATCTGCTAGTTAGTCCTCACGACATCTGTGACCTCCCCCCTCTGCTAGTTTCACTTCCCGAAATTTCGAATCCCGTCAGATCTGATTCGAGGAACGGAAAACCCGAGACATTCTGCATCTTCAAATTCTTCGGTATTTAAAGCCATAGTCGAAGCCCAGGCGATCATTCCCCTGCGAACAAGCTCTCGTGCATCAATAGCTCTAGCGCAAGTTATGGCACCCGGCCCACCCGGCCATTGCGGAACCATCCATGTCGCATTTCCACAGAAGGGGAACTGGATGATCGACTGCGTACGGATGCACGAATCATCCATGACCCAACCCCGGGTCCAACCCCTGCAGGGGCAGGGGCCCCTGCCGCACGGCAACTTGTGGAGTACAGAAACGTCCATTTTAACTTCGCCAGCGTGTCACTCTTATCCACTCACCGATGAACTTGACACGACGCTCAGATGCTAGGGGTGGATTTCCATAGGGCGTGGATGGGTGTAGTACTGGATGGGTCGCTAAATCGGTTTACTTTCGGTTACGCCTCGTGGATGGGTCATGGATGATTCGTGCATCAGTACGCAGACCCTGGGCTGGACCCTCTTTGGTCGTAACCTATATGCATAGGTTGATACCAGAGATTCTCTAGTTGAGATGGCGGCCTGACCGGGACTTGTTGCAACGCTAGATTCCCTGTTGTCCGAGGACCCCCTACGGATAGCTTCATTATGTCACGACGCTTCTTCTCTGCTAACTCCCGTTGCCCCATCATTCTTGCACAAGCCGCCATGCAGACTGCGGGAGCCGAACTGATATCTGACACCCCCCTTGCTTCTCCCCCTGACAACGACGCTGCCTTCTTCCCTGAGGCAATTGATCCCGTCGCAGGCAACGGGATTTGTCATGAGATCTCAGTCAAATGGGGTCAAACCGCTCAATCCTATCCTGGTTGTGCTCATCTCTCCTCCCCATCGCGTCCGGCCTTTCTCAACGATGGCCCCTTCCTGATCAGCACGATCAAAGCTGACAACGTCGACTCCTCCCAAGCTTGTGCCCAACGCTCCACCCCATCGTTTCCCGCTTTTCTTGATGAGGACCCCCTACTGAACATCGTGGCTGAAGCTGACAACGTCGACTCCTCCCAAGCTTGTGCCCAACGCTCCACCCCATTGTTTCCCGCTTTTCTTGATGAGGACCCCTTACTGAACCTCGTGGCTGAAGCTGACAACGTCGACTCCTCCCAAGCTTGTGCCCAACGCTCCACCCCATCGTTTCCCGCTTTTCTTGATGAGGACCCCTTACTGAACATCGTGGCTGAAGCTGACAACGTCGACTCCTCCCAAGCTTGTGCCCAACGCTACACCCCATCGCGTCCGGCATTGCTTTACGAGGGCCCCCTCCTGGAGGACGCAGCTGAAGCTGACAACGCTGACTCCTCCCAAGCGCGAGCTGCTTGCTCCCCCCTTCCTCCTAGGTATCCCCCCAAACTGGACCCATCATTATATGCGTCCTTTGGGCTTGCCCAGATGCACGACACATCTTACTCGGAGGCTTCCAGTTATCATTACATTGGGAACTCCAGATCATCTGTTGATGCTTTTTATGACTTGTCCAGCTATGGTCTTGGCAAACTAAACTTATCAGAGTAGCTGCAGGCTATGATCAATAGATCATGACAGCATCTTCGAAAAGTACCTGCATAGGGGGTCGGAGTGTCTGACCAGGAGGTGAAAGGGTCTCTGCTTTCACGTGCTAAGTGTAAAGGTTGGCATGGGTGTCAAGAGTGTTAGTGGTTTTGGTGACTTGGTCTTGATAATTAGTGATTAGCATATGGGGGTCTGAGTATTTGACCAGGATGTGACAGGGTCGCTTCTTTCACAGGCACAGTGTGTATCACTGTTTCTATCACACTCATTGTGAGAGGATGGCTTGATGGTGTGGTCTGTGAGGCCCAGCGTGGCGTGACCCGCCTAGCTGTTCTGTAAGCCCTAGTTCTAGCTCAGGATAAGATGGCTTGATGACGTGGTCTGTGAGGCCCAGCGTGGCGTGACCTGCCTGGCTTTTCACGTCACGCTGGGGCTCACAGACCACGCCATCAAGCAATCCTTTCACATACCCCTCCCTGATCCATTTCGGTCTCTTGCGATGCCAGGGCACACTCACATGGCTTGGCAAGAAGCGTTTTGCACTATTTATACCTATCACTTGCTAGCAGTGCACACTCACATTCCAGTCATGTGAGAGTAAGGTGGGCTCATGTGCTCCCCCTTGTTCACTAAATTTCATCCATTATATTTATAACCAACAATCGCAGTGCACACTCACAGTCTATCATGTGTGGGACGATAGGTGAATTAACACATTTTGCATGGCTTGGCAAGTAGCATTTTGAACTATTTAGATTAATTCCATTGGCTAGCAGTCCGCTCAGTGTTTAGGGTTTTCTTAATTCCACTGGCTAGCAGTCCGCTCAGGTGTCAGGGTTTTCTTAATCCCACTGGCTAGCAGTCCGCTCAATTCCGTTGCCAATATTCTACGCCAATTTTCCGCATTGCTTGCAACGCTGCCTAGGTCTTGTTCATTAATTATGTCCAACAATTGTAGTGCACACTCACATTCTGCCCTACCTCATGTGGGGCGAGAGGTGGACTGATACGTTTCGCGTGGCTTGGCAAGAAACATTACACACTGTTTCTATTAAGCACATTGGCTAGCGGTTCATACTCACATTCTGCCCTATCTCATGTGGGGTGAGGTGAACTGTGTGCTCCCTGTACCTTGGCATGAAGCAGTACACACTGTTTATATTGTAGCACAGGCTAGCAGTGCGCACTCACACTCTGCCCTACCTCGTGTTGGGGGAGAGGTGAATTGATACGTTTCGCATGGCTTGACAAGAAACATTGCACACTGTTTCTATTAAGCACACTGGCTATTAGTGCACACTCACATCCTGCCCTACCTCATGTGGGATGAGAGGTGAACTGATACATTTCACATACCTCTTCAAGAAGCATCATTCTATATTTATATGCAACACACTAGCTAGTAGTGCACGCTCTCATTCTACCCCACATCATGTGGGATGAGAGGTGAACTGATACGATTCGCATACCCCTTCAAGAAGCATCATACTATATTTATATGCAACACACATGCTGTTAGTGCATGCTCACAGTCTGCCCCACATCATGTGGGGTTGGAGATGAACTGTGTGCATCTTGTACCTTGGCAACACTCATTATACACTATGTATGTGCAACACACATGCTGTTAGTGCACGCTCTCAGTCTGCCCCACATCATGTGGGGTGGGATGTGAACTGATACGATTTGCATACCCTTTCAACCAGCATTATACACTATGTATATGCAACACACTAGCTAGCAGTGCACGCTAACATTCTGCCCTACCTCATGTGGGATGAGAGGTGAACTGATACGTTTCACATGTCTTGGCAAGAAGCATTATACTATATTTATATGCAGCACACAGGCTAGCAGTGCACACCCACACTCTGCCCTACCTCATGTGGGGTGGGAGATGAACTGTGTACCGTGGGGTGGGAGATGAACTGTGTACCTTATATACTAATACCTCATGTTGGGTGAGGTGAACTATGTGCTCCTCGTACCTTGGCAAGAAGCAGTACACACTGATTATATTTGTCGCACAGGCTAGTAGTGCACACTCACACTCTGCCCTACCTCATGTGGGGTGGGAGATGAACTGTGTGCTCCCTGTACCTTGGCAATACGCATTACACATTACACACTATTTATATTTACCACACTGCCTAGCAGTGCACGCTCACATTCTGCCCTACCTAATGAGGGGTGAGGTGAACTGTGTGCTCCCTGTACCTTAGTTATACGCATTACACACTATTTATATTTACCACACTGGCTAGCAGTGCACGCTCACATTCTGCCCAACCCCATGTGGAATGAGAATTGACACGCATGTGCCCACGTAGAATTATATATGCACCATTTCTGACACGCTCACATTCTGCCCTACCTAATGAGGGTTAAGGTGAAATGTGTGCTCCTCGTACCTTGGCAAGAAGCATTACACACTATTTATATGCAACACACTAGCTAGCAGTGCACGCCCAGGTTCAACAAGCTTCCCGGCCTCTTGTGCTCCTGGTACCTTGGCAATAAGCATTACACTCTATTTATATGCAACACACTAGCTAGCAGTGCACGCCCAGGTTGGACAACCTATCCGGCCTCATGTGCTCCTTGGTACCTTGGCAAAAAGCATTACATGTGCAACGTTTGTATTACACTCACATTCTACCCTACCTCATGTGGAATGCAAGAAATAGAAAGGGATATAATTAGGGAACGGCAACATGATATCATGTACTCATATGATATCATATGATGCCGGCAGTCTAGGCCCAAGTTACCATTTAAATACGATATCAAATGATGCAATTAGTATGATGCCATACTCACATTTGGCCAAAATCATATGATGTGCCGATCCCGCGATAAAACATAAGGAATCATTTCACTCACTCACCCGAACTATACCCACATATATAAATCATATGATATGCTGATCCCTTGATAAAATCATATGATATGCCGATCTGTTGATAAAATAGAAGGGATCATACCACTCATCAAAATAGAAGGGATCATATCACCTGAACTTTACCACATTTACATTGGATACCACATATATACTGGATACTTTACCACATATATATTGGATGTATTTGGGTGCGTGGGCTTCTTGAGCCAGCCTTCAACAGCTCGCTTGAGCACTTAAAGTGCCCAAAGTTAATCCTTGGTACTTCTTGGGCGGAGCCTCCTCCCTCTGGGTCCCTTGGTACTCCTTGGTACTTTTGGGCGGAGCCCCCTCCCTCTGGGTCCCTTGGTACTCCTTGGTACTTTTGGGCGGAGCCCCCTCCCTCTGGGTCCCTTGGTACTCCTTGGTACTTATGGGCGGAGCCCCGTGCCTCTAGGTCCATTGGTACTCCTCAATTCTTTTTGGCAAAGCCCCCTCCCTCTTCGGGGTGGAAGCCCCCAAGGTCACCCCTTTGTTTGGTTTATTGTCGCATAGTCGTTCGCAAAATCTGGCTGTGGTCCGAGGCACTTGATTTGGATGCTACCTATCGCTCCAACAGCCAGCACTCTTCGCCAATTTCCGGCCTGGCTTGCGACGCCTAAGACTTGTTTTGAGAGTACTTGCCTGCAGATTGTTAGATATTTGTAGGGACGGGCATATCTTATGATATTGACATAAGGGGAGTATGATATTATTCAAATTGCATCATATGTTTTGGCCTATAAATGGTAACTTTGGCCTAGACAGACTGCCGGCATCATATGATACCATATGATGACATTATATTATATTGCTGTCCCTAGATTTTTGCAGATATTGCATGCAATGAATCACATCATTTCATGCAAAGAACAAAATGCTTCTTGGATTCTGACGTTTTGGTCTGACGATTCTGTAAATTCTCGGAAATTTTGGCTGAGAAAGAGGAGATCCGAACAACTGACTACGAGACCTGAATCCAAATCATTTCCTGAATGGCTATATAAATTTCTGGGTGGCCTGATTCGTGGTCTAGTTGCATGCCTTGTGGGCTTCTTGGATATAATAATAATAATTGTTACAAGGTTCTATACGCCATACCTATATACATACGCCATACCTTCATAGGCCATACATATAGAACCTTGTACCAATTATTATTTGAAGTGCCCGCACATTGCAGTTAACAATACCCCTGTGCGATAACCATGGAAACCAGGGATTTCTAGAGCACATGTTAGTGCAGATTCGAACCGGAGACTTCTTGGATATGCTCGTGTTGCAACTTCAAGACACTGATTTATTTTCTTCAAATACTATGGTGGCCAGACCACTGATTCGCTGGAATGATGGATTATACTGTTCTTCAGATTCATGGTACATGCCTGCCTTGTGGGTGTGTGTAAATTGAAGTTGGTTACATCTGCCTTGTGGGTCTGTTTGTTACCTGCCCTGTGGGTGTGTAAAAAGCCTCCACTCCCTTGATGCTCCCTGTCTTGCCGAGTTGTGCCTCCGAATCTCAGGGTTTGATTGTTACATGTTTTTTCAGCCAACTTGAACTTGAACTTGGTTACATAGCTTTAGCCAGCAATTTGGCTGCTCGCCGTCTTTGTCAGTAAAATATATTATAGCCAGAAAAATGTACACGCGAGCATATCACCTTTTCCATTTTTTCAGCCAACTTGTGGCTACTCACATCTTCCAATGCCGCCCTCCGAGCCATATCCAGGGAGCAAAACTTGAACTTGGTTACTTCGCTTCAGCCAGCAATTTGGCTGCTCGCCGTCTTTGGCAGTGGAAAAAACAGTATCATCAGGGAGCCAAATGAGCGGATAAAGTTTTAAAACTTGTCTAGGCCACCGTATCTTAGGTCAGGGAGTGGCCTCAGATGACGGGGCACTCGGGCTGAGTAACACGTGCAAAGTGTTCGTTCCATATCCCGCATGATCTACAGTACTTCCGCTTGTACCTAACCTGGTCGGTGTCATAAACCTGAGCGAATCTTATACCAATGGTACCTACGTGATTGGTCGTGGGTCGGCACCTCCAGTTATATATTGGTAGGATAGGGCTAGTGTAGGATGATGCTCTCTTCCTCGTTTCCTCGTTTCCTGGATTTGATTCTTTTCTTAGGAATTATTAATTGTTATATCTTATGATATTTGAGCTGAAATTGAACATCGTCCCTATTGGAAGCCAACAAGCAAACCAGTTATATATACAATCCACCAGGGTACTTCAAATGGCCAAATTGGCCAGCGCTTTAGCGCACTTGAAATCAAAAAAACTGCGCTTTGTAGTGCAAAAAGCTCAAAAATTGCTTGCTGCGCCCACAGGGGGGGTGCAAAAAACTGCGCTTAAAGCGCAATGGGAATCAAAAAGTCAGTGCCCAAAAGCGCAAAAGCGCGCGCTTTGAATTACCCTGCAATCCACAGAAATCGACCTGTTTTCGTTCCAATTACATTTCCTGGTATATTTTACTGCGGAAGACGGGGAGCAGCCAAATTGCTGGCTGGTGCCATGTAACCTAGTTCAAGTTCATAGAAATAGACCACACGTATGGCACCGTCTAGGTGGTCGGCCCCAGTGCAAGCATAAGGGCTGGCCCCCTCAAAATCACAAAAAGGCGTACTACCGGTATTTATTTATTTATATGGCACCGTTTAAGAAAAGCCGGGCGATGGGAGTTGGATACGCGCTCACTTCTCTGGCAGTGCACAAACAATCTTACAAATGCGATTACATTCATTATGGTGTAGAAGCTGTGTACACACAACTGGTAAATGTTTCGGACCAAGACAGCGAGCAGCCAAATTGCTGGCTGAAGCCATGTAACCAAGCTCAAGTGCAAACTACTACCCATTTCTACCCAGTCAGTAGAAGACGGCGAGTAGCCTGAAGGTTGCTACACCATGAAAACAAATGTAACCAAACCAATCAGGTAGGCTTGTTAATCAGTCGGGCAGTTGAATGCACATGTGCTGTTCGGCCATCTTGGACTTTGCAACTATCAAATATATTTGGTCAGCAACAATGGGTAGTGCACGCACACGTAGTGAAGTTAATATGTATTTTGTGTTCGAAAGAGTTTGAACCCCTGAGTATGAGATATGGTTTAAGAATACAAATAATTGCAGTTGCGTCCTTAATAAAAATGCGGAAGTCTGCCAAATACCAAGGGTGTGTGCACAGGCCTGAAAAAGGAAGTAACCAAGCCCCATGGTTTGGCCTTCCCCATCACTGCTTATATCATCAGCCATGCATAGCAGCTTTTAGGCAGCTTCCCTGGTTGGCTATTCAGCCAACATCAACGCAATGTTGGGCACTTGGAAGCTGACACAAATGCACACAAACGCTTCAGCAGACACAAATGCAGAATCCGCTTTTCAGCACTGCTAGTTGCCTCGGCGCTTGCAACAAGGAGCTCCTGGGCGAGGAGAGCTGGGGGGGGGGCGATAACCGCTCTGGAGCTGGCTAGTCAACGTGACGATGAGTCGCTGAGCGCTCTGACCACCTGTTTTCGGCACCATCGCCTGGTAAACCCTACGCGTGAACCCTACCCTAGTTGCGGTCGTCATCTCCCCCTGGGGGTCCACCCCTTCCGTTGTAACCACCAGGCCCTCCTGCAGCAGAAACATATGTAGATTTAATTTCAGAGTGAATGTAGATTTAATTTCAGAGTGAATGTAGATTTAATTTCAGAGTGAATGTAGATTTAATTTCAGAGTTAATGTAGATTTAATTTTAGAGCTAAAGTGGATTGCATTGTATATGAGTTCTATAAGAGTTACCATATTTGATGATTACATGTGTCACTATTAAATGGGTTAATGCAGGGTTCAAGTAGATTACATTTCATGAGTTAATCTGAGTTAATATATAGTTAATGTAGATTTCATTTCATGAGTTAATGTAGATTGCATTGTATATGAGTTCTATACGAGTTAATATATTTCACGAGCTCAAATATGCTAATATTAAATGGGTTAATGTAGATTGCATTTCATGAGTTAATATGAGTTAATATATTTGATGCGTTAAAATATGTAGACCATATTTAATGAGTCAGTATAGATTGCATTTATTTATGAGTCGGTATAGATTGCATTTAGTTATGAGTCGGTATAGATTGCATTTAGTTATGAGTCGGTATAGATTGCATTTAGTTATGAGTCGGTATAGATTGCATTTAGTTATGAGTCGGTATAGATTGCATTTAGTTATGAGTCGGTATAGATTGCATTTAGTTATGAGTCGGTATAGATTACATTTAGTTATGAGTCGGTATAGATTGCATTTAGTTATGAGTCGGTATAGATTGCATTTAGTTATGAGTTATGAGTTTTTATATTTCATGACTGTTCATGAGTTCAAATATGTAGATCAAATTTCATGAGTCAATGTAGATTGCATTATATATGAGTGATGAGTTTATCTATTTCATGACTGTTCATGAGTTAAAATATGTAGATCATATTGAATGGGTCTCCCCCTCCCCCCCCTCCCCGCCCACCCCCATTATCCCCCTCCCTATGCCCCCCCCCCTCCCCATATCCGTCCAGACACACACCTGGTGGAGGTCCGCCTATGCCGCCACCCGGGGGACCACCAGGGAATCCCCCCCCCCCCCCCCCCCCCTCTCCATTATCCCCCTCCCTACCCCCATCACCTCCCCATATCTGTCCAGGCACACACCTGGTGGGGGTCCGCCTATGCCGCCACCCGGGGGACCACCAGGGAATTTACCCCCCCCCCCCCCCCCCCCCCCCCTCACTCCCTATATCTGTCCAGACACACACCTGGTGGGCCTCCAGAGAAATCCCTACCGCCAGGGGGTCCACCTGGGCCTCCCTGGAAATCCCTCCCGCCCTGGGGGCCACCTGGGCCTCCCTGGAAATCCCGTCCGCCAGGGGGGCCGCCTGGGCCCCCCTGGAAGTCCCTCCCGCCAGGGGGGCCGCCAGAGAAGTCACGCCCACCAGGGGGGCCTCCAGGGAATCCACCGGGCCCACCCATGGGGGGGCCTCCAGGAAAACCGCCTGGAAAGCCACCTGGGCCACCAGGAGGTCCACCCCTGAAACCACCAGGTCCTCCTGCACCAGAAAAACAAAAGAAGATAGCATTTTAGCATGAGTTAAGGTAGATTGCAATTTAACATGAGTTGATGTAGATTCCATTTCATGACTTGGCCACGTTGAGGTCCATCCCTACTGGGAACACCACCAGGTCCTCCTGCAACAGAACAAATAGGTAGATTGCATTTGAACATGAGCTAATATAGATTGCATTTCATGAGTTGGCCAGGTGGGGGTCCACCAGGGAATCCACCAGGCCTGCCCAAGGGAGGGCCTCCAGGAAAGCCGCCAGGAAAGCCACCGGGGGCCCCAGGAGGTCCACCCCTGAAACCACCAGGTCCTCCTGCACCAGAAAAACAAAGAAGATACGGTAGCATTTTAACATGAGCTTTTGTAGATTGCATTTGAACATGAGTTGATGTAGATTGCATTTCATGAGTTGGCCAGGTGGCGGTCCACCCCTAACGGGAAAACCACCAGGTCTTCCTGCGACAGAAAAATAGGTAGATTGCATTTTAACATGAGTTAATGTAGATTGCATTTTAATATGAGCTTATGTAGATTGCATTCCAAGAGCTAATGTACATTTCATTTCATGAGTTGGTCTCCAGGAGGTCCACCCCTGAAACCACCAAAACAAGAGAAGATACGGTAGCATTTGAACATGAGCTTTTGTAGATTGCATTTAAAGATAAGTTAATGTAGATTGCATTTAAAGATAAGTTAATGTAGATTGCATTTAAAGATAAGTTAATGTAGATTGCATTTTAACATGAGTTGATATAGATTGCATTTTAACATGAGTTGATGTAGATTGCATTTTAACATGAGTTGATGTAGATTGCATTTTAACATGAGTTGATGTAGATTGCATTTTAACATGAGTTGATGTAGATTGCATTTTAACATGAGTTGATGTAGATTGCATTTTAACATGAGTTGATGTAGATTGCATTTTAACATGAGTTGATGTAGATTGCATTTCATGAGTTGGCCAGGTGGGGGTCTGACCAAAGGCTAGTATGATGTCACACAAATTGAATCACATGATACTGTATATAAATTATAACGTTAGACTAGTCAGACTACCGGCATCATCATATGATATCATATTTCCGTTCCCTACCCCCCCCCCCCCCCCCCCCCCCCCCCCCCCCCCCCCCCCCCCCCCCCCGCAGGTTCAGGGTGTTGCTGGCTGATGGGAATTTCCAGATGGACATATCAACGTACACAGAAGATGGATAGACCATGTAAGAGCAACGTCAATAACAACAGCAGCCACAACAAGAGCAGTAACCACAGCAGCAGCAACAATTAAAAAATTAGCGACAACGGCAACAACAACAGCACTGTAAAAGACAACAACAACAAGAGCAGTAACCACAGCAGCAGCAAGAACTACAGCAACAACGACAACAGCAGCAGCAACAACAAAAACATTAACAACAACGGCAACAACAGCAGCAATGTTTAAGACAACAACAAAAAGACAGCAGCCACAACAGCAGCAGCAAGAACAACAACAGCAGCAGCAACAAAAACGACAGCGACAACAACAACAAGTTCAAAGACAACAACAACAAAACAGCAGCCACAACAGCAGCAACAACAAAAACATCAACGACAACAGCAGCAACATCAACGGCAGCAGCAGCAAGAGCATCAACAGCATCAACAACGACAACAATAGCAGCAGCAATATCAGCAGCAGCAACAAAAACGACGACAACAGCAGCAACAGCAACAACAGCAGCAGCAACAACCACAACATGCAACAACAGCAGATGAAAAAACAACAATAGGAACAACAATGACAGCAAGAACAACAACAATAACGAGAACAACAACAGCAGCAACAGAAACGACAACAACAGTAGCAACAGGAACAACATCAACAACAACACAAGCAACGAGGACAACAGCAAAAACAACAACAGCAGCAACAACAATACAAGCAACAGCAACAACAACACAAGCAACAACAACAGCAGCAGCAACAACGACAACAACAGCAGCAACAACAATACAAGCAACAGCAACAACAGCAGCAGCAACAACGACAACAACAGCAGCAACAACAATACAAGCAACAGCAACAACAACACAAGCAACAACAGCAGCAGCAACAACGACAACAGCAGCAACAACAATACAAGCAACAGCAACAACAACACAAGCAACAACAACAGCAGCAGCAACAACGACAACAACAGCGGCAACAACAATACAAGCAACAGCAACAACAACAGCAGCAACAACGACAACATCAACAATACAAGCAAAAACAACCACAGGAAATCTCACCTTGTGGTCCACCCATACCCATCATGCCTCCAGGGGGTCCTCCCATTCCTCCCATGCCTCCAGGGGGTCCTCCCATACCCATGCTTCCAGGGGGTCCTCCCATGCCCATGCTTCCAGGGGGGCCTCCCATACCCATGGGTCCGCTCATACCCATCATGCCTCCAGGGGGTCCTCCCATCATGCCCATCATACCCGGAGGCATGCCCATGGGGGGCCTCCCTCCCATCATCCCCATCATCCCCATAGGTCCGCCTGGACCCATGCCCATGCCCATTGGGCCAGGAGGGCCCATGCCCATGGGGCCACCCATAGGGCCCCCCATGGGTGGCATGCCCATGGGAGGCATGCCCATGGGAGGGGGTCCGCCAGGTAGGCCAGGTCCTCCGGGGGTGGTGGCTGCGGTCATCTCACCAAGCACATCCTGGAACTGCGTGTAGTAGTTGCGCACATTGGCCTGCAGGTTTCAGTGGTAGGTGCAGGTGTTGAGTACAAGTGTTAGGAGCAGGTGTTAAGTACAGGTGTTAGGAGCAGGTGTTAAGTACAAGTGTTAGGAGCAGGTGTGAAGTACAAGTGTTAGGAGCAGGTGTGAAGTACAAGTGTTAGGAGCAGGTGTGAAGTACAAGTGTTAGGAGCAGGTGTGAAGTACAAGTGTTAGGTGCAGGTGTTAAGTACAAGTGTTAGGAGCAGGTGTGAAGTACAAGTGTTAGGAGCAGGTGTGAAGTACAAGTGTTAGGTGCAGGTGTGAAGTACAAGTGTTAGGTGCAGGTGTTAAGTACAAGTGTTAGGTGCAGGTGTGAAGTACAAGTGTTAGGAGCAGGTGTGAAGTACAAGTGTTAGGAGCAGGTGTTAAGTACAAGTGTTAGGTGCAGGTGTTAAGTACAAGTGTTAGGTGCAGGTGTAAGCCGTAGTAGTTGCACACTTTGGCCTGCAGGGACAAGTGTTAGGTGCAGGTACAGGTGCAGGTACAGGTGCGAGGCTTTGGATGACCTAGAGACCCAAGAGGCAGTAAGGGCACCAAGTTGGAAGTTGGGATATCCTACGCATCCTTACACAGATGATGATGATGATGATGATGATGATGCAAAATGATGATGATGTTAATGATGACATTTCTCCTGGTGCTCTGGGCAGTAAGGGCACCAAGTTGGAAGTTGGATGACCTAGGGCAGTAAGGGCACCAAGTTGGAAGTTGGATGACCTAGGGCAGTAAGGGCACCAAGTTGGAAGTTGGATGACCTAGGGCAGTAAGGGCACCAAGTTGGAAGTTGGGATATCTTAAGCATCCTGACACTGATGATGATGATGATGATGATGTTGATAATAACATTTTTCCTGGTGCTCTGGGCAGTAAGGGCACCAAGTTGGAAGTTGGATGACCTAGGGCAGTAAGGGCACCAAGTTAAAAGTTGGGATATCTTACGCATCCTGACACTGCTGCTGATGATGATGTTGATGATAACATTTTTCCTGGTGCTCAGGGCAGTAAGGGCACCAAGTTGGAATTTGGGTGACCCAAGTGACAGTAAGGGCACTAAGTTGGAAGTTGGGATATTTTATACATCCTGACACTGATGCTGATGATGCTGATGATGCTGATGATGGCAAAGGTGATGATGGTGGTGGTGGTGGTGATGATGATGAATACATTTTTCCTGGTGCCCTGCTGGACTCCAAATGTGCCCGCAGCTTGACAGAATCAAGAAGGACTTATGAATATCATGCATAAAGAAGAAAAGGAGAACAACTATTTTGGTTGGTTCAATAAGCAAATGATGTGCTCATCGGCGACCCCATTTTTTTGAGTGCTGCTGGGTGGGAGCTGCCTAGAAGCTGCTGGGCGTATACAAGTGTACGGGGGCACTGGTGCTGCTGGGTGGGAGCTGCCTAGAAGCTGCTGGGCGTATACAAGTGTACGGGGGCACTGGTGCTGCTGGGTGGGAGCTGCCTAGAAGCTGCTGGGCGTATACAAGTGTACGGGGGCACTGGTGCTGCTGGGTGGGAGCTGCCTAGAAGCTGCTGGGCGTATACAAGTGTACGGGGGCACTGGTGCTGCTGGGTGGGAGCTGCCTAGAAGCTGCTGGGCGTATACAAGTGTACGGGGGCACTGGTGCTGCTGGGTGGGAGCTGCCTAGAAGCTGCTGGGCGTATACAAGTGTACGGGGGCACTGGTGCTGCTGGGTGGGAGCTGCCTAGAAGCTGCTGGGCGTATACAAGTGTACGGGGGCACTGGTGCTGCTGGGTGGGAGCTGCCTAGAAGCTGCTGGGCGTATACAAGTGTACGGGGGCACGTGCGTGTGGAGCTTGCCGAGTGCACCAACAGTTGTCGAGCATGCTAAATTATGAATTGCCATATAAACATTTCAGTTGTTTTCACTGCCTTCTACTCATTGTAACTTATTGGCGAATAAAAAAAAAAAAAAAAAAATGAATTGCCATATATACGTTATATTCTGCCAACTGTATCAATTCCGGTTTATTTGTAATGCCAAATTCTGAAATGCTACCCCTGTAAGTTTCCTGCCAAGTGCACCAACTGCTGCCTAGCATGCTAGTTAATGACTTGCCATCTGTGCATTTTCTTCTGCTAACTGCACCAACTCTTATTTATTTGTCATGTCAACTTCTGAAATGCTATCTCAGTAAGTTTCCTGCCAAGTACACCGACGGTTGTTAAGCATGCTAACTTATGAATTGCCATCTTTATGTTTTCTTCTGCTTACTGCACCAACTCTTATTGTGTTTATTTATAATGCCAACTGATGAAATGCTACCCCTGTACGTTTCCTGCCAAGTGCACCAACTGCTGTCTAGAATGCTAACTCGTGAATTGGAATCTATACATTTTTTCTGCCAACTGTACCAACTCTTATCGTGTGTATCATGCCAACTGTACCAACTCTTATCGTGTGTATCATGCCAACTGTACCAACTCTTATCGTGTGTATCATGCCAACTGTACCAACTCTTATCGTGTGTATCATGCCAACTGTACCAACTCTTATCGTGTGTATCATGCCAACTGTACCAACTCTTATCGTGTGTATCATGCCAACTGTACCAACTCTTATCGTGTGTATCATGCCAACTGTACCAACTCTTATCGTGTGTATCATGCCAACTGTACCAACTCTTATCGGGTGTATCATGCCAACTGTACCAACTTATCGTGTGTATCATGCAACTGTACCAACTCTTATCGTGTGTATCATGCCAACTGTACCAACTCTTATCGTGTGTATCATGCCAACTGTACCAACTCTTATCGTGTGTATCATGCCAACTGTACCAACTCTTATCGTGTGTATCATGCCAACTGTACCAACTCTTATCGTGTGTATCAATGCCAACTTACAACTCTTATCGTTTGTATCATGCCAATGTAACCACTCTTATCGGGTGTATCATGCCAACTGTACCAACTCTTATCGTGTGTATCATGCCAACTGTACCAACTCTTATCGTGTGTATCATGCCAACTGTACCAACTCTTATCGTGTGTATCATGCCAACTGTACCAACTCTTATCGTGTAATCATTCCAACAGACCAACTCTTATCGTGTATCATGCCAACTGTACCAACTCTTATCGTGTGTATCATGCCAACTGTACCAACTCTTATCGTGTGTATCATGCCAACTGTACCAACTCTTATCGTGTGTATCATGCCAACTGTACCAACTCTTATCGTGTGTATCATGCCAACTGTACCAACTCTTATCGTGTGTATCATGCCAACTGTACCAACTCTTATCGTATGTATCATGCCAACTTTTGAAATGATACCCCTGTACGTTTCCTGCCAAGTGCACCAACTGATGTGTAGCATGCTAACTTATGAATTTCCATCTACATGTTTTCTTCTGCCAACTGCACCAACTGATGTGTAGCATGCTAACTTATGAATTTCCATCTACATGTTTTCTTCTGCTAACTGCGCCGACTGATGTGTAGCATGCTAACTTATGAATTGCCATTTTCATGTTTTCTTCTGCTAACTGCACCAACTGATGTGTAGCATGCTAACTTATGAATTGCCATCTACATGTTTTCTTCTGCTAACTGCACCAACTGATGTGTAGCATGCTAACTTATGAATTGCCATCTACATGTTTTCTTCTGCTAACTGCACCAACTGATGTGTAGCATGCTAACTTATGAATTTCTATCTACATGTTTTCTTCTGCTAACTGCACCAACTGATGTGTAGCATGCTTACTTATGAATTTCCATCTACATGTTTTCTTCTGCTTACTGCACCAAGTCTTATTTATTTGTCATGTCAACTTCTGAAATGCTATATCGGTAAGTTTTCCGCCAAGTGCACCGACGGTTGGTAAACATGCTAACTTGTGAATTGCCATCTATATGTTTTCTTCTGCCAGATTTACCAAGTCTTATTTATTGATGTAAATAATAATAATATATTAAATCATGCCAACTTCTGAAATGCTATCTTAGACAGTTTTCTGCCATGTGCACCAACTTTTGCCTAGCATGCTAACTTATGCATTGTTATGATTATTATGAATCATTATTATGCATTGTCATCATGGGTGGGTGCTGTTGGCTGGAAGCTGCTTTTATTCCTGGGCCGAGGGTTCCTTGATAGATCGCGATGGAATTGTTATGTGTGTGTTGCAGGAGAGAGAGAGAGGAGAGAGAGAGAGAGAGAGAGAGAGAGAGAGAGAGAGAGAGAGAGAGAGAGAGAGAGAGAGAAAGGAGAGGAGAGAGAGGAGAGAGAGAGAGAGGAGAGAGAGAGAGAAGAGGAGAGAGAGAGAGAGAGAGAGAGAGAGAGAGAGAGAGAGAGAGAGAGAGTACCTTGTGCTTGTAGCCTGTGTTGTGCTGCTTTCGAACTGCAGGCTGTAGGGACAGAAAGGGAAGGCAGTGCGAGTGATGGTGAAAAAGGATGTGTGATATGAGTGAAGGTGACACAGGATGTGTGATGTGAGTGATGGTGACACAGGACATGTGATATGAGTGATGGTGACACAGGATGTGTGATATGAGTGATGGTGACACAGGATGTGTGATATGAGTAATGTTGACACAGATTGTGTGGTATAAGTGAAGGTGACACAGGATGTGTGATATGAGTGATGGTGACACAGGATGTGTGATATGAGTGATGGTGACACAGGATGTGTGATATGAGTGATGGTGATACAGGATGTGTGATTTGAGTGATGGTGACTCAGGATGTGTGATATGAGTGATGGTGATACAGGATGTGTGATATGAGAGCCACCCTGGCAAGCTTTGATCACACAGACGGGGTGATATGAGTGCTAAAATGAAAAGTGAGGATGATAAAGAAGGGGTACTGGAAGCGCCACACTTGCTAACTATGATGACACAAAACGGATCGTATGAGTGCCAACATGAGAAGTGATGGTGATATGCAAGGGGTACTGGAAGAGCCACACTAGCAAACTATCATGACACACAACGGGTTGTATGAGTGCCAACATGAGAAGTGATGGTGATAAAGAAGGGGTACTATAAGTGCCACACTAGCAAACTATGATGACACAAGACGGGTTGTATGAGTGCCAACATGAGAAGTGATGGTGAAAAAGAAGGGGTACTATAAGTGCCACACTAGCAAACTATGATGACATAAAAGAGGAGATATGAGTGCCACTCTGAAAAGTGAAGGTTGCCCAAAATAGGTGCCATGAGAGCCACATTGACAAGCTATGTTAACACAAAAGAGGTAATGTGAGTGTCACAATGACAAGAGATGGTGATAAAGCAAGGGTGTGATGAATGGCTTCATGGCATGGGCACATCAGTAGACTGTGTACAAAATAACGATCGCATTCTGTGCTGAAGAGTGTGATGTGGTAGTGTATTACCACCAATGTTCACGATGAACAGCAAGGCTGATGGGCCATGGAAATCTAGTGACAGTCATGAAAGCCTCAAGCAGCACACACTAGGAAGAAAGAGTGCCAGTACTACTGTCAGCTGCGTCATACTTGGCTGAGTGCCATCAGGGGTGAAATAGGGGGTTCCCGAATTGCCTAACACACGAGGAAAGGTTGGAAGAAAGACGCCAGGTGCCCAATCGCACTTACAGAGTCATGTGTTAGGTACGTATCGCAGTAATCGCAGTAGTAGCGAGGCATCGCTGCTTCTAGATCTCAGAATGGCTAATCGAGCCCAGTAACGCAGCGAGTGGTAGGGGAAAAGGAGCTCAATCTAGAAACCTATGCTGAAAGCTTCAATTATTCTTGGATTATAGCTACAGGAGGCAAATATGCTGCTCCGAAAGACCGCTCGCATCAGAGACCTGTCGTGATCGCCATGAATCAATTCGCGCCCAGCGTCTGTACCGCCTCTCTCTGGAGACGGCCCCAGGCAGGCAGTACTAGAGTCTGATGGTCTGAGCGCACAGGGCTGAGCCAGCGAAGACCCTAGCTGGCTGGCTGGCACAATTGTCCCACGCGTGATTGTTTTTGTATCTTCCCCGTGCACATCTTTTCAATTCAATTTGTGCATCAATTTGAATCCCAGTCGGCTGATTACCTCCAACCTCTGCTTATATTTTGTTTATCATTCCTGTCTTTGTACATACGCAGTTTGGGCCTTATCCTCCGACCGATTCCTCTCGAGGCGAGACACTTTGGTTCTCTCCTGTCCCTATCAACTTCTTCCTAAGCTAATAAACTTAGGGCGCCATGGTGAGATCCGCTGCGGAATGCTGAAACTGAATTTTCGAGATGTGAAATGTCAAAAAAACCATCCTCTGCACCCCACAGCACAAGGCCATGGGCGACGATGATCCCTACAAGCTGCAGGCCAAGCAGTTTGGTTCGTCTATGAGCACTATCGCGCATGCGCAAGTAGTGCAGGCAGCTGTCAACAATTACAAGAAGGTAAGATCCGCGCAGATGTTGGCCAGCCCAGTTAAACCAGCAGACAACAGTTCCGAAAGCATCGCGATTGTTATCCTGGTTCACTGGGTCGCGGGTC
This sequence comes from Chlamydomonas sp. ICE-L, assembly GCA_013435795.1. NCBI lineage: Eukaryota > Viridiplantae > Chlorophyta > Chlorophyceae > Chlamydomonadales > Chlamydomonadaceae > Chlamydomonas > Chlamydomonas sp. ICE-L. The sequence continues at coordinate 27,733,767 of JACBWV010000610.1, read as the reverse complement.
GCTCCATGTCGTCCCCAGGATGACCCTAGCAGTAGCATGAAGCGTTGCCATAACACTTCCATCAGCTCTGCTGCTCTTGTTCACTAGGGGACAACATCTCCCAGATCTTGATTTTGCGTGCTGTGCTATTCTCTCTAGCCATGTGCAAGCTCAAACATCATGGTGACTGCATGCTAGCTGCAAGTGGGAAAGAACTTATGATTGAAGTGACAGTGCTAACTAACTAACTTATGATTGAAGTGACAGTGCTAACTAACTAACTTATGATTGAAGTGACAGTGCTAACTAACTAACTTATGATTGAAGTGACAGTGCTAACTAACTAACTTATGATTGAAGTGACAGTGCTAACTAACTAACTTATGATTGAAGTGACAGTGCTAACTAACTAACTTATGATTGAAGTGACAGTGCTAACTAACTAACTTATGATTGAAGTGACAGTGCTAACTAACTAACTTATGATTGAAGTGACAGTGCTAACTAACCTTCCTGTGCAACTGTTAGGCACTTGCTTCCGACGAAATATGCATCATCCAATATTCCATGTGCAACATGCTCTATCCAGCATGTGGCAAGAAGTAGGCAGTATGCAGCATTCACTATATTGCATGTGGCAAGAAGCAAGCAGCATACTTCATGGTGCATGGCGTGTTCTACATCCTGCATGCAACACACTGTATGGTACCAGGGTACTTCAAATGGCCAAATTGGCCAGCGCTTTAGCGCATTTGCAAACAAAAAAACTGCGCTTTGTAGTGCAAAAAGCGCAAAAATTGCTTGCAGCGCCCACAAGGGGTTGCAAAAAACTGCGTTTAAAGGGCAGAGGGGGTCCAAAAGTCAGCGCTCAAAAGCGCAAAAGTGCGCGCTTTGAATTACCCTGTATGGTACATGCTGCAGCCTGCCTGTTGCTTGCGTGCTATCCAGCATGTAGCAAGAGGTACGCAATATGCAGCATCACTATGCTGCATGTGGCAAGGAGAATGCTACATGATGCATGGCGCTGTCTACATCCTGCATGCAGCACACAACATGGTACACCCCACACACACCTCCCCCCCCCCCCCCCTCGCCCCCCCTTAGGCGATGATGGGTGCAGAGTCCACCCCTTAGGAGATGATGGATTCAGAGTCCAACAAGCCAGCGACCATTACCGAGCAGTTTGATATCAACAGGCTGGTGGACGAGGACAACGAGCTTGACAAGATCCATGCCGCTCGCACAAATTTTCCCTCCTCCACATACATACACACACACACATACACTCAGACCCCCCCCACCCCCCCACCCCATCTCCCCACCCCCACACACACCCCTTAGGAGATGATGGATTCAGAGTCCAACAAGCCAGCCACCATAACCGAGCAGTTTGATATCTACGGGTTGGTGAATGATGACGACGAGCTTAACAAGATCCATGCTGATCACATTGCACAACTCCAGGAGTAAATTTGCCCCCCTCCACACACACACACACACACACACCTCCCCACCCCAACCAACACTACACAACCCACCCCTCACCCCTCCGTTAGGAGATGATGGATTCAGAGTCCAACAAGCCACCATTACTGAGCAGTTGGATATCAATGGGCTTGTGGACAAGGATGAGGAGCCGAGCAAAAAGAGAATTCACGTCAATTTGACCCCCCCCCCCCCCCCCCCCGCACACACACACACACACACACACCTCCCCCCCCACCCCCGTTAGGAGATGATGGATTCAGAGTCCAACAAGCCAGCCACCATAACCGAGCAGTTTGATATCAACGGGTTGGTGAATGAGGACGACGAACTTAACAAGATTCATGCCGATCGCATCGCACAGCTCCAGGAGGAGAAGGAGAAGAGGGCGAAGAAGGTGTTTGCAGGCCACGGCACCGTGACCGAAATCCAGGAGGGCGAGTTCTTGGAGATCGTGACCAAGACAGCTGAGGTTGTATGTCACTTCTTCCACCCAGACTTTGAGCGTTGCAAGCTGATGGACAAGCACATCGCCAGGCTGGCGCCTAGATTCTTTGAGACACGATTCATTAAAGTGAATGCACAGGTGAGTGGTTGCAGTAACAAAGGCGGGAGATGGAGGAATGGAGTGCCTGTGCAGTGGTGGTGTGTGTGTGGGGGGGGGGGGGGGGGTTCTCTTGGGGGTGTTCTTGGTGGTGGTTTGGGACTGTGAGCTGATGAATAAGCACATTGCCAGGCTGGCGCCACGGTTCTTTGAGACATGATTCATTAAAGTGAATGCGCAGGTGAGTGGTTGCAGAAACAAGGGCGGGAGGTGGAGGAATGGAGTGCCCGTGCAGTGGTGATGTGTGTGGGTGTGGGTGTGTGTGTGGGGGGGGGGGGGTTCTCTTGGGATTGTTCTTGGTGGTGGTTTGGGACTGTGAGCTGATGGACAAGCACATTGCCAGGCTGGTGCCACGGTTCTTTGAGACACGATTCATTAAAGTGAATGCACAGATGCGTGGTTGCAGTGACACAGGCGGTTGGTTGGTTGGTTGCAGTCACACTGGCGGTTGGTTGGTTGGTTGCAGTCACACATGTGGTTGGTAGGTTGGTTGGTTGCAGCCACGCAGGCAGTTGGTTAGTTGCAGACTCACAGGCAGTTGGTTGGTTGGTTGCAGTCACACAGTCGGTTGGTCGGTTGGTTGCAGTCACACTGGCGGTTGGTTGGTTGGTTGCTGTCTCACAGGTGGTTGGTTGCTGTCACACAGGTGGTTAGTTGGTTGGTTGCAGTCACACAGTTGGTTGCAGTCGCACAGTTGGTTGGGTGGTTGGTTGCAGTCACATAGGTGGTTGAGTGGTTGGTTGCAGTCACACAGGTGGTTGGGTGGTTGGTTGCAGTCACACAGGTGGTTGGGTGGTTGGTTTGCTGCAGTCACACAGATGGTTGGTTGGTTAGTTGCAGTCACACATGTGGTTCGTTGATTGGTTTGTTGGTTGCAGTCACACAGGCGTTTTTTGTTGGTTGGTTGGTTGGTTGCAGACACACAGGTGGTTGGTTGGTTGGTTGCAGTCAAACAGGCGGTTGGTTGGTTGAAGTCACACAGGCAGGACAGGCACACCCACACATACACACCCATCCACACACCCATTCACACACCCTTCCACACACCCACACCCACAAGTATTGCTCCAAGTGCTCCAAGTGATCCCTCCCAGCTGCCCTCTCGTTGCCGAGTTGCCCCTTCTCCATCAAAACTATAAGTGCACATTCCAATTTGAATGTTTTCAGCGATCGAAGTGTTATACAAAGTGTTTTGTCACCCTGCTCCCCACCCACACCTACACACACACACACCTACACACACACACACCTACAAACACACCTACACACCCACCCACACACCTACCCCCTCGTTGCAGGATTGCCCCTTCTTCACTGTCAAGCTCGAGATCAAGGTTCTTCCATGTGTCACACACACCTACACACACACCTACACACCCACACCTACACACACCTACTCACCCTGCTGCCTCTTTGTTGCAGGATTGCCCCTTCTTCACTGTCAAGCTTGATATCATGGTTCTTCCCTTTGTCTCCCCCACACACACCTCCTCCTACACACCCACCCACCCACACCCACCCACACCTCCACCCCTGCACACACACATACACACACGCACACACATACACACACGCACACACCTTCACACACACATACACACACACATACGCACGTACACACCCTGCTGCCCCCTTGTTCTTGGATTGCCCCTCTTCGCTGTCAAGCTTGACATCAAGGTTGCCCTGTGTCTCCCACACTTGCCCCCAAAAAAAAAATAAAAAAAACCAAAACAAGAAAAAAAGAAAAACACAAAAAAAAAAAAATAAAAAAAAAATAAAAATATAACACAATCAAAAAAAAAAAAAGAAAAATAAAAAACAAAACAAAAAAAACAAAAAAAAAAAATAAAAAAAAAAAAAAAAAAAACAATAAAAAAACAAAAACCAAAAACAAAAAGAAAAAAAACAAAAAAAAAAAAAAAGAACATAAAAAAACAAAAAAAATAAAACTAAAACAAAAAAAGAAGAACAAACCCCCCCCTCCCCCCCCCCCCCCCCCCCCCCCCCCCCCCCCCCCCCCCCCCCCCCCCCCCCCACACACAACACACCAACACACACACACACACACACACACACACACACACAAGTATAGCACCAAGTGCTCAAAGTGTTCACACCCTGCTGCCTCTTCGTTCGGATTGCCCCTTTCACTGCCAAGCTTGACATAAGGTTCTTCCATGTGTCTCCCACACCTGCACACACACCTACATACCCATACACACACACACACACCTACACACACACACACACACACAAGTATAGCACAAAGTACTCAAAGTGTTCACACCCTGCTGCCTCTTTGTTGCAGGATTGCCCCTTCTTTACTGCCAAGCTTGAAACCAAGGTTCTTTCATGTGTCTCCCACACCTACACACACACACCTACACACACACACCTACACACACACCTACACACACACCTACACACACACACCTACACACACACACCTACACACACACACCTACACACACACCTACACACACACCTACACACACACACCTACACACACACCTACACACACACACCTACACACACACCTACACACACACCTACACACACACACCTACACACACACACCTACGCACACACACATACACACACACATACACACACACAGCTACACCCACACAGCTACACCCACACAGCTATACCTACACACACACACCTACACACACACACACACCTACACACACCTACTCACCCTGCTGCCCTCTTGTTGCAGGATTGCCCCTTCTTCACTGTCAAGCTTGAAATCAAGGTTCTTCCACGTGTCACCCACACCTGCACACACACACCTACACGCCCACAAGCCCACACCTACACCTACCTACACCTACACCCCCCCCCCCCACACACACACACACCCTCGTTGCAGGATTGCCCCTTCTTCACTGCCAAGCTTGAAATCAAGGTTCTTCCCTTTGTCTCCCACACCTACCTACATACACACACACAATTATAGCACCAAGTACTCAAAGTGTTCACATCCTGCTGCCCTCTTTGTTGCAGGATTGCCCCTTCTTCACTGTCAAGCTTGAAATCAAGATTCTTCCATGTGTGGTCGTCTTTAAAGCCGGTGTTAGCGTCGATAGGATCATTGGATTTGATGAATTGGGGGCCAAAGACGGAATGACATTCGAGACAATCGCCTTAGGTAGGGAGACCTCTCTGAAGTGCATATGTAATGTGTGTATGGCCTTGGTTAGACTTTATTTTGTATTTTTCCCCGTTTCCCATGTGTTATCTTTTCTAGAGATGTTGTGTTATCGCTTCTAGGGATGAGCTTAGTGTTGATTGGATCGTCTGTTTTGATGAATTGGGGGCCAAAGACGGAATGACATTCGAGACAATCGCATCAGGTAGGGAGACCTGGGTGTGGTGTGTGGGTAATCTACATATGTATGTATTGTCTTCATCTGGCTATTATTATCATCTTTTTGGCTTTTTTGCCCGCCACTTTTCGGCTCAATCTGCTTTATGTTTTTGGCGGAGCCCCCTGTTCAAGGGACGGGAGCCCCCATGTTTACCCATTTGTCCGTCCGACCGAAACATTTCTTGAAGCCTGACACGTCATCCAACGGTCGCGTAACTAACTCGCTTCGGTCAGCTCCATGGTTGCCACCTTCCGTTCCGTTGCCAGCACACTCAGCCAATTTTCCGCGTCGCTTGCGACGCTGCATAGGACTTGTCCGGCTTTTAGCATGCGTTCTCGGGCTCTTTGACTTGCCACTTTTCGGCTTAATCTGCTTTATATTTTCCCGCTTTTAGCATGCGTTCTCGAGTCTAGAAATGTTGTGTTATCGTTTCTATTGATGTTGCTAGTGTTGATTGGATCATCGTTTTTTTTTATGAATTTGGGGGTAAGGACGTTATTACCTTCAAGACATTTGTATTATTAGGTAAGGAGACCTGTGTGAAGTGCATGTGTCATGTGCGTAAAGCCTTGATTTGACTTTTATTTTTATTGTTATGCCGTTTCCCATGCGTTATCTTGTCTACGGATGTTGTTGGTGTCGATAGGATCATCGGTTTTGATGAATTGGGGGGCAAGGACGTTATTACCTTAAGAGATTTGTATTAGGTTAGGAGACCTGGGTGAAGTGCATATGTCATGTGTGTAGGGAACGGCGAATCGTATGATGTTTACCAAAGACGAGTATGATATCATATGATATCATACACAAATCATATGATTTTATACCATATGATATGATGCCCCAGGCCAAAGTTACCTAGTCAGACACTCAGACCGCCGGCATCATACGATATTAAATGATGACATGACATCGTATGATATCATATTGCCGATCCCTACATGTGTGTAAGGCCTTGATTTGACTTGTTCTCTCCACCATGCACACACACACACACCCAATCTCCAGTCCCCAAACCCAATCCACCTTGCTCACACACACACAACCTCCAGTCCCCAAACCCACAGCATCACTATCCACCTTGCACACACACACCCAATCTCCAGTCCCCAAAACCAATCTACCTTGCTCACACACACACAACCTCCAGTCCCCAAACCCACATAAACACCCACACCTCTCACACACACGCATCACGATCAACACATCACAATCAACACATCACTCCCCACCATGCAGAGAACCGGCTGCTAGCTAGCGGCGTGATAACCCACCACCACGCATACACAATCTCCAGTCTCCAAACCCACATGAACACACACACACACCTCTCTCTCTCACACACACACACACACAATCTCCAGTCCCCAAACCCACATGAACACACACACACCTCTCACACACACACACACACACACAATCTCCAGTCCCCAAACCCACATGAACACACACACACACACAATCTCCAGTCCCCAAACCCAATCCACCTTGCTCACACACACACAACCTCCAGTCCCCAAACCCAATTCACCTTGCTCACACACACACAACCTCCAGTCCACAAACCCACATAAACACCCACACCTCTCACACACACCTAACACACACATCACAATCAACATCACTCTCCACCATGCAGAGAACCGGCTGCTAGCTAGCGGCGTGATCACCCCACCACAAGCAATGGACGATCCTGAAGATTCAGGCGTGGCAAAGGCAACCAAGCTGCGACGTGGTTTCGGAAACGTTGCAAAAACTGCCTCAGACGAGGACTCTGACTTTGACGAGTGCTAGGTCGTGGTTTCGGAAGCATCGCTTAGACTGCCTCAGATGGGGACTTTGATTTTGAAGTGCTAGGCCCGAGGATGCAGGCGTGGATGCAGGCGTGGCAAAGGCATCCAAGCTGCGACGCGGGTTTGGAAACATTGCAAAAACAGCCGTAGACCAGGACTCTGATTTTGAAGAGTGCTAGGCCTGAGGATGCAGGCGTGGCAAAGGCATCCAAGCTGCGACGCGGGTTTGGAAACATCGCCAGAACAGCCTCAGATGGGGCCTCTGATTTTGATGAGTGCTAGGCCTTGGAACCTAGAGGGGCGTAGTGAACAACTACATCATATAAATAAAATAAATAAATAGCACGCCTTATTGCAAGGCTTGAGGTTGAGGGGGCCAGCTCGTTGGCTTGCACTGGGGCCAACCGCGAGAAACATGTCATATATATAGGGGGGGGGGGGGGGGGGGGGGGGGGCCTAAATATTAGGAACAATTATAGATCAACAAGTGCAGCAGCTATGGTTGGTCTGTCGCACACTTTTTGTGGCGCGTCGCAAATTGAGCGACTTGGTGCAACTCCAGTGCGCAGGGAATATGTCAGGGGGGCAGGGAATATGTCAGGAAAGGGGGGCAGGGAATATGTCAGTAAAGGGAGGCTGTTTGTTGGTGGGGGTACATGGCTGGGTGCCGCGCTGCCCCCCGACCCCCACAGGCGCATTCGCTGATAAATAAATGTTTAGTTCGCCTTATTACCAGGCGTGGGGTAAGCTGTAGTGAGCAATGCCCTGGACTCTCGTGTAAATGGGGATGGTAAAAAAATGCCTGGAGGGGCGTGGTGTTAAGGAGACCCTCCCGTACGCCGCAGCTGGGGGAAATCACCATTGATGGGGATGGCATGTGTGTAGGGAGGAGGTGGTGTCTATCTCAACATAGCTATCTGACTATTTCATTTACAGCCTGATGGTTTGTATTCCCATCCACGGGTGGCTAGATAGGCAAATAACTTTTTTGTTCACGTGGTGAGCAGGTTACTACATTTTGTCAAATTAGTCAGCGCTTGAAGCGCACATACTTCAAATCAGTCAACGCTTTGTAGTGCAAAAAGCGCAGAAACTGCGCGCTGCACCCACAGGGGGTTGAAAATCTGCGCGGAACGCGCAGTGGGGCTCAAAAGGCAGCTCGTGCTTTGTAGTACCCTGGTGGCGTGAAGGCACTCATCTACATAGCACAAACTCTGAGCGGCCGGGCCCCTGTCATTTACGATTTGTTGGGGTTCAGTTCGCCAGTGCTTGTTTTGTATACAGCCCTCCCCAATTTTGAGGTTGGGCAAGTCTATTTAGCCTGTTTGGCTACGCCTTAACCGGCCAGAATGTAAAAATAGACACATGTAACGAGGGTGCTCCTTTACCGACTAGAATGTAAAAACACACACAAACTTGAACTTGAACTTGGTTGCATAGCTTCAGCCAACAATTTGGCTGGAAACACACACGAGTGACGCGACAGACCACAGGTCACTGTATCACCAACCAGGTTACTACTAAGCGCGCCCGGTAGAGCAATGCCACGCTACCTTATTGAGCCCTTCTGCGCGTTTCACGCAGTTTTTCAACCCCCCGTGGGCGCAGCGCGCAGTTTTTGCTCTTTTTGCACTAATAAGGGCTGACCAATTTGACGTTTGTTCGCTCTAAGAGCTGACCAATTTGGCAAGAAGTAGTTCGGGTACCCTGGCACCAACTCACTAAATCAGGGCCCTCGTCGGCCCGTCAGTAAAACGATTATTTGGGGGGTACTCCATCAATGCTTTTCTTATCTTATTAGCCCTTCTTGTCAAGGTTGGGCAAGTCCTTTAGCCTATTTGGCCTTTCACTGGACTACTAGAGTACTGGACGCGTTCACATAGTTCATCAATGCTTCCACCCATCCTCAAAATCTCAGGGTACAAGCAATAATGACGCGACGAGGCAAAGGAAGCGAAGCATAATGTCTCCAAAGTTTCCATACACTTCCATAATTCAAGTGAATGTTGTTACTGTCCAGTGGTAGGCCAAATACCGGTAGGCTAAATAGAATTGCCAAATACCGGTAGGCTAAATAGACTTGCCAAATATCGGTAGGCTAAATAGACTTGCCAAACCGTGATAGGAAGTGCGGACAAATAAAAAAACATAGGTGAACTGAACCCCAAACAATCGGTTTACCAAATCCAAGCTGTGTCTGTGTGCACAGGCACGAAGCCAACGTGTAAGGAACTTGCCCAACCCAGGGTACTACTTTTTTGTCAAATTGGTCAGCGCTTAAAGCGCACAAACGTCAAATTGCTCAGCGCTTTCTAGTGCAAGAAGCGCAAAAACTGAGCGCTGCGCCCACAGAGAGTCGAAAAAACTGAGCGAAACACGCAGGGGGGCTCAAAAAGTGTACGCAAAATCGCGCTTTGTAGTACCCTGAGCAGAACCCCAAACAATCGTTTTACCGACGGGTGCCCGAGTTCAAATTATTGTGTTGGATGGTAGAAGAGTGGTAGAAGATGAAAGAGTGTTAGAATGTTCTTTATACTCTGAGGATAGACTTGTTTTTTAGAAACTGAACTTTGAAACTGAATTAGTTGGTAATGACTCCAGCAGTCCAGCATGAAGGTGGTCATGAATCCTGATTCCTTTGGAGAATGGAATTGGTATTACAATGCGATAATCGTGCAGTTAAATAATCATCCCATGTGGGGTGATGATTCGATTACGGTATATTGTATAATTAAATTATCATTTTAGCACGAACTTAGGGCCCCTGTTGGTAAACCCATTGTTTGGGGCCCATTTCGTCAGTGCTTTTTCGTTTTAGCCCCTCATTTCACTGTCGGGGACAGCTCTTCAGCCTATTTGGCCTACCCCTGGACTGCAACAACCTACTTACAGGGTATTCACATCCGGCTTACGCAGTGGTGTCCTTCACTTCACGTCCTGAGAGTGGCACATTACTCGGATGTAACAATTTCAATTTCAATTCACTGAAGTCTGTGCCAATGGGGGAAACAAGGAAACAAATTGTCCATGCACTCAGTTCGTTTGCTATGTATGGTAGCATACTAGCATCTACCTGTGTTCAGCTTCCCTTGGCTCTGAGCTTGCTGGCTCTTCAGGTTGCTCACCCGCGGGTGCACACGTGAGACTCCCCTCAACCCCTCTGCCCTCAACTGACCGTAACTGAGCCCTGACCCGGCCCTGACGTATCTGAGCCCGGCCAAGCCCGCCGTAGTCCCGCGGCCCTTGATTTCGCTATCTGTCGCTATCTGAAATTCCCGAGGAACTTATCTTCGTGTACTGTCATGGAGACAGGTTTGGTTTGCTTCGCTTACATATATCTTGCGTCTACAAGTAACTGCGTTGTTTTTTTGTCTACGCGTATCTTCGGAAGGGAATATGGCAGAGCAATCCGTCGCAACAGGCGCAGTAGCAGGGGCAGCACCTCGTGATGAATATTGGACCGGCGATGAACGCCAATCGTTCGAGGCATGGATGAACTCGACATCCGACGAAAGCATCACTGCGCGTTTCGAGCAGCTCGTGCTGAAAATTCGAGACACTGGCAAGGAGCACTACCACTTAAAATTTGGCGACTGCTTCGATCACAAGGCAAGAAAGCCCCTCCCAGGCTGGGGGGTGTCGCTGAAGTTCGAAGGGCATCGAGCGGTCGGAGCAGAAGCAGCAGAAGAAGAAGGGGCCTCTACTAGGGAGGGGGGCCTTCAAGACCAAAAGCCAGCTGGGCCTGTGGAGGCCCACACCTGCATGTCCTGTGACCTGGATGCCAGGGTGGTAGAGGGGGTCCTGGGCACGGCCGCAGCAGAGGGAAAGGGGGGCCCCACCTCAAAAGATTCTTTGGTGTGGGAGAGTGAGCGCATGCGTGTGTGGTTTGACGCCAAGGCACGGCCTATGCTAGTAGTGACACCTAAGCGAGTGAGTTGCCACCTTTTATTGACACCTAAGCGAGTGAGCTGCCACATTTTATTAACACCAAAGCGAGTGAGTTGCCTCTTTTTATTTGTTGTTTATTTCAACTGAATTTGAGTACATAATATGCACTTTTTATTTCAACTGAATTAGGGCCCCAATGTACACTTTTTATTTCAACTGAATTAGGGCCCAAATGTACACTTTTTATTTCAACTGAATTAGGGCCCCAATATACACTTTTTATTTCAACTGAATTAGGGCCCCAATATACACTTTTTATTTCAACTGAATTAGGGCCCCAATATGCACTTTTTATTTCAACTGAATTAGGGCCCCAATATACACTTTTTATTTCAACTGAATTAGGGCCCAAATATACACTTTTTATTTGTTGTTTATTTCAACTGAATTGGAGTGCATAATATGTTTTTTTTTTAGTTGTGAAAAGACTTGCACCCCAGGAGGTGGGTCTCCCGACACAAACCAGCGACCCGGAGGATTCAGTTCAAATGGCGTTGCCTCTACATCATATTTAAATTAAACATGCATACTGCACACCCACCCACACCCACTACACACCCGTTACACACATACAAAACACACACACACATACAAACGTACCCTCAACACACACATCAACATACATAATATGCAAGCGAACGTATGGAGATAAGACACTGTGAACATACATGTACGACACACCCACAAACACAACTACACACACAAACCGCTACATTAGACACACCCCCACACACACGACACACCCACCCTCACACAAACGGGACACACCCTCCACCCCCAACACGACACACAACGCACCACCATGACGACACACACCACACCCACGACACACACACCCCCATCGACGACACACCCACCGGCACAGCATCACGACACCCACACCACACAGAGAGCACACACCACCAACACACACAGACACACACACCACACAGACTAACACCCACCCACCCGCACTGACACACAACACACAGAAGACACTACCCACACACACAACTACACCAACACCCACACCAGACGACCAACACCACCCACACACACTACACACACACCACACATACTACACACCCACCCACACACACTACACACCCACCACACATACTACACACCCACCCACACACACTACACACACACCACACATGCTACACACCCACACACACCCACACACCCACTACACACACATCAACATACATAATATGCAAGATAATATGTATATATACATTGAACATACATACTACACACCCACCCACACACACTACACACACACCACACATGCTACACACCCACAAACCCACTACACACACATCAACATACATAATATGCAAGATAATATGTATATATACATTGAACATACATACTACACACCCACCCACACACACTACACACACACCACACATGCTACACACCCACACACACCCACAAACCCACTACACACACATCAACATACATAATATGCAAGATAATATGTTTATATTCATTTGAATTATTACATAATTTATTTGTTTGTAGACTTCAACTACATGCAAACCTATGCTGCAGCATATTAAATCACTGGCAGAGCTATCACGTACACACACGTACTACAGCATACTTCAGTACAGTATATATTTATTATATATAACTTTGCACGGACAATGCACTTCTCTATTATTAAATTGTTGTAGACTGCAACTACATGCATACCTATGCTGCAGCATATTAAATCACTGGCAGAACCATCACGTACACACACGTACTACAGCATACTTCAGTACAGTATATATTTATTATATATAACTTTGCACGGACAATGCACTTCTATATTATTAAATTGTTGTAGACTGCAACTACATGCATACCTATGCTGCAGCATATTAAATCACTGGCAGAGCCATCACGTACACACACGTACTACAGCATACTTCAGTACAGTATATATTTATTATATATAACGTTGCACGGACAATGCACTTCTATATTATTAAATTGTTGTAGACTGCAACTTCATGCATACCTATGCTGCAGCATATTAAATCACTGGCAGAGCTATCAAGTACACACAAGTACTACAACATACTTCAGTGCAGCATGTACTTATAATATATAACATTTGATTTGTATCTTATTTAACTTTGTGTAGACTTTTACCACTTGCATACCTATGCTGTAGCTTATTAAATCACTGGCATAGCCATCACGTACACACACATACTACAGTATAGGCATCACAGTACATATCGTGTACTGCATAGCCATCACGTACACACACACATACTTCAGTATAGTATATGCTTATTATATATAACATTGCACGGACATTGAACTTCTATATTATTTATTACACACACGTAGTATAATAAATAAATAAATAATGAATATATAAATAAATAAATAAATAAATAATGAATAAATAACAAATAAATAAATAACGAACCAATCAATCAATCAATCAATCAATCAATAAATAAATAAATAGCACGCCGTGTCATGAGGCGTGAGGTTGGGGGGGCCAGCCCATTTGCTTTCACTGGGTCCAACCACCAAAAGGTAGTATAAAATACTTCAGTATAGTATACACTTATAATATATATATGTATTACAAAATACTTCAGTATAGTATACACTTATAATATATATATGTATTACAAAATACTTCAGTATAGTATACACTTATAATATATATATGTATTACAAAATACTTCAGTATAGTATACACTTATAATATATATATGTAGTACAAAATACTTCAGTATAGTATACACTTATAATATATATATGTAGTACAAAATACTTCAGTATAGTATACACTTATAATATATATATGTAGTACAAAATACTTCAGTATAGTATACACTTATAATATATATATATATATATATATATATATATATATATATATATATATATATATATATATATATGTAGTACAAAATACTTCAGTATAGTATACACTTATTATACACAACATTGTGCTGCAGCATGTCAAATTGCAGAGCTATAAAGTACACACAAGTCCTATAATATACTTCAGCATTTCTATTACATATAACATAGTGCGGCAGCATGTTCAATCTCTGGCAGAGCTATAAGGTACACACAAGTGCTATAACATACTTCAGTATTGTGTGTCATCATCATATACTTCAGCATTTCTATTACATATAACATAGTGCGGCAGCATGTTCAATCTCTGGCAGAGCTATAAAGTACACACAAGCACTAATTGAAATTGAAATTGTTACATCCGTGTAATGCAGTCACTCACAGGACGTGAAATTAAGGACACCACAGCGTAAGCCGGAGCTCGCAGTAGTCACCGTAGGACCTCCTCATTCAAAAGATATACGGTGCCACGGGCCAAAGCCACCCACCCAATAATAATCAAGATTATATCAGCATTGCCAGCTAGGGCTACCATAGTTGACACTAGTACTTGGTGAACTGGCTTGAATCATAATCAAGACTATATCAGCATTGCCAGCTAGGGCTACCATAGGGTTGACACTAGTAACTTGGTGAACTGGCTTGAATCATAACAAGACTATATCACAAGCATTTGGCCAGCTAGGGCTAACCATACCTTGACACTAGTACTTGGTGAACTGGCTTGAATCATAACCAAGACTATATCAGCAATTGGCCAAGCTAGGGCTAACATAGGTGACAAACTATAAGTACTTATGCGAACTGGCTTGAATCATAACCAAGACTATATCAGCATTGCCAGCTAGGGCTACCATACTTGACACTAGTACTTGGTGAACTGGCTTGAATCATAACCAAGACTATATCAGCATTGCCAGCTAGGGCTACCATACTTGACACTAGTACTTGGTGAACTGGCTTGAATCATAACCAAGACTATATCAGCATTGCCAGCTAGGGCTACCATACTTGACACTAGTACTTGGTGAACTGGCTTGAATCATAACCAAGACTATATCAGCATTGCCAGCTAGGGCTACCATACTTGACACTAGTACTTGGTGAACTGGCTTGAATCATAACCAAGACTATATCAGCATTGCCAGCTAGGGCTACCATACTTGACACTAGTACTTGGTGAACTGGCTTGAATCATAACCGGAAAAAAAAAAAAAAAAAAAAAAAAAAAAAAAAAAAAAAAAAAAAAAAAAGACATCTTGCACTCCAGTATTGGTGAACCGGCTGCATCATAATCAGACTATATCAGCATGCCGCTAGGGCTACATACACTGCACATAGTACTTGGTGAAACGGCTTGAAACATACCAAGACGTATCAGCACTTGCCAGATACGGGCTACCATTAGACACTAAATTGGTGACCTGGATTTGAACAAACCAAGAATATATCAGACATGACAGACTAGGGTACCATACTGAACTGTACTGGTGAATGGCCGTGTTGACCATACCAGACCTATATCAGCATTGCCAGCTAGGGCTACCATACTTGACACTAGTACAGGGATTTGAACTGGGCTGACTCATAACCAAGACATATCAGAGATTGCCAGCTAGGCGTACCACTATTGAATTCAGTCACTTGGGAACTAATGAATCAACCCCCAAGAATATCAGATTGCAAGCTAGGGCTACATACTCGCACTCGTCTGTTGATTGAAAGGTTGAATCATACCAAGACTATTATCAAGCATTGCCAGCAGGGCTACCATACTTGGAACTGGAATGGTGAATGGCTTAATAGAACCAAGACGATGGCTTAAAATCCTAAACCA
>JACBWV010000610.1:27637484-27694554 GCA_013435795.1 Chlamydomonas sp. ICE-L | reverse complement strand
GCTCTGTCCCACGCCCTTTTGTCTTGCCCCTTGGTGGCAAGCGCAACTAGTTTAGTGTACTTGGTGTGTTGGCTGTGTGTGGTTGTGCCTTTGGGTGTGCTTGGAGGCCCCCTCGAGTGTTGGGATGTGTTCGTTGTGTTGGTGTGCTTCCGCTGTGTTTGTGTGCTTGTGTGTTTGGTTGTGCTCGTTTGTGTTTGGTTGTGCTTGGCTGGTGTTCGGTTGCGCGCACCGGCACTCAGTCGGGCAGCTTCCGTGGGTTTGGCTCGCAGACTTCAGTTGGGGTGGTTGGTTTGGCTGTGCTTCGTTGGGTCTTGGACTGTCTGTGCTCAGAGATCGGTAGAGCTGTACAAGACTCAGAGAAGAGTGTGGCTGCACGCAGCGTTGTGTCTTGGCATTCCGTGTCTGCGGCAGTGCCCCCTTGTTGGTTTGGTTGTAGCCCCCCCCGCAGGGCTCCGATGCTGCGACCCCCTCCGACGAGCCTCACCGACGATCTCCCTTGTGTGTGTGCTCGGGTTGGTTGTGCTGCTCTCTTGTTTGTCTTCAGTGGTGCCAAGAGGCAGTTAGGGCAGCTGTGGAGTTCCTGATCTCCACCTCCTTTGCCTTCAGCAGGGCCTGCGTGGTTGTGATTGGTTTTGTAAGTATGAGTGCGTGCTGCTGTGTGTACTTAGTTAGTTGTGTTTGGTTGTGTTTGGTTGGTAGTTTAGCCAGACCCATGCATCGCCATGCAGCAGCGGAATGGCGAGGCATCATTGAAAACAAATAGTGAATCCCCACCTCTGCATCCTTGGCCTCCAATCAATCAACCAATCAACCGGACAAAGGGGCAACTCTTGGGGCCGCCGCCCTCAAGAAGGGTGGGCTCCGCAAAAGCAAGTCTAGGCAGCGTCGCAAGCGACGTGGAAAGTTGACGGAGAGTGTTGGCTATCGGAACGACAGGTGGAAACGGAATGGAGCAGACCGACGCCAGTAAGTTACGAGATGGTTGGCTGACGTGTCAGGCTTCTTCTTGGTTGTCGGTCGGACAGACGGACAAACGGACAACATGGCGAATCAGGGCCCCCCACCCCCAATAAGGGTGTCGCCATGCAGCAGCAACGGAACTCACATAACGCAAAAACGGAAAACCAAGTCAATCAATCCCCACCTCTGCATCCTTTGCCCGCCATTCATCATACACTCCCCGCGGTAAGTATAGCACCCATCCTCTTGGACATGGCATACCGAGAGTCCATCTGACCCGTCACGAAAAAACACTGAGTGCGACGTCAGGAACAAGGTCACAGACAAACCCATGACTCTGAGGGCAGCATCGTGAGTATGGATGCAAGGAACAGATCGGCAGGGGGCGGGGGAGCGAAAGGTAGGGATGGCAGCGGAAGGTTGAGGTCAGGGAGGGCATGTTGGTGTTTGCGCGGTGTACACTCTTGTTTCGGCAACGGTGGAAAGAGTGATAATGGGGTTGGGGGTTATATAGGACGTGATGCGCCCTCAAACCTTTAATTGTTCATGACCTGCATGAGATCCTACATTCAAATCCAATAGCGTGACGGCGTTGCCAAATCATTGTCGACGCAAGTCTGGCTTAGCATAATCCTGAATCAGTTTGTAGTCCTGTATAAAGTAATTTATTTGACAAAAGTATGGATTGCTGTACTTGACCTGTTTAAGTGAGTCTGGATGATTGTTGATGTGAGTTTTTGACATCATTGAATGAATTTAAAATCTAGCAAGTTTGGGTGGGGCGGGCCCCAATATAAAATGCGGGATATTTCATTTAGCCCCACCCCCCCCCAAGGGGTTTTTTTTTTTGGCACATTACTACGCATATGTGTAACCGTACATATGTGTAAATATGCTGATTTGTAACCACGCATATGTGTAACTACACATGCCGGTATACGTAACCGTGAATATCTGCATGCATGAATTTGTGTAACCACGCATGTGTATAACCATGCAACTGTGTATCCATGCATATGCATAACCACGTCTGCATATGGCATAACCACGTCTGCATATGCGTTGGCACGTGTGCAGAGGCGTAATCACGTGTGCATATATGTTCACAGATCAGCATGCCACCAGCATGCAGCCCATGCAGCGCTGCGCAATTTCATGCAGGGGTGCACTCTCACGTTTGTGTATCAATGGCATGGTGCATCAGCCTATCGGCTGCTCACCCTCTGCATGTGGAGTGTATGTGGGTAGAATAAACATAACGCTCATGTGTGCAGAACTCAATCGCATGGGTGTATGAGAGGTCCTCCCCTCCCACCCCCACCCCCATAACTGGGGCTTCCCATTTCCTGGTCAACCTGTCATGTCTCGGACGGGTGATCTTTCCGAGAAAGGTTTCGATACTAGGCGGAATATTTCGAACTGACAGGGCATCCGAGAAGGGGGGTAGCTGACAAGGGTCGCATGTGACTGAATTGCCCCAAAGTCTAAGCAGTCCCTGCCCTCGTTGACTCACCTTGGGGGAGCTGGGGCGCGCGCAAGAACGGGACAGACCCGGAGAGCAAGCGGGTGGAATGCATTTGGGTTCTGGTTGTCAACGGGCCCCCCCCGTCGGGGGGGATGAAAGCCAGGGCTAGGGCAAACTCTCCTCGCGAACTTTGGGAAGGGTACGAAGGGGCTTCGAATAGTTAAGAAATTTGCTATGCAGGCTACGGGGAAGGGCGAGGACAAGTCCTTGGCGAGGAGGGAGGCTCGGAGTTTTCGAAAGTACTGGAGTGAGGTCTCGTACGTAGCGGAATAAGCTACAAACCATTCGGCAACTTTTGCGAAGGATCTTACAGCTGCGATGCTGATAACTCTAGTCTACCATAATTATTTAACAACTGTTTGTGTGCGCAGGTGGCCGGAGTCGTTCAAACAGCTCCTGGAGAGACGGAGGGAGACAGAGGCGGTCGGACGGACGACGGGGGGCAAGCTCCTGCGATCTGAACAGCTGGATAATAGCGAATGAAATCGCACTGCAACAAGTAAGCTGGGAAAATCTTCGCGGATGCGATTTTTCGAAAATTTTCACCTCCAGGTTTGCCTCTAATACGAGGCTTGACAGGACCAAACCGACCCAAACAAAACCAGCCTCGAAGAGCAACACATCTCCTCGAAAACTACACTGTTCGAGAAATTAATTAGGTTTATGTGTCCGATTTCGCACACGCTTTCATCAGCATCAAATTCGTTTTTTTCGTGGAGGTCGACTTGCCTCAGAACCGCATTACAGGCCAGGGGAGCTGCCTAGAAGCTGCTGCTTTTAGGCAGCTCAGCTGAACTCAGTTAAGCATTGGGGTTCGGGGATCTACCTGGCAGCGAAATTTAATCTACGTGGATTCCCAGGATCGTTGGTGGAACAGATGGGCATTCCCCGGGGCATTCTGGTGCACAGCTGCCCCACGCTGTCTGCCGCAAGGCAGGACCAGTTTCACGCCCTTTTTTGTTTCCACTGGTCATTCCGCTACTGGATCAGGCCGTCTTCGGTTGTTCTCAGCAGTCTCCAATCCGTCTCCATCCCCACGCCGCAGTGCGTACCCTCCCTTCATTCCTTCCTTCCCTCCTTATTTTTAGATTAGCTTAGCTAGTCTATAAGCTTTGGGTTCCTCGTCTTTCTTTTCTTTTTACTTTACTCTTTGTCACTCTTTTTTTTCCTTTTCCTCTTCGAATCGAGGGTATAGCATCCTTCCTGTCAAGAAACTGCCACGTGTTTAAATGGCCACGAGTTCACAACCAGGTGTTACTAGATGACGCTGGCATAGTCCGAAACCATTTGACCGGAATGAAGGAATGGCGCATGGGTAGATATAGACGCAGGCGCAAACGCAGGAAGTGATTAGCGAGGTCGGAGACCAATGTAAACGAGGCTGATAAGGAAGCCTATCCATATTTGACACAGTCGTTACAGTAGGATAACACACGAACAACACGAGACTGGACGCATTAGTTTCCAGAGAAGAGGAAGTCTGGATATTCTGTTGCGAATAATTTTGCAGTCGCTCCGTACTTCTCTAGTGCCTGCGCCTGCAATTCGCATGCGCTATGCAGTACCTACGAATTAATGGGCAAAAGAAGATTTGAAGGAGCAGGACCTGGCGCATGGTGAAATGATGAGCGAGGAGAGAGATAGTCAGATAGACGCAACCTCTCAGCCTCGAGACGTCCCACGACAACCTGCATGCTCCATGAAAACACTGGACGAGGCTGTATAGATTGCCTCGCCATTGATGGAAGAGACGTAACTGTAGGGTTTTACTCGGGAACAAAGGAGAATGAGTACGCATTGATGTTTCAGAAATAGTGAAGTCGTGAGATTTGTTGCGAGTATCTCTTCACTCGTTCCTACTTCTGTAGCGCCTGCGCCTGCAGCTCGCATGATAGAAGAAGGCCAAGACCGCACCAGCACCAGCTCATTGGATCGAGGTGGGTAACAGGCTCCATCATCTCCGCCATTGAAGAAGGGGTTAAGCACCAGAATTTTGCTAGGCACGAAGCAAGGTGTTCGCATGATTGGAATAATTGTCGAATTCCCAGGTGTTGCGAGTATCAT
Organism: Chlamydomonas sp. ICE-L; assembly: GCA_013435795.1. Classification (NCBI taxonomy): domain Eukaryota; kingdom Viridiplantae; phylum Chlorophyta; class Chlorophyceae; order Chlamydomonadales; family Chlamydomonadaceae; genus Chlamydomonas; species Chlamydomonas sp. ICE-L. Next base: position 27,690,005 of record JACBWV010000610.1, on the reverse strand, counting down.
CCCCCAAGCATCGGCGCCTGCTGCTACGATGCGCCATGCGGCAGCTGAAATTTCGATGAAAAGACCGATGCTGGAAATGAGGCTCCAGCACCTCCACCATTTCACGAGGCTTGAGCAACTCAGACAGAAATGATTATGCCCGAATGATTGTGCAAGTTCATAGTTTGTTGCTACTATTTCACCCTCGCTCCCCCACTATCAAGCGCCTGCGCCTCCAGTAGCATGCGCCATTCGGCATCGTAGAAGTTCATAAATTTCGCTCGTGCCCAGGTCTTGCCGGTCAACTGGTTTCGGACATTGCCAGCGTTATCTTCTAAACCCCACTCGACACGTGGCACTTGCACCGTTTGGCAGACAGTTGGCTTGTGCATATCTCCTGTTTCCTGCTTCATTAACGGCGAAGCCCCCTCGCGCGCCCCCCCCCCCCCCCCCCCCCCCCCCCCCCCCCCCCCCTCCCTGGAAGCTAATCTTCCTCGGCCACTACGTGCCGGCTTTCTTTTACTTACTCTTTGTCACTCTTTTTTCCTTTTCCTTCTCGAATCTAGGGTATAGCATCCTTCCTGTCAAGAAACTGCCACGTGTTTAAATGGCCACGAGTTCACAACCAGGTGTTACTAGATGACGCTGGCATCGTCCGAAACCATTGGACCGGCAGGTAGGAATGGCGCATGGGTAGATGTAGGCGCAGGCGCAAACGCAGGAAGTGATTAGCGAGGTTGGAGACCAATCTAAACGAGGCTGATAAGGAAGCCTATCCATATTTGACACAGTCGTTACAGTAGGATAACACACGAACAACACGAGACTGGACGCATTAGTTTCCAGAGAAGAGGAAGTCTGGATATTCTGTTGCGAATAATTTTGCAGTCGCTCCGTACTTTTCTAGTGTCTGCGCCTGCAATTCGCATGCGCTATGCAGTACCTACGAATTAATCGGTAAAAGAAGATCTGAAGGAGCAGGACCTGGCGCATGGTGAAATGATGAGCGAGGAGAGAGATAGGCGCAACCTCTCAGCCTCGAGACGTCCCACGACAACCTGCATGCTCCATGAAAACACTGGACGAGGCTGTATAGATTTCCTCGCCATTGATGAAAGGGACGTAACTGCAGGGTTTTACTCGGGAACAAACGAGACTGAGTACGCTTGATGTTTCAGAAATAATGAAGTCGTGAGATTTTGTTGCGAGTATCTCTTCACTCGTTTCCTACTTCTGTAGCGCCTGCGCCTGCAGCTCGCATGGATAGAAGAAGGCCAAGACCGCACCAGCACCAGCTCATGGGATCGAGGTGGGTAACAGGCTCCATCATCTCCGCCATTGAAGAAGGGTTAAGCACCAGAATTTTGCTAGGCACGAAGCAAGGTGTTCGCATGATTGGAATAATTGTCGAATTCCCAGGTGTTGCGAGTATCTCCCCAAGCATCGGCGCCTGCTGCTACGATGCGCCATGCGGCAGCTGAAATTTCGATGAAAGACCGAGGCTGGAAATGAGGCTCCAGCACCTCCACCATTTCACGAGGCTTGAGCAACTCAGACAGAAATGATTATGCCCGAATGATTGTGCAAGTTCATAGTTTGTTGCTACTATTTCACCCTCGCTCCCCCACTATCAAGCGCCTGCGCCTCCAGTAGCATGCGCCATTCGGCACGTAGAAGTTCATAAATTCGCTCGTGCCCAGGTCTTGCCGGTCAACTGGTTTCGGACATTGCCAGCGTTATCTTCTAAACCCCACTCGACACGTGGCACTTGCACCGTTGGCAGACAGTTGGCTTGTGGCATATCTCCTGTTTCCTGCTTTCATTAACGGCGAAGCCCCCTCGCGCCCCCCCCCCCTCCCTGGAAGCTAATCTTCCTCGGCCACTACGTGCCGGCTTTCTTTTACTTTACTCTTTGTCACTCTTTTTTTCCTTTTCCTTCTCGAATCTAGGGTATAGCATCCTTCCTGTCAAGAAACTGCCACGTGTTTAAATGGCCACGAGTTCACAACCAGGTGTTACTAGATGACGCTGGCATCGTCCGAAACCATTGGACCGGCAGGTAGGAATGGCGCATGGGTAGATGTAGGCGCAGGCGCAAACGCAAGAAGTGATTAGCGAGGTTGGAGACCAATCTAAACGAGGCTGATAAGGAAGCCTATCCATATTTGACACAGTCGTTACAGTAGGATAACACACGAACAACACGAGACTGGACGCATTAGTTTCCAGAGAAGAGGAAGTCTGGATATTCTGTTGCGAATAATTTTGCAGTCGCTCCGTACTTCTCTAGTGTCTGCGCCTGCAATTCGCATGCGCTATGCAGTACCTACGAATTAATCGGTAAAAGAAGATCTGAAGGAGCAGGACCTGGCGCATGGTGAAATGATGAGCGAGGAGAGAGATAGGCGCAACCTCTCAGCCTCGAGACGTCCCACGACAACCTGCATGCTCCATGAAAACACTGGACGAGGCTGTATAGATTTCCTCGCCATTGATGAAAGGGACGTAACTGCAGGGTTTTACTCGGGAACAAACGAGACTGAGTACGCTTGATGTTTCAGAAATAATGAAGTCGTGAGATTTTGTTGCGAGTATCTCTTCACTCGTTTCCTACTTCTGTAGCGCCTGCGCCTGCAGCTCGCATGGATAGAAGAAGGCCAAGACCGCACCAGCACCAGCTCATGGGATCGAGGTGGGTAACAGGCTCCATCAACTCCGCCATTGAAGAAGGGTTAAGCACCAGAATTTTGCTAGGCACGAAGCAAGGTGTTCGCATGATTGGAATAATTGTCGAATTACTAGGTGTTGCGAGTATCTCCCCAAGCACCTGCACCTGCTGCTACGATGCGCCATGCGGCAGCTGAAATTTCGATGAAAGACCGAAGCTGGAAATGAGTTTCCAGCACCTCCACCATTAAACGAGGCTAGAGCAAGTCAGACAGAAATGATTATGCCCAAATGATTGTGCAAGTTCATAGGTTGTTGCTACTATTTCCCCCTCGCTCCCCCACTATCAAGCGCCTGCGCCTCCAGTAGCATGCGCCATTCGGCATGTAGAAGTTCATAAATTCGCTCGTGCCCAGGTCTTGCCGGTCAACTGGTTTCGGACATTGCCAGCGTTATCTCCTAAACCCCACTCAACACGTGGCACTTGTACCGTTGGCAGACAGTTGGCTTGTGGCATATCTCCTGTTTCCTGCTTTTTTTTAAGCTACTCGTTTTCATCGTTTCCCAGCACAGTGGGCATTGTGACTCATTTGATCCTGCCGATCCATGGCGTATAACAGTACCTGGTAGCGGTCCTCTAGCAAGCCCCCAAGCTGTATCCTCGCCACTGTCAGCAGGAACAGGAGCAAAAGGAGGAGCAGGTGCCGGAGCAGGTGCCGGAGCAGGAGCAGGGGCACGAGCAGGGGCAGCGAAGGGAGCGAAGGGAGCAGTGGGAATAAATTCCCTTTGGAATGACGGATCTTGGTTTCCGTCGGAGGAAACCAAATCCATTGACATGGTGGTGAAATCCATGAAAATAATAGCAGAGCAAGAAGGAAAGCTAGCAGTGCGCCAGGAAGTATAGCCGGAGCGCAGGAGTGCAGCTGTTCTACTTTTGCGCAAGGTCGGGCATACCAACTGGAAAGAAAGAAAGGTGGAAAGGAGGAAAGAAAGAGGGAAAGAAGGCCGCCTGTAGGCGTGGCGGGTTTTATTGCGCGCACTGTTGAGGGAGAATGTAGCGGGTTTTAGCCGAGGATCTGAGATTTCCGAGGCATGGAATTTGAAAAACTCGCAAAGCGAAGCGACGACGTGGCAGTCTCATGGCGGGGTAGATTCGGGGTTGATACTGGTGGGAGGGATTACCCAGACCCTAGATTCGCTCCCATTTTCGGAAACTCGATTTCGAGAAAAGGCCAACATAACTGTAAAACGTTATAAGTCGGTTCCTATAATAGAAACAAGCTGTTAGTCCGGGGGCTCTTGGTCCGGGGGCTATCTGACAGGGATATCAGCAAATCAGATCTCCTGTTCGAACGCACGTGGCGCACCGTTTGAATTGAAGCACGCAGTTCAAGGGGGGAAGCTGCCTGCCTCGGACATCGCCTCGTTCCCTTTCGAATTTCAATTTTCTGCCCACACCAACTCTCTTTCCATAGCGTTATCCCTTGCCATGCGCCCCCTCCTCCCTTCTTTCTTCCTACCATTTTTATCGGACGGCGAAACTGTCCCTTCTGTCAACCACGCGCGCCCACGCCCCCGCCATCATCAACATCATGCCAGCCAGCTCGTAATATTAGCAGCATGCAGCAATTAGGCTAGACTAATGAGTGACACTTTGTCACTTATCACCACCCCTAATGACAGCCTTGTGAACAGCATTACCCCGGAAAAGAAGAACAGGCCATGTGCTTGTGATCATGCGCGCGCGGGGACAACGAGGGATGCGTTCAAAACGGTAGGAGAGGAGGAAGGACGAGGAGGCGCATGCATAGCGACAGGGCGGATGTGGTCAGCAGGGCTTGGCCCCAAGTTACTTGGAACGCAAGCTGGTGGTGCCGAGTTGTCGAGGGAGGGAGGCTGATTAAAATTAGCTAGTATCCGAGCTAGCCACTCGGATGCAAGATGCAAGTTTGCGGGAAATTATTTCTTCAGCTCGTGCACGTGCAGCAGCAGGATTTCCGAGATAAGCGGTAAGAGGCCGGGTGTCGCTCAGCTGACGTGCGATGTCCGAGGCAGGCAGCTTCCCCCCTTGAACTGCGTGCTTCAATTAACACGGTGCGCCACGTGCGTTCGAACAGGAGATCTGATTTGCTGATATCCCTGTCTGATAGCCCCCGGACCAAGAGCCCCCGGACTAACTTCCCCCCTCCGGGGGTACCCCCCGAGAAGGTGCCCAGAATATCGCCGGACCCGGGGGTATCGATAGATCACGTGATCCCCTAATAGAAACCACTGCCCGATACCCCAACATGGGCCGTGCCGGACTTTCTATGGCTCCTGGCATCCTCCTGCAAGTAACCAAGTTTTTTGTATTTATATGCTGTGTATGGGATTGTATGCACGAAACTATATTTATGTTTATGCTGTTTATGGGATTGTATGCGCACAATTTTGTATTTATATTTTGTGTTTGGGATCTTATGCACACAACTATATACATATTTGTGTTGTGTATGGTATTGTATGCACACAACTCTTTATATTTATGTTGTGTATGGGATTGTATGCATCCAAGTTTGTATTTATATTTTTGTATGGGATCGTATGCACAAAACTCTATACATGTTTATGTTGTGTATGGGATTGTATGCGCCCAAGTTAGCACTTCTATGTTGTGTATGGGATTGTATGCACCCAAGTTTGTATTTATACATTGTAAATAGGATCGTATGCACCCAAGTTTGTATATCTATGTTGTTTATGGGATTAATGCGTCCAAGTTTGTACTTCGATGTTTTATATAGGATTGTATGCACACAACTCTATATATTTATGTTGTGTATGGGATTGTATGTGCCCAAGTTTGTATTTATATGTTGTATATAGGATCGTATGCGCCCAAGTTTGTATGTGCATGTTGTATGTGGGATTGTATGCACTCAAGTTTGTACTTCTACATTGTGTATGAGATCATAAGCACACAACTATATATATATTTATGTTGTGTATATGATCGTATGCGCCTACGCATTGCTATGTCGTGTATGGGATCATAAACACACAATGTATTATTTGAATGTTGCATATAAGATCGCATCCACCCAAGCTTGTATTTCTGTGTTTTGTATGGGATCATATACACACAATGTATTATTTGAATGTTGCATATAAGATTGTATGCGCCCAAGCTTGTATTTCTGTGTTTTGTATGGGATCATATGCACTCAACTCAATCTATATATGTTTATGTTTTATATATGATCGTATGCGCCCTATTTTATCTCGTTATGTTGTGCAGGACGTTGTGCATACATTCAGATTTCAAACAGCATGATTGTCATATGCCAAATCATTATATGGTGGTGTTCGTGGTGTTGGAAACGTGCCTCTAGAGACTCACACCTGGGGCGTTGTTGTTGGTGGTGGTGGTTGTGGTTGTGGTGGTGGTTGTTGTTGTTGGTGGTGGTGGTGGTGGTGGACACGTGCCTCTAGATCTAGTTGAAGAGCCCCACACCTGAGGTGGTGGTGGTGGTGGTGGTGGTGGTTATTATTTTGGTGTTGTTGTTGTTGTTATTGGTGGTGGTGTTGGAGGTGGTGGTGGTGGTGGTGATTGTTTTGGTGTTTTTGTTCTTGGTGGTGGTGGTGCTGGAGGTGGTGGTGGTGGTGGTGATTGTTTTGGTGGTGGTGGTGGTGTTGTTGGTGGTGGACACGTGCCTCTAGAACCTCACGCCTGAGGTGGTGGTGGTGGTGGTGGTGGTGGTGGTGGTGGTGGTGGTGGTGGACATGTGCCCCTAGAGCCTTACACCTGTTGTTGTTGCTGTTGTTGTTGTTGTTGTTGTTGTTGTTGTTGGTGGTGTTGTTGTTGTTGTTGTTGTTGTTGTTGGTGGTGGTGGTGGTTTTGGTGGTGGTGGTAATTGTTTTTGTGTTGGTGTTGGTGTTGGTGTTGGTGTTGGTGTTGGTGATGGTGATGGACATGTGCCCCTAGAGCCTTACACCTGTTGTTGTTGTTGTTGGTGGTGGTGGTGGTGGTGGTGGTGGTTGTTTTGGTGGTGGTGGTAATTGTTTTTGTGTTGGTGTTGGTGTTGGTGATGGTGATGGGCATGTGCCCCTAGAGCCTTACACCTGTTGTTGTTGTTGTTGTTGTTGTTGTTGTTGTTGTTGTTGTTGTTGTTGTTGTTGTTGTAATTGTTGTTGTTGTTGTTGTTGTTGTTGGTGGTGGTGGTGGTGGTGGTGGTGATTTTGTTTTTGGTGGTGGTGGTGATTGTTTTTGTGGCGGTGGCTGGTGGTGGTGGTGGTGGACATGTGCCCCTAGAGCCTTACACCTGTTGTTGGGTGTGGTGGAGTTGGTGGTGATTGTTTTGGAGGTGGTGGTGGCGGTTGTGGTGATGGACATGTGCCTCTAGAGCCTCACACCTGTTGTTGATTGACGGTGGCGGTGATGGTGGTGGTGGTGGTGGTGGTGGTGGTGGTGAACACGTGCCCCTAGAGCTTCAAATAAACCTGGTGGTGGTGGTGACGGTGATGGTGGGATGGCAGGGGTGGTGGGGGATGGCGGCGGTTGAGTGAAGGGGCATGTTGTTTGTGTGTTTGCTTGTTTGATTGAGGTGGGGGGTGGGGGTGGTGTGGTGTGGTGGTGGTGGTGGTGGTGGTGGTGGTGGTGGTGGTGGTGGTGGTGGTGGTGGTGGGGGGGGGGGGGGGGGAATATATAGGATCGTATGCGCCCTACTTAATCTTGGTATGTTGTGCATGAGATCATGTATTCAAATTCCAAATAGTTTGACTGTCGTATGCCAAATCATTGGATGACTGCAAGTCTGGATTAGCCTAATTATTCTATCACTGTAGTCATTTATAAACGTAATGTATTTGACAAATGTATGGATTACTGTACTTTACCTGTTTAAATGAGTCTGAATGATTGGTTATATGAGTTTTTGACATAATTATATGAATTTAAAATCATGCAATTGTGGGTGGGGCACCAATAAACTGCTGGATAATTCATTTAAGGCAGGCACAATACCACGCATACGTTGAACCATACATACGTGTAAATATGCTGATTTGTAACCGTGCATATGTTTAACTATGCTGATGTGTAACCACACATACGTGTAACTATGCTGATGTGTAACCAACGCATATGTGTAACTACACATGCCGGTATACATAACCGGCCGTCAATATCCGGATGCAGGTGTGTAACCATGTTTCTGTGTATCCACGCATGTGTGTAACCACGCATATGTTTTACCATGCCTGCATATGCGCTAGCACGTGTGCAGAGGCTTTATCATGTATGCTTATATGTTCACAGATCAGCATGCAGCCCATGCAGTGCTGCGCAATTCCATGGTCCATGGCAGGGGTGCACTCTCCTTTTTGTATTGATTGCATCGGCCTGTAGGCTGCTCACCGTCTGCATGTGGAGTGTATGTTGGGAGAATAATGACAACGTTCCTGTGTGCAGAACTCAATCACATGGGTGTATGAGCCCCCCCCCCTAATTGGGGCTTCCCAATTCCTGGTCAACCTGTCATGCATCCGAGAAGGAGGGGGATAGATGACAGGGTCGCATATGACTGAATTGTCCCAAAGTGTTCGCAGTCCCCACCCCGTTGATTGGGGAAGCTGGGGCGCGCGCAACAACGGGACAGACCGGAGGGCATGCGGACGTAATGCCCTTCTAGGGTTGCCTCGATACGATATACGAGGCATGACAGGACCCAACCGATCCAACCGACACCAGCCTCGAAAGCATCACATCTCCTCCTCTGTTCGAGAGATTATACAGTCGCAGATGACTTTATTCGCACGCGCTTTCGTCAGCATCAAATTCTGTTTTTTCCCGTGGAGGTCGAACAGTCTGCAGGCTCCCGCTACAGGCCTAGGAGCTGCCTAGAAGCTGCTGCTTCTATATGAACCCTTAATTAACACGCTCAGTAGATTTCTTATCTGCAGCCATCCTCCAATTCGCAATTCCGTCAGTGGCGTTCTACTGCAAAGCTGGAGGGGTTGGTACAAACCATCGGCATCTCAAATATGGCTCCCAAACTGAAACGGAACGCAGAGGAAGCGGGTGCGTACGGTTGTCGCTGTTGCTGTATGGGAAGGCTGCTTCTCGGCGATTCACTTTCGACGCTTCTCTTTGTAGAGTTATCGCAATGGGTCATCTCTGGCGCAACCACTGATATAGGTCGAGCCCGGCACACTTTCGAGACTTTTCGCAATCGCTCAAGCCTGCCTTAGCTAGATGCGACATAACTAGGATAACATAACTCAATCTTCTTAAATGAAAAGATTGTGCAAGATCCAGCAAAACCCGCAAGATCCAATCCTTTCCTGCCTGATCAGTGAGCATAATGACGTTGATGCCCTGCTATGGAAGACAGTACCGCCCGAGTAGGGTAGTATTATCGGGCAGTTCTGTCTTCCATACGTGCCCTCTGAATTGATCCCCCATGAAACAAGCTGACACACACACACAACCTTTGCAGGGCCTTCCAAAGAGCAGGCAGCCAAGAAGCAGGCGGTGAGAGATGAGGAGGATGAACCCAAGTGGCCGATGGGTGATTACAGCTTGATAGAGGCCTGCAGCAAGGGTGACATTGAGGCCACCCTGTCGATGTTGAGGAGGGGGGCAGACAGAGAGGCCCGCGATGGGAGAGGAAAAACACCCCTCCATTGGGCAGCACAGAATGGTCACACAAGCTGTGTGAGCGCCTTGGTGGAGGCAGGCGCAGATACGACAGCAAGGAACAATGATGGACGCACAGCCCTCTCTTGTGCTGCAATCGATGGTCGCTTTGAGTGTTTGCAAGTTTTGTTAGAGGTCGGGGCAGATGTGTCAGACAGAGGCAATGATGGATGCACAGCCCTCACTTGTGCTGCAATCGATGGTCACTTTGAGTGTTTGCAAGTTTTGTTAGAGGTCGGGGCAGATGTGTCAGACAGAGGCAATGATGGATGCACAGCCCTCTGTTGTGCTGCAATCAATGGTCACTTTCAGTGTTTGAAAGTGTTGCTAGAGGCCGGGGCAGATGTGTCTGCGGAGGGAAATAATGGACGAACAGCCCTTCATTGGGCAGCACAGGAGGGCCACACAAGCTGTGTGAGCGCCTTGGTGGAGGCTGGGGCAGATGTGTCTGGGGAGGGAAATGATGGATATACACCCCTCCATTGGGCAGCACAGGAAGGCCACACAAGCTGTGTGAGCGCCTTGGTGGAGGCTGGGGCAGATACGTCAGCAAGGACGAATTATGGCACAGCCCTCACAGCCCTCTCTTGTGCTGCATTAAAGGGTCACATTGAGTGTTTGAAAGTGTTGCTAGAGGCTGGGGCAAATGTGTCTGCGAGGGATAATGATGGACAAACAGCCCTCCATTTTGCAGCGGCAAACGGTCACACAAGCTGTGTGGGCGCCTTGGTGGGGGCTGGGGCAGATGCTTCAGCAAGGAACAACAATGGATGCACAGCCCTCTTGTATGCTGCAAACAATGGTTACATTGAGTGTTTGAACGTGTTGCTAGAGGCAGGGTCAGATGTGTCTGCTGAGGAAAATGATGGACACACAGCCCTTCATTGGGCAGCACAGGAAGGCCACACAAGCTGTGTGAGCGCCTTGGTGGAGGCTGGGGCAGATGCGTCTGCAAGGGACAATCATGGATGCACAGCCCTCCATTGGGCAGTGCATGGAGGTCACGCATGCTGTGTGAGCGCCTTGGTGGAGGCTGGGGCAGATGCGTCAGCAAGGAACAATAATAATGGATACACAGCCCTCCTTATTGCAGCGAAGGATGGTCACGCATGCTGTGTGAGCGCTTTGGTGGAGGCGGGGGCAGACACATCAGCCACTTGCAATCATGGATGCACAGCCCTCCATTGGGCAGCACATAACGGTCATACAAGCTGTGTGAGCGCCTTGGTGGAGGCTGGGGCGGGCATGTCAATCAGTGACAATGATGGGGACACAGTCCTGTCGTGTGCTGCATTGGGTGGTCACATTGAGTGTTTGCAAGTGTTGCTAGAGGCTGGGGCTGAGATGTCAGCGAGGAACAATAATGGACGCACAGCCCTCCATATGGCAGCGCAAGAAGGGCACAGCAGTTGTGTGAGCGCCTTGGTGGAGGCTGGGGCGGACTTGTTAGCCACGAACAATGACGGACGCACTGCCCTCTCTATTATTCTGGAAGTGATGGTCTCATTGAGAGCTAGCAAGTGTTGCTGGAGGCCGGGGCAGACGTGTAAGCCAAGGCGAATTGCATGATGATGATGACAGCCCTTCATCGTACATGTAGCGCATAATGGTCACAGAAGCTGTGTGAGCGCCTGGTGGAGGCTGGGGCGGATGTGTCAGCCAAGAACAGCGATGGAGAAAAACCCTTGGACATGGCGATGGGCAATGATTATGGACCGGCATATCATATGATGTTGGCCAAAGGCGCTTGTGTTATCATATGATGTTAGTCTAAGGCGCTTATGATATCATATGATATGGGCCAAAGGCGCTTATGTTATCATATGATGTTGGCCAAAGGTGCTTGTGATATCATACAAATTGCATCATATGGTATTGTATATAAATGGTAACTTGAGCCCAGTCAGACTGCCGGCATCACATGACAGCATATGATGGCATCATACCATACTGTCGTTCCCTAGCAATGATGAACATGAACCAGCAGAGCTCCTTTGTAAGCATGGAACAGTCAGTTAGATGTATGGAGGCATGGAGCGCTAGCGATTCTTTTATAGCATTTAGTGTTTGCAAGTTTTGTTATAGGGTGGGGCAGATGTGCATGTGAAGGACAATGCCGGATGGTCAGCCCTCCATTGGGCAGCTGATAACGGTCACAAAGGCTGTGTGAGCACCTTGGTGTAAGCTGGGGCATTCGTGCCAGCCATGAACAATGATGGAGAAACACCCTTGGACTTGGTGGTGAACGATGGTGAATGCACAAGTCCTCCGTGAGCATGGAGCCATTAGTTTTGTTTAGTTGTGAAAGGTATTTCACTCCAGGAGGTGGGTCTGCCTACTCAAAGCAGTGGCACTGGAGATTTAGTTCGAATGGCGTTGCCACTCCTACAAAAGAGTAGGCGCACTCAGGGCTTGAGATATAGTGGGCCTACTTGGTGCCTACTAGTAGTAGACCCGCAGTCCCGCCGCCGTGGTTTGGTGGTTTTCACGTAACAGATACTGTATGGAGGCGTGGCACCAGAACTTGTGCGTGAGCATGTATGGATCTACCAGATATATGGGGGCATGGCACCCTAGCAAGTCTTGTATAGGGCTGCATGTTTAGAGATCCTCTAGCTAGCAATAGGTAGCAGTATGGTATATATGCACATGTTTGGAACTTTTGATGGTTCAAATTTAAAGCGCTGAGATCTTTTACCCGCTTATTGTAGCTATTGGTCCAAAATACCCTAACCTTCTCATTTTCTTGACTCGCGATGCTCATACGTGCTCTGTGTTCTTTACTGCCGAAGACGGCGAGCAGCAGAATTGCTTGCTGAAGCTATGTAACCAAGTTCAAGTTCAAGTTACCCGGGATAACCCCTTTACCCCTTGGTGCCATCCCGATTTGCTAAGAAAAGTGGTAGGTACACTCATATACGACAATGGACTTGGCAGACAGTGAGCAGCCCATATTTTGCTAAAGAACCAGGTGACTATTCAGATTCGGAGCAAGAAACGTTGAGTTTGGGAACAGTTACGTCTCAGGACGTAGATTTTTGACCACCCTTATGAGAGAGGATAATGATATGCACGACCCCAACAACTACAGAATGCTGGCATATGTTGTTATTGGGTATTAGAATAGCATTACATGTTGCGTCGATTACCCTTGTAGTCGTCTGCGTGTATAGCAGGGCGTAGGTAAGGTTCTATGCCCCGGCACTGCCTGGCAGCAACCCAGCTCCTGGACCTGGCAGGAAGCCGTCCTGGCCGGTTGGCCGGTCCAGGCAGTTGGGTATGATACACCTACATATCATATCATAACATATGTTAGTCCTGCTCTGTATCGACTGCATGCCAATGTTATTTGGGATTTGGTGACTCAGTGGTGTGGAGGAGAAAAACTTCCCCGAAACCTGCCGAAACACATGAATTCTATCCAGATCGCGATACCCTCAAACCCATGTTTATCTTGAGACCCTTATTCAGATCTGGATGGCTGATCTCATTCAACATCTTCTTGGTGCTACCATCAGAGACAAAGTAGCATATACAGATATTAACATGAGGAACGGCTGATGTATGAAACGTTTCCTAGGAGTAAAGCAATCTGACCCCCAATACATTGCGTTGAAAGAAACAGGTCAATTCCCAATTCACTATTACAAGTTGAAATCAGTGATTCCATTCGGGAGCTCCATTTTCAACTACTGTGATAGTAGCTCTTGTATGTTGAGGGTCGTTGCCCTTGCCGATCTCAATACGGCCAAAGAACGCAAGGAATGTTGGAGCAAGGATATGTCTGATGCACTAGCGACGTTGAACTCCTTGGAAAATTCCCAGGATGAATCTCTGGCCACCAATGTACATGGAGGAGTAGGACCTTTGAAACGTAAACCAGTTAACTGGATCAAAGTGGAGAAGGTCCTAATCTCCAATCATATTTCTTTTACTGTACCTCCAAGTAATCAGATACGCGCCCTAGAGATGAAAGCTCGGGATCACAAGGAAGGAAGAATGCTGTGTACCAGACTTGGATATCCTCCTCATGGGACGAGAGTGGGAATCCTAAGATTCCCAGTTATCTCATCCGAAACCTACTTCACAAGGTGGTGCGTAATACCGTATGTCTAGATTTATAACTTCCTCCCACTACCTGAAGGTGGAAATTGATACATGGAAAGGTCCCATTATTCCTTGGAAGGATCGAGTGTGTCACCTTTCATGATACAAATCCTAAACCCTAGCTATGTGATTCTGAAACCGTTCAAGATGAACACAATGTGGACGACGCCTTCCTGAATTCGAGAAGAAAGTATGTGAACCTAATTTCCCAATTCGAGAGTAACATGATTGCACAGCAGGTAATTCTACATTGCCTGATGTGCAATCCAGAAGTTGAAGGTCGAGCGAAGCTTCCTTTGCTCGTCCATGAATGTGTAAATATATTTGATCAAGTATTTGTTTTAGGTATAATTAGTTATTTTGCACTGGATGTACCGTTCAGATGAAGAGGACACAAAATGGAAACATACAAAAAATGATTTGTTCGCGTTTAGATTTCCCTGGTAATTGTTTTTGTACTGCTGGAGACGGCGAGCAGCCAATTGCAGGCAAAAGCTATGGAACCAAGTTTAGTTCAAGAACCACTCTTACAAAACAATGTATTTTAAAGGCTAGGGAAGCAGGTGTCACAAATCTAAAGACAATCTTATTTAAGTCCCTATCACTATTTTAAAGTTAAGTTTAACTCTATCTCAATCACGGTTCAGGGAATGGTTAAATGTGTTATCATTTCGCTGGACTGAAGAAGGTGCCAGGTTCGAATCCCTGCGGGTGTATCCCTTTCGTATTCGCGGTCGCTGTCAAACGCCATGGGAGAATTAATATCCTATCTTATCCTATCACTATGTCGTTGGATTTAGAGGAGTGTTGGATGACCCTGTGGCCCAGGAGGTCCATGAGTTGAGAGAGGAGAAGACCCCATCCACTGCAGCTGCTGCTTGGGGTAAAAGCTATGGAACCAAGTTTAGTTCAAGAACCACTCTTACAAAACAATGTATTTTAAAGGCTAGGGAAGCAGGTGTCACAAATCTAAAGACAATCTCATTTAAGTCCCTATCACTATTTTAAAGTTAAGTTTAACTCTATCTCAATCACGGTTCAGGGAATGGTTAAATGTGTTATCATTTCGCTGGACTGAAGAAGGTGCCAGGTTCGAATCCCTGCGGGTGTATCCCTTTCGTATTCGCGGTCGCTGTCAAACGCCATGGGAGAATTAATATCCTATCTTATCCTATCACTATGTCGTTGGATTTAGAGGAGTGTTGGATGACCCTGTGGCCCAGGAGGTCCATGAGTTGAGAGAGGAGAAGACCCCATCCACTGCAGCTGCTGCTTGGGGTAGTGGTACCTCAGTAGGTTTGAGTAGGTTTGAGTTGGGGGAGGAGGATACCCCGTCCACTGCAGCCGCAAAAAATCCACCCTCACCTATTACCCCCCCCCCCCCCCCCCCCCCCCCCCCGCGGACTAACACACACTTACTAAAAAATTCAGCCCCCTCACACCCCATGCACCCACACTCACCAGCTTAATAGCTTCAAGGCCGCAATTGCAAGCAGCAAGTTCCTGAGGGGAGAAGTCACCTTCACCAATTACCCCCCCCCCCCCCCCCCCCCCTTCCCCCCAATACACTCGCACCCTCACTCCAAATACATCCCCCACCAGGGTACTACTAGGTGCGCACTGCCTTTTTGAGCCCCTCTGCGCGTTTCACACAGTTTTTCCACCCCCCTGTGGACGCAGCACGCAGTTTTTGCGCTTTTTGCACTAAAAGCACTGACCAATTTGATGTTTTTGCGCTTTAAGCGCCGACCAATTTGGCAAGAAGTAGTACCCTGCCCCCCACCCATCCCATCTAACCACACCCACCAGCTTAATAGCTTCAAGGCCGCTTTTGCAAGCAGCAAGTTCCTGAGGGGAGAAGGAGAGGATGGTGGAGAAGACAGGGAGCAAGCTCCCAGCTTCGCCCGTGCGGTACATCTTCAGAATTGTATTCTTCAAGTACTCCACGTCTAAAAGATTGGCAGCTGCAGGGGTTCAGGGTTCGGGGATTAGAGATTGGGGTTTGCAATTAGAGGGGTTTGGGGTTAGGGAGTCAGGGTTGGTTGTTTGACGATTTTCGTTTTTATGGTTATGGAGAAATATGGAGAATGCTCTCAGCCTCGCCTGTGCGGTACATCTTCAGTATCGCATTTGTCAGGTTCTCCACGTCTTACAGATTGGCAGCTGCAGGGGTTCATAGTTCAGGGGTTCAAGGTTCAGGGTTCAGGGTTGGTAGTTTGAACTCCATGTCTAACAGTTTGGCAGCTGCAAGGGGTTCACCACTGTTTCTTTTTTGAGCTACATGTAGCAGCTACTAGACAGCCCCCTTTCCCTGTCCTTTGGCCAGACCTGAAGCTAGCTAGTGTGTCTGAATAGGTCTAATGGGTTTGACAATTGTGTTGCTCAGGAACGCCACGGGTTGACCACTATTTTTGATCGTACATGTCGCAAATTGAGCGACTCTGTGTGACCTGAGTGCGATGCACTGCCCCCCAAACACCGCAGAGGGCGAAGTGCGGTGCCCGTTAGGTTTAGGGGGGCATTTCTGACTAGTTTAGCCAGACCCATGCGTCGTCATGCATCGACGGAATGGCAAGGTGTTGCCGAAAAAAGAAGCAGTGGGGTTGACTTACCCTTGACCTGCCTCTTTGCCTCCCTCTCAGACTCTCTATGGTGTATTCGTGTCGATATGTTACTGTGGTAGTGTGCTTGTGTGCTTTACTGTGCGACAGAAATGTATGACATAAATGTCAGTGCATGAGTGAGTGTTGGTGTTTTGGTGTGTTGGTATACTCATGTGTCAATGTCTGTCACCATTTGTTGCGTGTGAGTAACAACTTACCCTTGGCCCCCCTCCCCCCCCCTAAACCCTAAACTATTTGTTGCGCGTGTGAGTAACAACTTACCCTTGGCCCTCCTCCCTCCCCCTAAACCATTTGTTACGCGTGTCAGTAAGAACTTACCCTTGACCTGCCTCTTAGCTTGCCTCTCAGCCTCCCCTTGGTGTATTGGTGTATTGGTGTGTTGATGTGTTACTGTTTTTGTGTCAATGTTTGTCACATATGTCTGATTGTCAACTTACCCTTGGCCTGCCTCTTAGCCTCCCTCTCAGCTTCTCGCAAGCTCTCCTTCAAGGCGGCTTCCATTTCTTCCCTCAAGTTCACCTGCCACGTGGTTGGTTGGAAGGTAGGTAAGTTGGTTGGTTAATTGATTGGATAGTTGGTTGGTTAGTTGGTTGGTTTGCCTATTCCATTTATTCCCTTAATTTCACCTGCCACGTGGTTGGTTGGAAGGTTGGCAAGTAAGTTGGCTAGTTGGTTGGAATGCAGGTAAGTGAATTGGTAAGTTGGTTGGAAGGCTGGTCGGTAAGTAGGCCTGCCTATTCCATGTCTTACATCAAGTTAACCTACCACGGGTAGTTAAGTCTGTTGGTATGTTAGCCAGTGTTAGCCAGTGTTTAAGTTTTTTAGTGTGTGAGTTAGCTAGTGTTGGTTACCAGTGTGTAAGATAGCTAGAGTGTAAGTCTACTGGTGTGTGAGTCAGCTAGTGTGCAAGATAGCTAGTGTGTAAGATAGCTAGTGTGTGAGTTTACTGGTGTGTGAGTTAGCTCGTGTTGGAAACTACTACTCACCTCCTTTCCAAGATCCGCCAACTCAAGCTCTAACTGACGGCTTCTCTCCCCCCCCCCCAACCCCCTTTCTCTCTCTCTCTCTATATATATATATATATATATATATATATATATATATATATCACACAATAACTGATCAAAAGCAAGCATACACATACATAGAAACACATACACACAGAAAAAATACAATAATAAGAAAAATAAAATAATTAGGAAATAAAAGAATACGAAACAAGGGCGTGACCGCCCTTGTGTTGGATTGGACCAATTGGACCAAGGGATCCGCTGGGGATGGGGATGGCCGGATAGGTACCCCCCCCTGTAAGTAGTGTTGTTTTGTGTGCGGTGTGAGGTGTGCGGTGTGTCTAACCTTGTTGCTGCCCTCGTGAACCTTGTTGCTGCCCTCGTGGCTGTTCTTGCGAAATGTGTGTCTCGTATACCGCGCTTTGGTACACAGTTGCGCGTTACCACATGAACTGGGGCTGTGCACTCTTCGACAGTGACTAGGCAGTCTCCTTCGGGATGACTTGACTGTCGAATCCCAACGTCAAGTGGTTAGGGGCGCAGTTTGACTTAAATCTACCTGGAACACGAGGTGACGTGACTGAAGATACATCTTGTCTGAAATTTGCTTCGAGTTGGAGAATGGTTGACTGTATTTGCGAGTTTATCGAGCTGCCTGCCGTTTGCAAACGTCAGTTGGTGCGGTCTAAATGCACTTTGTAGGGCGAACCCTTAGGTTCCCTATCGCACCCGTTTGGCGCATCCGTTTGGCGCATCCGTTTGGCGCGCCCGTTTCGCTCGTCCGGCAGTACGCCTGATGTACCGAAGTCGCTACCCATGGAGGGGCGGTAAAAACGACTTACCTCCTTTTCGAGACCGACCAACTCAAGCTCTAACTAACGGTTTCGGATTGACAGTTGGCGCAGCTTCTGCACCAGGGCCTCCACGTCCCCAGCATTGGCCGCAGCCCCCCATTGGGCTTGAAAGTCCTGGGAGGGCTGGCTGTCTAGTGCGGCACTACCTGCGCATCAAATTCGAATTCAAATTCGAATTCAAATTCAAATTCAAATCCGTTTTCGTTTTTGATTTGCTTGGGCTGGGTAAGGTTGAAGAACAGTAAGGGCTGGCTGTCTAATGGGGCTGCACTACCTGCACTACCTGCACATTTAAATTCAAATTTAAATTTGTTGTTGATTTGTTCTGGCTGGGTAGGATTGGAGTGCAGAGAAGGCTGGCTGTCTAGTGCTACGCCACTACCTGCACATCAAATTTGAATTCATATACAAATTCAAATCCGTTTTTGTTATAGATTTGCTTGGGCTGGGAAGGGTTGGAGTGCAGGGAGGGCTGGCTGTCTAGTGCTGTGCCACTACCTGCACATACAAATTCAAATGTGCTGTTGATATGTTCAGGCTGGGTAGGGACCGGCACCACTAGGGACCGGCATATCATATGATGTTGACCAAGCGCGGGTATGAAATCATAGGATATCATACATAATATCATATTATATTATATGAGTGGTAACTTTGGCCTAGACAGACCACCGTCATCACATAATATCATATGGTTGGGGTTGGGAAACAAACTTATATATTTAATTGTATGAGCCGTATCAACGTATGCGTATAAATGTATGTCATGTTTTTGCACTTCTGGCGAAAACACTTTTACACAAGTTTAAAGGCGTTGCAGCATTACACTTTTACTACACTTTTACACAAGTTTAAAGGCGTTGCAGCGTTACACTTTTACACTTTTACACAAGTTTAAAGGCGTTGCAGCGTTGCTAATTTCATTGCCATCACATATCAATAGGGGGCGGCAAATAGATCTATATTGCCCCAAAATATAGATCTATATAGATCTATATATAGCAAATAGATATATTGTGTATATTTACAACATATGCAGTTACATCAGATAGACACCGGAAAATCCAGTCGAAGCGCCTGCAATATAATATGGTGCCCTATGCCATAATTGTAAAACTAGATTTTGATTTTTGTAAGGTGCCCTATGCCGATTTTCAAAAATCCAGCTTCGCCAATATAGATCTATACATATACATACATACATATATATATATATATAGATCTATCTCTATATAGATCGATGCCTCTCCCTACATATGAACTCTCAGAAAAATATCTGGCAAGTAAAGGTTGTCCAACTCTCGGAAAAATAAATCACGACCTGAGAGCGCATCGACCGAGGAGCGCAATGCCAATATGAGGGATGCATTACATGCCAGTTGGTCTATTACATAACTGTATAAGTGTATAATAATATAAGTACATAACTATAGTGCGATATTGTCCACGTTCACATTGCACTAAGCTTGCACCCTCAATCCTTCAAGCCCACGTAGGAGCACAGCTTGTCCAATGGGAGGGTAGGTGGCGCTCTGATATGTGTGCCATCCTGGCTATCTAAATCAAACTTTAGGGCATATGTATACAAAACGGTATATATATAATATGAAAGGTTAATTGTATTGCATATTGTAATAGTGGAGGTCAATAGCTTTCCAATGAGCTCTCTAAATAAAAAATTGAATGAAAACCAAAAACGTGCTAAGTGCGGCGTATTTATACGTATAAACGCACACACAGATATGATATATTATACATTTATATGCCGGCCCAGCCCTACATATGGTATCATTCTGCCGTTCCCTACTCACCACTCATGGAAGGCCTGCTAGCTGACAAACCATACATGCCCTCCGCATCCACATTCGCTTTGGCGGCGATAGCTGTCGCCTTCCAAACCAATCTGCTTTGGCAGCGATAGCTGTCGCCTTTCCAAACCAATCTGTGCCACCCTCAGGGCCAGTGTCCTCGTTGTACGGCTGTACCGAAACCGAAACCAGCTCAGCAGCATTGGCCTTGATCAGACCCTCCAGGAGCTCTGAGAGGACAGCCGGGTTTAGGGTTAAGGGTTTCAGGGTGCGTTAAGGGTTGAGGGGATAAGGGTTTCAGGGAGGGCTAAGGGGTTTAGTGTTTAGTGTTATAGGGTGTGTTTATAGTCTAGGGTTTAGTGTTTTAGGGTGCGTTTAGGGTTTAGGGTTAAGGGTTTTAGGACGCATTTAGGTTTGAGGGAATAAGGGTTTCAGGGAGGGCTAAGGGGTTTAGTGTTTAGTGTTGTAGGGTGTGTTTATAGTCTAGGGTTTAGTGTTTTAGGGTGTGTTTAGGGTTTAGGGTTAAGGTTTTTAGGACGCATTTAGGTTTGAGGGAATAAGGGTTTCAGGGAGGGCTAAGGGGAATAAGGTTATGTGCTTTGGGTTGATGGATTACTGGGCTGATAAATTATCACTGTAGCATGAACACAGGTCCCCCGTTGGTAAAACGATTGTTTGGGGTTAAGTTCATCGCTGTTTCTTCATTTTAGCCCCTCCTGCCATGATTGGGCAAGTCTCTTCAGCCTATTTGGTGTACCCCTGGACTGTAACAACATACACAGCGTGGGCCTGGGAATTGGGCCTTTTTTGCCACTTCCACCTTCTGACATTAAAAAAGTATACATAAATAAATACTTGCATAAATATAAATAAAAAGTATAAATAAATAGCCTCCTGACGTTAACAAATAAATAAAGAGTACAACTTCTTAAATGGCGTGAGGTTGACGGGGCCAGTCCGTGTGCTTGCACTGGGGCCACCCACCATGACTCAAAATTAAAGAAAGAATACGTCTTTTTACATGGCGTGAGGTTGAGGGGGGCAGCCCGTGTAGGGTGGGCTCCGCACAAAACAATCAATCAATCAATTCCTACCTCGGCATCCTTGACCTCCAATCAATCAACCAATCAACCGGACAAAGGGGCAACTTGTTTGGCAGCCGCCCTCAAGGAGGGTGGGATACACAAAAGCAAGTCCTAGGCAGCGTCGCAAGCGACGCGGAAAGTTGACGGGGAGTGTTGGCTATCGGAACGACAGGTGGAAACAGAATGGAGCAGACTGAAGTTAGTTAGTTAGTTACGAGACGGTTGGCTGACGTGTCAGGCTTCTTCTTGGTTGCCGCCTTGCCGGCCAGACAGACCGACAACGGGGCGAAGCTGGGGGCCCCCACCCCAATGATAAGGGTGGGCTAAACACACACACAAAAAATCAATCAATCAATCCCCCACCTCTGCATCCTTGGGCTCCATCATCATTTCACTTGTACTGCGGAAGTTGCCCCCCTCCTCTTGTACTGCTGCCAGCTCCTCTGCCAGCTCAGCGGCCCGCTGTTCCAGGTCAGCAACCCTACTTTGGGTCTTTGGGTGGCATCTGCGGCCGCGCCAACTGTGCTTTGGTGGCGTTTGACAGGTCTCTCTAGAGCCTCACACCTGAGGTGGTGTTGGTGTTGGTGGTGATTGTTTTGTTGGTGTTGGTGTTAATGGTGTTGGTGTTGGTGGTGTTGGTGGTGTTAGTGGTGTTGGTGTTGGTGGTGTTGGTGTTGGTGGTGTTGGTGTTGGTGGTGTTGGTGGTGTTGGTGTTGGTGTTGGTGGTGTTGGTGTTGGTGTTGTTATTGGTGTTGGTGGTGTTGTTGGTGTTGGTGGTGTTGGTGTTGGTATGTTGGTGTTGGTGTTGGTGGTGTTGGTGTTGGTGGTGTTGGTGTTGGTGGTGTTGGTGTTGGTGGTGTTGGTGTTGGTGGTGTTGGTGGTGTTGGTGTTGGTGGTGTTGGTGTTGGTGTTGGTGTGGTGTTGGTGGTGTTGGTGTTGGTGTTGGTGGTGGTGGTGTTGGTGTTGGTGTTGGTGGAATTGGTGGTGTTGGTGTTGGTGGTTTGGTGGTGTTGGTGTTGGTGGTGGTGGTGTTGGTGGTGTTGGTGTTGGTGGTGTTGGTGGTGTTGGACACATGCCTCTAAAGCCTCACGCCTGAGGTGGTGGTGGAGGTGGTGATTGTTTTGGTGGTGGTGGTGGTGGTGGACACGTGCCTCTAGAGACTCACACCTGAGGTGGTGGTGGTGGAGGACATGTGCCTCTAGAGCCTCACACCTGTTGTTGGTGGTGGCGGTGATGGTGGGATGGGGTGGGGGGGATGAGGGGTTGGCGCGGGATTGCGGGGGTTAAGTGAAGGGGTATGTTGTGTGTTTGTTTGTGTTTTTGTTTGGGTTGGGGTTGGGGGTGGGGGGTATATACGATTGCATGCGCCCTAATTTATCTTGGTATGTTGTGCATGCGATAATATATTCCAATTCCAAATAGCGTGACTGTCGTATGCCAAATGGTGTGACTGTCGTATGCCAATAGCGTGACTGTCGTATGCCAATAGCGTGACTGTCGTATGCCAAATGGTGTGACTGTCGTATGCCAATAGCGTGACTGTCGTATGCCAAATAGCGTGACTGTCGTATGCCAAATCATTGTATGACTGCAAGTCTGGATTAGCCTAATTATTATATCAGTGTAGTACTGTATACAAGTAACGTATCTGACAAATGTACGAATTACTTTTCTTTACTTGTTTAAATGAGTCTGATTGATTTGTAACATGAGTATTTGACCTAATTCAATGAGTCTGATTGATTGTTTATTTAAGTATTTGACCTAATTAAATGAGTCTGATTGATTGATTGATTAAATGAGTATTTCACCTAATTGAATGAGTCTGATTCATTGATTATGTGAATATTCCCGAAATATTTGACCTAATTCCATGAGTCTGATTGATTGGTTGAATAAGTAATTGGCCTAGTTAAATGAGCAGTGGCATTTACTGCACTTGAGCAATCAGGTATGAAATCACTTGCCTCAAAAACTGGAGAATGCGGGTGAATCATGATTGGTCGGCCCTGGCCGGTGAATCATGATTGGTCGGCCCTGGCCGGTGAATCATGGTTGGTCGGCCCTGGCCGAGTAATGCATTGCTACCAACAAACCTGGTTCATTGGGTCGTGTTTCCTGTGTTTTTTATGTTAAGGTTAGGTGTAACGAGGTGCACTTTGTTTTCGGGACCTGTCGCATTTGCAGTTGTCATGTCGGCCGCATGTGCAGCTGTCACTTGATATCGGCCACACGTGCACTTGTTACCTGATCTCGGCCGCACGTGCAGCTGTCACCTGATATTGGCCACAACCCGCACCTGTCACCTGATATCAGCCGCAACCCGTACCTGCCACCTGCTATCAGTCTTGGTATCGCTAATCACGTGCCAGCACCCCTCAAGTCCCATCATGCACGCACCAGGGCCGACCATGAGGGGGCTCCGGGAACCCTGCTATTGCTAAGCTAGCAACATGGAGTGGGGCACCAATAAACTGATGGATAGTTAATTTTAGCCAGGCATACGACCACGCATATGCGTAACTATACAAGTGTGCAAATATGCTTATGAGTAACCACGCTTATGTGTAGCTATGCTCATGTGTAAACCGTGCATAAGTGTAAATATGCTGATGTGTAACCACAAATACGTGTAACCGTGCTTATGTGTAACTATGCTCATGTGTAAACCGTGCATATGTGTAACTATGCTGATGTGGAACCACAAATACGTGTAACCATGCTTATGTGTAACTATGCTCATGTGTAAACCGTGCATATGTGTAACTATGCTGATGTGTAACCACAAATACGTGTAACCATGCTTATGTGTAACTACACATGCCTGTATACGTAACCGTGAATATCTGCATGCATGCATGCATGCATGCATGTGTGTAACCACGCATGTGCGTAACTATGCTTCTGTGTATTCACGCATATGTGTAACGAAGTCTGCACATGTGTTAGCACGTGTGCAGAGGCGTTATCATATGTGCATATGTGTTCACAGATCAGCATGCCATCAGCATGCAGCACATGCAGCACATTTGCATGCAAGGGATATACTCTCTTGTTTTGTACCGATTGCATGGTGGATCAGCCTTTAGGGTGCTCACCATCTGCATGTGGGGTGTATGTGGGTAGAAAAAACACAACGCTCATACATGCAGAACTAAATCACATGGGTGTATGAGATCCCCCCCCCCCCCCCCCCCCCCCCCCCCCTTTCCCCCTAACTGGGGCTTCCCAATTCGTGGTCAACCTGTCATATCTCGTCCGGTTGATCTGTCCGAGAAAGGTTTCGAGACTATGCAAAAGATCTCGAAATGACAGGGCATTAGAGAAAGAGGGGGGTAGCTGACAGGGTCGCATATGACTGACTTGCCCCCAAGTTTAAGCAGTCTCTGCCTCGTTGACTCACCTTGGGGAAGCTGGGATGCGCGCAAGGACGGGACAGACCGGAGAGCATGCGGATGGAATGCATTTGGGTTCTGGTTGCAACGGATGGAATAAAAGCAAGGGCTGGGCAAATCTCTTCGCGTACTGTGGGAAAGGTAAGAAGGGACTTCGAATAGTTAAGAAACTAGATATGCAGGATGCGGGGAAGGGCGAGGAGCAAGTCCTTGGCGAGGAGGGAGGCTCGGAGATTTCGAAAGTACTGGAGTGAGGAGCTACTCGTACGTAGCGGAATAAGCTACAAAACATTCCACGACTTTTGCGAAGGATCTTGACCGCTGTGATGCTGATAACTCTAGTCATGCTCACTTTAATTATTTATCTGTCAGCCAATTGTTTGTGTGCGGAGGTGGCCGGAATCGTTCAAACAGCTCCTGGAGAGACGGACGGGGACAGAGGCGGTCGGACGGACATTCGGACGGACATTCGGACAACGGGGGCCCCCGCGGGGGCAAGCAGGGGGGCAAGCCGGGGCAAGTTGCTGCTCCGCTCCAGGGATCCCTGCTCCGCTCGGCTCCGCTCCTTGGGGGGGGGCTCCTCGCTGCAGCCCGGAACGGGAGGTGGTACGGAGTCAGTCCCAATTTGTCAGGAAGGGACAGAAATAGATGCTTCGCTGACTCCTGCGATCTTAACAACTGGATAACAGCGAATAAAAATGCACTGCAACAAGTAGGCTGGGAACTTCGCGGATGCGATTTTCGAAGATTTTCACTTCCAGGTTTGCCTCAAATACGAAGCATGACAGGACCTAACCGACCCAACCGACACTACCCTCGAAAAGCAAAACATCTTGAAAACTGCACTGTTCAAGAAATCATGTAGTTGCAGATGTCCGATTGCGCACGCGCTTTCAACAGCATCAATTTCGTTTTTTCGTGGAGGTCGACTTGCCTCAACCGCACTAAAGGTCAAGGAGCTGCCTAGAAGCTGCTGCTTTTAGGCAGCTGAGCTGAACTCAGTTTAAGCTGCCTAGAAGCTGGTCGACTTGCCTCTGAACCGCACAACAGGCCACAGGCCAAGGAGCTGCCTAGAAGCTGCTGCTTTTACACAGCTTAGCTCAGCTCAGTTAAATACGCTGAGTGGATTACCAGCATGCATCCTCCAAGTTGCAATTCCGTCAGTGGCGTTTTACTGCAAAGCGTGAGCGGTTGGCACAAACCATCGGCATCTCTAATATGGCGCCCAAACTGAAACTGACCGCAGAGGAAGCAGGTGCGTACGGTTGCCGGTGTTCCTATTTGGGAAGGCTGCTTTTCGGCGATTCACTTTCGACGCCTTTGTACAGTTGTCGCAATGGGTCATCTCTGGCGCAATCACCGATTATGGGTTGAGCCCGGCACGCTTTCAAGACTTTTCGCAATCGCTCAAACCTGCCTCAACTACTGCGACTGGATGCGACATAACTAGGAGAACATAACTAAATATCCTTAAATGAATAGATTGATGGGCAAGATCCAGCAAAACTCCTCAAGAACCCTTTCCTGCCTGATCAGTGAGCATAATGACGTTGATGCCCCGCTATGGAAGGCAGTACTGCCCGTTTAGTAGAGTAGTATCTGGCAGTATACCTGCCCTGGGAATGAATTCCCCATGAAACAAGCTGACACACACACACAACCCTTGCAGGGCCTTCCAAAGAGCAGGCAGCCAAGAAGCAGGAAGTGCGAGGTGAGGAGGATGAACTAACGTGGCCGATGGGTGCTGACAGCTTGATAGAGGCCTGCAAGAAGGGTGATGTTGAGGCAACCCTGTTGATGTTGAGTAGGGGAGCAGACAAGGAGGCCCGTGATGGGAAAGGAAAAACACCCCTCCATTGGGCAGCATTGAATGGTCACACATCCTGTGTGAGTGCCTTGGTGGTGGCTGGAGCAAATACAAATGCAAAGGAAAATGATGGAGACACAGCCCTCTCTTATGCTGCATTCAAAGGTCACTTCGAGTGTTTGCAAGTGTTGCTAGAGGCTGGGGCAGACGTGTCTGCGAGGGATGATGCTGAAGAAACAGCCCTCCATAGGGCAGCGTATAATGGCCACACAAGCTGTGTGAGCGCCTTGGTGGAGGCTGGGGCAGACATATCTGCGAATAACAATGGCGAGATGACAGCCCTCCATTGGGCAGCAAGGAATGGTCACAGAAGCTGTGTGAACACCTTGGTGGAGGCTGGGGCAGATACGTCAGCAAGGAACAATGATGGATGGACAGCCCTCCTTATAGCAGCGCAGGCAGGCCACGCAAGCTGTGTGAGCGCCTTGGTGGAGGCTGGGGCAGATACGTCAGCAAGGAACCTTGATGGATTGACAGTCCTCTCGAGTGCTGCATACAATGGTCACTTCCAGTGTTTGCAAGTGTTGCTAGAGGCCGGGGCAGATGTGTCTGCCAGTTCCAATGACGGACGCACAGCCCTTCATGTGGCAGCCTATAATGGCCACACAAGTTGTGTGAGTGCCTTGGTGGAGGCTGGGGCAGATACGTCAGCAAGGAACAAGTATGGACACACAGCCCTCGTTATTGCAGCGCTGGAAAGTCACAGAGGCTGTGTGAGCGCCTTGGTGGAGGCTGGGGCTGATGTGTCAGCCATTGACAATGATAGATACCCAGCTCTCTTGTATTCTGCAGACAATGGTGACTTTGAGTGTTTGCAAGTGTTGCTAGAGGCTGGGGCAGATGTGTCTGCGAAGGATCATACAGGGAAGACAGCCCTCCATTTGGCAGCGCTGGAAGGTCACACAAGCTGTGCAAGGACCTTGGTGGAGGCTGGGGCGGATGTGTCAGCTATTGGCGATGATGGATACACAGCTCTCTTGCATGCTGCAGTCAAAGGTGAATTTGAGTGTTTGCAAGTGTTGCTAGAGGCTGGGGCAGATGTGTCTGCCATCCATTTGGCAGCGCTGAAAGGTCACACAAGCTGTGTAAGGACCTTGGTGGAGGCTGGGGCGGATGTTTCAGCCATTGGGAATGATGGATACACAGCTCTCTTGTATGCTGCAGACAATGGTGACTTTGAGTGTTTGCAAGTGTTGCTAGAGGCTGGGGCAGATGTGTCTGCAAGGGATGATGATGATGGCAAAACGGCCCTTCACATGGCAGCCTTTAATGGCCACACAAGATGTGTGAGTGCCTTGGTGGAGGCTGGGGCGGATGTGACAGCCAGTTGCAATGAGGGATGCACAGCCCTCCATTGGGCGGCACAGGAAGAGCACACATACTGTGTGTGTGCCTTGCTGAAGGCTGGGGCTGATGTGTCAGCCTGTGACAATTATGGACGCACAGCTCTCTTGTTTGCTGCATTCAGTTGTGACTTTGAGTGTTTGCAAGTGTTGCTAGAGGCTGGGGCAGATATGTCCGCGAAGGATAATACCGAGATGACAGCCCTCCATTGGGCAGCGCTGAAAGGTCACACAAGCTGTGTAAGCGCCTTGGTGGAGGCTGAGGCAGATACGTCAGCAAGGAACAATCATGGACGCACAGCCCTCCATTGTGCAGCGCTGGAAGGTCACACAAGCTGTGTAAGGGCCTTGGTGGAGGCTGGGGCGGATGTGTCAGCCAGTGACAATTATGGATGCACAGCCCTCACTTGTGCAACAAACGATGTTCACTTTGAGTGTTTGCTAGTGTTGCCAGACGCTGGGGCAGAAGTGTCTGCGAGGGATAATGATGAAAGAACAGCCCTCCATTGGGCAGCGGGGAATGGTCACACAAGCTGTGTGAGTGCCTTGGTGGAGGCTGGGGCAGATACGTCAGCAATGAACAATCAGGGATACACAGCCCTCCGTCATGCAGCGCAGGAAGGGCACACAAGCTGTGTGAGGGCCTTGGTGGAGGCTGGAGCGGATGTGTCAGCCAGTGACAATAATGATGGATGCACAGCCCTTCATATTGCAGCACAGAATGGTCGCACAAGCTGTGTGAGCGCCTTGCTGAAGGCTGGGGCCGGCATGTCAATCTGTAACAATGATGGAGACACAGCCCTCATGTGTGCTGCATTCGGTGGTCGCATTGGGTGTTTGCAAGTGTTGCTAGAGGCTGGGGCAGACATGTCAGCAAGGAACAATAATGGACGCACAGCCCTCCATATGGCAGCGGTGGAGGGGCAAAGACGTTGTGTGAGTGCCTTGGTGGAGGCTGGGGCGGACTTGCTAGCCACAAACAATGACGGACACACTGCCCTCTCTTTTATTCTGGAAGTAATGGTCTCATTGAGAGTTAGAAAGTGTTGCTGGAGGCCGGGGCAGACGTGTATGCCAAGGCAAATCGCTTGATGATGACAGCCCAACATCCTGCAGAGCTTAATGGTCACATAAGCTGCCTGAGCGTCTTGGTGGAGGCTGGGGCGGATGTGTCAGAGACCAGTGATGGAGAGACATCTTTGGACATGGCGATGGGCAATGATTATGGACCGGCATATCATTTGATTATGGCCAAAGGCGAGTATGATATCGTATGCATCATGAGGTATTGTATATAAATGGTACGCTATGGTGTCCTTAACTTCACGTCCTGTAACGGATGTAACAATTTCAATTTCAATTATATAAATGGTAACTTTAGCCTAGTCAGACTTCCGGCATCACATGACAGCATATGATAACATCATATCATATTGCCGTTCCCCAGCAATGATGAACTGTGGAACTCCTTTATAAGCATGGAACATTCAGTTATATGTATGGAGGCACGGTGCTCTGGCGGTTCTCGTATAGCTTTTAGTGTTCGCAAGTGTTGTTTGAGGCTGGGGCAGAGGTTTATGTGAAGCTGGGGCAGGCCTGTCAGCCAAGAAGCTGGGGCAGAGGTTTATGTGAAGCTGGGGCAGGCCTGTCAGCCAAGAAGCTGGGGCAGAGGTTTATGTGAAGCTGGGGCAGGCCTGTCAGTCAAGAAGAATGATGGAGGTACACAATTGGACTTGGCGGTGAACGATGGTGAAAATGACAATGCACAAGTCCTCCGTGAACATGGAGCCATTATATAGATGTATGGAGGCTTTTGTTAGTTAGCTAGTTAGCAAGGAGCTATTAGTTAGTTAGCTAGTTAGCATGGAGCCGTTAGTTAATTAGTTAGATAGTTAGTTAGTTACTTAGTTAGCATACATAGTTTTGGGATCCTCTAGCTAGCAATAGGTTTTGGGATCTTCTAGCTAACAATAGGTTTGGGGATCCTCTAGCTAGCAATAGGTTTTGGGATCTTCTAGCTAACAATAGGTTTTGGGATCCTCTAGCTAGCAATAGGTTTTGGGATCATCTAGCTAGCAATAGGTTTTGGGATCCTGTACCTAGCAATAGGTTTTGGGATCCTGTAGCTAGCAATAGGTTTTGGGGTCCTCTAGCTAGCAATAGGTAGCAGTATGGTATAAATGCACAACTTTTGACGGTTCAAATTTAAAGCGCTGAGAACGTTCTCCCACTTATTGTAGCTATTGGCCAAAATTACCCCAACCCTCTCATTTTCTTGACTTGCGATACTCTTACGTGCTCTGTGTTTTTTACTGCCAAAGACGGCGAGCAGCAAAATGGCTTGCTGAAGCTATGTAACCAAGTTCAAGTTACCCGGAATATCCCTTTCACCCCTTGGTGCCATACCGATTTGCGAAGAAAAGTGGTAGGTACACTCATGCACGATAATGGAATTGGCAGACCGTGAGCAGACCATATTTAGCTGAAGAACCATGTAACAATTCATATTCGGGCCAAGAAACGTAGATTTTGGGAACAGTTACGCCTATAAACGTAGATTTGGGTCCACCCTTACTACCTACTACGGTAGAGAGGAAAATGATATGCACGACCAGGGGGCCCTTATAAAGTTTTTTTCGTATACCTACGCCGGAAGCTTTTTAAATCTGCCTTACCCCCCCCCCCCGCCCCCCCTCACAAAGGCCCATATCTCCTTCAGGAATATAATTAGGGGGTCAAAGTAGTGTCTTTAGTGATCCTTTAGACGAGCTGTATCCATTGTGGTCTTAAATTTGGATTTGATCAAAGTTTCATAACACGGTCAAGCAAACACCCTTTCTTAGTCCTGATTCTGAGCTGGGCTAGTTAGTGTTGGTGTTTGAGAAATTGAAGGTTGTGTTAAGCCTAAGTTGCATGCCTAAGTACTCTCCTTATACCCAAGAAGTTTGGGGATGAAATATTGAGTTTCTGTTTTGACTCAACTTTCACACGGTGTACTTGGAACCTGTGGAGGTTACTACTCGAGCACTACCACAACACATTTACTCAGTCTCGGAAACAAGCGCGGATTCGGAATGCTCTCGTCGAACCAGTTTCGTAAGTATGCTTAGCTTCGTCAGATTCCGTCTGGTGAGGAAGTTACGAAGATATTTCCGAAAACGGCTCGACTTCTGTACTAGGATCTGCCAGCCCGGCAGGTGCCTCGACTTGGATCTTGAGGATCACGCCTCCATATTTACTCGTTGTCGGAAATAAGCGTGGATTCGGACAGATCTCGTCGAGCTTGTGTCATAGGTCTGCTTAATTTTATCAGAGACCGAGTCCTGAGACGGTCCTGAGGAAGTTTTGGCCTCTAACAGTTTTCACCAGAGGGTATTTCTAAAGCCGTCGCCCGCCCCCCCCCCCACCACCACCCCACCCCGACACATTTTTCGACTTTTTCGATGGTTTCGGGGCTTCCGACCCCTTTAGCCCCGGATTCCAACATGCGGTACTCGATCAACTACCTGAGGGCCCCCTGTGCACGACAACATAAACAACCCCAAACACAATTTGGGTTCAACCCAGATCGCAATACCCTTCAACCCATGTTTATCATGAGACACGTCATTCAGATCTGGAGCACTGGTCTCATTCAACATCTTCTTGGTGCTACCAGCAGAGACAAAGTAGCATCTACATATTAACATGTAATAACATGAGGCATGCTGGATCTCATTATGGCTAGAGAACGCTAATAATGTTGGAGCAAGGATGTGTCTGATGCACTAGCGACGTTGTCCTCCTTGGAAGAGTCTCTAGCCACCAATTTACCGTACGTGGAGTGGGACCTTAGAAACTTAAATCAGTGAACTGGTACAAACTGGAGAAGGTCCTTATACGGTACTATAGCATCAAATCACCAGATACGCGCCCAAGAGATTAAAGCTTGGGATAACAAGGAAGGAAGAATGCTGCGGACCAAACTTGGATGTCCTCCTCATGGGATGAGAGTAGGAAACTTGAGATGCCCAATTATCTCATCCGAGACCTACCTCAGAATGTGGTGCGGAATATGTATTATGCATTATGTATTATGTATAACCTCTTCATACTTCCTAAAGGTGAAAACGGAATGATGGAAACGTCCCATTGTTCTTTGTGTATCACCAACCAATCTATCATGATATAAATCTTAAACCCTAGCCATGTGCTTCTGGAACCGTTCAAGTTGAACACCATGTTGTCTTAGAATGTACTGACGAAGCCTGACTGAATTCGACAAGAAAATGATCAAAGTATCAGAACATAATTTCCCAATCTCAGAGTAAAATGATTCCTCTACATTACCCGATGTGTAATCCAGAAGTGGAAGGTCGAGCGAAGGCTCCTCTGTTCATGCATGAATGTATGAAGAGATTGGATCAAGCCTTTTCTGATAGGTACGATCGAGGGTATGAAAACCTGAAAAGTTATTTTGCACTGTTTTCATCGTTCGGATGAAGAGGACTACAAATGGGAACATCCAAACAATAATTTGTTCGCTTTTACATTTTCCTGGTAATCATGTTTTACTGCTGGAGAGGGCGAGCAGCCAAAGTGCTGGCTAAAGCTGTGTAACCAAGTCCAATAACCACTCTTACAAAACAATATATTTTGATGGCTAGGGAAGCAGGTGTCACATATCTAAAGACAATATCATTTACGTCCCTATCACTATTTTAAGGATACGTTAACCTCTACCTCATGATCCCGGTTCAATGTGTGATCATTTCGCTGGACTGAAGAAGGTGCTGGGTTCGAATCCCTGCGGGTGTATTTCTTAAGTATTCGCGGCCGCTGTCAAAAACCATGGGAGTATTACTTTTCTATCCCATCCTATCCTATCGCTATGTCGTTGGATTTGGAGGAGGGTTGGATGACCCTGTGGCCCAGGAGGTCCATGAGTTGAGGGAGGAGAAGACACCATCCACTGCAGCTGCTGCTTGGGGTAGTGGTACCTCTCCCTGTTTGGGGGTGGAGAGGGGTGTGGGGTGTGTGTGTGTGTGTGGGGGGGGGTAGGTCTGACGTGTTTGATGTGTTTTTAGTTGGTTCGAGTTGTTTTGAGTTGGGGGAGGAAGATACCCCATCCACTGCAGCCTCCCCAGTACGTTTCAGTTGTTTTGCGTTGTCTTGGGTTGTTTTGATTTGTTTTGCGTTGTTTTGATTTGTTTTGATTTGTTTTGATTTGTTTTGATTTGTTTTGATTTGTTTTGATTTGTTTTGAGTTGGCTTGATTTGATTTGAGTTGGGGGAGGAGGATACCCCATCAACTGCAGCCACCCCAGTAGGTTTGAGTTGGTTTGAGTTGTTTTCAGTTGGGGGAGGAGGATACCCCATCCACTGCAGCCGCAAAAACGCCACTCTTACCCATTACATCCCCCCCCCCCCCCCCCCCGCCCCCACCCCCACCACCACACACACACACCCTCAATCCAAACATAAACACCCCACCCACCCCATCTAACCACACCCACCAGCTTAATAGCTTCAAGGCCGCTCTTGCAAGCAGCAAGTTCCTGAGGGGAGAAGGAGAGGATGGTGGAGAAGACGGGGAGCAAGCTCTCAGCTTCACCTGTGCGGTACATCTTCAGAATCGTATTCTTGAGGTACTCCACGTCTAACAGATTGGCAGCTGCAGGGGTTTAGGGTTCAGGGTTAGGTATTGGGGTTTGCAGGAGGAGGGGTTTGGGGTTAGGGAGTCAGGGTTGGTAGTTCGACGATTTTCCTTTTCTTTTTTTTCAATTTGGTTGTGGAGATGACAGGGAAGAGGCTATTGTCAGGTTCTCCACGTCTTACAGGTTGGCAGCTGCAAGGGGATTAGGGTTCAGGGTTGGTCGTTTGTACTCCATGTATAACAGGTTGGCAGCTGCATGGGGACCAGGGTTCAGGGTTTAGGGTTTAGGGTTGGTAGTTTGAACTCCACGTCTAACAGGTTGGCAGCTGCAAGGGGTTCACCACTGTTTCTTTATTGAGCTACTTGTAGCAGCTACTAGGCAGCCGCCTTTCCCTGTCCTTTGGCCAGACCTGAAGCTAGCTAGTGTATCTGAATAGGTCTGATGGGTTTGTCAATTGTGTTGCTCAAGAACGCCACGTCTGCGTTCTTCAGGGTTCAGTGTTTGTGGTTTGACAAGGGGTTGACTTACCCTTGGCCTGCCTCTTAGCCTCCCTTTGGTGTATTGGTGTATTGGTGTATTGGTGTGTCGATGTTGTTGTGTCAATGTTTGTTACATATGTCTGAGTGTTGACTTACCCTTGGCCTGCCTCTTAGCCTCCCTCTCAGCCTCTCGCAAGCTCTCCTTCAAGGCGGCTTCCATTTCTTCCCTCAAGTTCACCTGCCATGTGGTTGGTTGGAAGGTTGGTAAGTTGGTTGGTAAGTTGGTTGGAAGACAGGTTAGTTGGTTGGTTAGTTGGTTGGAAGGCAGGTAAGTAAGTTGGTAAGTTGGTTGGAAGGCAAGTAAATGAGTTTGAAAGTAGGCTTGCCCGTTCCATGTCTTACCTCAAGTTCACCTGCCATAAGCAGTTAAGTCTGTTGGAATGTTCGGCAGTGTTTAAGTTTACTAGTGAATGAGTTAGCTAGTGCTGGTTTGCGTATTGAAGAAAACAACTTCTCACCTCCTTTCCAATATCTCCCAACTCAAGCTCTAGCTGACGGCTTCTCTCTTCCCCCCCCCCCCACACATACACCCTCTCTCTCTCTCTCTCTCTCTCTCTCTCTCTCTCTCTCTCTCTCTCTCACACACACACACACGAACACTGACCCAAAGGC
This sequence comes from Chlamydomonas sp. ICE-L, assembly GCA_013435795.1. NCBI lineage: Eukaryota > Viridiplantae > Chlorophyta > Chlorophyceae > Chlamydomonadales > Chlamydomonadaceae > Chlamydomonas > Chlamydomonas sp. ICE-L. The sequence goes on along the minus strand of JACBWV010000610.1, from coordinate 27,655,803 downwards.
AAGCAGACACATACATACAAACATATTTTCGAGATCGGCCAACTCAAGCTCAAACTGACGGCTCCCCCCTCCCCCCCCCCCCCCCACACCTCTCTCTTTCTCTTTCTCTCTCTCTCTCTCACAAACACACAAAACTGACGCAAAAGCAAGCATATGTGTACACATAAACACATAAGCATACAGAAATCAGAAAAACAACTCACCACTTTTTTGAAGATTAGCCAACTCAAGCTCAAACTGACACACAACACTGACGCAAAAGCAAGCATACGTAAACACATACACACACAATCAAAAATTAATAAGAACAATACAATAATAACAAAAATAAAAGAATTCAGAAATAAAAGAATAAGAAAAATACAACTCACCTCCTTTTCTAGATCCGCCAACTCAAGCTCTAACTGACGGTTTCGGATTGACAGTTGGCGCAGCTTCTGCACCAGGGCCTCCACGTCCCCAGCATTGGCCGCAGCCCCCCATTGGGCTTGAAAGTCCTGGGAGGGCTGGCTGTCTAGTGCGGCACTACCTGCACATTCAAATTTGAATTCATATACAAATTCAAATCCGTTTTTGTTTTAGATTTGCTTGGGTTGGGAGGGGTTGGAGTGCAGAAAGGGCTGGCTGTCTCGCGGCTGCACTACCAGCACATTAAAATTCAAGGTCAAATTCGTTGCTGATTTGTTCTGGCTGAGTAGGGTTGGAGTGCAGAGAGGGTTGGCTGTAAGTATAAGTATAAGGCTCAAACATTTATTATATGTTTATATGTCGGCCCAACCCTACATATGGTATCATAATGCCATTCCCTCCTCACCACTCATTGAAGGCCTGCTAGCTGACAAACCATACATGCCCTCCGCATCCGCATCTGCTTTGGCGGCGCCAGCTGTCGCCTTTCCGAACCAATCTGTGCCACCTTCAGGGCCGGTGTCCTCGTTGTACGGCTGTACCGAAACCGAAACCAGCTCAGCAGCATCCGCCTTGATCAGACCCTCCAGGAACTCTGAGAGAACAGCCGGGTTTAGGGTTGAGGGGATAAGTTTTAGAGTGCGCTTAGGGTTGAGGAGTTAAGAGTTGAAGGTAAGGCTAAATGGTTCAGGGTTTAGGATTTTAGGGTGCGTTTAGAGTTTAAGGTTTTAGGGTTTTAGAATGCGTTTAGGGTTTAGGGTTTTAGGGCGTGTTTAGAGTTGAGGGGATAAGGGTTTCAGGGAGGGCTAAGGGGTTTAGGGGTTTAGGTTTTTGAGTGCATATAGAGTTTAGGGTTTAGGGTTTTAGGGTTCAGGGTTGTAGGGTGCGTTTAGAGCTTAGGGTTTAGGGTTTTAGGACGTGTTTTTTGGGTTTTAGGAAGGGTTTAGGGGATAATTATTTCAGGGAGGGCTACGGAGAATAGGGTTTAGGATTTGGGTTTGATGGATTTCTGTAGCATGATCGCAGGGCCCCTGTCGGTAAAACTTTTGTTTGGGGGTTGGAGTTCAGTTCATCGGCGTTTTTCCATTTACCCCCTCCTGTCATGGTTGGGCAAGACGTTTTAGCCCATTTGGTCTATCCCTGCAGGAACCTGCATGCGAAACCAACAAACCGACAAACCAATACCCACCTGCATGCGATACCAACCAACCAACCAGCCAACAACACCAACCAACCAACCAGCCACCACCAACAACCAACACCCACCTGCATGCGACACATGCTGTGAGTTGCTTTGCCACGTACTGCCTGTGTCATCCAGCAGTACACTTGCCCGCAAGCCCGCTGGGTAGGGCCTCCCCCGTGGGGTCAGGGGGGCCTCGGCCATGCTGAACTCCCCGTCCTCCTCCTCGTCCTCATTTTGGGGGGGCAGGGCTGCGGCGGCGGCAATAGCTGCCGCTTGGGTTGCTGCCACTGCCTGTACTGCCTTGGCTGTAGCTGCTGACGTCATCAGTGCCTGCAGCTGCTGCCTAGCTGCCATCAGGTCTTCATGCAGGAGGGCATTCTTTCGTACTGCACTCAGCACCTGGGGTTGGGGGGTTGGGGGGTTGTACTGCACTCATTACCTGGGGTTTGGGGTTTTGTTTTTTTGCACTCGGCACCTGAGGGTGGGGGTTTGCGGTTTCTGGTTTGTCCTGCACTCAGCACCTGGGGTTTGGGGTATGGGGTTTCTGGTTTGTTCTGCACTCAGCACCTGGGGTTCCGGGTTTGTACAGCACTCGGCACCTTAGGGTGGGGGTTTGGGGTTTCGGGTTTGTACTGCACTCAGCACCTGGGGTTTTGGGTTTTGGGTTTGTACTGCACTCAGCACCTGGGGGTGCCAGTCACACACTTGCTGTTCATTGCAGTACACTTGAAATACTTAAAAAGGCGCACAAGTTGGCAGTGAGAAGGTACCCCGAACAACAAAGATCGATAAATAATACTGAATAAATAATATCCTGTGATTTTAATGTCTATTATCTTTGATGAATACAGCTAATACAGAATAAATAATACCATTGCCTACTTATTGGTGTACAATGATTCACATTCCTAAACAGTTTTTTTTTACGACGACGCGTCGCCACCCTGTCGCGTCGTTTTGAAATCAGGCTTCAGTAGCCCACCCTGCTACTCAAATGTGCCTGGAAAAATCTGAAATAAAAAACACTGTTCCTAAATGCATGTATCGTGCAATTCAATGTTTTGGAATGTGAATCCCAAACGAAAAACTGCGCGAAACGCGCAATGGGGCTCAAAAAGTGTGTGCGAAATCATGCTTCCGCGCGCGCTTTGTAGTACCCTGGTACCATAAAGCATGAAGCAACGGTTCGCAGTCTAAAGTCCACAACAGGGTACTTCCAAGCGCGCGCTTTTGCGCGCTGCCTTTTTGAGCCCCACTGCGCGTTTCGCGCAGTTTGTCTCTACTATTTTTGTTTTACATTCCTTAATGCATGTGTCAATCAATTCAATGTTTTGGAAGTGCAGAGCCAGGGGGGCATTTCTGGGAGGGCATTTCTGACTCGTTTAGCCAGACCAGGGTACTTCAAATGGCCAAATTTGCCAGCGCTTTAGCGCACTTAAAAACAAAAAAACTGCGCTTTGTAGTGCAAAAAGCGCAAAAATTGCTTGCAGCGCCCACAAGGGGGTTGCAAAAAACTGCGCTTAAAGCGCAGAGGGGGTCAAAAAGTCAGCGCTCAAAAGCGCAAAAGCGCGCGCTTTGAATTACCCTGAGCCAGACCCCTAGTCAACGACGCCTCGCCATGCAGCAACGGAATGGCGAGGCGTCGTTGAAAAACAAGTGAATCCCCACCCCTGCACCCTTGGCCTCCGATAAATGAACCAAACAACCGGACAAATGGGCAACTCCTGCCCCCCCCCCCCCCCCCCCCCCCCCGCGCCGCCCCCCAGAAGGGTGGGCTCCACCAAAAAAACTAAAAAAATCTCCACCTCTGCATCCTTGGCCTCCGATCAATAAATCAACCAACCAATTAACCTGATAAATGTGCCTCTGGGGGCCGCCGCCCTCAAGATGGGTGGGCTAAAAAAAGCGAAAATCAATCAACCAATCCCCAACTCAGCTTCCTTGGCCTCCAACCAATCAACCAACCAATCAACCATGAATGTGCCTCTGGAGGCCGCCGCCCTCAAGATGGGTGGGCTAAAAAAACGAAAATCAATAAACCAATCAACCAATTGACCGGATAAATGTGCCCTCAAGATGGGTGGGATAAAAAACGAAAATAAATCAATCAATCCTCATATCTGCATCCTTGGCCTTCAATCAATCAATCAATCAATCAATCAATCAACCAGACAAAGGGGCAACCCTTGAGGGGAAAAAACAGAAAAAATCGCTGAAAAAAGAGAAAAATGACGAGAAAAAAGAAAATCAATCGATCCCCACCTCAGCATCCTTGGCCTCCATCATCATTTCACTTGTACTGCGGAAGTTGGCCCCCTCCTCTTGTACTGCTGCCAGCTCCTCTGCCAGCTCAGCGACCTGCTGCTCCAGGTCAGCAACCCTACTCTGGGCGGCATCTGCGGCCGCGCCAACTGTGCTTTGGTGGTGTTGGACACGTGCCTCTAGAGCCTCACACCTGAGGTGGTGGTGGTGGTGGCGAGGGTGGTGATTGTTTTGGTGTTGGTGTTGGTGGTGGTGGCGGTTGGCTGGTTAGTTGGCTGGTTGGCTGGTCGGTTTGGTGCGTGTGGGGGGGGATGAGGTAGGGTATATGTGTGTGTGTGTGTTTGTGTGTGTTTTCGTGGGGTGGGGTGGGGTGGGGTGGGGGGGAACTGTGCTTTGGTGGTGTTGGACACGAGCCTCTACAGCCTCACACCGGAGGTGGTGATGGGGTGTGTGCGTGGGTTGTGTGTGTGTGGTGGTGGTGGTGGTGGTGGTGGGGGGGGGTCGGCGGGGTTGGCAAGGTTGGGAGAAAGGCCAAGTCAAGCCAAGCCAAGCCTAGACAAGACAAGACAAAGCACCATTCACTTGTGCTTCCACTCCTCTTGCTAACACAAACCATCCAAGCCAAGCCAAGCCAAGCCAAGACTAGACAGGTCAGCCAAGCCAAGACAAGTCAAATAACCACTCACTTGTGCTTCCAATCCTCTTGCTAACACAAACCATCCAAGCCAAGCCAAGCCAAGCCAACCAAGACTAGACAGGTCAGCCAAGCCAAGACAAGTCAGATAACCACTCACTTGTGCTTCCACTCCTCTTGCTAACACAAATCATCCAAACCAAGCCAAGCCAGCCAAGGCAAGGCAAAGAACCACTCACTTGTGCTTCCACTTCTCTTGCTAACACAAACCATCCAAGCCAAGCCAACCAAGCCAAGCCAAGTCAACCGAGCCAAGCCAAACCATTAAAGCCATGCCAACCAAGGCAAGAAAAGCCAACTCAAGCCAAGCCAACCAAGACAAGGCAAAGCACCACTTACTTGTGCACCCACTCTTCTTGCTAACACAACCATCCAAGCCAAACCAATTAAGACAAGGCAAAGCACCACTTACTTGTGCGCCCACTCTTTAAACTCTTTTTGAGTATCAGCAGCCAGTTTGGTGAAGTGGGCGGGTGGGTTGGGGTAGGTGTGGACGGACGGGTGGGTGGGTGTTGAGGGTGGGGTGGGGTAGGGTGGGGTGGGGTGGAGAGTGTATGAGGGGGGGATGGGTGTGTGTGGGGGGGGGGGAGCGTAGAGTGGTGGGAGTGGTAGGGTGTGTGGGTTGTGTGTGGGGCACGTGTGGTGGGGTGTTGAGGGGCGAGACGGTGTAGTGGTGTGGTGGAGGGGGGCAAGGGGGATGTTGTGCGTGTGTTTGGCAAAGAAGCACTTTCTTGTGCGTCAACTCTTCCAGTTCTTTCTGAGCATCAGCAGCCAGTTTGGTGAAGTGGGGTGGGGTGGGGTGGGGTGCAGAGTGGGGTGGGGTGGGGTGATGGGTGTGTGTGTGGTGTGGTGTGGTGTGGTGAGGTGAGGTGATATGTGAAGGGGCGAGGTGGTGTAGTGGGGTGGGGTGAGTGGAGGGGGGCAAAGAAGCGCTTACTTGTGCTTCCACCCTTCCAGTTCTTTCTGAGCATCAGCAGCCAGTTTGGTGAAGTGGGGTGGTGTGGGGTGCAGAGTGGTGGTGTGGGGGGGGATGGGTGTGTGTGGTGTGTGTGGGGGGGTAGAGTGGTGTGTGTGGAGGGGGCGGGGTGGGGTGGGGAGGGGTGGGGTGGAGTGGTGGATGTGGAGGGGCGGGTGGGGTGTGGTGAGGTGGAGGGGCGAGGTGTGTGTGGAGGGGGCGGGTCACTGGGTGGGTGGATGGTGGGGGGGGAGAGTGGTCGGTGTGGAGGGGCGGGTGGGGTGTGGTGTGGGAGGGCGAGGTTGTGTAGTGGGGTGGGGTGAGTGGAGGGGGGGAAATATCCACTCACTTGAGCTTCCACTCTTCCAGTTTTTTCTGAGCATCAGCAGCCTGTTGGGTGAAGTGAGATGGGGTGGGGTGTGTGTGGAGGGACGGGTCGGGTGGGGTGGATGTGGGGGGCCGGGTGGGTTGTGTGTGGGGGGTGGGGGTGTGAGGGGGTGTGAGGGTGGCGGGGGGGGGGAGTGTGGTTTGATGTGGCGAGGTGTGATGTGGAGGGGCGAGGTGGTGTAGTGGGGTGGGGTTAGTGGAGGGGGGCAAAGAAACACACACTTATGCTTCCACTCTGCCAGCTCTTTCTCAGTATCAGCAGCCAGTTTGGTGAAGTGAGGTAAGTTGAGGTAGAGTGTAGAGTGTAAAGTGGTGAGGTGAGGTGAAGTGAGGGTGGGGTGTGAAGGGGTGGTAGTGTGGTGGGGTGTAGTGAGGTGTGATGTGGAGGGTCCAGGTGGTGTAGTGGGGAGGGGTGAGTGGAGGGGGGCAAAGAAGCGCTTACTTGTGCTTCCAATCTTCCAACGTTTTCTCAGTATCAGCAGCCAGTTTGGTGAAGTGAGGTGGGGTGGGTTGGGGTGGGTTGGGGTTTAGAGTGGTGGGTGTGGTGTGGTGAGGTGAGGTGAGATGTGGAGGGGTGAGGTGGTGTAGTGGGTTGGGTTGGGTGGGGTGGGGTTTAGAGTGGTGGGTGTGGTGTGGTGAGGTGAGTTGAGATGTGGAGGAGTGAGGTGGTGTAGTGGGGTGGGGTGGGGTGGGGAAGAACCACTCACTTGTGCTTCCACTCTTCCAGTTCTTTCTGTGCATCAGCAGCCAGTTTGGTGAAGCGAGGTGGGGTGAGGGGTGGTGAGTGGGGTGGGGTGGTGAGTGGTGTGTGTGGAGGGGCAGGTGGGGTGGGGTGGGTGCGGAGGGACGAGGTGGTGTATTGGGCTGGGGTGAGCAGAGGGGGGGCAAAGAACCACTCACTTGTGCTTCCACTCTTCCAACTCTTTCTGTGCATCAGCAGCCAGTTTGGTGCAGAGGGGTGGGGTGAGGTGGGGAGGGGCGGGGTGGGGTGGTGAGGTGTGTGTGGGGGGGGGGATGGGTGGGTATGTGTGTGGGGGGGAATGTGGAGTGGGGTGTGTGGGGGGGCGGGTGGTGTATGGTGTAGTGGGGTGGGGTGTGTGGAGGGGGGGAAAAGAACCACTTACTTGTGCTTCCACTCTTCCAACTCTTTCTGTGCATCAGCAGCAAGTTTGGTGAAATGGGCCACCCGACCTTGCAGCGCGTCGTTTTCAGAATCGTGCTGACTCAGCAGGTCACGCTTCTCATTAGAGTGGCTATCCTCAAGTTCCATCAAACGCTCCTCAGCGATGTGGAGAGCCTGAAGGGTTCAGGTGATTTAGGGTTCAGAATTGGGGATCAGGGTCTAGGGTTTAGGATTCAGAGGTCAGGAATAGGGGTATAGGGGTTTAGGGTTCAGAAATTGGGAGTTCAGGGTTCAGGGTTTGGGGTTCAGGATTGAATTGACTCAGCAGGTCACGCTTATCATTAGAGTGACTCTCATCAAGCTCCATCAAACGCTCCTTGGCGCTGTGGAGAGCCTGAAGGGTTCAGGGTTCAGGATTTGGGGCTCAGGATGTGAGGGTTCAGGGTTCAGGGTTTGGGAGGTCAGGTCTTAGGGATAAGGGTTCAGGATTTAAGCGACTCAGCAGGTCACACATCTCATCAGAGTGGCACTTATCCAAGCCCATCAAACACTCTTCGGCACTGTGGAGATCCTGAAGGGTTCAAGGTTCGGGGTTCAGGATTTAGAGGTGAGGTTCAGGGGTTCAGGGTTCAGGGTTTGGGGTTCAGGATTGAAGGGACTCAGCAGGTCACGCTTCTCATTTGAGTGACTCTCCTCAAGCTCCATCTAACGCTCCTCGGCACTATGGAGAGCCTGAAGGGTTCAGGGTTTAGGGTTCGGAGCTCAGGATGTGAAGGTTCAGGGTTGAGGGTTTGGGAGTTCAGGTCTTAAGGATTCATGATTCAGGTTTGAAGGAACTCAGCAGGCCACGCTTCTCATTATAGTGACTCTCCTCAAGCCTCATCACACCCTGTAGAATGTGAAGGTTCAGGGTTCAGGGTTCAGGGTTCAGGGTTTGGGAGTTCAGGTTTAAGGGATTAGGGTTCAGGATTTAAGGAACTCAGCAGGTCATGTTTGACTATCCTTTAGCTCCATCAACCAATCCTCGGCGCTGTGGAAAGCCTGACGGGTTCAGGTGATTTAGGGTTCAGGAATTGGGGTTCAGGGTCTAGGGTTTAGGATTCAGAGGTCAGGAAAAGGGGTATAGGGGTTCAGGGTTCAGAAATTGGGAGTTCAGGGTTCAGGCTTCAGTGTTCAGGGTTTGGGGTTCAGGATTGAATTGACTCAGCAGGTCACGCTTATCATTAGAGTGACTCTCATCAAGCTCCATCAAACGTTCCTCGGCACTGTGGAGAGCCTGAAAGGTTCAGGGTTTAGTATCTGGGGCTCAGGATGTGAAGGTTCAGGATTCAGGGTTCGGGAGTTCAGGTCTGAGTGATTAGGGTTCAGGTTCGAAGGAACTCAGCAGGTCACGCTTATCATTAGACTGACTCTCATCAAGCTCCATCAAACGTTCCTCGGCACTGTGGAGAGCCTGATCGGTTCAGGGGAGTTAGGGTTCAGAAATTAGGGTTCAGGGTCTAGGGTTCAAGATTCAGAGGATAGTAATTTTCTGACCTTCTCCCCACCCTCCTGCTCCTTCCCCTTCCCTCCATCCCCAACCCCATTACCTAAACATGCAGACACGCACCCTCCTAGTCCACTGCAGCTGCTGCTTCAAGTTATCCCCCTCCTCCTCCTCCTCCCCTTCCCTCCCTCCCTCCCCAACCCCATTACCTAAACATGATCACACTCACCCTCCTAGTCCACTGCAGCTGCTGCTTCAAGTTATCCCCCTCCCTCTCCCCCCCCCCCCCCCCCCCTCCTCCTCCCCCCCCCCCCCCCCCCTCCCCCCCACCCCCCCCCCCCCCCCCCCCCACCCCCCTCCCCTCCTCCTCCTCCTCCTCCTCCCCTCCCTCCTCCTCCTCCCCTCCTACCCCCCCCCCCCCCCACACACACACACACCCTCCTCCTCCCTCCTCCTCCCCCTCCCCTCCTCCTCCTCCTCCCCTCCTACCCCCCCCCCCTCCCCTCCTACCCCCCCCCCCCCCCCCCCCCCCTCCTCCTCCTCCTCCTCCCTCCCTCCTCCTCCTCCCCCTCCCCTCCTCCTCCTCCTCCCCCCTCCCCTCCTCCTCCTCCCCCCTCCCCTCCTCCTCCTCCTCCTCCCCCCCTCCCTCCTCCTCCTCCCCCCTCCCCTCCTCCTCCTCCTCCTCCCCCCTCCCCCTCCTCCTCCTCCCCCTCCCTCCTCCTCCTCCTCCCCCCTCCCCTCCTCCTCCCCCCTCCCCTCCTCCTCCTCCCCCCCCCCTCCTCCTCTCCTCCCCCCTCGATCCCTCCTCAAACCCATTACCCAAACATCAACGTTTCGACGAATGGCTCAATGGTAGAGCTCCTTGAACGAAGAAGGCGCCAGCTTAGAATACCTACGGGCGCGCTTGAGTGTTTGCGGTGGCTGTCAAGCGCCATGGTGGCTTTGTCCAGGTCAGGTAGCAGCCCGTTCCCTACCGCCGTAAGACGGGGCTCCCTATATACCACGCCCAACCAGTCGTTATCATTACTTTCAATACCTAACATGCACACACTCACCGTCCTAGCCTCTTGCAGCTGCTTCTTAAGCTCTCCTCCTCCCCCCCCCCCCCCCCCCCCCCCCCCCCCCCCCCCTCTTCACCCCCATTACCTAAACATGACCAAACTCACCGTCCTAGTCTCTTGCAGCTGCTTCTTTAAGATATCCCCCTCCTCTGCACTAATGCAAGAGGAAGTTAAGGCGGCTGTGGACTCCCTGATCTCTCTAATCTCCTCTTCCTTCGCCTTCAGCAGGGCCTGTGTGGGAGTTATTGGTTGTGTTAGGTTTGTCTGAGTGGGCGTGTTTACTTTGCCTTGTTCTGCCTTGCTGGATGCAAGAGGAAGTTAGGGAGGCTGTGGACTCCCTGATCTCTCTAATCTCCTCTTCCTTCGCCTTCAGCAGGGCCTGTGGGGGAGTGATTGGTTGTGATTGGCGGTGTTAGGTTTGGCTGTGATTGCTTGTGTTGGGTTGTGTTGTGTTGTGTGCAGGGCCTGTGTGGGAGTGAGTGCGTGCTGGTGTGTGTACTTAGCTGTGTTTGGTTGTGTTTGGTTGTGTTTGGTTGTGTTATGTTTTCCTGTACTTAGTTGTGCCTGGCTGTGTTTGCTTTGTCTTGCTTGGTGCAAAAGGAAGTTAGGGCGGCTGCGGACTCCCTGATCTCTCTGATCTGCACCCCCTTGGCCTTCAGCAGGGCCTGTGAGGGAGTGACTGGTTGTTTAAGTATGAGTGCGTGCTGGTGTGTGTACTTAGTTGTGTTTGGTTGTGTTTGGTTGTGTTATGTTTTCCTGTACTTAGTTGTGCCTGGCTGTGTTTGCTTTGTCTTGCTTGGTGCAAAAGGAAGTTAGGGCGGCTGCGGACTCCCTGATCTCTCTGATCTGCACCCCCTTGGCCTTCAGCAGGGCCTGTGAGGGAGTGACTGGTTGTTTAAGTATGAGTGCGTGCTGGTGTGTGTACTTAGTTGTGTTTGGTTGTGTTTGGTTGTGTTATGTTTTCCTGTACTTAGTTGTGCCTGGCTGTGTTTGCTTTGTCTTGCTTGGTGCAAAAGGAAGTTAGGGCGGCTGCGGACTCCCTGATCTCTCTGATCTGCACCCCCTTGGCCTTCAGCAGGGCCTGTGAGGGTCAGTTTTGTAGCAAATACTTTAGTTGTGCTTGGCTGTGTCTGGATGTGTGTGGCTGCGTTAATATAGGTTTGGATTAGTTGTGGTTGGATGTGCTTGGTTTTGTTTGTTTGTTTTAAGGATTCTTTGGTTGTGTTTGGCTGTGTCTGGATGTGTTTACTTGTGTCTGGATTTGTGTGGTTGTGTTTGATTGTGTTTGGTTGTGTTTAGATTTGTTTGGTTGTGTTAGGTTAGGTTTGGTTGTGTTGTGTTGTGTTGTGTTGTGCTGTGCTTGGTGGTCCTGTACTTAGTTGTGTTTGGCTGTGCTTGCTTCTGTTTGTTTTGTCTTCTCCATCTCTATTGCCTGCTGTGCCAAGGTAACCTCTATCTTGACACCCTGGCTCGCTGCATCCACCTTCCCCTAGCTTCTACAACCACCCCCCCACCCCCCCCCTACACACACACACACCGTGCCCTAGCCCTTGGAGTCCTTGTCCAGCTTTCAGTCTAAGCCTTGGGAAAGAATCACGCCGTGGCCAGCTCTTAGACCTGTTGTTGCGCCAAGGAACTCAATATTGCACCTGGTGCTGAATCCACTTCACGACTGCGATGGCACCCACAAAAAACAGAAAAAAACAAAACAAAGCAAAAACAACACAAAGCACCCCAACAAAAAAAAACCCAAAACAAAGAACACACAGCACAGAACAAACAACAAAAAATAAGAAAATGAAAAAAACAAAAAAAACAACCAAAAAAACACCCCCCCCCACCCACCCCCCACCTACACCACACACACACTGTGCCCTAGCCTTGTAGTCCTTCAGCTCAGTCTCAGCCTTGGAAGAATCACGCTGCGCCATCTCTAGAGCCTGTTTGCGACAAATGGTAACCTCCAATCTTGCCCCCCTGGCTCGCTTGCACATTTTCCCCATCTCCCCCTAGCTTCTACCCCCACCACCCCCCCCCCCCCCCCCCCCCCTACACACACACACACCTGTGCCCTAGACTTGTAGTCCTTCAGCTCAGTCTCAGCCTTGGAAGAATCACGCCGCGCCATCTCTAGAGCCTGTTGCGCCAAGGTAACCTCAATCTTGCCACCCTGGCTCGCTGCGTCCACCTTCCCCCTAGCTTCTACCCCCCCCCCCCCCCCCCCCCCCCCCCCCCTACACACACACACCTGTGCCCTAGCCTTGTAGTCCTTCAGCTCAGTCTCAGCCTTGGAAGAATCACGCCGCGCCAGCTCTAGAGCCTGTTGCGCCAAGGTAACCTCAATCTTGCCACCCTGGCTCGCTGCATCCACCTTCCCCCTAGCTTCTACCCCCCCCCCCCCCCCCCCCCCTACACACACACACCTGTGCCCTAGCCTTGTAGTCCTTCAGCTCAGTCTCAGCCTTGGAAGAATCACGCCGCGCCATCTCTAGAGCCTGTTGCGCCAAGGCAACCTCAATCTTGCCACCCTGGCTCGCTGCGTCCACCTTCCCCCTAGCTTCCGCAGCCGCCACCTCAGCGGTGTGCTGGCTCTTCTGGGCTTTGGCCATTCTCTTCTTTGCCTCATCCAAAGCACGGGTCAACTTCTTTGCTTCCATCTCGCTCTCTTTTTTCACAGCCTATGGGTTTGGTTTGGTTTGGTTTGGTTTGGTTTGGCTTTTTTGTGTGTGTGTGTGTGTGTGTGTGGGGGGGGGGATAATGGTGCATGTTGTTGTGTTGTGTTGAGTTATGTTGTGTTATGTAGTGCTATGTTATGTAGTGTCAACTTCTTTGCTTCCATCTCGCTTTCCTTTTTCACAGCCTAAGGGTTTGGTTTTGTTTGGTTTGGTTTGGCTTTGCTTAGTTTTTCTTTCTTTTCTTTTTTTTCTTTTTTGGGGCTGGGGTGGGGTGGGTGGGGTGGGGTGGGGGGGGGGGATAATTTAGTTTTGTTTGGTTTTGTTTGGGGATAATGGTGCATGCTGTTGTGTTGTGTTATGTAGTGCTATGTTATGTAGCGTCAACTTCTTTGCTTCCATCTCGCTCTCTGTCTTCACAGCCTGGTTTGGTTTGGTTGTGTTGTGTTGTGCTGGGGATAATGGTGCATGTTGTTGTGTTGTGTAGAGCTATGTAGTGCTATATTATCTTGTGTTGTGTTGTGTGTGTTGTGTTTTTGTGCTACGTTATGTCATATTATGTCATGTTATGTTATGTTATGTTGTGTTATGTTGTGTTGTGTTGTGTTATGGTATGTAATGTTATGTTATGTCGTGTTATGTTATGTTATATCATGTTATGTTATGTTGTGTTATGTGTTATGGGGCGGGTTGGAGTGGTGTCCATGCGTTTTCAGGCCTCATCCACAGAAGAGCTAGGCACAAGTGACGCTGGAAATTGGTCTTTATCACATTTCACACTTATGATGACATCCTGCGAAACGCTAAGTCCTCGGAACCCGGGCTTGGGTAAATCTCCAACATGCACACACCTGCACCAACATGCACACACCTGCACCAACATGCACACACCTGCACCAACATGCACACACCTGCACCAACATGCACACACCTGCACCAACATGCACAAACTCGGCATATTCGAACAGGTCCGTGTATGTTCGTGCATGTTGGAGGTTTACCCAATCCCTGGTTCCGAGAGCTTAGCGTTTCGCGGAATGTCATCATAACTGTGAATTGTGACAAGCTTATGCATCCTCTATGGTCTGTGTAAGGGGGCCCACTTCCTGGGGTGACAAGCAAGGGCAGTTGGCTTGGCACCAAACTGGCCAGGCCTAGGTTGCTACTTTGTGTAAGGGGGTCCACCTCCTGGGGTGACAAGCTAGGGCAGTTGGCTTGGCACCAAAATGGCCAGATCTGGGTTGCTACTTTGTGCAAGAAATCCCACCCCCTGGGGTGAAAAGAAATGGCAGTTGGCTAGGCACCAAACTGGCCAGGTCTGGGTCTCTACTTTGTGCAAGCGGTCCCACCTCCTAGGGTGAAAAGCAAGGGCAATTGGCTTGGAACCAAACAGGCCAGGCCTTGGTCGCTACTTTGTGCAAGCGGTCCACCTCCTGGGGTGAAATCCTTTCAACAAGCAAGGGCAATTGGCTTGGCACCAAACCAGGCGGCGGCGCATGTGACGCTGGAAATTGGCGGCGACTGTTAGTAATGGAACGACAGGTGGCAACGATGGAGCTGACTGAAGCCAGTTAGTTATGCGACAGTTGGCTAACGTGTGCTTCATCAAGGTCGTCGTTGGCAGCCGCACCAACGGTCAACGGGGTGAACCCAACGGGGCATACCACGTCATACTTGGGCAGGCAACTTCAAATGGCCAAAAGCGAGTAGCACAACCAGCAAGTGCTAGCGAGTCAACTCCCACGATCCCAGTTTGCAGCGGTGACGGGGGCAGGAGCAGCAGCAGCAGCAGGGGGGGGGGGGGGGGGGGGGGGGGGGACAGGCTGGCCAGTTAGTTATCAGACAGTTGGCTGACGTGCCAGACTTCATCAAGGTCGTCGTTCGGACAGCGGCACCAACGGCCAACGGGGGGAACCTGGGGGCTCTTGCTGTTAGTAATGGAATGACAGGTGGCAACAATGACTGAAGCCAGTTAGTTATGAGACAGTTGGCTGACGTGCCAGACTTTGTCTCGGTCTTCGTTCGGACAGCCGCACCAACGGCCAACGGGGGGAACCTGGGGGCTCTTGCTGTTAGTAATGGAATGACAGGTGGCAACAATGACTGAAGCCAGTTAGTTATGATCCAGTTGGCTGACGTGCCAGACTTTGTCTCGGTCGTCGTTCGGACGGTCGCACAAACGGAGAACGGGGTGAACCTGGGGGCTCTTGCTCCCCAGAAGGGGGGGCTTCGCCAAAAATATGGCGGTGAGTGTTGGCTATCGGAGCGGCAGGTGGCACCAGAATCAAGTGCAGCGGACCAAAGACAGGGTTTAAGGCATAGTTAGGGCCAGGATTACGTGCCGGCAAACAAACAAACAAACACACAAATAAATAATCAACCGGACAACAGGTGACTCTGGGGTGTCCCGCCCCCCAGAAGGGGGGGGCTCCGCCCAAAAAGGCTTCCTACCTGTAGCTCTGTCTTGGCTGCTTCTGCTTCCCCCTTGGCCGCTGCCAGCTCAGCAGTTGTACCGCTGTGCTGTGTGGCTTGCGACTTCTGTACCTCTTCCAGCCTGGCCTCCAATTTTGCCAGCTGTACATTCAAGCCCTCAACCTCCATCTCACGGTCTCGGAGCCGTGACTCAACCTTCTCAACCGCTTTCTCTGACTCCAACTGGCAGAGGTGGTTGGATTAGTTAGTTAGTTAGTTAGTTAGTTTGTTAGTTAGTTGGTTGGTTAGTAGGCTAGTTAGCTAGGTGGGCTGACCCCCCCTCCCCCCTATCCCCCACCCACCCACCCACCCATTCTCAGAAAAAAACAATCGGCCTGAAAATCTGGAGGCATGGGCTCCTCCTGCAGGAATGAATGAAAATATTTATATATAAATAAAGAATAAATTATAATAAATAAATTATAATAAATAAAGAATAAGAAGAAAGACACATTATAAATTAAAACTCAAACTTGTGCTTTCTTTTTTTCATGAAATCAACAACTAAATATTAACAAGTTCTATGCAGGGTACTTCCAAGCGCGCGCTTTTGCGCGCTGGCGAGCTGCCTTTTTGAGCCCCACTGCGCGTTTCGCCCAGTTTTTTGCAACCCCCTGTGGTCGCCGCAAGCAATTTGTGCGCTTGTTGCACTACAAAGCTCAGTTTTTATTTTTTTTAGTGCGCTAAAGCGCTGGCCAATTTGGTCAATGGAAGTGCCCTGGTTCTATGCAGCATCGCATGCGACGCTAAAAATTGGCGGGGGGTGATCTCGACGGAGTGAGTTAATCACAAGACCGTTGGCTGACGTGTCAGGCTTCAATTTTTCAGTCGGCTACTCGGTTGGACGGACAACGGGTTAACACTGGGGGCTCCGGCCCCCTTGAAGAGGGGGCTCTGCCAAAAATATACTTGTGTGTGCTTTCTTCAAGTCCGCTTCCAGCTTGGCTATTGCTGAGCTGGCAGCACCCTCTACCAAGGTATCAGAAAACAATAATAGAAAATGAATAAATAAATACATAAATAAGCAAATTTGCTACAAAAAAACATTCACGTGTGCTTTCTTCAAGTCTGCTTCCTGCTTGGCCATTGCTGAGCTGGCAGCACCCATATCCAGGCCGCAGAAAACAATAATAGAACATGTTTAAATAAATACAAAAATGACAAAAACATTATATTCAAAAAGGCTCACGTGTGCTTTCTTCAAGTCTGCTTCCAGCTTGGCCATTGCTGAGCTGGCAGAAAACAATAACAGGCAATGAGTGAATGAATGAATGAATGGAAAGAAAAAAACTCACGTGTGCTTTCTTCAAGTCTGCTTCCAGCTTGGCGATTGCTGAGCTGGCAGCAGTCTCCCTTGAGGCGGCCAATGACTTGTACTCGTTGGTGAGGGAGTGAGCTTGGTCTAGCTCCTTGGTCATGGCTGCCAGGCTGGCTGCAAGCTCATGCTTCTCAACCTGCAGGGCCTCCAGTACTGTCAGCTGAGCTTTCGCATTGTCCAGCTGTACACGCAGCATGTCGGTTTCGGCAGCTCTGGTTGCCAGGTCACTGATGCGAGCTTCCAGGTCCTGGGGTTGGTTGGTTTGATTGGTTGGTTTGGTTGGTTGGTGGGTTGGTTGTTTGGTTGGCTTTGGTTTTGGTTTCTGCAGCTTGGGTTGCCTGGTCACTGATGCGAGCTTCCAGGTCCTGGGGTTGGTTGGTTGGTTGGTTGGGTTGGTTGGTTGGTTGGTTGGTTGGTGGTTGGTTTTGGTTGAAGCAGTATGGGTTACCAGGTCACTGATGCGAACTTTCAGGTCATGGGGTTGGTAGGTTGGTTGGTTGGTTGGGTTGGTTTGTTTGTTTGTTTGTTTGGGTTGATTTGTTGGTTGGTTGGTCGGTTTTGGATTCAGCAGCACGTGTTGCCACTTGCCAGGTCACTGATGTGAGCTTCCAGGTCCTGAGGTTGGTTGGCTGTTTGGCTGTTTGGTTGGTTGGTGGGTTTCAGTGTTAGCAGCTCAAATTACCAGGTCACTGATGCGAACTTTCAGGTCATGGGGTTGGTTGATAGGTTGGTTGGTTAGTTGGTTAGTTGGTTGGTTGGTTGGTTGGTTGGTGGGTTTCAGTGTTAGCAGCTCGGATTACCAGGTCACTGATGCGAACTTTCAGGTCATGGGGTTGGTTGATAGGTTGGTTGGTTGGTTGGTTGGTTGGTTAGTTAGTTGGTTGGTTGGTTGGTGGGTTTCAGTGTTAGCAGCTCGGATTACCAGGTCACTGATGCGAACTTTCAGGTCATGGGGTTGGTTGATAGGTTGGTTGGCTGGTTGGTTGGTTGGTTGGTTGGTTGGTTGGTTGGTTGGTGGGTTTCAGCTTTAGTAGCTCGGGTTGCCAGGTCACTGATGCAAACTTTCAGGTCATGGGGTTAGTTGGTTGGTTGGTTGGCTGGTTGGTTGGTTGGCTTTTTGGCTTGTTGTTTGGCTTTTAAAAGGTTTCCTTGATTTCATTGTTTGGTTTGTTGTTTGATTGTTTGGTTTGCTGTTTTATGTTTGTTGGTTGTTTGTTGTTTGTTGCTTGGGTTTGTTTGTAGGTTTGGTTTGATTGGTTTATTTTTGGATTGATTGGTTCGTTGGTTGATTGTTTGGTTTGTTGTTTGATGTTTGTTTGTTGTTTGTTGTTTGGTTTGTTGGTTTGGTTTGATTGGTTTGGTTTGATTGGTTTGTTTTGGGATTGATTGGTTTGTCTTTGGATTGATTGTTTGGTTTGTTGTTTGTTGTTTGTTGTTATTTGTTGTTTGATTGTTTGGTTTGTTGATTTGGATTGATATTTGTTTTTAACGGTTTGTTTGAGTTGTTTGTTTGGTTTGTTTTTTGGTGGGGACTATTGGTTTGTCGGAGTGTGTGCGGGTAGGTAGACGTTTGTTTGGTATCTTGGCTTTGTTGTGTGTGTGTGTGTGTGTGTGTGTGTGTGTGTGTGTGTGTGTGTGTGTGTGTGTGTGTGTGTGTGTGTGTGGGGGGGGGGGACCAATCAACCGACCAACCAACCAATCAACCATACCAACAATACAATCCAAGTTGAGCACTCACCTTGACCTGAGTACATCTCCTGCTGATGCTTTTGCTGATGCTGTTGTGGGTGTGGGCAAAACCAACCAACCAACCAACCAACAATACCAACAATGCAAAACAGGTTGAGCACTTACCTTGACCTGAGTCGCATGCTCTACCGATTTCTTCTTAGCTAGGACCAACATTTTCTTCTTCGTGTCAGCTACATCCTTTTGTAGCTTAGCCATTTCAGCTACAAGCTCCTCATTGCGCTTTGCCAGGCTGTCCTCGTCATCTCCCACCGTCTTGGCGCTCTCCTCTTGCTTTGCCAGCTCAGCAGCCAGCTCAGCAGCCAGCTCAGCCTGCAGAGCTGCCAGTTTGGCAGCCAGCTCATCTCTTTCCTCGCCCACTTCTGAACCCAGCTGCTCGGCAGCTTCCTTGCCGGACAAAACAGCAGCCAGCTCAGCCTGCAGTGATGCCAACTTGGCAGCCATCTCATCTCTCTCCTTGCCCACTATTGAACCCAGCTGCTCGGCAGATTCCTTGCTGGACGAAACTGCAGCCAGCTCAGTCTGCAGAGCTGCCAGCTTGGCAGC
>JACBWV010000610.1:27532484-27632484 GCA_013435795.1 Chlamydomonas sp. ICE-L | reverse complement strand
AATTCACTTCTTCAATGCAGCCTGAGCCTCTTCTAGCCCTAGCTCTACATATTTTGCTGGTGCTGATGCTGATGCTGATGCTGATGTAGGCTGCACCTGTGTGGGTGCAGGCGTGGGTGTGGGTGTAGGTGGGTGCAAATAAAGCCTGAGGACTCATCTAGGATCTGTCTTAAATAGTTTTGTGGGCTTGATGATGTGATGTGGGTTGAGTGCACATGCGTGGGTGTTGGGGTGTGGTGTGGTGTGGGTGTGGGTGGGGTGGTGGGGTTGTGTCGGGTGGGGGTGTGGGTGTTAAATGGTTTTTTGCACTACAGCATGAGGCTCTTCTCTCTCTTGTTTGCTTTACACTCTGTGCTGGATCTAATGGCGATGGGGCATGCACCTGCGTGGGTGTGGGTGTGGGTGTGGGTGTGGGTGTAAATGGTTGCAATACAGCCTGAGGCTCTTCTATCTCTTGTGCTACATCTCTTGCTGGATCTGATGCTGAGGTGGGCTGCACCTGCGTGGGTGTGGGTGTGGGTGTGGGTGTGGGTGTAAATGGTTGCAATACAGCCTGAGGCTCTTCTATCTTTGTGCTGCTACACTCTTGCCTGGATCTAATGCTGAGATGTTGGGCTGCACATCGTGGTGTGGGTGGGGTGTGGGCTGTGGGTTGTAAATGGTTGCAATACAGGCCTGAGGATATTCTATCTTTGTGTTAGTCTCTGCTGGATCTGATTGCTGAGGTGGGCTGCACCGGGTGGGTGTGGGTTGGGTGGGGTGTGGGTGTTGTTAAATGGTTTGCAATCCAGCCTGAGGCTCTTCTACTCTTGTGCAAATTTCTTGTGGATCTGATGATGATGTGGGGCCACCTGCGTGGGTGTGGGTGTGGGTGGGGTGTGGGTGGGGTGTAATGGTTGCAATACAGCCTGAGGATTTCTATCTCTTGTGTACCTCTCTTGCTGGATCTGAGTGATGTGGCTGCACCTGCGTGGGTTTGGGTGTGCGTGTGGGTGTAGGTGGGTGCAATACAGCCTGAGACGATTCTATCTTTGTGCTACCATCTCTTGTGGATCTGATGCTGAGGTGGGGATGAACGCGTGGGGCTGTGTGGTGTGGTGTGGTGTGGGTGGGGTTGGGGTGTGGGTGTGGGTTGTGTGGGTTGTTAAATGGTTGCAATACATCTGAGGCTCTTCTATCTTGCACCCTCTATTGCTGGATCTGATGCTGAGGGTGGTGGGCTGCACCTGCGTGGGTGTGGGTGGGGTTGTTACATGGTTTGCAATACAGTATGAGGATCTTCTATCTCTTGTGCTACATCTCTTGCTGGATCTGATGCTGATGTGGGCTGCACCTGCGTGGGTGTGGGTGTGGGTGTGGGGTTTGTTTATTGTAAATGGTTGTAATTGACAGCCTGAGGTATTTGCCCCTTCTATCATCTTGTGCGTTACATCTCTTGTGGATCTCGATTTGCTGAGGTGGGCCTGCACCGCGTGGGTGTGGGTGTGGGTGTGGGTGTGGGGTGGGTGTAAATGGTTGCAATGACAGCCTGAGGGCTCCTTCTATCTCTTGTGCTACATCTCTTACTGTGATCCGATGCTGAGGTTGGCTGCACCTGCGTGGGTGTGGTTGGGGTGTGGGGTGTTGGGTGTGGTGGGGGTGTAAATGGTTGCCCAATACAGCTGAGGCTCTTCTATCTCTTGTGCTAAATATCTTGCTGGATTCTGATGCTGTGGGGGCGAGCACTGCGTGGGTGTGGGTGGGGCTGTTGTTAAATGGTTGCAATACAGTGAGGCCTTATGCTATATCTTCGTGCTTAAATCTCTTGCTTGGATTCTGATGCTGCGGTGGGCTGCACGATGGGTGTGGGTGGGTTGTTGGTGTGGGTTTGTGGGTTGTGGGTGCGGGGGGGTGGGGTGTTTTTTGTAAATGGTTGCAAATACATACTGAGGCTCTTCTAATTTCTTGTGTACAATCTCTGCTGGAATCTGATTGCTGAGGTGGGCTGCACCTGCGTGGGTGTGGGTGTGGGTGTGGGTGTTGTCAATGGTCGAATAAGACCTGAGCTCTTCTTCTCTTGTGCTACATCTCTTGCTGGATATGATGCTGAGGTGGGGCTGACAACTGCGGGGTGGGTGTGGGTGTGAGTGTGGGTGTAAATGGTTGCAAACAGCCTGGGCTCTTCTATCTTCCTTGTGCTAAGCTCTGCTGGAATTGATGCGGAGGTGGGATGACACCTGCGTGGGTAGTGGTTGTGGGTTTTGTAAATGTTAAATGGTTGCAATACCGCGATGAGGTCTTCATATCTGGTACATATCTTGTGGATATGATGCTGAGGGGGCTGCACCTGCGTGGGTGTGGGTGTGGGTGTGGGTGTGGGTGAGGGTGTTGTTTGTAGTTTTGTTAAATGGTTGTGCAATACAGCTGGGCGTCTTCATCTATTGTTGGCTAAATCTAGGGCTGGATCTGATGCTGTGTGGGCTGAACATGAGGGGTCCTCTTCTACAAGCCTATTTCATGGTGGGAGTGGGTGTGGGTCTGTGGGTTGTGGGTGGTTGTAGTGGTTGCAATAACAGCCTGAGCTCTTCTATCTCTTGTGCTAAATCTCTTGATGGATTTTGATGCTGAGTGGGCGCACAGCGTGGGTGTTGGGGTGTGGGGTGGGTGGTAGGTGGGTGGCAATACATTCTGAGGCTCTTCTATCACTTGGGTGCTACATATCTTGATGGATATGATGCTGAGGTGGGCTTACACCTGAAGGGGTGTTGGTTGTGGGTGTTGGTTGGGGTGTGGGTGTGGGTGGGGTTTGGGTGTGGTGTGGGTGTGGGTGTGTTGTTTGTGTAAAAGTTGAATACATCCTGAGGCTCTTCTATCTCTTGTGTACATCTCTTGTGGATTCTGATGCTGAGGTGGGCCCGCATGAGTTGGGTGTGAGGTGTGGGTTTGTGGTTGTAAATGGTGGCAATACAGCCCTGAGGCTTCTATCTCTTGTGATACATCTGCGGGCTCTGATGCTGATGGTGGGCTGAACCTGCGTGGGTGGGGGGTGGTGGGGTTTGTAAATGTTGCAATAACAGTCCTGAGGCTCTTCTATCTTGTGTACATCTTTCCTGGATATGATGCTGAGGTGGGCCTGCACATGCGTGGGTGTGGGGATGTGGGTTGTTAAATGGGTTGAATACGAGCATGAGGCTCTTCAGTCTTGTGCTAATCTCTTGGGAATGATGCTGAGGTGGCTGCCTGGTGCTTGGTGTGGGTGTGTGGGTGGGTGTGGGGTTGTGGGTGTGGGTGTTGGGGTGGGTGCAAAATGGTTGCAATACAAGCTGAGGCTTTCCATCCTTTGATACATATCCTCTTGCTGGATCTGAGCTGAGCGTGGGCTGCGAATGGCGTGGGGTGGGTGGTGGGCCTGGTGTGGGTGTTGTGTTACTGGTTGCAATACAGCCTGGAGGCTCTTCTATTCTTGTGCTACATCTCTTGTGGATCTGATTGCTGATGTGGGCTGTACCTGCGGGGGTGGGGGTGTGGGTGTGGGTTGTTGAGTAAAGGTGCCATAATGCCTGAGGTCTTTATCTTTGTGTTACATCTCTTGCGGGATCTGATGCTGATGGTGTGGTCTGAACCGCAATGAGGTGTGGCTTGTGGTGTAAATGGGTGCAATACAGCATGAGCATCTTCTAGCTCTATGCTACTTCTCTTGCTAGTGCTGATGCTGATGTGGGCTGCACCTGTGTGTGTGTGGGTGGGTGGGTGGCGGTGGGGGGGGGGGATGGAACCAACCAACCAACCAATTCGCTTCTTCATTACAGCTTGAGTCTCTTCTAGCTCTTGTGCTACATCTCTTGCTGGTGCTGATGCTGATGCTGATGTGGGCTGCACCTGTGTGGGTGTGGGTGTGGGCGTGGGTGTGGGTAAAACCAACAAACAAACCCATAACAAACAATTTTTACCAACCAAAAACCAAAACCCTCCCAACAGATAAACTCCCTTGCGCACTCATGTGGACAGTGCTACCTTCTGGGGGACACTGATGCTGATGTTGTTGAACGTGGGGCTGTGGGGAGACAAGCATAACCAAACCATGACCAACAAGACCAGTCCAAAAGAACCAACCAACCTAACATCCAACCGAGCACCTAAGCCAAACGAACACCAACAGAAACCAACCAGGACCAACCAAGACCAACAACGAACCAATAACAAACAAACTCAGACCATAAACAATACCAACCAACGAACCAACAAACCAACCATACCAACAAAAAAAAAAAAAAAAAAAAAAAAAAAAAAAAAAAGACCAAAACAACGACCCAACAAACCAACCGACCAACAAGACCAACCACGAACCAAAAAAACCAAACCAGACCCTGCAAGACAAATAACGCGGGCACGCGACGGGGGACCAGGCCGAAAGGCCGGGGGAGCCGGAGGCGGGGGGAGGAGGGGAGGGGGGGGGGGGGGGGGGGCGACACCAACGCAAAAACCAACCCAACCAAACCAACCCACAACACAACCGAACCACACAAGCAAGCACGAAACAACAAACCTACCATACGTACAATCCAATCCGACCCAACCATACCATACCAACCATCCACACCAACAATACAAACCAACTTGTGCACTCACCTTGTGCTCTGCTACATCTCCTGCTGATGCTGTTGTGGGTGTGGGTGTTGGTGTTGGTTAGGGTGTGGGTGAAACCAACCAAATAATCAACCAAACAACCAACCATCTACACCAACAATACAAACCAACTTATGCACTCACCTTGTCCTCTGCTGCATTTCCTGCGGATGCTGATGCTGTTGTTGCTGGCTGCACCTCTCCCTGCCCTTGGCTCTCTTGTAGCAGCACTAGCTGTCCCTTGGGGTTTCCGAAGACGCCAGCCAGCGACGAACGAAGCGGGTCGCTGGGCTGCCAGTGGCCCCGGTCAGCGACACGATGGGTGGAGTGCGCAGCTCAGGGAGAGGCATGTGCCTCCTCGCCAACCAGGGCTGCCAGCCTGGAGGTGGATGACAGCTCAGCAGATTGGCTCTGCAGCTGAGCCTCCAACTCAGCAATCTGCGAGCGACACGCTGCCAGCTCAGCAACGATGTCACTGTCCAGCCTGTTGCCACCAACTGGCTCAGGCAGTACTGTACTTCCTGCCCTCACATTGGCTAACTCCTCCACTAGAGCCTCCACCCTAGACTGATGCTCAGTAGCGGCTCTAGCTGTCTCGGCAAGCCGGGACTGCAATTCCTCAAGTTTTTTCTTAAGAGCAGCATTCTCATTTGCCAGGTCATCAGTAGCGGCGCTAGCTGACTCGGCAAGCTGGGGGACGGCAAATTCCTCCAAGTTTTCTCGAAGGAGCGGCATATCATCGCAAGTTCTCCAGTAGCGGCGCTAGCTGTCTCGGCGAGCTGGGACTGCAATTCCTGAAGCTCTCTCTTAAGAGCAGCATTCTCATCAGACAGGTCATCAGTAGCGGCGCTAGCTGTCTCGGCAAGCGGACCGAAGCGGATTCACACTCTTGCGTCGGGAGGATGCAAACCTCATCTGCATATGTAGTTGCGCTAGCTGACGACCCTCCTGGTGGCCAGACACCTAGACGCCCCAAGCCCAGTCTCTGGGTCCTTCCCTCCCCCCCCCACATCCTCCACCCCTTGGCAGCTGGGACCGCAACTTCCTCCAAGGATCTGAGGCAGGCCGTTTCTCAGCCTGAAGGGGCAGCAGTAGTGTGCTAGCTTGACTCGGCAACCTGGCGCAATCTTTCAAGCTCGAGCATCAAGGGCCGTTTCTAATATGAGGGGGCGCAGTAGTGGCGCTAGCTGACTCGGCAAGCTGGGACCGCAACTCCTCAAGCTCTCGCGTCAAGGCCGCTTTCTCATCTGAGTGGGCAGCAGTAGTGGCGCTAGCTGACTCGGCAACCTGGGACCGCAACTCCTCAAGCTCTCGCATCAAGGCTGCTTTCTCATCCTTCACATCGCTCAAGGCCTCCTTACTCTCACCCAGCATTTCAAAAGCATCCTGCAGGGCAAGGCAGTACATCTTGAGTGTGTGTGTGTGTGTGTGAAGAAGTTTAAGTAGGATCAGGGGCAAGGGCGAGCATATGGACGGATAAGCACACAAAATTACATCAAACAACAATCAATACAAATTGGTCGATAAAGGAAGATAATATTTTGAGATGGGTGGGGACAATCAAAGATTGATGTGGAGTGGGATTATCTTAGTCAAAAAGTGCGTGGTGGTGGGGTGGGTGTTGGTGGGGGTGTGGGGTGGTGGTGGTCGTGGGGTGGTGGTCGCGTGGGTTGGTCGTGGGTGGGTGGTGGTGGTTGGTGGGTGGTGATGCTGGTGGTTGATTGGTTGTTATGGTGTGGTGGTCCGTATTGGTGGTGGGTGGTGGTTAAATTGCTGTTGGTTGACTTGGTTGTACTGGTGGTGGTGCGATTGGTGGTGGTGGTGGGATATCTTTGGTACACTATGGCTGTCTATGACATCGGCAAGTCTCCTCACTCTCACCCAGTCTTACAAAAAGCACCTGACAGGGCACGGCAGTACATTGGTGGGCAGTGTGTGGTGTGTGGTGGCAATGTGCGTGACATTGTGGCAAGTGTTGTGTGGGTGGTTGTGTGTGTGTGTGTGTGTGTGTGTGTGTGGAAGAGTGTGTGTGGAAGAGTGTATGTGTGTGTGTGTTTATGTGTGTGACAGTGTGTGTGTGTGTGGCAGTGTGCGTGACAGTGTGTATGTGTGGCAGTGTGCGTGTGCGTGTGTGTGCGTGACAGTGTGTGTGTGTGTGTGTGTGTGTGTGTGTGTGTGTGTGTGTGTGTGTGTGTGTGTTGTGTGTATGGCGGGGTGTGTGTGAGTGTGTGTGGCATTCAATAAATTGTATATAACAATGAAACAATTCCTCCTTACTATCACCCATCATTACAAAAGCATCCTGCAGGGTGTGTGAGTGTGTCAGTACAGATATCTGGGCACCCAGACAGTATTACATAGTGATGAGGGGGTCCGTGAGCATCATCTCGTCAAGGCCTTTCCAACAAGACAAAACAAACAAGTTTGGACAAAACAAACAAGTTTGGAAGTTATTCAGTTCTTAGTATTTTTACAAATTTCTTGGGCGCTCAGGAGTCGGCGCCCTTGGAGGAGATTGCCCAGGTGTGAAAAGGACTTAAATATCTGTCTATCTATCATTATTATCATCTTTATCACGATTTATTACAAATTTCTTGGGCGCTCAGGAGTCCGCACCCTTGAAGGAGATTGCCCAGGTGTGTAAAGGACTTACATATCTGTCTATCTATCATTATTATCATCTTTATCACGATTTATTACAAATTTCTTGGGCGCTCAGGAGTCCGCAACCTTGAAGGAGATTGCCCAGGTGTGAAAAGGACTTACACATCTGTCTATCTATCATTATTATCCTCACCTTTATAACGATGTATTACAAATTTCTTGGGCGCTCAGGAGTCCGCGCCCTTGGAGGAGATTGCCCAGGTGTGAAAAGGACTTACATATCTGTCTATCTGTCATTATCATCACCTTTATAACGATTTAATTGGCTCAAATTGTTTTCTGGAGCCTGAGGGTCTGCTCGTGTGTGGTGTGGTGTGTGTGGGGGGGGGGGGGGGGGGGGGGGGGGGGGTGAAGTGTGTATGTGTGTTGTGTGTGATAGGGTGTGGTGTGTTTGTGTTGGGGGGGGGGGGGGGGGGGGGAGGGTGGGGGGGGAAAAAAGGGGGGGCTCCGTACCCAGGCTCGAGGTGCTAACTACCTGCCGCAGGTATAAAGTCAGACCTATAATCGAAGTCATTTTAACACACCCTTAGAAAACCTTAGACCCCCCCCCGGCACCCCCACACACACACACACGCACACACACACCACACATTCTCTCTTCTCTACCTGAGACTGATCCTGGAGTGCAGGCCTTACGGGAGGCCATCTGCTGTGGACATACCCTCTCCGCTCGCGTAGCTACACCGCACCCTCACCGGCGCTCTCCGGCCAGCACGTCTTCTTGCAGATCCTATGGGGAAAGGGGGGCGTGGGTTAGGGGTTAGGGGTGCGGGTGTAGGGGTTGGGGGGGGTTGGGGGGGAGAGGGGACGTGGGGAGGGGTGGAAGGGGAGGGGAGGCATACCCTCGAAAAGTCAGTCGAGGGCAGCTCTACTAAGCCACCAAGTACTCCCTTGGCCAGCACTGGATGCTTCTTTCATTTCTTGCAATAAATATCCTATGGGTGGAGTGGTTGTTAGGGCTAGAGATGTGTGTGATGGTTTGGTGGTTGTTAAGTAAAGATTGGAGTTATAAAATTGTAAGTCAGAATGCACCATCCGAAGGGAGGGGAGGAGGGGGGAAAAGAGTAGGAGAGAAAAAGGGAAAAATAGAAAGGATCGCAGTACCACTCAAAAAAATAGGAAGACATCAAAGTGCATAGCACATACAACCGACCCTCACCATGCAGACGGGGTCGTCCTATCCGAGATCAAGAACGTTTGAGACGTTGCTAGTGTAAGAATATCCACTTTTTAGAAAATTTTTTGGGGGGTATATAGTTTTTAAAGTATAGTTGGTTTTTGTTAAGATTTTTTAATGGGGGGGCGTAACTAGGTGTTGGTGGTGTTGGGTTATGGGAAATGTGGTGTGATGTGTGTCTGGTGGGGGGATGGGGTTGCGGTGTAGTGTGGGGGGTGGGGGGGGCAATCATCCTTCCCGCTCCAAAGAATCGCTCTCAAAATCCCTCCCCATCCCCACACCCAGACGCCTCCCGGCCAGCACGTGCTCCTTGGCAGATCCGACAGGGGGAAGGGGGGGATTGTGTTGTGTTTGTGGTTGTGGAAGTTTTGTGTGGTGGTGGTGGTGGGGGTTGGGGGGGGGTGTGTCGATACCAACTCCCGCTCTCACAAACCTCACCGAGGAGACACCTCGACGCAGCGCCTCTCCAGGCCAGCACGTTCCTCATGCGGTCCTAAAAGGGGGGATGGGGGGAAGGGATGTAGAGTTATTAAAGAGGGGATTGTATGGTTGGAAAGGGGTAATGGAAGAATTGGGGTCAGGTTGGTAATGGTGGTGGTGGAAGTGGTGTGTGTGTGTGGGGGGGGGTGTATTGGGTTATCATACCGCCTCTCGCTCTCATACAACGTCAACCATCACCATCACCACGCTCTCCAGGGGCCATCCACTGTGCTATCTTCCAGATCCTATAGGTAACAATGGGGGGAAGGTGGGGAAATGGTGGTGGTGTGTTGGTGTGGTGGGTGTGGTTTTGGTTGGTGGTGGTGGGGTGGGTGTGTGTGCATAACCCTCAGCCCGCTCTCAAACCTCACCAGCACCATCCCACGGGGAAAGCGCTCTCCCAAACAAACTCCAGAGGAGCCCAGAGCACGTGCCTCTGCAGGTCCTAAAGGGTATGGGGGGGGATTGAGGGGTAAGGGGGGATTCGGTGGCAAAGGGGGGGAGGGGGGGAGGTGTGGTGGGGGTGGGTGGGGTTGGGGGTGGTGGGTGGTGGGCTCATCCCCTCTGCTCTCATAGGAACCTCACCAAGGACAACCAAAGATCACCAACGCGAGTCTCGAAACGGGCCAGCATGTTCCCTTTAGCAAGGTCCTCGAGGGAAAGGGGGGATGTAGGTTAGGAAGAGGGGAGTTTGTCTAGTGGCGAATGGGTGGACAAATGGATTTGGTGGGGTTGTGGGGATTGGGGGGGTGGTGGGGGGAGAAGGGGGGGCTGTTTAGTTGGGAGTCATCCCCTCTCGCTCTCATACCTCACCAGCACCATCACCAGCGCTCTCCAGGCCAGCTAGTGCCTCTTGCAGGTGCTCATGAAGAAAGGGGGGGAAGAGGGGGAGGGTTGGTGGTGGTGGATGTGGAGGTGTTGGTGGTGAAGGAAAATAAGGCAACCCTAGCTCCTGCAGCTGTGTGTGTGGTGTGTGTGTTGTGTATGTAGTGTGGAGTAGTATGTAGTAGTGTTGTGTATGTAGTACTGGTATAATGTGGGAGTGTATGTGTAAATAAAAGCAGTGTGTTGTGGTGTGGTAGTGTTGTAGTCTGTCGTGTGAGTGGTGTCTGTGTTTGGTGCATGATGTGTGGAAGGTGTGTGAGCTTGGTGAGATGTGTGTGGGAGTGGGGGGGCATTGGGGGAATGTGGGGTGTGAGTTGTAAGGGTTGAGGGGGGGTGGCGGATGGGGTGGGGATAGTGGGTAATATGGTGTGTCACAATAAGAGTCCCCTTAAACTGGAATAATCCGGGCCTTGGAGCAACCCAAACCAATCCAAACTGGCGTGAATAAAGCTCAGGTTAGCAGGGATTGCCAATGTTGTAAAATGGTCATATGCGCACAAGATTTGTGCGACGGACAAAAACATGGGAAATGTGGCTTGAACATGGCTAAAACGACAAAAACGACAAAAACAACATCCCCAATATCCTGCCACTATAGTGTTTTTTTCGGTGCCCAGAAAAAGTGTGGACACATACTACTCCTGCTCCAGTGATCCCAAGGCTACAACACCATGTTCAGGGAGTACAACTAAACTATTGGCATGGCACTTGGCCCAAACAAACGCGGGAGATGTGGCTAAAACGACCCCAAACACACACATACTCTGTTGTTTCGTGGTTTCTGTGCCCAGGAATGGGTGAACATGTAGCTATACTACTCCAGTGATCCCAAGGTCTAACAACACCAAGTGTTCATGGAGATAGCAGCTGAATTTGGCGAAATGTGGCACTTTGCCCAACAAACGCGGGACAGTGGCTTAAAACGCCCAAAACACACACACCAAATGTAATTGCTTGTGGTCTTTTTGTAACGTAGTAGAAAATGAATTATGGACACTTACTACTCACTCTGCTCCATGGTCTCAAGACTACAAGCACAAAAGTGTTCCAGGGAGTACGACTAAACTATTGGCATGGCACTTGGCCCAAACAAACGCGGGACAGGTGGCTTAAACCAAAAACACCAAAATACCTGGGCCAGTCCCAACCTTCTGTAATCCTTCAAAGCCAGGCACTCTACAGAGGCTAGAGACATCCATTCTTGACTACTGGTGGTGGTGTGATTAGCATTGGGTGGTTCTGTGGTTGTGAAGTGTGAAGTCAAAGTAAAAACGAACATAAGGCCCTCCCTACCCAGTCCCTACCTTCTGTAATCCTTCAACTAGCTTCCCAGAGGCTAGAGCGCCATTCTTGCTAGACTCCACCAACTCTTGGTTGGCCAATCTTGCTTTTAGCCCCTGCCCAGCCTGCCTCATCACCTGAATTAGGACGACGGGGAATGGGTTTGTGTCAGGGTTTGGGTTGGGGTTTTTTGTGGTTGATGTGTGATTTGAGTTTGGTTGTGATGTGGGTCTAAGCTGTAGTTATTGGTTTTGTGTGGCGTATGCCGTCCGCCGTAGTTTGGTTTAGAGAAGAGTGAGTGGAGTGGCCATCCGTATCTTTGCCCTTTCCATCAGCTCCCGCCTCAGCTGACCTGCCAGCCCCTCCCTCAAGCCAAACCCGATTTGTAGACCTTGGGAATGGGTTGGATTTGTTTTTTGGTTTGCTTGGTTTTGGGGTGCGGTTAGATCCGTTGTGGTGATGGAGTTCTGGCCCCTTGGTTGTGTATTTGGGGTTGGCCTTAAGTTTTTAGTTAGTTTGTGTTGCCGTGGTAAGTTCAGCCGGGTTAGAGTTGTTCGCCCTCCCTTGCTTTCAAAATCAGCGGTCCATGATGGTGTTGGCCCGGGTTATTGGGTTAGGTTTTCTAATGTGGGGTCTTTGCCCGTCAGTTTCAGTTTAGTATTGGCCATCCCTTGCTTTTCATACACCAGCTCCCTCCGCCTCTGGAGCGCCTGCCCCGCTATTCAAGCGGCCCTGGATTAGGGACACGGAAAATGGTATTGGAGTAGGGTTTCGTTGTGATGGGTTGGTTGTTTGGGTCTGGTTGGTTGGTTGGTTTTTGCTAAGGTTTCGGTCTTTTTTCTGCTTCTTGGTATTCTGCGGTGTTGGTTTGGTATTTTTGGTTGTATTGGTTCCCTAGTGCGGAAGTTGGGCTCCGTTTTTCCGGTTTTTTAAGTTGGCCCTCCCTTTTGCCTTTCCTCCGCTACTACACCATCGCCTCCCGTGCTAGCCCTGCCCCAAGCAGAGGCCCGCATCCCGCCTCAGCCAAGCCTAATGTAAGAACATGGGTTGTTTGGTTTTGGTTTGTGGTTTTTTTGGTTTTTGTTTTTTGTATTTTGGTTTATGTTTTTGTTTTGGTAGTTTGGTTGGGTTGGGTCTTTCGCTGTGGCTGGCCTCATTCTGTTTCGGTTTTAGTTAGCCATCCCATTTGCTTTCCCAAGTATCAGCTCGCCGCCTCGGCCTGTCTGCCCTCAAGCCAGCTTCATCAGCCTTGATTAGACCGGGAAAAAAATGGGTTTTGGATTTGATGTGTTTTCTGGAAAGCATGGTTGGCATTCAGTTTTGTTTTTGTTGTGGCATTGAATTTTGTGGGGATTGTATTTGGTCTCGTTGATATCGTTTGTGCTTAGTTTTGCCTTTTTGTGTTCATGTAAATCATCTCTTTAGTTGTGGCCCATCCCTTTGCCCCTTTCATCCAGCACAAGCTCCTCCCGACCCCAGCTGCTTGCCAGCCTGCTTTCAGCCGGTCATGATTAGGGAACAACACGGGAATGGGTTTGGTTACGGGTTTGGATTGTGGATGGTGATTTTTTGGTTTTGGTTTTTGGTATTTGGTTTCGGTTGATGAGGTTTGTGTTTTGTGTTGTCCCATAGTGGGGTGGCTGTAATTCAAGCTTGTTTTGGCTATGTAGCCTAGCCATCCTTCTGCCTATTCGCAACCAATCAAGCGATCCCGCCCCCCGGCTCTCAACCCCACCCCTGAATTAAAGGGAGCAGACGGCGGACTAGATCCTTTAGACGGATGTGGGTTGGGTTTGGATCATTTTTGTGTGCTGTTTTGGGTTGGTTGGAATTTGTTGGTGGTTTGGCTTGGTTTTTTGATTGTGGGCTTTTGTGCCTTAGTTTTTGTATTTGTTGG
This sequence comes from Chlamydomonas sp. ICE-L, assembly GCA_013435795.1. Classification (NCBI taxonomy): domain Eukaryota; kingdom Viridiplantae; phylum Chlorophyta; class Chlorophyceae; order Chlamydomonadales; family Chlamydomonadaceae; genus Chlamydomonas; species Chlamydomonas sp. ICE-L. Next base: position 27,619,495 of record JACBWV010000610.1, on the reverse strand, counting down.
TGGGTCCTTGTAGTTGGATTACAGTTTTTGGGCCATGGGGGGTTTCGGGGGCGGAGGCGGCCAACCTTGGGACGCTTTTTTTTTAACTTGAAAGGAAGCAGGTGTCGTGTGTAGCAAACCCAAATGGTGCTCTTTAAGTAGCCTTTTCAAGAGTGCAGAATCAATAAGGCAGCGAGTAATGAGACCTCCCTACTTTACAACAGTTGTGGTTTTCGCAAGAACTATGAACAGGTGTGTTTAAGTAGCCACCATGGTGCTCTTTAATGCACTTTCAGAGTGCAGGAATCGTCAGTCAGAGCAGAGTATGAGTCCTCCGTACTACAGCAGCGTGTTCTGTTTTTGCTAAGGAAAGGTAATTGTGGGGTCCGTTGGTCCAACCATGTGCCTCTTAAGTAGCCTTACAGAGTGCAGAAATCAATAGCACATTAGAATGAGTTCCTCCCTACTACAACAGCGTGTGTTGTAAGGAAAGGAACCAGTTTTGGTTATATAAAGCAGGCATGGTTAGCTTCTAGGTAGCTCTTCAGAAAGTGCCCAGAATGTCATCTGTTTCGGTAATAGGTCCGTTTCCTACTACAACATCGTGATGGGTGATTGGTAAGAAGAAGAAAGGGGAGGTACATTTCCTTTATATAGCACCGTGGTGCTCTTAGTAGCGTTCAGAGTGCCAGAATCATCAGCAGCAGAGTATGAGTCTTCCCTACTACAACAGCGTGTGTTGTAAGGAAAGGAACCAGTTTGTTTAAGTAGCACCATGGTGCTCTTAGTATCTTCAGAGCATGCCAGATACTCCGCTCGCAAGGAGTCTAATTCCGTCACCTACTAATACAAAAACAGTGTGTTTTTGCAAGGAACGGAAACCAGATGGGTCCCTCTGTGTTTCAGAGCACCATAGTGTCTTTAGTAAAAGTGCCCTTCAGGGTTGCCTACTGCAGTCCTTTTTTTTGGCGGAGCCCCCCCTTCTAGGGGGCGGGGAGCTCCAGGGTCCACCCGACCTTCCGTTGTTCCCCGCGTTTTTTTTCATTTTTTTTTTTTTTTTTTTTTTTTTTTCGACTATCGATGACTGCTGACTGGGCACCGAAATTTTCACCCTGAACACCCATCCCCAACTGTCTTGTAACGAACTGGCCGTTCAATGTCCCGCAACCATTACGTTGCCACAGCGTGGTTTTTGGTTGCCAAGCTTTCATTCTCCACCAATTTCTTCTTCCGCTTGTGGACGTGGCAAGGAACTCTTGTACCCCAAAAGCAACCGCAAAATGCTATAAAGCACTCAAGAGCACCACGGAACATCATATAGCACTTGTACTTGGTCTCCATCGTGGCTACATTTGATAGCCAACGCCCGCACCCCTCCCAACCCCGAACACCCACACACCTAAATCAAACCTCACCCCCCCACTCCTGACAACTCAACCACCCACCCCCCCACCACACACCCTCAACCACTCATCCGGGGTGTGACATGTGTGCCGCTCTTGAGTTCATAAACCAGGAAGCAAGCCTAGCAACCATCAGAGCGCAACCCGCAGGTGGTAGAAACAGCAAGCAACCCAACGACACTCATATGCATTTGTATGTGCCATCCTTGTACTACATGAAATAATTTATTTATTTTGTTTTCTGTGCTTCAATAAAAGCCTGCTTCTGTAGTGCTGTACTGCAAATGAGTTGGATGGTCGAACGTACCTCGGCTCGTGCCTTTACATCTTCCAGCTCCTTCTGTAGTGCTGCCACATCAGCAGACGGCTGCATAAGTACAGGGTTTAGGGCACAGGATCAGGTTATAGGATCAGGGTTGAGGTATCACCCCATAAAAATCAAACACAAACGAGTACTAAAAACCAAACGAGTACTAAAAACACCCAAAACCCAAACAACCCACACCACACCAAACAACCCAAATAACCCAAACCACACCAAAAAAACAAAACAACACCAAACAACCTGAACCACACATAACCACACAAAACAAAACAAAACACACAAAACCACACAAAACCCAACCCAAACCACACCGAATCCATACCCAAACCAAACCCAAACCAACCAAACCAACACAACCAACCAAAACTCTAAACCACAGACTTCCCATAAAAATCAGTCACAAACTAATTCAAAAACACAAACCCCAACACCCAAAACCATCCAACGTCCACCCCAAAACCAGACACCTCCCCAATCCAAATATAAAAATTTAATCCCAAACAAGACCCAAACCAAAAACCCACACTAAAACCATCCACATCCCACACAATCCCACCCCAAATCCATCCCACAAACAAACAGAATATATACGCCAAAACTTCAAACATGCGTTACAGCATCCCGAACCCACCCCCCCGCCCACACCCCCCCTCTTTTTCAGCTTGGATCGTATCTGTTCTCTCACTCACTGGAATCTTTCACCAATGCATGCATGTCCTCCACTCACCATCCACAACCGTCCTAAACCAGACACACAAAGTGACCCACCTCTTGTCCCTGCTTCTCACTGGAAGTACCACCAATGCATTCATGTCTTTCACCTTCAGCTCCAGGCTCACCTACTCATAACCAACCTACTACCCCAACTCACCCCAATCCATCTCAAACCAAACGAAAACAAAGACCCACCCAAAACTACCACCCCACACCACCACGCACCAAACCACCCACCACTTGTCTCTGCTTCTCACTGGAAGCTTTCACCAATGCATTCATGTCCTTCACCTTCAGCTCCAGGCTCCCCTATCTATAACCAACCTACTACCCACCTACCCCACCCACCCCCCACTCCATCTCAACTCAAACCAAAACGAAAAACAAAACCCCACACCCAAAACTTATCCACACACCGCCACACCACCTCGCACCAAACCACCCACCTCTCTTGCCCGACTTCTCTCACGGAATCTTTCAATCACAAGTCATTCACACCAATGCATTCAGTCTTCATGCATCACGTGGAGCTCACCTACCCCCTCCAACCTACTACCCCAACTCACCCCAATCCATCACAAACCAACCGAAAACAAAGACCCCCCCCAAAACACCCACCTCTGATCACCCCACACCACCTCGCACCAAACCACCTCGCACCAAACCACCCACCTCTTGTCCCTGCTTCTCACGGTAAGCTTTTCCAACATGCTTCATGTCGCCCAATCTTCTCTACTTCAACCTTCATCTGTTTTTTAACAATCAATCACATTTTATGCTATTCCCCCTCCTATGGTCTTTTTCAGCGGGCGTGGGGATCCTTCGTGCACCCTGCACATACCAGGTGTGATGGGTTTAGTATTGTTTCCTTGAGTTGGCTTGGCTTGGCTTGTGTTGTGTTGTGTTGTGTTAGGATGGTTGGGTCAATCACATTGTATGCTAGCTCCCCCTTGGTCTTGTTCAGCAGGGCGGGGGGGAACCTTTGTGCACCCTGCACATCTCATTTCAGTTGAGTTGGTTTTCAGTGGTAGATTTTTATTTTGCTTGGTTTGGCTTGGTTTATTTTGCTTGGTTTGGCTTGGTTTATTTTGCTTGGTTTGGCTTGGTTTATTTTGCTTGGTTTGGCTTGGTTTATTTTGCTTTGTTTGGCTTGGTTTATTTTGCTTGAGTTGTGTTGTGTTGTGTTATATTGGGTTGGGTTGGGCTGGGTCAATCACATTGTATGCTACCTCCTCCTTGGTCTTGTTGAGCAGGGCGGGGGGGATCCTTCGTGCAACCTGCACATGTCATTTCAGTTAGGTTGAGTTGGATTGAGTTGGGTTGGGTTTGGGTTGGGTTGGGTTTTGGTTGGGTTGGGTTTGGGTTGGGTTGTGGGTTTGGTTTGTTTGGTGTTGGGCTGGGTTGTGTTGGGTTTTGGGTTTGGGTTCTGGGTCTGGAGGTTGAGGTTTGGTGTTTGGGGTATGGGTTTGGCGGTTGGTTCTTGGGCCTTCTGGGTTAGGTGTTTGGGGTTTGTGTTTGGTGTTTGGGTTTGGTGTTGGGTTGGGTTGCTTTGCCTTTGCTGGGGTTGGGTTCATCAGCACCAACACTCAACACCAACACGACAACAAACCAACACAGACAACAAACACGACACACCCACCACCATCACCACCAACACAACCAACCCTACACAACACAACCTGGCACCAACAACACCCTGCCAAACCCCACCAACAACCCCCACCAAAACAACCAAAAACACCAACATCCATCAAACCAACATCCCCCACCCACCCCACACCACACCTACAAGCACCAACCACCACCCACCCCACCCACTCCCCCCCCCCCCCACCACCCCGCCCCCCCCCCACCCCCCCCACCCTCCCCCCCCCTCCCCCACCAACCCGCCCCCCCATGCCAATCACTGCCCCCCAACCCCCCTCTCCCCCCCCCCCCCCCCCCCCTCCACATCCGCCCCCCACCCCCACCCCCCCCCGCCACCTCCCCGCCCCCCCCCCCCCTCCCCTCCCTCCCCCTGCACACTCCTCCCCATTTCCTCCACCCCCACATCCCTTTTCCCTCGCCACCCACACCCCCACTGCCCACCATCACACCACACCATCATCACCAACCGACAATACCAACCAGCCCCTAAACAACCAACAACACCCATACACACCACCCCCAACACCAATACCAAACCGGCAACACCTACACATACACCACCAACACTTACCAACAACCAACACCCACACCTACACAGCACAAACCCCATCACCCGACAACCACACCAACCCCATCTCCAGCCCCCACCGGACCCACCCCCTCACCAGTCCTAACACAAACATCAACTCCCCGCACTCCCCAAGACCCCCCCCACCCCCCCCCATACCACCCCCCCCTTACCCCCCCCACCCCCTGCACCCAGCGCCCGCACCCCCTCCAGCCATAACCATCACCACTCACCATCACCAACAACCGAGCACAACAAAAACCAACACAACCAACATAACCAACACAACCAACACCTCCACCACCAACAACAACATCAACACAACCAACTCCTCCACCAACACCAACAGCAACACCAACAGCAACACCAACACTAGCAACAGCAACAGCAGCACCAACAACAACCACCACCACCACCACAAAATCCACCACCAACACAACCACAACCAACACCACCAAGCTTTCCCTCCCCTGCAACCCTTAACACCCCATACGTTTGTTTATAGCGAAAGCTATGCACTGCAAATAGTGGGGGTCTCAGGCACTCTTTACATTGGCTTGTGTGGGTGCATTCTGGTTCGAAAGGGTGCCGTACGGATGCATAGAAGGGGGCTGAAGGCACCCAAAATGCAGGGGTCTAGGGCTTCCTTCAAGTTAGATTATATGGGTGCATTCTGGTTGGAAAGGGTGTCGTTGGGTATGCATAAAAGGGTGCATGAGACCCCCAAAATTTGCAGGGAACAGCAATATGATATCATATGATGCCGGCGGTCTGACTAGGCAAAAGTTACCATTTATATACAATATAATATGATGTCATACTCGCCTTTGGTCAAAATCATACGATATGCCGAAGACCCCCCAAATTTGAATGATTGCCTGACAGCTAGAGCTGAGCTGTCATCCACCCTCATCCCATGTTTGACATGACAGGAGACATATTGGACATGCACACAACACAGAAGTAAAACAATGCAGATCGATCATTTCAACCCCTACACACACACACGTAAACACACAAATACACACACGAAAACATATATTTAAGACATACGTTTAAGTTGCAAACAACATCAGACAGTACAACAGAATGCACAAAGCAGGTATGCGCCCAAGGTGCTTGTGTATATGTGGCCAGGTCGTGTTGTCTGCAGGCGTAGGAGTATGTGTATGTATTTAACACACATACAGACACTAGCACATACATACACACTAACCACCCCTCAAACCCATAACTCAAGACCCGAGAGGCGCCTGGAAGCACATCAACACTCCTCAGCACTTCTTAACACACTGAACTAAAACAACAGATATAGATCTGAGCTGTCACACCAGCAACACCGACACCACCTCCTCCAGCTCCCACCCATGACTCACGTGCTCCGAGGCAACAGTGGAAGCAACTGATCGTGTTGATCTCGTGGAGACGACAGATCTGACACTCCCCGTTGGGGAGGTGTCGCGAACCATCTCGGACGCCTAGCTCGAGGCCGGGGGTAATTGTAGCAGGAGGGGTGGGAATTCTAGGGGATGTAAGTCGGATCCCTCTTCCGCTAGATTTCGAAGAATCGCAATAGGAAATCGGAACTGAAGAGAAGCGGAGACAGCTCTGGGTGTGTGGGTGAAATTTCGAAGAAATTATAATGTTCAGTTGTTCAGTTGTATTGGGTCGGGGTGGGGCTCGGGGTCAGGGGATGGGGGAGATCCTGACCATGTGGTACATTAGCGCTACTCAGCTCGAAAGCTTGCTAGAATGCGGATGGATTCCTCATGGCTGGTCGACTGAAAGGAGGAGGGAGGGAGGGGGAGAGGGTAGGCGTTTCGAGCGGGGAGCGGTGCAGGTGAGCGGTGCAAGCAGAAACCAACCAACAGGACCAAGCCAAACTGTACTGCCCAAGTAGTACGTTGTTGTCATACAGCGAGAAACGTGAAATAAGGCGGTACCACGATTGTTGGGTTCAGTTCATCAAGGCCTTCTCACTCCCATGACACATCGGCCCACCTTCTTGCCTCATCTCACATCTCCTACTACACGGACGGTTCTGCCGTCCCCGATCATAACGGCTCTACACACACTGGTGCCGCTTTCCTCCACTCACCTTCTTCCTCAGTCCACCATATCCATCCTGGTGGTACTGCCGAGATCAACACCATCCTACGCGCAGAACTCTCAGGCCTTCTTGCCGCCCTCCAGCACGCCGGCACACACCACCCTCTGGACCCAGTTCGCATCTACACAGACTCCCTCTCCAGTCTACACCTTATCCGCCGCATCGTCTATCTTCCCAACTCCATCCCCTTTCATAAACATCTTCTCATCCTCATTTCCACCCGCCAACTCCTCTTTGACCGCCTTCACTCCTCCACCCCCACGATTTTCTACAAAGTGCGATCCCACACCGGCATCCTAGGCAACGACATTGCTGACGAGGGTGCCCGCTATGCCCTCGATAACCCCTCCTCTTGTACCTTCGACTTCTCTATTTCTCATCCGAGCCACCTCCACAGCCTCCCAGCCTGGCCATGCTTCCAACCTCTACCTACGCCCTCCAACCACACACCCGCCCTACCGCCTTCTCTCCGACATCACGGACCTCCCTAACAACCTTTCTCATACCTATAGCACACACATGACCTTACCAAATTCCCCTTGCCCCTCAGGTCGCTCGTGCTTCCTTCTTCTCCGCTGTACCCCCTTCACCCACCACTCTCCCAACCCCCTGCCCCCCCTCCCACCCCCCCACACCTACAACTCCTCCGACCCAAACAGCCTCTCCCACCCCCACCAGCCATGATCCTTCCCGAACACTCCTCTCATATGTGGCGCTCCTGCTCCTTCCCTCAAATCCGCACAATCCTCAAATTCCGTTTCAACATGTTTTGGACGGCCTCTGTCCCTCACAAACGCATACCCCCCGAACCCTATACTCAATGCAACCCACCCATCCTCGATGGATCTTGCCATTTTTGCCACTCCCATGACACATCGGCCCTCCTTCTTGCCTCATGCTCCCACCCGAAGTTCGCTGCCATCTACATTGCCCGACACAACGCCGCTGTCCTTCAAATCTATGACGCCATATGTGCTGGCTCCCTCGGCCGCTCCACATTCTATGTTGACGCATCTTCGAGAAACGCCCTCCCACTCGGTGTCTCCAACACCCGCCTACCCCCTTGGCTCCTCCCACCCTCCCACCCACTTGTGCATGCCTCCACCCTTGCTCTTGTACCCCTGTCGCCAAATTGCGCCCCGAAATCCTCTTCCTTTCCGGTCTCTCCCCTTTTGACGCCCCCTCCCACGATGCCACCCTCACCCCGTCAGAACTTTCCACCCTCCAGGCCGCCCACACTGTCTATCTCTGTGAACTCACATACACTTGGGACGCCCGCTATCATACCACCCTTGCCACTAAACGCGCTCAGCATTCCACCCTCCGTTCGGCTCTTCTCGCTGCTGGTTGGCGGGTCATCTCCCCGGACCCCATCATCCTCGGCTCCTTCGGTACCCTCTTCGCCTCCCTTATTCCCATTTTTTCTTCTCTCGGTATCCATCCTACTGACACCACCCGCCTCCTCCACTCCCTCCACCTGCATGCCGTCCGATGCACACATACCATTGTGTGTACCTGCCGGCGCATGGAATCTGCTACACACTCGTCCCACACTCCTTCTTCCGCCACCGGCTATCGTGGGGGTACCGCCCCCCTAGCCACCCCCCCGGTTTGATGGTGTTGTCCGAGGACCCCCTTTGGACAGCTTCCTTAATCACGCCGAATAGGCGTACTGCTTTTCTTTTCTTTTCTTTTCCTTTTTATGGGCATAACCAAACCAAAAAAACTACTATCATCAGTTGAAGATCATGGGGTGCTGGGACAGATCAGCATATCCACTCACACAGGAAGGGAGTGGATAATGGAAGAGGTCGCAGCATCAGAACACTAGCACTTTACACGTAGGCGGGAGAGGCATGAGAGACAGGAGAGACAGGAGGCCAGGGTAGTGCAGGACGCAGCGTCCTGCGTCGCAGGACGCAACATGGGGAGGGTCCGTTGCGTCCCGGACGCAGGTTCAGGATGTTGGTTGCGTCCCGGACGCAGGTTCGGGATGCTGGTTGCGTCTCACCCATCAGTTGATACACATCAGTATCTCATGTTATAGAACGGCTTATAGTGTTATCGTCCGGCGTTCATGCCTTCCCTAGAGTGACTTAGAGCACGCGGGTTCCTGCCCCTGACGTGCTCACTGTGGTGCCGCTGCCAGCTAGGGCACGCGCATTGTCACAACAGTTCCCTGATTTACTGTCGCAATCTCCATCATCAATCACCCACGTCGTGATTGGTGCTATCTTCTGTAAATAGTTGATACCCTTCGTCTATTCCAATCTCTGAATACAACATATAGACCGTAGCCTGTGGCAAGCGAGATAGCATGTCCACTCTGCCAGTCAGCTAGTGACTGAGACCGCCAACCAGCTAGTGGCTGTGACCACGCCAGTCGGTTGTACCGCTGGCGTTTGCCGCTTCTCTGAGATGCTCTGCTACTTATTACATTACATTACATTACATTACATGTTAAAGTCTACTTGACACCGCGAGGGTGTATGAGACTCTGTGCTTTAAACAAAAAGAAAAAGCACCCACAAAGCAAAAAACCCCATTACATCAGGGGTGTGTCGAGGACAAACAAACCAAACTCCCAACCACCGTTTTGGTGGCGTAGGTATTAAACCCCTTAGAGCCGGACCCAGATCTCAACCACTTACAGTATTATCCGAGCATCGATATTTGTACTAACGATGTAAATACATTAACTCTACTAGACTTGCATCCCTCGTCTATAAAAGCTCATGCAAAAGCTAGTGCGAAACAGGTGGTGCAAAACTCTTAAGATGCCTTCTCCTCTTCTAAGGGGAGCCAAAGATCTTTACGAAGATGATATGAGTTGGTAGAATAGACGCACGGGACCGATCAAACCTGCCAGTGGAGTCAAGCAAGTATGTCCCTGGGGCCCGATTATTTTCTCACTATTTTTGATGATGATGGGCCCCCAATGCATGCCCAATGAACTAGAGGCGCAGGTTAGATTAAATGAATACACCAGTATTTCACATATTATGTATGCAGATCACCAGGGGGCCATCAAGAATGTTATTTTTGACACCCATGTTATGAAGATTTTGGGGGCCCTTACCCCCCCCCCCCCCCCCCATTGGCTTAAAAGGCCAATATCTTCCTCACCAATAATAATTGTGTCATGAAAGTTAGGTGTATGCTGACCCTCAAGTTGAGCTCTATCAGGTATTCATCTTACCAATGTGGTTTGGCTTATGTATAAGTGACCCCTGCCCCCCCACCCACCCACACCCACACGAAAGTATTTCCGATAATAAGAGGTAGGCTGCAAAGTGAGTTTCATCTGCGGTTACATTTGTTACTAAGTGTGGCTCATAAATAACATCAGTCAGAGGCAGGTCAGAGGAATCTCATGAGATACAACAGGGTGGGGCCAAAGGGGCCTCAGGTAGTGAAAAACCCCTATATCCACCTGACACCCGCATAATGTTATAGTCCGTCGAGTCGGACACTGAGTTGGCATAGCACACGCGTGGTCCTGTGGCCCCAGGACCCGGGTTGCCTGCCGCCGGGCCATAGGCTAGCTATGGCCCGCACGTGTCTTCGGAACCTTCCTGAAGACTTCCTTTTCTATATAGCCGCACGAGTTGCGATATCTATCTGCTCTTCAGTCTTCACTGTGTAACAACTCTATCGATTGAAAGGTTATCGGCCCGACCGCTACCCGCAGACAGCGCCCCTGCGCCCGTGCCAAGTGGATCTTCAGTCCTGCACAAGGTGACAGTTTTCCCTCAGACTAGCTCGACGGCTTGAGTACTGCTTTTGGCCCTGGATTGTCTACGTATTCACGTGAGAAATCTAACCTGCGCTGCCTCGCCTACTGCCCACACAACTCTCCCGTTGTCTCTACCATCCGTCACAGACGAAACGTAGACGCAGTCCAGGAGTCTGAGTAGATCTTTGACGTGAGTTGCACACTCATCAGATCACACACAGCGTTGCGCAATCCCACAAGGTTTGCTTGTGCCACGGAATATCAACCCTGCACACCCTCGAAGACCCCCCCCCCCCCCCCCCCCCCCCCCTACCCTGTAAATTGCGTCACCCATTCCCCACTTCATGCTACTATCTCCACCATTACAGACCAACAAGACCCATTTGATTCCCCCTTTGCTGTCAACACTCCATCACCTCTACCTCCGAACCGCACACCAAAGACTGAAGCCCGACAAGCTTCACACCCGGATTACCCACAGGCCGGTTTATTAACCCGGTGTGAAGACCAAGACCCCAACAGAGGGTCCAGACCCCTCTGGACCCCAAGACCCCAGCGCCGCGACATACACCATGGCGACTCCAACCAAGCTCCCTGCACTCATCTTCGACGGCACGCCTGCTGTCCCATGGCACAAGTTTGGACCCTTCCTCCTTTGTCACCTCAGGTCCCACCCGGGGTGCATCTCCGTTGCCATTGAAGCAGCGAAGGACGTTGTTCCCGCCGGTGAGCCAGCAGATGCCGACGGATACCCTCTGGAGGAGTCCCATTACCCGAATGTGGACAATGCTAATGCAGCTATTGCGGCTCGTGCTGTTCCCTACCCAATCAACATGGTAAAGAACGCTGTTGCACTGAATGAGATCCTCAAGCATTGCTCTGAACCCATCCAACAGGCCATCCTAGCTAACACTAACGTTGCTGCTAAAGCCTACAGGTTCCTCAAGACATCATATGGAGAAAGGAACTCTGACCTCGAGACAGGAGCAGTGAGATCCATGTATGACCTCAGCATGACAGCTACTGAGCCACTACAAACATACCTCTCCCGCAGTTATGAGCTCTATACCTTGCTTCCCCAAGTGAATGGGGTCAGCAACACCTCCATCCCTGTATTCCTCAGCATAATTGTTCAAGGACTTACACCTCGTCCAGAATACAATGGATTCAGGTTTTCCTTTCACAACTGTGTATGCCCTGATTTCGCCTCTTTTCAGACCCAGATCATCAGGTACCAGGTGTCTAACCAGATCTCTGACTCCAGCATCTCCCCAGAAGAGACTGAGCACATGGCAGCTGCTGCTTTCCAAGGCCGCCCAAGAAAGGACCGTCTCCCATCTACTCAAATGACATGCTGGAACTGCAATGGCTATGGGCATAACTCAATCACTTGCCCTAGCCCCCTCACAGAGCTGAAGTACAGGCCCCCACCGTTCACATCCACATCTGCACGACGAGGATCTTCATCACCCCCCCAGGATGCAGCCAAGAGGTCATCCAGCAAGTCCAAGTCTCCTAGGAGAGACAGCAGAGCATCTGCCAGAGACACCAGAGGACGTCGTGACAGACGTGGGCATGCCCATGTTGCAGATGATGACTGTTCCACCACCCAGTCCACAACGGACAATGAGGATGAGCACAACTTCATGGCCTTAACTTCTGATGACCCACAGCCCCTCCAGTTTGCTGACTCAAGAGGCAAGTCAAAACCCCTGTCTGACCCACATGCTCCCATGGATGACACTGCTTTCTCTGGACCCCCACCTGATCCTGATGCTTGACATAGTAGGAGAGATGAGTCTATGCCAGCCCTAGTTTCCAGTGATGGCACCTCTGATGATGATGATGATAAGGGTGCTCATGCCCAGTTCCAGACAGCCCTCCTGACAGAGTGGATTTTAGACTGTGCAGCCCACTCCCACTGCACCAGTAACCCGTCCATCTTGCATGACATTCAGGATCTCCCCCAGCCTATTAGCCTCCACCTGGCAGACCTTGGAGCATCACCACTGCTCTGCCTCCAGAAGGGAAAAGCCAACATCAGAAGTCACCTTGGATCCCTGATCACACTCACCGATGTGCTCATTGCTCCACCCTTGACTGTGGTCAACATACTCAGTCTGCATGCAGCACACAAACTCTGCCCCAACCTCCAACTTCATGCATCCAGTGTTGCTGCTACCCTCTCCCTCCCCACTGCCAAGGGCTCCAAGACTATTATCTTATGCCCTAAACGGCATGGACTCTACATCACTAGCACCTCTAAGATCCCTCCCTCTTCCCCATACCCCTGTAATCCCCATCCTTCTGTCATCATGATGGTCACCCAACAAGACCTCAAGAACATCTGCCACAATGATGCTGCTGCTGCCAGTTGCACCATTCCCCATGACACTGCCAGCAGCTCTAGCAGTCTACCAGACCTGGTTCCAGCAAATGGTGAGGATGACATGCCTGACCTTGTTCAACCCATCGTTCCCTCCATTATCCAGTCAGACAATGGGGGGGAATTCTCACCACACCAACAAGACCTGCTGGAAGATGACTTGTATACCACATCATCCCATGACTTCATCCCAGACACTGATTACTCCACAGCCCCTAGCCAGCAGATGCCCACTGTTCCCCATGATGAGCTGTGTAATCTGACAGAAGCACAAGCCAGAAGAGAGATGGACATCCTGCTAGACCAAGCCAGAACCAGCTATGAGAGTCCCTATCCTATTGATGGACAGGGGTCCTCCACCCAACAGGAGCTATCCCAAGCCCTTAGATTTGACCAATGGATTCCCTCGGCCACTTCTCTCTCTCCTGATCAGCCCCTAGCCCATGTCAACATGAACACCCACCCAGTCCATTTCCTGAACAACTCTGGCCTCTCCAGGACCAAGTTTGGAACCCTGCTGCATACCCTCAACAATTCCCCTTCCCCCCTTAGAGCCTTCAGCATCAGACCTAGACAACCTGTCCCCATCCTCATTGCCCAACTAGCCACCAAGTTCCCTGCCCTTCTAGCTGCTGAAATGTTCAAGTTCCCCAGCAGACCGATGCACAACAGGCACTTCTCAGTCTGTGGACCCCTCCTCAAGCATGTCAACAGATTGCAACACATGGTACACATATACCCCACTGTCTCCACAGCTGCCAGGCCCACCATCCAGTGGGCCATATGCCTACAAGCAGCTATGGTCCAAGCACATGCAAGAGTACTGGTTTCCTGGCCCAAGATGCTCATGCACCCCATCAGCTGTGTGTATCCTGGGGGCAGAGTAATGTGTGTCAACAACCTCAGCATGCACTGGAGCCCTATGGATTTCACATTCATCAACATGCTGGACACCCCAAAAATGTCTAGGAAATCTTTCTCCACCCTCCTGGAGAAACTCCACACCCAACTGGACCTTGATGGATACCCAGCATCTGGTACCTAACTTTATCATAGTTGACATGATTTGTTTTAGCCATGAACACTTTAGGATTAATGTGCTGTTCAGTACTTCCCCATGTACTGCTGTATTCTTGTTCTTTAGTATCTCTCTCTTAGCTTCTACAGCATGTCTGCTATTCTCTAATTTAGGGTAATCCCAAATTATGGGGGGAATCAGTCCTATCTGACAGACATCCTGGCAGCCCCACTGGCAGCTACCTGGCAGCTTCTCCTGTGCCTCAGCCTGTCTCCTATGCTGTCCTGACTCTTAAGTATAGTCCATAGCCTCCCATAGTATTAGTAGTCTACTCTGAGTTACAGCTACCTTATAGATGACTTTGGAAGTATCTCAGCATATCTCTCCATCTGGATTGATTACATGAGCCAGCGGGGGACGTCTACCTAGAAAGAAGTTGCTTACAGCCAGTCAGTCTTTTATACTCCTAGTTCCTCTCATGCCTCCCCCTGCAGCCTTCCTGGCCCCCAGCAGACACTGACCTAAAGATCCCTGCCCTCAATGTGCTACACCCCTTTGGACTGACCCAAATGCTCCAAATAATTTATTATTTACAGTTCCTCTTGCCAGCCGTTAGCATATCTAAATAGCCCTGTCAGCCCTTTATACTCCTGTATTTTCTTTATGCCCCTCAGCTAATTCCAGGGATTCTTGTACCCAAGAATACCTTGAATTGGGGGGGATGTTATTGTCCGTCGAGTCGGACACTGAGTTGGCATAGCACACGCGTGGTCCTGTGGCCCCAGGACCCGGGTTGCCTGCCGCCGGGCCATAGGCTAGCTATGGCCCGCACGTGTCTTCGGAACCTTCCTGAAGACTTCCTTTTCTATATAGCCGCACGAGTTGCGATGATAAGCTATCTGCTCTTCAGTCTTCACTGTGTAACAACTCTATCGATTGAAACATAAAGTACATTTGTCTAGCCTGATCCAGGTCAAATTGCCGGTAGCCTTGTGGGCAGCTGTAAGAGGGCAGGCCCTCCAAGTTTTGGTTTTGTCTGGGTAAAAAAAATGGGTAATTCTCAACAATGTGACTGCATGGTTGCTGCATGTCCTGTAGACCATCCAAACCTCTTTACTTCAGCACTCTGCTCCAAAACAACGAGGCTGACTCGGGCTTCTTGTTGTTTGAGCTTTCAACTGCTGGCTCGGGTTGTTGTTGCTTGAGCTTCAAGAGCAGGGCTTTGTACTTAGCATCCACTTGCTTGGGCTTGAGCTTCATGCTGACGGTGATAACCCCCTTCACCTCAGCTTCCGTGATTGACAGCTCTAGTTGTGGGCAATTTGGCCTGGGCTGCTCTAGCCTCGGCCTCAGCCCTGGCCTTGACCTTCACATTTGTTTTCATCCGTTGCTGTAAGCAAGCGCGGATTCCTGCTGCTTGAGCTTCCAACTGCTAAGTCGTGAACTTGTCGGCTCTGGTTGTGAAGTTCTGGTTGGCGTCCAGACAGGATGTACCTTCCAGTACATCCACTTAATTACACCCTGTGCGTAATCGACCAACGACTGCATATTCGTAACGCTTTCGTCGAAGCGTTTTCGATGGTGTGCGGCCCGTTCGATTCAGGCCACAGACGGAGAAGTTGTGAAGAAATTTTGAGATCGGCCTCGCCCCCCCCCCCCCCCCCCCCCCCCCCTTTGGGACCCCCTCATATCTCAGCCCCCAAGCACTTTTTCCACTTTTTTCAACGGTTTCAGGGTCTACGACCAAATCGGAGACGATTAACAGCTTGAGCCTCCCCACATCCGTTTTGATGGCCCCCCGCAGATCACCTTACTTTTTTAGCCAATAGTGCTAGGGATTTCCAGAAGATGCTCCATAAATTGGCCGTGTTGGCTAAGGCCAAGGGCCTAACTATTAACGTGATCAAATCTCAGGTTATTGTTTAAAACCCCAACCTCTATGATGAACGCTAATGACTTTCGTATGAACGATCAAATTCTGGAAAGTGTAAGTTAAAATACCTTGGTGTGGTTTTCAATGAGAAGGGATGCATGAAACATGCTTCTGAATACGCAGCTCGACCTGTTTGGCCGGGATAGATCAAGCGTGTTACAGATATTGGTGAAGAGTATGTAGGCATCGAACACGCGAGCCATGAAACATATGAGCAAGATCTCCCCTTGAGTGCGCTTGGGCCCGTCCGGAGGGTCGTCGACTGGCACGGTAACTGGTATCTAGGTGCGATGTTGGCTTGAGCTGCGCATACCGGTACTTACGCTCCGGGTCCCTTAAACCCACTGGGCACGTCCGTAGAGGCCATTATGGCAATTCTTGGATGTTAAAATTTTCAAATTTATTTTTTCAAAAAAATTATGAAGCTCTGTAGACGTTATTATATAAAAATTATGAAGTTCTGTAGACGTTTTTTTCAGTTTGATATCAGCAAGATAGCAGTTCGCCACTTAGCACGATGTCTCACAGGATAAACACAGAAATGATGTACGATGTCAGTTCGTATATCGATGTACGATATAATATATATCGTACAATATGAAGCTTGACAGCCCTTATAATATGAATATATGTATAACTTCCTCCCACTACCTGAAGTTGGAAACTGATAGATGGAAACGTCAAATTGATCCTTGAAAGGATCGAGTGTGTCACTTATGTGATTCTGGAACCGTTCAAGATGAGCACCATGTGGTCATTGAATGTACTGACGAAGCCTGACTGAATTCGAGAATAACCTGATTTCTCAATCTGAGAGTACAATGATTCCTCTACATTACTTCATGTGCAATCCATAAGTTGAAGGTCGAGCGAAGCTTCCTCTGTTCATCCATGAACGTATGGAGAGATTGGAATAATTGGATCAAGCCTTTTTATAGATCCCGCCTGGATCTTGGTATAATTAGTTTTTTGTGCTGTCTTTTATCGTTCAGACTGGTTCAGAAGAAGAAGAAAAAGGGGGGGGAAATGAAAAAGTGATTTGGTCGCGGTTACATTTGCCGGGTAATTGTTTTACAACCGAATTGCTGTCTGAAGATATCTAACCAAGTTGTTGGCTGAAAATATGCAACAAATTTTCTGTCTGAAGCTATGTAACCAAGTTCAAGTTCTGGCAGTGCTTTAGTGTGTGTGTGACGAGGGTAGATGGATTAAAGCTACGATACCAGCCTTACCAGCCACGCCTGTCCTATTCCGAACTCTAGTGCTGTCTCAGTAGCCTCCACCAGCAAGTCGTTCATCGGGATGGTGGACATGTGGGGCATGTGCGCAGGCGGCTTGGGCCGAAAGCCAAACTGCGCCGCCACACTGTGTGACTCCTCTTGGGGCAGAAATATCCTATGGTTGGCCCTGGCTGCAGCCCCGGTCCGACTCCGACTGCTGTTGTCGCTGCTGTTCCGGAAAAGGCCTTTCCCTACCCCCCCACCCATAGACGCAACCTTACCCTCACCCCAGCTTCTCCCCTCACCCCCCCCACCACCAGTACAAGCCCCCCAACTGCCCCCCTCATCAGATCCCATGCCACACCCAGGGTCTGAGCGACGTATTTGGTTGGATCCTTCGAAGGGGGGCCCCTTCAGGAGGGCCACGTCCAAGGTGGGGGGTGCCCTCTTGGTCCTGATTTTACCCGGTACCGCAAAATGCTCTTCAAAGGAAGTGGGAAGGAAACGGTCATTGAACATCACACCAGAGCAGGTAGTGGGAGTGTCAGAGGTACTTGTAGTGCTTGTACTGCTCAAACCGCTAATAGTTGCAGTACCATGAGCGCCAGCTGTGCCAGAATATGTGCCTGTACTGCTAGTAGTGCTAGTAGAGCTAGTATTGCCTGTACTGCCTGTAGAGCTGGTGAAACCTGTAGCAGCGCCGGCGATGGATTCCTTTTTGAACATGCTGGCCACAGCTGGCGTTCCGGGTCGATTCATGCCCCCAGACCCAGTGAATGCACTTGAGGTGTGAGAGGTGCCAGTATTGCCAGCAACACCAGAAGCTGATCTGGTACCTGAAGTACCAGCAGTACCACTAGCACTCGCAGCACTTGAAGTAGAACCACCAACACTAGTAGTACCGCCGGCTCTGGCAGCCGGCAAGCTACTGGCAAGACGTGTAGCACCTTGCTGTACTTCTGGTTGTACTTCTGCATGCAGAGCTGTCACCGCATTGTTCCCACTTCCCCTGGCAAAGTTGGTTGGATTTGGTTGAATGAGTGGTAGAATGTAATCACTCTTTGAGTCACTCTTTGAGTATGAGGGTGGGGCTCTTGGGGAGCTGAGGGAATGGGAGTTGGCGTGGGCAGAGTGGGTGGGGGAGCGGTCGGGCGAGCGGAGGGTGGTGAGGTAGACATGGCCTGAGATGCCTTGGCCTAGGCTACCCTCAGAGCCTGAGGGGTAGGGGGGTCCAACTTTACTCGCCTGCTCTGGGTGGCCCCCCCCCCAGCCCCCAGCCCCGGTGGTGGGGGTAAGCTTCACATGGCCCCCCAAAATCTGGTTCCTCACCCCTCGCCCCCTATTCCGGGCGGTAGCCTCCCCCCCCAGCCCGCTGGCAGACAGCCTGGCACCCCCGCCTGCCTCGCTGTCATGTGCGCTGCTAGCTGGCGTTTTGTTCAGACCCATGCTGCTGTTGACACTACAAGAGCGACGGAGGGCCACGCCCCCACTCCAGGCCCCCCCAAGGCCACCCCCATTTCTGGGCGAGGCCCCCTCCAGCCCTAGGATCGGGAACAGCTGATCAGTACGAGATCCCTCCCTACATTGGGCGGAGCCCCCTCCATTTTGGGGGCCAAAACCCTCACCCCCATTGACTGCTAGCCAGGCTGGCTGGTTTCGAGGACCAGTAGTTGGAGGCTGGGGGTTCAGTCGAGGTGACTTCACCACATCTGCATACCCTGGGCTAGGATCCCCCCCAGACGAGGGGTACTGCCTCATGGGGGGCTGCACTACGCCGAAGGCCTGGCGTGTGCCAGGCTGTCGCCCGGGAGCAGGTGTGCTGTGGCTGCGAGTCAAGGGGGGCGGCGTGGGGAACTCCTTTGAATAATGGGGGTCCTTGGGCACATGGCCAAGGTGGGCTGCATTCAAGGGATTGAAAGCAAGGGGGGCAGAGCCTGGCCGCTGGCGTCCTTTTCCCTACAGGACAGAAAATGGGATTCATTAAACAGGCTGGGGTTCATTACAAAGGGTGTGTCCGATGCATATATATATTGTTTGCTTGTTTTATATTCGCATACATTCGTATATACACGTGCTTTTAGGCATCCTTCAAAGTAAGCGGGGCAGCGCCTGGTCTCTGCTGTCCTTTCCCATGGAGGATAAAAAAGGGGGGCCTTGGACACAAGGGGGGCTGCGTCCAGGGGATTGAAAGCAAGGGGGGCAGAGCCTGGTCCCAGCCATCCTTTCCCATGGAGGATCAAATATGGGGGGCCTTGGACACAAGGGGGGCTGCGTCCAGGGGATTAGAAGCAAGGGGGGCAGAGCCTGGTCCCTGCCGTCCTTTCCCATGCAGGATGAAATATGGGGGGCCTTGGACACAAGGGGGGCTGCGTCCAGGGGATTGAAAGCAAGGGGGGCAGAGCCTGGTCCCTGCCGTCCTTTCCCATGCAGGATGAAATATGGGGGGCCTTGGACACAAGGGGGGCTGCGTCCAGGGGGTTGAAAGCAAGGGGGGCAGAGCCTGGTCCCTGCCGTCCTTGCTCATGCAGGATGAAATATGGGGGGCCTTGGGCCTTGGTTCAGGGCACAGTTGTTTTTGAGGAGCCCCCCCTTCTCTCCAACATCCTACCCCCCCCCCCCCCCCCCCCCCCCCCCCCTATACAGACACACACACACATCACACACACGCTACCCCACAACACACCCACAGGGTCCCAAGCACCCCTACACACACTACCCCACAATCCTTCACTCACTACCTATGACCCCCCCCACCCCCCCACCCCAACCCACACACAGGCTACCCCACAACACACCCACAGGGCCTCAAGCACGTCTCTCTCTCTCTCTCTCTCTCTCTCTCTCCCCCCCTCACCAAGTACCCCTTGACTCTATCAGGCCACAGGCACATTTGGAGTCCAGAAGGGCAGCAGGTAAAATGTAATCATCATCACAACCAACTAACTAACCACCAACTAACCACAACCAACTCACCGACAATAGCTCATCAGTAGCTCTTGCCAACAGCTCCTTGGCCGACATCCACAACCTACTCACCGACAACCAAATAACTAACCACCAACTAACCACAACCAACTCACCGACAATAGCTCATCAGTAGCTCTTGCCAACAGCTCCTTGGCCGACATCCACAACCTACTCACCGACAACCAAATAACTAACCACCAACTAACCACAACCAATTCGCTGACAACCAACTACTTAACTAACTACCAACTAACCATAACCAACTCACCGACAAAAGCTCATCAGTAGATGTAGCCAACAGATCCTTGACCAATATCCACAAGCAACTAACTAACCACCAACTGACCATAACCAATTCGCCGGTCACTGACGAACTAATCACAACCAACTCACAGACAATAGCTCAGTAGCATTTACAAACAGATCCTTGGCTGAGTTTGGCCGCTGGTGGGAGAACGGGGGGCCAGCTAGCGCTGCCGTGTGCACAGCCCCCCCCCCCCCCCCCCCCGACAATAGCTCAGTAGCATTTACAAACAGATCCTTGGCTGAGTTTGGCCGCTGGTGGGAGAACGGGGGTCCAGCTAGCGCTGCCGTGTGCACAGCCCCCCCCCCCCCCCCCCCCCCCCCGACAATAGCTCAGTAGCATTTACAAACATATCCTTGGCCGACATCCACAACCAACTAACTAATCACCAACCAAACACAACCAATTTGCCGACCACCAACTAATCACAACCAACGTACCGCAAAAGCTCAGTACCTCTTGTCAACACCTCCTTGGCCTACATCCACAACCGACTCACTGCCAACCAACCAACTAATCACCAACTGACCACAACCAAATTGCCGACCACTAACTAAGTAACCACCTACTAATCATAACTAACTCACTTACAATAGCTCAGGAGCTCTTGCCAATAGCTCCTTGGGCGACATCCACAACCAACTCACGGATAACCGACTAACTAATCACCAACTGACCACAACCAAGTCAGCGCCGACCACCAACTAATCAACCACCAATAAATCACAACCAACTCACGGATAACCGACTAACTAATCACCAACTGACCACAACCAAGTCAGCGCCGACCACCAACTAATCAACCACCAATAAATCACAACCAACTTACCGAAAATAGCTCCGTAGCTCTTGTCAACAGCTTCTTGGCTGATACCACAACTAACTCACTGACCACCAACTAACTAACCACCAACTAACCACAACCAACTCACCGACAATAGCTCAGTAGCTCTTGTCAACAGCTTCTTGGCCGATACCACAACTAACTCACCGACCACCAACTAACTAATCACCAACTGACCACAACCAACTCACCGACAACCACCTAACTAAACACCAACTAACCACAACCAATTTGCCAGCCAGTATCAATCTATCGAAGTAACCACCAACAAACCACAACCAACTCACCAACAATAGCTCATCAGTAGATCTAGCCAACAGCTCCTTGGCTGACATCCACAACCAACTGAACACAACCAACTCACCGACAACCAACTAACTAAACACCAACTAACCACAACCAATTTGCCAGCCAGTATCAATCTATCGAAGTAACCACCAACAAACCACAACCAACTCACCAAGAATAGCTCATCAGTAGATCTAGCCAACAGCTTCTTGGCTGACATCCACAACCAACTAACTAATCACCAACTGACCACAACCAACGCACCGACAACCAACTAACTAAACACCAACTAACCACAACCAATTCGCCAACCAGTATCAATATATCTAAGTAACCACCAACAAACCACAACCAACTCACCGACAATAGCTCATCAACAGATCTAGCCAACAGCCCCTTCGCTGACATCCACAACCAACTAACTAATCACCAACTGAACACAACCAACTAACTAACAAACCACCAACACACTGACCACCAAATAACTGCAAACAACTCACCGGCAATAGCTCAGTAGCTCTTGCCAACAGATCCTTGGCCAACATCCACAACCAACTCACCGACAACCAACAAACCTACCACCAACTAACCACAACCAACTCACCGACAACCAACTAACTAACCACAACCAACTCACCGACAATATCTCAGTGGTTCTTGTCAGCAGCTCCTTGCCTGACATCCACAACCAACTCACGGACAACCAACTAACTAATCACAAACTGACAACAACCAACTGGCCGACCACTAACTAACCAACCACCAACTAATCACAACCAACTCACCGATAATTGCTCAGTGGCTTTTGCCAATAGCTCTTTGGCTGAGTTTGGTCGCTGGTGGGAGTGCGAGGGGCCAGCTAGCGCTGCCGTGTGCACAGGCCCCCCCTTGCCCCCCTGGGCCCCCCTGGGTGTGGACGAGGCTCCTCCTTGGACACCCACAGAGGGCCCAAGGCCACCCACTAGAGGGATTCCTTGCCCCCCTTGCCCCCCTGGGCCCCCCTTGCCCCCCTGGACAACCCCAGAGGGTCCAAGGCCCCCCACCAGAGGGATTCGGTATATGGCCAGGTGGGACCGGGGAGAGGCATTCTCACTCTTCTTGCTCTGGATGAAGTTTCCCTGTGTGTGTGTTTGTGGGTTTGTGGTGTGTTTGTGGTGTGTGTGTGAATGGCTGTGCGTGTGTGTGTGTGTGTGTGTGTGTGTGTGGGGTGGGGTGGGGGGTGTGTGGGGGGGTATATAATGGCACTCTTATTGCTATGGATGGTGACCCTGTGTGGGGGTTTGTGAGAGGGTTGCGTGTGTGTATGTGCGTGTGTGGGTAGTGTATGAGAGCTTGTGGGGTAGTGTGCATTCATCCTTCTTGCTTGTTTCTGTTCTTGTTATCAACTTTCAAAGCGAAAACAAATAGACTATCATCCTTCTGTTCGTTCTCGTCTGGCGGGATCTTGTTAACAATAACTCAGAGAAAAAATAGACTATCATCCTTCTCCTCGTTCTCCTCTGGCAGATTCTTGTAAACAACCTACAAATATATAAAATCCAAATATGAAGTAAGCTTTTTGCTCATGTCTGTTCTACAAATCCCCCCCCCCCCCCCCCCCCACACACACACAAACAAACACACCACCACCACCCGCAACGAAATGGATCTATTTTCTTATTCAAATTGCTGACAACTTGTCAAAAATGAAAAATAAAAAGAGCCTATTATTTTTTTCCAATACCTATGCCCTCAGCAAAATAGTAAATTCAAGAAATAGCTCCCTCAGCAATCTTAATTCAAGAAATTGCTCCTATCAGCGATTTAAATGCGAATCTGAACCTACTCAGCAAAAATAGTAAATTCAAGAAATAGCTCCCTCAGCAATTTGAATTCAAGAAATAATCCCATCAGCGATTTAAATGCGAATCTGAACCCCCTCAGCAAACATAGTAAATTAAAAAATAGCTTTCTCAGAAATTTGAATTCAAGAAATTGCTCCCATCAGCGATTTAAATGCGAATCTGAACCTACTCAGCAAAAATAGTAAATTAAAAAATAGCTCCCTCAGCAATTTGAATTCAAGAAATAATCCCATCAGCGATTTAAATGCGAATCTGAACCCCCTCAGCAAACATAGTAAATTAAAAAATAGCTTTCTCAGAAATTTGAATTCAAGAAATTGCTCCCATCAGCGATTTAAATGCGAATCTGAACCTACTCAGCAAAAATAGTAAATTAAAAAATAGCTCCCCCAGCAATTTGAATTCAAGAAATAATCCCATCAGCAATTTAAATGCGAATCCGAACCCCCTCAGCAAACATAGTAAATTAAAAAATAGCTTTCTCAGAAATTTGAATTCAAGAAATTGCTCCCATCAGCGATTTAAATGCGAATCTGAACCCCCTCAGCAAAAATAGTAAATTAAAAAATAGCTCCCCCAGCAATTTGAATTCAAGAAATAATCCCATCAGCAATTTAAATGCGAATCTGAACCTCCTCAGCAAAAATAGTAAATTCAAGAAATAGCTCCCTCGGCAATTTTAATTCAAGAAATAATCCCATCAGCGATTTGAATGCGAATCTGAACCTCCTCAGCAAAAATAGTAAATGCAAGAAATAGCTCCCTCAGCAATTTTAATTCAAGAAATAATCCCATCAGCGATTTAAATGCGAATCTGAACCTCCTCAGCAAAAATAGTAAATTCAAGAAATAGCTCCCTCGGCAATTTTGATTCAAGAAATAATCCCATCAGCGATTTAAATGCAGATCTGAACCCCCTCAGCAAAAAGGCAATTCAAGAAATAGCTCCCTCAGCAATTTGAATTCAAGAAGTAACCACGTCAGCAATTTAAATACGAATCTGAAGCCCAGAGATTTGTTTTCCGGAATACATTCCAATCGGAATACGAGACCCCGTTTTGGCTTAAATTGCCGGAATAAGAAACTCTTTTTTGACTGAGATTGACTAAACATTACCCAAATCGGAATAAGGATCCTGTTTTGGGAGGGCAAAAGGGAGGAGGAAAAAAAAGGAATAAGATTTACTCTTTTTGATTTGAAAAAATATATCCCTGCTGAAGCCCCTTACCAAAAGGCAGTTCAAGAAATAGCTCCCTCAGCAATTTGAATGCGAATTTGAACCCCCTACGCAATTTAAATGTGATTTTGATTTTGACCCCCCTTAGCAATTTAAATGTGAGTTTGAATAGGAGCCCCCCCAGCAATGCGAATTTGAATTTGAACCCCATCAGCAAAAGTGCGATTCAAGATACAGCTCCTTACCTTCAATACTGCCTGCCCAGGAGAGGAGTTGGATGCAGCTCCTAGATTTGAATTTGAATGCAAATTTGAACCCCCAAAGTAATTTTAAAGCGAATTTGAATTTGATCCCCCTCCAAAATGCGAATTTGAATTTGAACCCCCTCAGTAAAAGTGCAATTCAAGATTCAGGTCCTTACCTTCAATACTGCCTGCCCAGGAGTAGTGTTGGATGCGGATCCTAGATTTGAATTTGAATGCAAATTTGAACCCCCACAGTAATTTTCAAAAAAAGCAATTCAAGCAAGAGCTCGTTACCTTCAAGCCTGCTTACCCTGGATGAGGTTTGGATGCATCTCCTAGATTTGAATTTGAATGCGAATTTGTATTTGAGCTCCCTGAGTAATCTGAATTAGAATTTGAACCCCCTCACCAAGCCTGCCTACCCTGGATGAGGGTTGGATGCATCTCCTAGGTTTGAATTTGAATGCAAATTTGAACCCCCCCAGCAATTAAAATGAACATTTTGAAACCTCAGCAAAAAAGGCAATTCAAGAATAGCTCCTTACCTTCAAGCCTGCCTGCCCAGTAGGGGGGTTGTATACAGCTATTTTATTTGAATTTCAATAGCAATTTGAACCCCCACAGTACTTTTAAAGCGAATTTGAATTGATTACCATGAGTAATTTGAATGTAAATTTGAATTTGACCCCGCTCAGCAAAACCGAAATTCAAGCAATAGCTCCTTACCATCAAGCCTGCCTGCCCAGGTTGAGGTTTGGATGCAGGTCCTAGATTTGAATTTGATTGCGAATTTGTATTTGAGCTCCCTGAGTAATCTGAATTTGAATTTGAACCCCCTCACCAAGCCTGCCTACCCAGGATGAGGGTTGGATGCATCTCCTAGATTTGAATTTGAATGCGAATTTGAATCTCCTCAAAAATTTAAAAGCGAATTTGAATTTGAACCCCCATCAGCAAAATCGCAATTCTAGCAATAGCTCCTTACCTTCAAGCCTGCATGCCTAGGTTGAGGTTTGGATGCAGCTCCTAGATTCGAATATGAATTTGAATTTGTACCCTCTCAGAGATTTGAATTCAATTTTGAAACCCCTCAGCTAAACCGACTTTCAAGCAATACCTCCTTACCTTCAAGCCTGCATGCCCAGGAGGGGGGTTGGATGCAGGTCCTAGATTTGAATGCGAATTTAAATTTGAGCCCCTACAGTAATCTGAATTTGAATTCGAACCCATTCACATTCAATCCTGCCTGATCAGGATGAGGGTTGGATGCAGCTCCTTTATTTGAATTTGAATGCGAATTTGAATCCCCTCAGTAATTTGAATGTGAATTTGACTTTGAACCTCCTCAGCAAAAAAGGCAAGTTAAGAAACAGCTCCTTACCTTCAACCCCGCCTGCCCAGTAGGGGGGTTGGATGCAGCTCCCAGATTTGAATTTGAATGAGAATTTGAACCCCCATTGTAATTTTAAAGCGAATTTGAATTTGATCCCCCTCCAAAATCCGAAATGCGAATTTCAATTCGACCCCCCTCAGCAAAAGTGTGATTCAAGTTACAGCTCCTTCCTTTCAATACTGCCTGCCCAGGATAGGGGTTAGATGCAGCTCCTAGATTCGAATTTGAGTACAAATTTGAACCCCCTCATCAATTTTAATTCGAACCCCCTTAGCAAAGAAGCAATTCAAGCAAGAGCTCGTTACCTTCAAGCCTGCTTACCCTGGATGAGGGTTGGATGCATCTCCTAGATTTGAATTTGAATGCGAATTTGTATTTGAGCTCCCTGAGTAATCTGAATTAGAATTTGAACCCCCTCACCAAGCCTGGCTACCCTGGATGAGGGTTGGATGCATCTCCTAGGTTTGAATTCGAATGCAAATTTGAACCCCCCCAGCAATTAAAATGAACATTTTGAAACCTCAGCAAAAAAGGCAATTCAAGAATAGCTCCTTACCTTCAAGTCCTGCCTGCCCAGTAGGGGGGTTGTATACAGCTATTTTATTTGAATTTCAATAGCAATTTGAACCCCCACAGTACTTGTAAAGCGAATTTGAATTGATAACCTTGAGTAATTTGAATGTAAATTTGAATTTGACCCCGCTCAGCAAAACCGAAATTCAAGCAATAGCTCCTTACCATCAAGCCTGCCTGCCCAGGTTGAGGTTTGGATGCAGGTCCTAGATTTGAATTTGATTGCGAATTTGTATTTGAGCTCCCTGAGTAATCTGAATTTGAATTTGAACCCCCTCACCAAGCCTGCCTACCCTGGATGAGGGTTGGATGCATCTCCTAGATTTGAATTTGAATGCGAATTTGAATCTCCTCAAAAATTTAAAAGCGAATTTGAATTTGAACCCCCATCAGCAAAATCGCAATTCTAGCAATAGCTCCTTACCTTCAAGCCTGCATGCCTAGGTTGAGGTTTGGATGCAGCTCCTAGATTCGAATATGAATTTGAATTTGTACCCTCTCAGAGATTTGAATTCAATTTTGAAACCCCTCAGCTAAACCGACTTTCAAGCAATACCTCCTTACCTTCAAGCCTGCATGCCCAGGAGGGGGGTTGGATGCAGGTCCTAGATTTGAATGCGAATTTAAATTTGAGCCCCTACAGTAATCTGAATTTGAATTCGAACCCATTCACATTCAATCCTGCCTGATCAGGATGAGGGTTGGATGCAGCTCCTTTATTTGAATTTGAATGCGAATTTGAATCCCCTCAGTAATTTGAATGTGAATTTGACTTTGAACCTCCTCAGCAAAAAAGGCAAGTTAAGAAACAGCTCCTTACCTTCAACCCCGCCTGCCCAGTAGGGGGGTTGGATGCAGCTCCCAGATTTGAATTTGAATGAGAATTTGAAACCCCATTGTAATTTTAAAGCGAATTTGAATTTGATCCCCCTCCAAAATCCGAAATGCGAATTTCAATTCGACCCCCCTCAGCAAAAGTGTGATTCAAGTTACAGCTCCTTCCTTTCAATACTGCCTGCCCAGGATAGGGGTTAGATGCAGCTCCTAGATTCGAATTTGAGTACAAATTTGAACCCCCTCATCAATTTTAATTCGAACCCCCTTAGCAAAAAAAGCAATTCAAGCAAGAGCTCGTTACCTTCAAGCCTGCTTACCCTGGATGAGGGTTGGATGCATCTCCTAGATTTGAATTTGAATGCGAATTTGTATTTGAGCTCCCTGAGTAATCTGAATTAGAATTTGAACCCCCTCACCAAGCCTGCCTACCCTGGATGAGGGTTGGATGCATCTCCTAGGTTTGAATTTGAATGCAAATTTGAACCCCCCCAGCAATTAAAATGAACATTTTGAAATCTCAGCAAAAAAGGCAATTCAAGAATAGCTCCTTACCTTCAAGCCTGCCTGCCCAGTAGGGGGGTTGTATACAGCTATTTTATTTGAATTTCAATAGCAATTTGAACCCCCACAGTACTTGTAAAGCGAATTTGAATTGATAACCTTGAGTAATTTGAATGTAAATTTGAATTTGAACCCGCTCAGCAAAACCGAAATTCAAGCAATAGCTCCTTACCATCAAGCCTGCCTGCCCAGGTTGAGGTTTGGTTGCAGGTCCTAGATTTGAATTTGATTGCGAATTTGTATTTGAGCTCCCTGAGTAATCTGAATTTGAATTTGAACCCCCTCACCAAGCCTGCCTACCCTGGATGAGGGTTGGATGCATCTCCTAGATTTGAATTTGAATGCGAATTTGAATCTCCTCAAAAATTTAAAAGCGAATTTGAATTTGAACCCCCATCAGCAAAATCGCAATTCTAGCAATAGCTCCTTACCTTCAAGCCTGCATGCCTAGGTTGAGGTTTGGATGCAGCTCCTAGATTCGAATATGAATTTGAATTTGTACCCTCTCAGAGATTTGAATTCAATTTTGAAACCCCTCAGCTAAACCGACTTTCAAGCAATACCTCCTTACCTTCAAGCCTGCATGCCCAGGAGGGGGGTTGGATGCAGGTCCTAGATTTGAATGCGAATTTAAATTTGAGCCCCTACAGTAATCTGAATTTGAATTCGAACCCATTCACATTCAATCCTGCCTGATCAGGATGAGGGTTGGATGCAGCTCCTTTATTTGAATTTGAATGCGAATTTGAATCCCCTCAGTAATTTGAATGTGAATTTGACTTTGAACCTCCTCAGCAAAAAAGGCAAGTTAAGAAACAGCTCCTTACCTTCAACCCCGCCTGCCCAGTAGGGGGGTTGGATGCAGCTCCCAGATTTGAATTTGAATGAGAATTTGAACCCCCATTGTAATTTTAAAGCGAATTTGAATTTGATCCCCCTCCAAAATCCGAAATGCGAATTTCAATTCGACCCCCCTCAGCAAAAGTGTGATTCAAGTTACAGCTCCTTCCTTTCAATACTGCCTGCCCAGGATAGGGGTTAGATGCAGCTCCTAGATTCGAATTTGAGTACAAATTTGAACCCCCTCATCAATTTCAATTCGAACCCCCTTAGCAAAAGAAGCAATTCAAGCAAGAGCTCGTTACCTTCAAGCCTGCTTACCCTGGATGAGGGTTGGATGCATCTCCTAGATTTGAATTTGAATGCGAATTTGTATTTGAGCTCCCTGAGTAATCTGAATTAGAATTTGAACCCCCTCACCAAGCCTGGCTACCCTGGATGAGGGTTGGATGCATCTCCTAGGTTTGAATTCGAATGCAAATTTGAACCCCCCCAGCAATTAAAATGAACATTTTGAAACCTCAGCAAAAAAGGCAATTCAAGAATAGCTCCTTACGTTCAAGTCTGCCTGCCCAGTAGGGGGGTTGTATACAGCTATTTTATTTGAATTTCAATAGCAATTTGAACCCCCACAGTACTTGTAAAGCGAATTTGAATTGATAACCTTGAGTAATTTGAATGTAAATTTGAATTTGACCCCGCTCAGCAAAACCGAAATTCAAGCAATAGCTCCTTACCATCAAGCCTGCCTGCCCAGGTTGAGGTTTGGATGCAGGTCCTAGATTTGAATTTGATTGCGAATTTGTATTTGAGCTCCCTGAGTAATCTGAATTTGAATTTGAACCCCCTCACCAAGCCTGCCTACCCTGGATGAGGGTTGGATGCATCTCCTAGATTTGAATTTGAATGCGAATTTGAATCTCCTCAAAAATTTAAAAGCGAATTTGAATTTGAACCCCCATCAGCAAAATCGCAATTCTAGCAATAGCTCCTTACCTTCAAGCCTGCATGCCTAGGTTGAGGTTTGGATGCAGCTCCTAGATTCGAATATGAATTTGAATTTGTACCCTCTCAGAGATTTGAATTCAATTTTGAAACCCCTCAGCTAAACCGACTTTCAAGCAATACCTCCTTACCTTCAAGCCTGCATGCCCAGGAGGGGGGTTGGATGCAGGTCCTAGATTTGAATGCGAATTTAAATTTGAGCCCCTACAGTAATCTGAATTTGAATTCGAACCCATTCACATTCAATCCTGCCTGATCAGGATGAGGGTTGGATGCAGCTCCTTTATTTGAATTTGAATGCGAATTTGAATCCCCTCAGTAATTTGAATGTGAATTTGACTTTGAACCTCCTCAGCAAAAAAGGCAAGTTAAGAAACAGCTCCTTACCTTCAACCCCGCCTGCCCAGTAGGGGGGTTGGATGCAGCTCCCAGATTTGAATTTGAATGAGAATTTGAACCCCCATTGTAATTTTAAAGCGAATTTGAATTTGATCCCCCTCCAAAATCCGAAATGCGAATTTCAATTCGACCCCCCTCAGCAAAAGTGTGATTCAAGTTACAGCTCCTTCCTTTCAATACTGCCTGCCCAGGATAGGGGTTAGATGCAGCTCCTAGATTCGAATTTGAGTACAAATTTGAACCCCCTCATCAATTTCAATTCGAACCCCCTTAGCAAAAAAAGCAATTCAAGCAAGAGCTCGTTACCTTCAAGCCTGCTTACCCTGGATGAGGGTTGGATGCATCTCCTAGATTTGAATTTGAATGCGAATTTGTATTTGAGCTCCCTGAGTAATCTGAATTAGAATTTGAACCCCCTCACCAAGCCTGCCTACCCTGGATGAGGGTTGGATGCATCTCCTAGGTTTGAATTTGAATGCAAATTTGAACCCCCCCAGCAATTAAAATGAACATTTTGAAATCTCAGCAAAAAAGGCAATTCAAGAATAGCTCCTTACCTTCAAGCCTGCCTGCCCAGTAGGGGGGTTGTATACAGCTATTTTATTTGAATTTCAATAGCAATTTGAACCCCCACAGTACTTGTAAAGCGAATTTGAATTGATAACCTTGAGTAATTTGAATGTAAATTTGAATTTGAACCCGCTCAGCAAAACCGAAATTCAAGCAATAGCTCCTTACCATCAAGCCTGCCTGCCCAGGTTGAGGTTTGG
Organism: Chlamydomonas sp. ICE-L; assembly: GCA_013435795.1. Classification (NCBI taxonomy): domain Eukaryota; kingdom Viridiplantae; phylum Chlorophyta; class Chlorophyceae; order Chlamydomonadales; family Chlamydomonadaceae; genus Chlamydomonas; species Chlamydomonas sp. ICE-L. The sequence goes on along the minus strand of JACBWV010000610.1, from coordinate 27,588,409 downwards.
TTGCAGGTCCTAGATTTGAATTTGATTGCGAATTTGTATTTGAGCTCCCTGAGTAATCTGAATTTGAATTTGAACCCCCTCACCAAGCCTGCCTACCCTGGATGAGGGTTGGATGCATCTCCTAGATTTGAATTTGAATGCGAATTTGAATCTCCTCAAAAATTTAAAAGCGAATTTGAATTTGAACCCCCATCAGCAAAATCGCAATTCTAGCAATAGCTCCTTACCTTCAAGCCTGCATGCCTAGGTTGAGGTTTGGATGCAGCTCCTAGATTCGAATATGAATTTGAATTTGTACCCTCTCAGAGATTTGAATTCAATTTTGAAACCCCTCAGCTAAACCGACTTTCAAGCAATACCTCCTTACCTTCAAGCCTGCATGCCCAGGAGGGGGGTTGGATGCAGGTCCTAGATTTGAATGCGAATTTAAATTTGAGCCCCTACAGTAATCTGAATTTGAATTCGAACCCATTCACATTCAATCCTGCCTGATCAGGATGAGGGTTGGATGCAGCTCCTTTATTTGAATTTGAATGCGAATTTGAATCCCCTCAGTAATTTGAATGTGAATTTGACTTTGAACCTCCTCAGCAAAAAAGGCAAGTTAAGAAACAGCTCCTTACCTTCAACCCCGCCTGCCCAGTAGGGGGGTTGGATGCAGCTCCCAGATTTGAATTTGAATGAGAATTTGAACCCCCATTGTAATTTTAAAGCGAATTTGAATTTGATCCCCCTCCAAAATCCGAAATGCGAATTTCAATTCGACCCCCCTCAGCAAAAGTGTGATTCAAGTTACAGCTCCTTCCTTTCAATACTGCCTGCCCAGGATAGGGGTTAGATGCAGCTCCTAGATTCGAATTTGAGTACAAATTTGAACCCCCTCATCAATTTTAATTCGAACCCCCTTAGCAAAAAAAGCAATTCAAGCAAGAGCTCGTTACCTTCAAGCCTGCTTACCCTGGATGAGGGTTGGATGCATCTCCTAGATTTGAATTTGAATGCGAATTTGTATTTGAGCTCCCTGAGTAATCTGAATTAGAATTTGAACCCCCTCACCAAGCCTGGCTACCCTGGATGAGGGTTGGATGCATCTCCTAGGTTTGAATTCGAATGCAAATTTGAACCCCCCCAGCAATTAAAATGAACATTTTGAAACCTCAGCAAAAAAGGCAATTCAAGAATAGCTCCTTACGTTCAAGTCTGCCTGCCCAGTAGGGGGGTTGTATACAGCTATTTTATTTGAATTTCAATAGCAATTTGAACCCCCACAGTACTTGTAAACCGAATTTGAATTGATAACCTTGAGTAATTTGAATGTAAATTTGAATTTGACCCCGCTCAGCAAAACCGAAATTCAAGCAATAGCTCCTTACCATCAAGCCTGCCTGCCCAGGTTGAGGTTTGGATGCAGGTCCTAGATTTGAATTTGATTGCGAATTTGTATTTGAGCTCCCTGAGTAATCTGAATTTGAATTTGAACCCCCTCACCAAGCCTGCCTACCCTGGATGAGGGTTGGATGCATCTCCTAGATTTGAATTTGAATGCGAATTTGAATCTCCTCAAAATTTAAAAGCGAATTTGAATTTGAACCCCCATCAGCAAAATCGCAATTCTAGCAATAGCTCCTTACCTTCAAGCCTGCATGCCTAGGTTGAGGTTTGGATGCAGCTCCTAGATTCGAATATGAATTTGAATTTGTACCCTCTCAGAGATTTGAATTCAATTTTGAAACCCCTCAGCTAAACCGACTTTCAAGCAATACCTCCTTACCTTCAAGCCTGCATGCCCAGGAGGGGGGTTGGATGCAGGTCCTAGATTTGAATGCGAATTTAAATTTGAGCCCCTACAGTAATCTGAATTTGAATTCGAACCCATTCACATTCAATCCTGCCTGATCAGGATGAGGGTTGGATGCAGCTCCTTTATTTGAATTTGAATGCGAATTTGAATCCCCTCAGTAATTTGAATGTGAATTTGACTTTGAACCTCCTCAGCAAAAAAGGCAAGTTAAGAAACAGCTCCTTACCTTCAACCCCGCCTGCCCAGTAGGGGGGTTGGATGCAGCTCCCAGATTTGAATTTGAATGAGAATTTGAAACCCCATTGTAATTTTAAAGCGAATTTGAATTTGATCCCCCTCCAAAATCCGAAATGCGAATTTCAATTCGACCCCCCTCAGCAAAAGTGTGATTCAAGTTACAGCTCCTTCCTTTCAATACTGCCTGCCCAGGATAGGGGTTAGATGCAGCTCCTAGATTCGAATTTGAGTACAAATTTGAACCCCCTCATCAATTTTAATTCGAACCCCCTTAGCAAAGAAGCAATTCAAGCAAGAGCTCGTTACCTTCAAGCCTGCTTACCCTGGATGAGGGTTGGATGCATCTCCTAGATTTGAATTTGAATGCGAATTGTATTTGAGCTCCCTGAGTAATCTGAATTAGAATTTGAACCCCCTCACCAAGCCTGGCTACCCTGGATGAGGGTTGGATGCATCTCCTAGGTTTGAATTCGAATGCAAATTTGAACCCCCCCAGCAATTAAAATGAACATTTTGAAACCTCAGCAAAAAAGGCAATTCAAGAATAGCTCCTTACCTTCAAGCCTGCCTGCCCAGTAGGGGGGTTGTATACAGCTATTTTATTTGAATTTCAATAGCAATTTGAACCCCCACAGTACTTGTAAAGCGAATTTGAATTGATAACCTTGAGTAATTTGAATGTAAATTTGAATTTGACCCCGCTCAGCAAAACCGAAATTCAAGCAATAGCTCCTTACCATCAAGCCTGCCTGCCCAGGTTGAGGTTTGGTTGCAGGTCCTAGATTTGAATTTGATTGCGAATTTGTATTTGAGCTCCCTGAGTAATCTGAATTTGAATTTGAACCCCCTCACCAAGCCTGCCTACCCTGGATGAGGGTTGGATGCATCTCCTAGATTTGAATTTGAATGCGAATTTGAATCTCCTCAAAAATTTAAAAGCGAATTTGAATTTGAACCCCCATCAGCAAAATCGCAATTCTAGCAATAGCTCCTTACCTTCAAGCCTGCATGCCTAGGTTGAGGTTTGGATGCAGCTCCTAGATTCGAATATGAATTTGAATTTGTACCCTCTCAGAGATTTGAATTCAATTTTGAAACCCCTCAGCTAAACCGACTTTCAAGCAATACCTCCTTACCTTCAAGCCTGCATGCCCAGGAGGGGGGTTGGATGCAGGTCCTAGATTTGAATGCGAATTTAAATTTGAGCCCCTACAGTAATCTGAATTTGAATTCGAACCCATTCACATTCAATCCTGCCTGATCAGGATGAGGGTTGGATGCAGCTCCTTTATTTGAATTTGAATGCGAATTTGAATCCCCTCAGTAATTTGAATGTGAATTTGACTTTGAACCTCCTCAGCAAAAAAGGCAAGTTAAGAAACAGCTCCTTACCTTCAACCCCGCCTGCCCATTAGGGGGGTTGGATGCAGCTCCCAGATTTGAATTTGAATGAGAATTTGAACCCCCATTGTAATTTTAAAGCGAATTTGAATTTGATCCCCCTCCAAAATCCGAAATGCGAATTTCAATTCGACCCCCCTCAGCAAAAGTGTGATTCAAGTTACAGCTCCTTCCTTTCAATACTGCCTGCCCAGGATGGGGGTTAGATGCAGCTCCTAGATTCGAATTTGAGTACAAATTTGAACCCCCTCATCAATTTCAATTCGAACCCCCTTAGCAAAAAAAGCAATTCAAGCAAGAGCTCGTTACCTTCAAGCCTGCTTACCCTGGATGAGGGTTGGATGCATCTCCTAGATTTGAATTTGAATGCGAATTTGTATTTGAGCTCCCTGAGTAATCTGAATTAGAATTTGAACCCCCTCACCAAGCCTGGCTACCCTGGATGAGGGTTGGATGCATCTCCTAGGTTTGAATTTGAATGCAAATTTGAACCCCCCCAGCAATTAAAATGAACATTTTGAAATCTCAGCAAAAAAGGCAATTCAAGAATAGCTCCTTACCTTCAAGCCTGCCTGCCCAGTAGGGGGGTTGTATACAGCTATTTTATTTGAATTTCAATAGCAATTTGAACCCCCACAGTACTTGTAAAGCGAATTTGAATTGATAACCTTGAGTAATTTGAATGTAAATTTGAATTTGACCCCGCTCAGCAAAACCGAAATTCAAGCAATAGCTCCTTACCATCAAGCCTGCCTGCCCAAGTTGAGGTTTGGATGCAGGTCCTAGATTTGAATTTGATTGCGAATTTGTATTTGAGCTCCCTGAGTAATCTGAATTTGAATTTGAACCCCCTCACCAAGCCTGCCTACCCAGGATGAGGGTTGGATGCATCTCCTAGATTTGAATTTGAATGCGAATTTGAATCTCCTCAAAAATTTAAAAGCGAATTTGAATTTGAACCCCCATCAGCAAAATCGCAATTCTAGCAATAGCTCCTTACCTTCAAGCCTGCATGCCTAGGTTGAGGTTTGGATGCAGCTCCTAGATTCGAATATGAATTTGAATTTGTACCCTCTCAGAGATTTGAATTCAATTTTGAAACCCCTCAGCTAAACCGACTTTCAAGCAATACCTCCTTACCTTCAAGCCTGCATGCCCAGGAGGGGGGTTGGATGCAGGTCCTAGATTTGAATGCGAATTTAAATTTGAGCCCCTACAGTAATCTGAATTTGAATTCGAACCCATTCACATTCAATCCTGCCTGATCAGGATGAGGGTTGGATGCAGCTCCTTTATTTGAATTTGAATGCGAATTTGAATCCCCTCAGTAATTTGAATGTGAATTTGACTTTGAACCTCCTCAGCAAAAAAGGCAAGTTAAGAAACAGCTCCTTACCTTCAACCCCCGCCTGCCCATTAGGGGGGTTGGATGCAGCTCCCAGATTTGAATTTGAATGAGAATTTGAACCCCCATTGTAATTTTAAAGCGAATTTGAATTTGATCCCCCTCCAAAATCCGAAATGCGAATTTCAATTCGACCCCCCTCAGCAAAAGTGTGATTCAAGTTACAGCTCCTTCCTTTCAATACTGCCTGCCCAGGATGGGGGTTAGATGCAGCTCCTAGATTCGAATTTGAGTACAAATTTGAACCCCCTCATCAATTTCAATTCGAACCCCCTTAGCAAAAAAAGCAATTCAAGCAAGAGCTCGTTACCTTCAAGCCTGCTTACCCTGGATGAGGGTTGGATGCATCTCCTAGATTTGAATTTGAATGCGAATTTGTATTTGAGCTCCCTGAGTAATCTGAATTAGAATTTGAACCCCCTCACCAAGCCTGGCTACCCTGGATGAGGGTTGGATGCATCTCCTAGGTTTGAATTTGAATGCAAATTTGAACCCCCCCAGCAATTAAAATGAACATTTTGAAATCTCAGCAAAAAAGGCAATTCAAGAATAGCTCCTTACCTTCAAGCCTGCCTGCCCAGTAGGGGGGTTGTATACAGCTATTTTATTTGAATTTCAATAGCAATTTGAACCCCCACAGTACTTGTAAAGCGAATTTGAATTGATAACCTTGAGTAATTTGAATGTAAATTTGAATTTGACCCCGCTCAGCAAAACCGAAATTCAAGCAATAGCTCCTTACCATCAAGCCTGCCTGCCCAGTTGAGGTTTGGATGCAGGTCCTAGATTTGAATTTGATTGCGAATTTGTATTTGAGCTCCCTGAGTAATCTGAATTTGAATTTGAACCCCCTCACCAAGCCTGCCTACCCAGGATGAGGGTTGGATGCATCTCCTAGATTTGAATTTGAATGCGAATTTGAATCTCCAAAAATTTAAAAGCGAATTTGAATTTGAACCCCCATCAGCAAAATCGCAATTCTAGCAATAGCTCCTTACCTTCAAGCCTGCATGCCTAGGTTGAGGTTTGGATGCAGCTCCTAGATTCGAATATGAATTTGAATTTGTACCCTCTCAGAGATTTGAATTCAATTTTGAAACCCCTCAGCTAAACCGACTTTCAAGCAATACCTCCTTACCTTCAAGCCTGCATGCCCAGGAGGGGGGTTGGATGCAGGTCCTAGATTTGAATGCGAATTTAAATTTGAGCCCCTACAGTAATCTGAATTTGAATTCGAACCCATTCACATTCAATCCTGCCTGATCAGGATGAGGGTTGGATGCAGCTCCTTTATTTGAATTTGAATGCGAATTTGAATCCCCTCAGTAATTTAAATGTGAATTTGACTTTGAACCTCCTCAGCAAAAAAGGCAAGTTAAGAAACAGCTCCTTACCTTCAACCCCGCCTGCCCAGTAGGGGGGTTGGATGCAGCTCCCAGATTTGAATTTGAATGAGAATTGAACCCCCATTGTAATTTTAAAGCGAATTTGAATTTGATCCCCCTCCAAAATCCGAAATGCGAATTTCAATTCGACCCCCCTCAGCAAAAGTGTGATTCAAGTTACAGCTCCTTCCTTTCAATACTGCCTGCCCAGGATAGGGGTTAGATGCAGCTCCTAGATTCGAATTTGAGTACAAATTTGAACCCCCCTCATCAATTTCAATCCGAACCCCCTTAGCAAAAAAGCAATTCAAGCAAGAGCTCGTTACCTTCAAGCCTGCTTACCCTGGATGAGGGTTGGATGCATCTCCTAGATTTGAATTTGAATGCGAATTTGTATTTGAGCTCCCTGAGTAATCTGAATTAGAATTTGAACCCCCTCACCAAGCCTGGCTACCCTGGATGAGGGTTGGATGCATCTCCTAGGTTTGAATTCGAATGCAAATTTGAACCCCCCAGCAATTAAAATGAACATTTTGAAACCTCAGCAAAAAAGGCAATTCAAGAATAGCTCCTTACCTTCAAGCCTGCCTGCCCAGTAGGGGGGTTGTATACAGCTATTTTATTTGAATTTCAATAGCAATTTGAACCCCCACAGTACTTGTAAAGCGAATTTGAATTGATAACCTTGAGTAATTTGAATGTAAATTTGAATTTGAACTCGCTCAGCAAAACCGAAATTCAAGCAATAGCTCCTTACCATCAAGCCTGCCTGCCCAGGTTGAGGTTTGGTTGCAGGTCCTAGATTTGAATTTGAATGCGAATTTGTATTTGAGCTCCCTGAGTAATCTGAATTTGAATTTGAACCCCCTCACCAAGCCTGCCTACCCTGGATGAGGGTTGGATGCATCTCCTAGATTTGAATTTGAATGCGAATTTGAATCTCCTCAAAAATTTAAAAGCGAATTTGAATTTGAACCCCCATCAGCAAAATCGCAATTCTAGCAATAGCTCCTTACCTTCAAGCCTGCATGCCTAGGTTGAGGTTTGGATGCAGCTCCTAGATTCGAATATGAATTTGAATTTGTACCCTCTCAGAGATTTGAATTCAATTTTGAAACCCCTCAGCTAAACCGACTTTCAAGCAATACCTCCTTACCTTCAAGCCTGCATGCCCAGGAGGGGGGTTGGATGCAGGTCCTAGATTTGAATGCGAATTTAAATTTGAGCCCCTACAGTAATCTGAATTTGAATTCGAACCCATTCACATTCAATCCTGCCTGATCAGGATGAGGGTTGGATGCAGCTCCTTTATTTGAATTTGAATGCGAATTTGAATCCCCTCAGTAATTTGAATGTGAATTTGACTTTGAACCTCCTCAGCAAAAAGGCAAGTTAAGAAACAGCTCCTTACCTTCAACCCCGCCTGCCCAGTAGGGGGGTTGGATGCAGCTCCCAGATTTGAATTTGAATGAGAATTTGAACCCCCATTGTAATTTTAAAGCGAATTTGAATTTGATCCCCCTCCAAAATCCGAAATGCGATTTCAATTCGACCCCCCCTCAGCAAAAGTGTGATTCAAGTTACAGCTCCTTCCTTTCAATACTGCCTGCCCAGGATGGGGGTTAGATGCAGCTCCTAGATTCGAATTTGGAGTACAAATTTGAACCCCCTCATCAATTTCAATTCGAACCCCCTTAGCAAAAAAAGCAATTCAAGCAAGAGCTCGTTACCTTCAAGCCTGCTTACCCTGGATGAGGGTTGGATGCATCTCCTAGATTTGAATTTGAATGCGAATTTGTATTTGAGCTCCCTGAGTAATCTGAATTAGAATTTGAACCCCCTCACCAAGCCTGGCTACCCTGGATGAGGGTTGGATGCATCTCCTAGGTTTGAATTTGAATGCAAATTTGAACCCCCCCAGCAATTAAAATGAACATTTTGAAATCTCAGCAAAAAAGGCAATTCAAGAATAGCTCCTTACCTTCAAGCCTGCCTGCCCAGTAGGGGGGTTGTATACAGCTATTTTTATTTGAATTTCATAGCATTTGAACCCCCACAGTACTTGTAAAGCGAATTTGAATTGATAACCTTGAGTAATTTGAATGTAAATTTGAATTTGAACCCCGCTCAGCAAAACCGAAATTCAAGCAATAGCTCCTTACCATCAAGCCTGCCTGCCCAGGTTGAGGTTTGGTTGGCAGGTCCTAGATTTGAATTTGATTGCGAATTTGTATTTGAGCTCCCTGAGTAATCTGAATTTGAATTTGAACCCCCTCACCAAGCCTGCCTACCCTGGATGAGGGTTGGATGCATCTCCTAGATTTGAATTTGAATGCGAATTTGAATCTCCTCAAAAATTTAAAAGCGAATTTGAATTTGAACCCCCATCAGCAAAATCGCAATTCTAGCAATAGCTCCTTACCTTCAAGCCTGCATGCCTAGGTTGAGGTTTGGATGCAGCTCCTAGATTCGAATATGAATTTGAATTTGTACCCTCTCAGAGATTTGAATTCAATTTTGAAACCCTCAGCTAAACCGACTTTCAAGCAATACCTCCTTACCTTCAAGCCTGCATGCCCAGGAGGGGGGTTGGATGCAGGTCCTAGATTTGAATGCGAATTTAAATTTGAGCCCCTACAGTAATCTGAATTTGAATTCGAACCCATTCACATTCAATCTGCCTGATCAGGATGAGGGTTGGATGCAGCTCCTTTATTTGAATTTGAATGCGATTTGAATCCCCTCAGTAATTTGAATGTGAATTTGACTTTGAACCTCCTCAGCAAAAAAGGCAAGTTAAGAAACAGCTCCTTACCTTCAACCCCGCCTGCCCAGTAGGGGGGTTGGATGCAGCTCCCAGATTTGAATTTGAATGAGAATTTGAACCCCCATTGTAATTTTAAAGCGAATTTGAATTTGATCCCCCTCCAAAATCCGAAATGCGAATTTCAATTCGACCCCCCTCAGCAAAAGTGTGATTCAAGTTACAGCTCCTTCCTTTCAATACTGCCTGCCCAGGATAGGGGTTAGATGCAGCTCCTAGATTCGAATTTGAGTACAAATTTGAACCCCCTCATCAATTTTAATTCGAACCCCCTTAGCAAAGAAGCAATTCAAGCAAGAGCTCGTTACCTTCAAGCCTGCTTACCCTGGATGAGGGTTGGATGCATCTCCTAGATTTGAATTTGAATGCGAATTTGTATTTGAGCTCCCTGAGTAATCTGAATTAGAATTTGAACCCCCTCACCAAGCCTGGCTACCCTGGATGAGGGTTGGATGCATCTCCTAGGTTTGAATTCGAATGCAAATTTGAACCCCCCCAGCAATTAAAATGAACATTTTGAAACCTCAGCAAAAAAGGCAATTCAAGAATAGCTCCTTACGTTCAAGTCTGCCTGCCCAGTAGGGGGGTTGTATACAGCTATTTTATTTGAATTTCAATAGCAATTTGAACCCCCACAGTACTTGTAAAGCGAATTTGAATTGATAACCTTGAGTAATTTGAATGTAAATTTGAATTTGAACTCGCTCAGCAAAACCGAAATTCAAGCAATAGCTCCTTACCATCAAGCCTGCCTGCCCAGGTTGAGGTTTGGATGCAGGTCCTAGATTTGAATTTGATTGCGAATTTGTATTTGAGCTCCCTGAGTAATCTGAATTTGAATTTGAACCCCCTCACCAAGCCTGCCTACCCTGGATGAGGGTTGGATGCATCTCCTAGATTTGAATTTGAATGCGAATTTGAATCTCCTCAAAAATTTAAAAGCGAATTTGAATTTGAACCCCCATCAGCAAAATCGCAATTCTAGCAATAGCTCCTTACCTTCAAGCCTGCATGCCTAGGTTGAGGTTTGGATGCAGCTCCTAGATTCGAATATGAATTTGAATTTGTACCCTCTCAGAGATTTGAATTCAATTTTGAAACCCCTCAGCTAAACCGACTTTCAAGCAATACCTCCTTACCTTCAAGCCTGCATGCCCAGGAGGGGGGTTGGATGCAGGTCCTAGATTTGAATGCGAATTTAAATTTGAGCCCCTACAGTAATCTGAATTTGAATTCGAACCCATTCACATTCAATCCTGCCTGATCAGGATGAGGGTTGGATGCAGCTCCCTTTATTTGAATTTGAATGCGAATTTGAATCCCCTCAGTAATTTGAATGTGAATTTGACTTTGAACCTCCTCAGCAAAAAAGGCAAGTTAAGAAACAGCTCCTTACCTTCAACCCCGCCTGCCCATTAGGGGGGTTGGATGCAGCTCCCAGATTTGAATTTGAATGAGAATTTGAACCCCCATTGTAATTTTAAAGCGAATTTGAATTTGATCCCCCTCCAAAATCCGAAATGCGAATTTCAATTCGACCCCCCTCAGCAAAAGTGTGATTCAAGTTACAGCTCCTTCCTTTCAATACTGCCTGCCCAGGATGGGGGTTAGATGCAGCTCCTAGATTCGAATTTGAGTACAAATTTGAACCCCCTCATCAATTTCAATTCGAACCCCCTTAGCAAAAAAAGCAATTCAAGCAAGAGCTCGTTACCTTCAAGCCTGCTTACCCTGGATGAGGGTTGGATGCATCTCCTAGATTTGAATTTGAATGCGAATTTGTATTTGAGCTCCCTGAGTAATCTGAATTAGAATTTGAACCCCCTCACCAAGCCTGGCTACCCTGGATGAGGGTTGGATGCATCTCCTAGGTTTGAATTTGAATGCAAATTTGAACCCCCCCAGCAATTAAAATGAACATTTTGAAATCTCAGCAAAAAAGGCAATTCAAGAATAGCTCCTTACGTTCAAGCCTGCCTGCCCAGTAGGGGGGTTGTATACAGCTATTTTATTTGAATTTCAATAGCAATTTGAACCCCCACAGTACTTGTAAAGCGAATTTGAATTGATAACCTTGAGTAATTTGAATGTAAATTTGAATTTGAACCCGCTCAGCAAAACCGAAATTCAAGCAATAGCTCCTTACCATCAAGCCTGCCTGCCCAAGGTTGAGGTTTGGATGCAGGTCCTAGATTTGAATTTGATTGCGAATTTGTATTTGAGCTCCCTGAGTAATCTGAATTTGAATTTGAACCCCCTCACCAAGCCTGCCTACCCATGGATGAGGGTTGGATGCATCTCCTAGATTTGAATTTGAATGCGAATTTGAATCTCCTCAAAAATTTAAAAGCGAATTTGAATTTGAACCCCCATCAGCAAAATCGCAATTCTAGCAATAGCTCCTTACCTTCAAGCCTGCATGCCTAGGTTGAGGTTTGGATGCAGCTCCTAGATTCGAATATGAATTTGAATTTGTACCCTCTCAGAGATTTGAATTCAATTTTGAAACCCCTCAGCTAAACCGACTTTCAAGCAATACCTCCTTACCTTCAAGCCTGCATGCCCAGGAGGGGGGTTGGATGCAGGTCCTAGATTTGAATGCGAATTTAAATTTGAGCCCCTACAGTAATCTGAATTTGAATTCGAACCCATTCACATTCAATCCTGCCTGATCAGGATGAGGGTTGGATGCAGCTCCTTTATTTGAATTGAATGCGAATTTGAATCCCCTCAGTAATTTAAATGTGAATTTGACTTTGAACCTCCTCAGCAAAAAAGGCAAGTTAAGAAACAGCTCCTTACCTTCAACCCCGCCTGCCCAGTAGGGGGGTTGGATGCAGCTCCCAGATTTGAATTTGAATGAGAATTTGAAACCCCATTGTAATTTTAAAGCGAATTTGAATTTGATCCCCCTCCAAAATCCGAAATGCGAATTTCAATTCGACCCCCCTCAGCAAAAGTGTGATTCAAGTTACAGCTCCTTCCTTTCAATACTGCCTGCCCAGGATAGGGGTTAGATGCAGCTCCTAGATTCGAATTTGAGTACAAATTTGAACCCCCTCATCAATTTCAATCCGAACCCCCTTAGCAAAAAAAGCAATTCAAGCAAGAGCTCGTTACCTTCAAGCCTGCTTACCCTGGATGAGGGTTGGATGCATCTCCTAGATTTGAATTTGAATGCGAATTTGTATTTGAGCTCCCTGAGTAATCTGAATTAGAATTTGAACCCCCTCACCAAGCCTGGCTACCCTGGATGAGGGTTGGATGCATCTCCTAGGTTTGAATTCGAATGCAAATTTGAACCCCCCCAGCAATTAAAATGAACATTTTGAAACCTCAGCAAAAAAGGCAATTCAAGAATAGCTCCTTACCTTCAAGCCTGCCTGCCCAGTAGGGGGGTTGTATACAGCTATTTTATTTGAATTTCAATAGCAATTTGAACCCCCACAGTACTTGTAAAGCGAATTTGAATTGATAACCTTGAGTAATTTGAATGTAAATTTGAATTTGAACTCGCTCAGCAAAACCGAAATTCAAGCAATAGCTCCTTACCATCAAGCCTGCCTGCCCAGGTTGAGGTTTGGTTGCAGGTCCTAGATTTGAATTTGAATGCGAATTTGTATTTGAGCTCCCTGAGTAATCTGAATTTGAATTTGAACCCCCTCACCAAGCCTGCCTACCCTGGATGAGGGTTGGATGCATCTCCTAGATTTGAATTTGAATGCGAATTTGAATCTCCTCAAAAATTTAAAAGCGAATTTGAATTTGAACCCCCATCAGCAAAATCGCAATTCTAGCAATAGCTCCTTACCTTCAAGCCTGCATGCCTAGGTTGAGGTTTGGATGCAGCTCCTAGATTCGAATATGAATTTGAATTTGTACCCTCTCAGAGATTTGAATTCAATTTTGAAACCCCTCAGCTAAACCGACTTTCAAGCAATACCTCCTTACCTTCAAGCCTGCATGCCCAGGAGGGGGGTTGGATGCAGGTCCTAGATTTGAATGCGAATTTAAATTTGAGCCCCTACAGTAATCTGAATTTGAATTCGAACCCATTCACATTCAATCCTGCCTGATCAGGATGAGGGTTGGATGCAGCTCCTTTATTTGAATTTGAATGCGAATTTGAATCCCCTCAGTAATTTGAATGTGAATTTGACTTTGAACCTCCTCAGCAAAAAAGGCAAGTTAAGAAACAGCTCCTTACCTTCAACCCCGCCTGCCCATTAGGGGGTTGGATGCAGCTCCCAGATTTGAATTTGAATGAGAATTTGAACCCCCATTGTAATTTTAAAGCGAATTTGAATTTGATCCCCCTCCAAAATCCGAAATGCGAATTTCAATTCGACCCCCCCTCAGCAAAAGTGTGATTCAAGTTACAGCTCCTTCCTTTCAATACTGCCTGCCCAGGATGGGGGTTAGATGCAGCTCCTAGATTCGAATTTGAGTACAAATTTGAACCCCCTCATCAATTTCAATTCGAACCCCCTTAGCAAAAAAGCAATTCAAGCAAGAGCTCGTTACCTTCAAGCCTGCTTACCCTGGATGAGGGTTGGATGCATCTCCTAGATTTGAATTTGAATGCGAATTTGTATTTGAGCTCCCTGAGTAATCTGAATTAGAATTTGAACCCCCTCACCAAGCCTGGCTACCCTGGATGAGGGTTGGATGCATCTCCTAGGTTTGAATTTGAATGCAAATTTGAACCCCCCCAGCAATTAAAATGAACATTTTGAAATCTCAGCAAAAAAGGCAATTCAAGAATAGCTCCTTACCTTCAAGCCTGCCTGCCCAGTAGGGGGGTTGTATACAGCTATTTTATTTGAATTTCAATAGCAATTTGAACCCCCACAGTACTTGTAAAGCGAATTTGAATTGATAACCTTGAGTAATTTGAATGTAAATTTGAATTTGAACCCGCTCAGCAAAACCGAAATTCAAGCAATAGCTCCTTACCATCAAGCCTGCCTGCCCAGGTTGAGGTTTGGTTGCAGGTCCTAGATTTGAATTTGATTGCGAATTTGTATTTGAGCTCCCTGAGTAATCTGAATTTGAATTTGAACCCCCTCACCAAGCCTGCCTACCCTGGATGAGGGTTGGATGCATCTCCTAGATTTGAATTTGAATGCGAATTTGAATCTCCTCAAAAATTTAAAAGCGAATTTGAATTTGAACCCCCATCAGCAAAATCGCAATTCTAGCAATAGCTCCTTACCTTCAAGCCTGCATGCCTAGGTTGAGGTTTGGATGCAGCTCCTAGATTCGAATATGAATTTGAATTTGTACCCTCTCAGAGATTTGAATTCATTTTGAAACCCCTCAGCTAAACCGACTTTCAAGCAATACCTCCTTACCTTCAAGCCTGCATGCCCAGGAGGGGGGTTGGATGCAGGTCCTAGATTTGAATGCGAATTTAAATTTGAGCCCCTACAGTAATCTGAATTTGAATTCGAACCCATTCACATTCAATCCTGCCTGATCAGGATGAGGGTTGGATGCAGCTCCTTTATTTGAATTTGAATGCGAATTTGAATCCCCTCAGTAATTTGAATGTGAATTTGACTTTGAACCTCCTCAGCAAAAAAGGCAAGTTAAGAAACAGCTCCTTACCTTCAACCCGCCTGCCCATTAGGGGGGTTGGATGCAGCTCCCAGATTTGAATTTGAATGAGAATTTGAACCCCCATTGTAATTTTAAAGCGAATTTGAATTTGATCCCCCTCCAAAATCCGAAATGCGAATTTCAATTCGACCCCCCTCAGCAAAAGTGTGATTCAAGTTACAGCTCCTTCCTTTCAATACTGCCTGCCCAGGATGGGGGTTAGATGCAGCTCCTAGATTCGAATTTGAGTACAAATTTGAACCCCCTCATCAATTTCAATTCGAACCCCCCTTAGCAAAAAAAGCAATTCAAGCAAGAGCTCGTTACCTTCAAGCCTGCTTACCCTGGATGAGGGTTGGATGCATCTCCTAGATTTGAATTTGAATGCGAATTTGTATTTGAGCTCCCTGAGTAATCTGAATTAGAATTTGAAACCCCCTCACCAAGCCTGGCTACCCTGGATGAGGGTTGGATGCATCTCCTAGGTTTGAATTTGAATGCAAATTTGAACCCCCCCAGCAATTAAAATGAACATTTTGAAATCTCAGCAAAAAAGGCAATTCAAGAATAGCTCCTTACCTTCAAGCCTGCCTGCCCAGTAGGGGGGTTGTATACAGCTATTTTATTTGAATTTCAATAGCAATTTGAACCCCCACAGTACTTGTAAAGCGAATTTGAATTGATAACCTTGAGTAATTTGAATGTAAATTTGAATTTGAACCCGCTCAGCAAAACCGAAATTCAAGCAATAGCTCCTTACCATCAAGCCTGCCTGCCCAGGTTGAGGTTTGGTTGCAGGTCCTAGATTTGAATTTGATTGCGAATTTGTATTTGAGCTCCCTGAGTAATCTGAATTTGAATTTGAACCCCCTCACCAAGCCTGCCTACCCTGGATGAGGGTTGGATGCATCTCCTAGATTTGAATTTGAATGCGAATTTGAATCTCCTCAAAAATTTAAAAGCGAATTTGAATTTGAACCCCCATCAGCAAAATCGCAATTCTAGCAATAGCTCCTTACCTTCAAGCCTGCATGCCTAGGTTGAGGTTTGGATGCAGCTCCTAGATTCGAATATGAATTTGAATTTGTACCCTCTCAGAGATTTGAATTCAATTTTGAAACCCCTCAGCTAAACCGACTTTCAAGCAATACCTCCTTACCTTCAAGCCTGCATGCCCAGGAGGGGGGTTGGATGCAGGTCCTAGATTTGAATGCGAATTTAAATTTGAGCCCCTACAGTAATCTGAATTTGAATTCGAACCCATTCACATTCAATCCTGCCTGATCAGGATGAGGGTTGGATGCAGCTCCTTTATTTGAATTTGAATGCGAATTTGAATCCCCTCAGTAATTTGAATGTGAATTTGACTTTGAACCTCCTCAGCAAAAAAGGCAAGTTAAGAAACAGCTCCTTACCTTCAACCCCGCCTGCCCATTAGGGGGGTTGGATGCAGCTCCCAGATTTGAATTTGAATGAGAATTTGAACCCCCATTGTAATTTTAAAGCGAATTTGAATTTGATCCCCCTCCAAAATCCGAAATGCGAATTTCAATTCGACCCCCCTCAGCAAAAGTGTGATTCAAGTTACAGCTCCTTCCTTTCAATACTGCCTGCCCAGGATGGGGGTTAGATGCAGCTCCTAGATTCGAATTTGAGTACAAATTTGAACCCCCTCATCAATTTCAATTCGAACCCCCTTAGCAAAAAAAGCAATTCAAGCAAGAGCTCGTTACCTTCAAGCCTGCTTACCCTGGATGAGGGTTGGATGCATCTCCTAGATTTGAATTTGAATGCGAATTTGTATTTGAGCTCCCTGAGTAATCTGAATTAGAATTTGAACCCCCTCACCAAGCCTGGCTACCCTGGATGAGGGTTGGATGCATCTCCTAGGTTTGAATTTGAATGCAAATTTGAACCCCCCCAGCAATTAAAATGAACATTTTGAAATCTCAGCAAAAAAGGCAATTCAAGAATAGCTCCTTACCTTCAAGCCTGCCTGCCCAGTAGGGGGGTTGTATACAGCTATTTTATTTGAATTTCAATAGCAATTTGAACCCCCACAGTACTTGTAAAGCGAATTTGAATTGATAACCTTGAGTAATTTGAATGTAAATTTGAATTTGAACCCGCTCAGCAAAACCGAAATTCAAGCAATAGCTCCTTACCATCAAGCCTGCCTGCCCAGGTTGAGGTTTGGTTGCAGGTCCTAGATTTGAATTTGATTGCGAATTTGTATTTGAGCTCCCTGAGTAATCTGAATTTGAATTTGAACCCCCTCACCAAGCCTGCCTACCCTGGATGAGGGTTGGATGCATCTCCTAGATTTGAATTTGAATGCGAATTTGAATCTCCTCAAAAATTTAAAAGCGAATTTGAATTTGAACCCCCATCAGCAAAATCGCAATTCTAGCAATAGCTCCTTACCTTCAAGCCTGCATGCCTAGGTTGAGGTTTGGATGCAGCTCCTAGATTCGAATATGAATTTGAATTTGTACCCTCTCAGAGATTTGAATTCAATTTTGAAACCCCTCAGCTAAACCGACTTTCAAGCAATACCTCCTTACCTTCAAGCCTGCATGCCCAGGAGGGGGGTTGGATGCAGGTCCTAGATTTGAATGCGAATTTAAATTTGAGCCCCTACAGTAATCTGAATTTGAATTCGAACCCATTCACATTCAATCCTGCCTGATCAGGATGAGGGTTGGATGCAGCTCCTTTATTTGAATTTGAATGCGAATTTGAATCCCCTCAGTAATTTGAATGTGAATTTGACTTTGAACCTCCTCAGCAAAAAGGCAAGTTAAGAAACAGCTCCTTACCTTCAACCCCGCCTGCCCCATTAGGGGGGTTGGATGCAGCTCCCAGATTTGAATTTGAATGAGAATTTGAACCCCCATTGTAATTTTAAAGCGAATTTGAATTTGATCCCCCTCCAAAATCCGAAATGCGAATTTCAATTCGACCCCCCTCAGCAAAAGTGTGATTCAAGTTACAGCTCCTTCCTTTCAATACTGCCTGCCCAGGATGGGGGTTAGATGCAGCTCCTAGATTCGAATTTGAGTACAAATTTGAACCCCCTCATCAATTTCAATTCGAACCCCCTTAGCAAAAAAAGCAATTCAAGCAAGAGCTCGTTACCTTCAAGCCTGCTTACCCTGGATGAGGGTTGGATGCATCTCCTAGATTTGAATTTGAATGCGAATTTGTATTTGAGCTCCCTGAGTAATCTGAATTAGAATTTGAACCCCCTCACCAAGCCTGGCTACCCTGGATGAGGGTTGGATGCATCTCCTAGGTTTGAATTTGAATGCAAATTTGAACCCCCCCAGCAATTAAAATGAACATTTTGAAATCTCAGCAAAAAAGGCAATTCAAGAATAGCTCCTTACCTTCAAGCCTGCCTGCCCAGTAGGGGGGTTGTATACAGCTATTTTATTTGAATTTCAATAGCAATTTGAACCCCCACAGTACTTGTAAAGCGAATTTGAATTGATAACCTTGAGTAATTTGAATGTAAATTTGAATTTGAACCCGCTCAGCAAAACCGAAATTCAAGCAATAGCTCCTTACCATCAAGCCTGCCTGCCCAGGTTGAGGTTTGGTTGCAGGTCCTAGATTTGAATTTGATTGCGAATTTGTATTTGAGCTCCCTGAGTAATCTGAATTTGAATTTGAACCCCCTCACCAAGCCTGCCTACCCTGGATGAGGGTTGGATGCATCTCCTAGATTTGAATTTGAATGCGAATTTGAATCTCCTCAAAAATTTAAAAGCGAATTTGAATTTGAACCCCCATCAGCAAAATCGCAATTCTAGCAATAGCTCCTTACCTTCAAGCCTGCATGCCTAGGTTGAGGTTTGGATGCAGCTCCTAGATTCGAATATGAATTTGAATTTGTACCCTCTCAGAGATTTGAATTCAATTTTGAAACCCCTCAGCTAAACCGACTTTCAAGCAATACCTCCTTACCTTCAAGCCTGCATGCCCAGGAGGGGGGTTGGATGCAGGTCCTAGATTTGAATGCGAATTTAAATTTGAGCCCCTACAGTAATCCGAATTTGAATTCGAACCCATTCACATTCGATCCTGCCTGATCAGGATGAGGGTTGGATGCAGCTCCTTTATTTGAATTTGAATGCGAATTTGAATCCCCTCAGTAATTTGAATGTGAATTTGACTTTGAACCTCCTCAGCAAAAAAGGCAAGTTAAGAGACAGCTCCTTACCTTCAACCCCACCTGCTCAGTAGGGGGGTTGGATGCAGCTCCTAGATTTGAATTTGAATGAGAATTTGAACCCCCTAAGTAAATTTAAAGCGAAATTGAATTTGAGCCCCCAAGGGGGGGGCAAAAAAAAGTGAAAGACCCCATCCCCCAAAAGTGCTGAGACACCCTCCCGCAGACCCCCCCCCCCCCCCCCCCGGCTCCGGAACCCACTGCACAGTCACTATCTCAGCCATCACTTAGTGTAATGGTGTCTAATTAGGCTCATTTTACAGGGTTTTTAAAGGCCTATCCATTGAGGGTGGACTAGAGACCATTGGAAATGTTTGAAGCGTAGAAAATCATCATCATGAATGTTACATTGTTTGGTGGGGGTTGTGGGTCAGGGCCCCTTGGCCCCTAATGTGCCCACATTAAATATTCTTCAATAAACAGGCCTTCAATCCAAGCTTCAATCAGGCATTAAATAGACAGCCAAGCACGCAAGAGAATCCTGAAGGCGCTCAAAGTTTCCGTGGTCGCCGCTAAGCAATTGTTTACCACACTTGTCGCAGGTAGTGCCCTTTGATTGTGGGTCCATCGAATAACATCAACTAGCACTAGTCACCAGAGAAAACAGACGCACAGTGACGGGAAGGGAAAAAGAAGAACGAGGTCTTGCTCTGTACGTCGTTGTACAAGTGTTGGTTAGGGCGTTGTGTGTGTGGAGAGAGAGAGAGAGAGAGAGAGAGAGAGAGAGACCCTGATCCCCCCCCCCCCCCCCCCCCCCATGTGCCCTGGGCAAAATATGTGGTGGGTCTCTCCCCCAATAACATTTTTTGACTGGTATTTAGAAGAGGAACACCGTAGTTCCACTCCCATGTCATTCTGAGGGCTAGAAAAAAAGTGCCTGGAAAGTACCTAATTTTTTGAAAATGTCAGATTTTTTCCTTGACCCCCCCCCCCCCCCCCCCCCCCCCCCCCCCCCCCCCCCCCCCGCGGCCCCAAACTTAGGAGGACCGTTACTTTTTTTCTACTGGGCCAACTCAAGAAATAAAACCGGATTCTTCATCCTCTCTATGATATCTACAAAGTTGGACGATGGGGTCATTTTGGTTAGAAGTTGCCCCCCCCCCTGTGATTCCCCTTCAAAATGCGAATTTCAATTTGAATCCCCTCAGCAAAATCACAATTCAAGAAATAGCTCCTCACTTAAATCCTGCCAGCCCAGGAGGGGGGTTGGATGCAGGTCCTAGATTTGAATGTGAATTTGAACTTGAGCCCCCTCAGTAATTTAATGCAAATTTGAATTTGAAACCCCTCAGTAATTTAAATGCGAATCTGAATTTGAACCCCCTCATCAATTTTAATTCGAACCCCCTCAGCAAAAAAAGCAATTCAAGCAAGAGCTCGTTACCTTCAAGCCTGCTTACCCTGGATGAGGGTTGGATGCATCTCCTAGATTTGAATTTGAATGCGAATTTGTATTTGAG
This sequence comes from Chlamydomonas sp. ICE-L, assembly GCA_013435795.1. Classification (NCBI taxonomy): domain Eukaryota; kingdom Viridiplantae; phylum Chlorophyta; class Chlorophyceae; order Chlamydomonadales; family Chlamydomonadaceae; genus Chlamydomonas; species Chlamydomonas sp. ICE-L. The sequence goes on along the minus strand of JACBWV010000610.1, from coordinate 27,568,061 downwards.
CTCCCTAAGTTATCTGAATTTGAATTTGAACCCCCTCACCAAGCCTGCCTGCCCAGGATGAGGATTAGACGCAGCTCCTTTATTTGAATTTGAATGCGAACTTGAATCTCCTCAAAAATTTAAAAGCGAATTTGAGTTTGAACCCCCATCAGCAAAATCGCAATGCAAGATACAGCTCCTTACCTTCAAGCCTGCCTGCCCAGGCTGAGGTTTGGATGAAGCTCCTAGATTTTATGCTAATTTGAACTTGAGCCCCCTCAGTAATTTAAATGGAAATTTGGATTTGAATCATCCTCAGCAATTTGAATTGGAATGTGCATTTGAAAACCCCAACATCAATTTGAATGCATATTTGAACCCCCTAAACAAAATCGCAACTCAAGAAAAAGCTCCTTACCTTCAAGCCTGCCTGCCCTTGAGGGGGGTTGGATGCAGGTCCTAGATTTGAATAAGAATTTGAATTCAAAATTTGGCTGCAGAAGAGTGGCAAGGGGGCAGGGAGGGGGGGGGGGGGGGTAAAAAGTTTGACTTTTTTTTGTTTAATGCTGAGCAAAACAGCTAATATGTGTTGGTAGTGTTGGTTGTAGTGCCTGTGGTTGTCATGGTGGCTGTGGTGGTTGTGGTGGTTGTGGTGGTAGTGTGGGAGTGGTTGGTGTAGCTGGGTAGTGTGGTAGTGTGGTAGTGGTTGTGGTAGTTGCGGTTGTGGTGGTTGGGGTGATTACGGTGGTTGTGGTGGTAGTGGTGGTTGTGGTGGCAGTGGTGGTAGTGGTGGTAGTGGTGGTTGCGGTGGTAGTGATGGTTGTGGTGGTAGTGGTGGTGGATGTAGTAGTTCTGGTGGTTGTGGTGGTGGTAGTGGTGGTAGTGGTGGTTGTGGTGGTGGTAGTGGTGGTAGTGGTGGTTATGGTGGTAGTGGTGGTAGTGATGGTTTTGGTGGTCGTGGTGGTAGTGGTGGTAGTGGTGGTAGTGATGGATGTGGTGGTAGTGGTGGTGGATGTATTAGTTGTTGTGGTTGTGGTGGCTGCGGTGATTGTGATGTTTGTGGTGGCTGCGGTGATTGTGGTGGTTGTGGTGGTTGTGATGGCTGTGGTTGTTGTGGTGGAATTGGTGGTCGTGGAGGTTGTGGTGGTAGTTGTGGTTGTGGTGGCTGTGGTGGTGGCTGTGTTGGCAGTCCCTGTGGTGGCTGTGATGGCTGTTGGATAGGTGTGCTTGGGGGACTTCTTTTATTTGCAGTGAGTTTGTGGTTGTGTGGTTGTGACGATTGTGGTAGTTTCAGTCGCCGTGGAGGCTGTGGTGGCTGGTTGTGGTGATACCCCCTTTATTCTCCCTCACCCCCCCCCCCCCCCAACCCCATGCCCCCCTTTATTCTCCCTTCCCACCCCTCCTCCCTCCCCCCTTGACCCCCAATCCCGTGCCCCCTTTATTCTCCCTCATCTCTTTTCCTCGCCCCCCCCCCCCCCCCAACCCCCAACCCCATGCCCCCCTTTATTCTCCCTTCCCACCCCTCCTCCCTCCCCCCCTGACCTCCAATCCCGTGACCCCCTTTGTTCTCCCTCCTCTCTTTTCATACCCCCCCCCCAACCCAACCCTCAACCCCATGCCCCCTTTATTCTCCCTTCCTACCCCTCCTCCCTCCCACCCTGACCCCCAATCCCGTGACCCCCTTGATCTCCCTTCTCTATTTTCCTCCCCCCCCCCCAACCCCCGACCCCATGCCCCCCTTTATTCTCCCTCCTCTCTCCTCATCCCTCCCCCCAACCCCATGCCCTCCTTTATTCTCCGTCCCCACCCCTCCTCCCTCCCCCAACTCCATTCCCCCCTTTATTCTCCGTCCCCACCCCTCCTCCCTCCCCCAACCCATTCCCCCCTTTATTCTCCGTCCCCACCCCTCCCACCCTGACCCCCAAACCCGTGCCCCCCTTTATTCTCCCACCTCTATCCTCCTCCCTCCCCCCAACCCCATGCCCTCCTTTATTCTCCCTTCCCGCCCCTCCTCCCTCCCCCAACCCCATTCCCTCCTTTATTCTCCATTCCCACCCCTCCTCCTTCCCCCTCACAAGCACCTGACACCTTGCACGCAGCTCCGAAACACTTGAACCCTGCACAACCACACCCTAGCTGTCATATTGTCCAATCTAATCCCTCTCACCGTCCAAGCTGGTAAGCAGGTGTACTGCCTGTGCGTACCGCAGCCCTCCCCCTGCCTGGTCCCTGCCGAACAGGACTATTGGCCTTGGCCCCCCTCTCCAACTTATGACTCACTGACCGAGATCCTAAGATCTCGAATTCAGGGGGGCCTGCCCCCGGTACATGTCCTGATAAGGGTTCAAACACAAATGTCAGAAATCGATTAAGGTACACTGAATATGATTGTAGTATGATCTCATGGCCCCCGTCGGTAAAACGATTGCTTGGGGTTCAGTTCATCAATGCTTTTTCTTTTTAAGCCCTTCCTATCACCGTTGGGCAAGTCCCTTAAGCATATTTGGCATACCCCTGGGCTGTAAAATACATACATACAGTACGGAGATATTGGAGTTGTCATACAAACAAGTTTGGGTATATCCAGGTATATCTATATATTATAATAATACCTCATTAGAAATGATGGTGATGGATGGTGAAAGCACAAATAAACAAGGTTCAGAACATCCAGATATATCTTCAATTATAATATTACCTCAGACACACACACACAAACCCATATGATGTGATTCCCTGCCCCACCCCTCCCCCCGCCCCCTACCTATCCCCTCCCCCCCACCCCACCCCATGGATAGCCACCCAGCCAGGGAAGCTACACATATATACACACACAAACCTACCAAACACGTTTCTTCTGCCTTACACATAAGCACACACATACACACGCACACATAAACACATACACACACATACACACGCACACACAAACACATACACACACGTACACACGCACACACAAAAACATGCACACACACACCCACCCACCGGACAAGTTGTTCCTGCCTTATACATACACACAAACACATACACATGCACATACACACATGCACGCACATGCCCACACCTTACATACACACACAAACCCACCGGACACGTTGTTCCTGCCTTACCCATACACACATGCACTAACACATACACACGCACACACAAACACATGCACAAACATATGCACATACACACACATGCCCCCGCCTTCCATACAAACACACAAACCCACCTAACACATTGTCCGTGCCTTGTACATACACACAAACACAAACATCCGCACACACAAGCACATGCACATACACACACATGCATGCACACGCCCACGTCTTAAATACGCACACACAAACCCACCAAACACGTTGCTCCTGCCTTGGCCCACGACAGGCCCGCCGTTAGCTGATGAGCGATTGGGCATACAAGAGCAGGTATGGCAACAACTGACAACGCTGTTATGAAGCTACTTCTGCTCCAGCTCCTGATTCTGTTATCTTTATGCTGCTTCTGTTCCTGTTGTCGCTGCTGCTGCTGCTGCTGCTGCTGCTGCTGCTGCTGCTGCTGCTTCTCTTGCGGTGCCTTGCAGCTTCTGCTGCTGCTGCTATTGCTGCTACTGCCACTGCTGATGTTCCTAATTTTGCTTTTGCTGCTGCCTGAGTACAGCAGAGCTAGGAGTACAGCAGAGCTCGGAGTCCCAGCTTCAGAGAGAGAGAGAGAGAGAGAGACAGAGAGAGAGAGAGGAATTGTCTGACTAATTTGCTGACTTATTGACTTATTGGCAGAGCGAGCAATGGACTAGTTGAATGGTATAGGTACAGGAGGAAGAAAAGTGGACCTCGGTGATATTGACTGGGCCTCGAAGTGACCTTGTACGATCGAAGCCAAAGAATAAGCGTTGGTAGTTAGGAAGTCTAGAAGGAACAGGTTCGAGCTGCGAATAATTAGCAGCGGGGGAAATATTGAATCGAAAGTATTTCGACAGGTGGGGCGTCGCGCTAACCGACTAGAACGCGAAAAAATCGCGAGTTGTAAAGCGCATTGGCTGAAGAGCGTGGCGGGTTTTGCGCGGGAGAAAGAAACGCTCTTTGAGGAACGGGTTGGTGGGCTTTGGTGTAGTAGGATGAGGGGCCAGGTGGCGTGGTGTGCATGGTTGAGTCAGCCTTGTGATCATTAGTCCGCCGGTTCGGCCGATGTTGCATACTTGCATGGCGATCGGGCTGTCCAAGTACATGAAACCTTATACTTGAACTTGGTTACATATGGCTGTAGCCTGTCGAGATTGCTAGCCATCTTCGGCAATCCAAACAATATTCGGCAATGGGGGTAATAGGTACCGGTATTAAGAAGATTTAATCCGTTACGGTACGGTACTACCTTGTTACAGTCCAGGGGTAGGCCAAATAGGCTCTAGGGACTTGTCCAACTGAGACAGGAGGGGCTAACAAGAAAAGGCACTGATCACTTAACCCAAAACGATCGTACACACGGACGGGGGGGGCTGAGTTCGTGTTACTATTATACATTCTACCTCCTTTCACCCTTTATATGATAATATCTTTGTAAAGTTTATTGAGATCTATTGTATTTAGTTGTTCACTCTTATTTTTATTTGCTCCAGGTGAAATTGTTCATTCAATCCTTCCTAGTTCCCCAGCTCCCGTAGAAGTCTGGATTGTTGGCAGCTCATTTGGCGGTAGGGTACCGCCAGATACACGCCAGGATGGTGGTTTTAGTACGGCTTATATGCCGTAGGTACCTGCTAGAGCCTACAGGCTACGTGTCCATCCCGTCCAGTCAGCTAGTGACCACGCCAGTCGGTTATACCGCTGGCGTGTACCGAGGTTAGGTCATACCTAACCCTCCTCGAGATGCCTTGCTGTTAATGTTTGCGCATCTCTATGCTCTAAGCGATTGTAAACACTTTACTACACAAGGTGGCATGTAGACCAGCATGTGGTTCGAGCCAAAACCGGCTCTATCGCCAATGTTCGTGCTCGAGCACTACAATACGGTGCTATGCACGTCCAAGGCACTTAGTTCAAGCGATGCAGAGGCTGATGAGGTTGATGGCTCTTGTGAGGATGCAGAGCCTAATGATGAGTCATGAGTGACTGAGTGGTCGACACATTAGGACTCACTGCATGATGATTTGTTTTTAGCTGTGAAAGGAAATGTCACCCCTGGGTTGTCTTATGCATGGACCACTGATGGTAAGTTTTTGTATGCACAGCCTAGTGATGAGGAGTTTTCTGATGCACAGCCTAGTGATGAAGACTTTCTGATGCATGGACTGATAGTAACGGGTTGTCTAATGCACAGCCTGATGATGAGGGTTTGTCTGATGAGTATGGATCGGCCGATTGACTAGCAAGGATGATGGGGATGCTGCAGGCGTACATATTGAGGGGGCATGCCCTCTTGTGCTCCATACTGCCGGACTGTAAACTTTGGCGCTTCTCACAATTTTCTGGCACGACAAGGGATACACTAGAGAGTACAGGATGCTGTCATATACTAGTATGATGAGAAAGTTCAAAGAAATGCCTAGATGGTGTTATTCAATAGCCTATTAGTAGGCTGGAGACTGCTCGCTATTGGCGAATAAATGCAGTCTTGCACTGTTTGCAAGTAAATGGGGTTTGCAGTTAAATATACTCACTGCAGGCTCACTGTATGCATTAAATATGGGATGGGATGAAAACAAAAGCACCTCACTCCTGAGCACCAGGAGTGCAATCCCATGATCGGGTGTACCGGTACAAGTTATCAGTCTATGCCCAGTTTTGTCAGTTTAATACGCACAGGCCCAGCATATTATCTAATCACATGCCCAAGGATCAATATATACCGGTATCTGCGTATGTGATATTGACGGTGGTTTAAAACTGAACTACCAAAGCATGACACTTGAGACAGGTGGTGGTTTGCTCCAGATTTGAAAGTGCCGCCAAATTTATGGCACATAAATACATAATTATTTTGTTCGTCTTTTACAACAGTCAACCTCGAAGACTGCCAACAATGAACAATCCAGACACCTACGGTACGTGCCTCCGAAGTCCCATTAAGGCTGCTAGCTCGCCGATTTTGTTTTGCAAGTGAAACTACACACATATTCTATACGTATATTTAGGTTTGGGAATGTCATAAACTCATAATGTCGTACTGGTTTTCAGATTGATTCTTCCCAGCCCCGAGTGTATTTAACAGGAACGCCTTCAAAACAAGTTCGATGCAGCGTCGCCTGCGACGCTAAAAATTGGCGGAGAGTGATCGCGAGGGAGTGACAGGTGGCAACGGAAGCGAGGGAGTCACGAGGCAGTTGGCTGACGTGTCGGGCTTCATCACGGTCAGACGGATGGATGGATGGTTGGATGGACGGACAAATGGGTAACCCTGGGGGCTCCCGCCCCCCAGAAGGGGGGGCTCCGCCAAAAAGCATACCATAATCCTAAGAGCCAACTCGATCACTTATGGTGGAGCGTGACACCGTTTCATATTAAGAGCAAGTCATATTAGCAGCATACAGCTGACACGTCTGCCCCAGCTTACACCAAGCTGCTCACGCACACAGCTTAGCTTTTCTGACCATTATCCACTGCCCAATGGAGGGCTGTTCACCCGGCATTGTCCTTTGCAGACACATCTGCCCCAGCATCTAACCACACTCGCAAATAAACACTGAATGGAGGGCTGTCCATCCGGCATTGTCCTCTGCAAACACCTCTGCCCCAGCCTCTAAACACACTTGCATTGCATATATACACCCGATGGAGGGCTGTCCATCCGGCATTGTCCTCTGCAGACACCTCTGCCCCAGCCTCTAACAACATCCCCCACACACACGCCATCCCCCAAGACAACTAACTCTCCTTCACACCTTGGATAAAGTATACCTGTACATGCGTGGGCCATGTAGCCAACGCACTGCTGGATGCTATCACTCATATGGCGTTGTACATGAGCTTTGCAGCCTCGACCAGCAGGCACTCCCTCCTCTCACGCAACCCACCCAACCAAACCGACCACACACAACCACACGCAGTCACAACCAGCCAGTCGCAACCAAAACTAACCATAACCACTGTCATCCGCCCTTCCCGTACCTGTCCTGTACCCATCATGGTGACCCCCCCTGAGGCCCCCTTGATTGACTCCGTCGCAGGGACACTGGTGGAAATGGCTGTCTCCCATGCCAAACCTCCACCCAGACACCCGCCCCGGCTACCAACACCGGAGGGGCCAGGTCGTCACCGCCCTAGACCCTACCAACCCGGATCGCTGCTGGGTAGCCCGCTACCACCTCTGTAAGGGAGACTTCTGCCACAGCAAGGATGCAGCCACCTAATAATAAGGTGCTGGGTATCACCAAATGCAACGGCACTAACGGCCTTAGTCGTGCCTGCACCAGGCACCTTGCTCCTCACTCCCCCTGCCTACCCCCCAAACTCCTGCACCTCCTATATGCATCCCAATACGAGTACATACACTGCTGTACTTGGCGTCCGAGTCCAACGGATCCAGGACACCCCCACCACCCATCTGCGGGTCCAGCATGGACCCATCACCATGCATCCGTCCCACCTCCCATCCTACCTAGCTAGCTCTAGGATATACTCTATCTCAAGCATGAGACACCCTTACCATGTGGCCAAACCCAGGCTCACAGGAAACCCATCAGCATCGCCAAAACATAGCTGATTGAGCGTAAAGAGTCCAAGCCGTCACCGCCCTCCTAGAGGCCCATAAAACAGCCTTACACACCACACCAGCTAACAACCCCTCTTTCCCCCCTAGGAAGGACGCCCACCTCACAAACGCCCAATCCCAAGGGCAGTGGACCCTCACAGGCCAATTCAATGCCCAGGGGCACCGCACTCTCGTGCAACCCATCCGCATAGATCCCCTGGACAGGCACCCTGACTTGGACATCCCAGCCCCTGGACACTATCATATCCAAACAGGCCTCCTCCCCCATGCCCAACCCAATGGAGCTCCACCCATCCACCCCACGACCACATACCTTCACACCCCCTCTGGCAATTGCATTCGTCACCTCCCCACTTCCTTGGCCAACAGACTCCAACACCAATAAAACACCGCCCAAGCAACCATACCCAGCCTGGGGCGCTCACACTCCCAAGGGTCCTTTGCTGGAGACCTAGCCAGCCTATTCCACCGTCTCAAGGACACCACCCCCACCGCTCCTCACCCCACCCTCCTACCTTCAAGCCCTCACATTGTCGGGGTCCAAACAAACAGGTCAACAGGGCCACTCTTATGCCACCCATCTCTCCCCCACTGCTCCTCCCCCCATCCTCATGACAACCTGTTCGGGGCAAGCCCAGAACCATACTCTCACCCATGGACAGGAGCATCAGTGATATACTCCCTGCAGGATGCCAAGGAAGCCCAGAAAGCAGTCAGATGGGCACCCACCAGTGCCAAGGCAGCCCAAACTCACTCCATCCCAACCCACACCCTCCGTTTGGTCCCACACACGAAGGACACAGCCTAGGAGACACAAAACGCCCACCTCTGCAACTACCAAAACACCCCCCATGTAGGCCAGCAGCTATGCACTCCCCATTGTCGGACCAAAGCTTTACAATCAACATCACCAGAACCAACAATAGAGCAGAACTATGCGCTATCCACCAGGCCCAAGCACAAACACTCCCAACAACCCCTGTCACCATCTACACTGATATCCTCTGTAGTCTCCATCTCATTCGGAGATTTACTTGCCTTATAGTCGTCTTACTTACCTGCATTCCAACCAACTAGCCAACTTACTTACTTGCCTTCCAACCAACTTACCTACTCACTTACCTGCCTTCCAACCAACTAGCCTACTTACTTACCTGCATTCCAACCAACTTCGTGGCAGGTGAAATTGAGGGAAGAAATGGAATAGGCAAACCAACCAACTAACCTACCTTCCAACCAACAACGTGGCAGGTGAACTTGAGGGAAGAACTGGAAAAGGCAAACCAACCAAATGACCAACTCACTTACCTACCTTCCAACCAACCGCGTGGCAGGTGAACTTGAGGGAAGAAATGGAAGCCGCCTTGAAGGAGAGCTTGCGAGAGGCTGAGAGGGAGGCTAAGAGGCAGGCCAAGGGTTAGTTGTTACTCACACGCGTAAGAAATGGCTTAGGGGGGGGGAGGGCCAAGGGTAAGTTGTTACTCACACGCGCAACAAATGGTTTAGGTTTTTTGGGGGGGGGGGAGGGAGGGGGGCCAAGTGTAAGTTGTTACTCACACGCAACAAATGGTGGAACACGTTGACATATGAGTATACCAACAACACACCAAAACACCAACACTCACTCATGCACTGACGTTTATGTCGCACATTTCAGTCACATAGTAAAGCACACAAGCACACTACCACAGTAACATATCGACACCAATACACCATAGAGAGTCTGAGAGGGAGGCTAAGAGGCCGGCCAAGGGTGAGTCAACACTCAGACATATGTAACACACATTGACACAACAACATCGACACACCAATACACCAATACACCAAAGGGAGGCTGAGAGGCAGACCAAGGGTAAGTCAACCACACTGCTTATTTGTCTACCTTGCCATTCCGTCGCTGCATGGCGACGCATGGGTCTGGCTAAACTATTCAGAAATGGCGCCCTAAACCTTACGGGCACCGCGCTACGCCCTCCGCGGGGTTCGGTGGGCAGCGCATAGCACTCAGGTCACACGGAGTCGCTCAATTTGCGACGTGTCTGACCCAAACCAGTGGTTAACCCCACTGTTTATTTGGGGGGCTTCACGTGGCAGCTTCCAACCAGCTCCATTAGCCAGGCACTGGGGCGAGCCCAAAGCTTTCAGCTGCATTTGGGTGCCTGTCATGTCAGCTTTACAGCGCATTAGCTAGCCCCAGGTTGCCCCAAGGGCAGGGAAAGGGAGCTGCCTAGAAGCTGCTACTTGTAGCCCCCCAAATAACACAATTGTCAGACCCATTATACCCATTCATACACACTGGCTAGCTTCAGGTTTGGCCCAAGAACAGGGAAAGGGGGCTGCCTAGTAGCTGCTACACGTTGCTAAAAAAGGAAACAGTGGTGAACCCCTTGCAGCTGCCAACCTGTTAGATGTAGAGTTCAAACTACCAACCCTAAACCCTGAACTCTAAACCCTTGCAGCTGCCTACCTGTTAGACGTGGAGTTCAAACTACCAACTCTGAACCTGCAAAAGAGGCACCTGCTTCCCTAGCCTTCAAAATATATTGTTTAGTGAAGGTGGTTCAAAATCTACGTTCAGAGACGTAGTTGTTCCCGGACTCAACGTTTCTTGGTCCAAATTTGAATTTTAATTGTTACATGGTTATTCTACCAAATATGGGCTGCACACAGTCTGCCAATTCCATTATCGAGTATGAGTATATCTACCAATTTTCTTCGCAAATCGGGAATTCGGGATGGCACCAAGGGATGAAGGGGATATTCTGGGTAACTTGAACTTGAGCTTGGTTCCATAGCTTCAGCAAAGCAATTTGGCTGCTTGTCGTCTTCGGCAGTAAAAAAAATCAGTATTCCGGGCCTTACACCTCCGATACAGAATAATTTAAGTCAGGTTACCGTAGGCGCATGATATGTTGGCGGAAAACAGAGATGGCGGAAGGCACCCAAAAGGGGCTAAAATCGTGGCGGATTTTAAGGTTGGCGGATGTTACAGTTTTGGGTGCTCCATAAATTGGTTCAGGTTACCATTGGCGGATGGCGGAATCCTTTTTTACATTTTCCCAATTCAAACCAGATTCAAGTGTGAGTAAAATTACCGTAGATGCTCTGGGCATAAGCAGGAGTATACAAATATTGGACCTGTCACCAGGGTACTTCCATCGACCAAATTGGCCAGCGCTTTAGCGCACTTGAAAACAAAAAACTGCGCTTTGTAGATCGAAAAGCGCAAAAATTGCTTGCTGCGCCCACAGAGGGTCGCAAAAAACTGTGCGAAACGCGCAGAGGGGCTCAAAAAGGCAGCGCGCCAGCGCGCGCTGGGTAGTACCCTGCCTGTCACCCTGTGTAAACAACTTGAGGGGGGCAACAGTAGGCAGGTGACAGAGGGGGAGCCAAACCAGGGGCTGGCGACGCCTGAGCGCCCAAAGCAGGTTGAGGATTCATTATCTCGAGGGCTAGAACAAAATTGAACAGAAAGAAATGGAAAGTCGTCTGGAATGAAGGAAGTTGTCCAAAGGGAGTTACTCTCCCCCCAACTGTGTGTATTGCACTGACTGTATTGGCCTGGCGAAATGTTGGCGGATGGCCCAATCCGCCAGCGCTCCCCGTTTGGCCAAAATCATTGATGGCGGACACCTGTCCGCCATCTCATCCGCCAACATATCATGCGCCTCAGTAACTAGTATGGAAGAAACCTACATACAGCCATAAATATACAACTATACAAGACTTGCCCGGGCGCAATGCCTCCATACATCTAATTGGCGACTCCATACTTATGGAGGAGTCCCGCAATCAATCCCATGCATTTTGACCATACCATACGCTTCCGCCTCGCCCAAGGGCGTTTCTGTTACAGTACAGCGGACAATCACCACTACTTATGGTACTGGTATCTCAAGATTTGTGTATTGAGGGATTAGCTTATCAAAATCATGTCCGCCTGTTAGTGTGTTAGCCACATAACCACTTTCAGATTTCAAGCCAAACCACAAAACAACGGCACATTCTATACCACATAAGAATGATAAGACATATTTATACCAGTCAGATTCTCTCGAGACCTCATATGAGCATCGGAAGTCAAGCAAATGAGCTAAGGTTGGGGTATTTTGGGCCGATAGCTACAATTAGCAGGTACAAGTTTTCAACGTTTCAAACTTGAACCATCCAGACATGTGCGTGTATACAATACTGCTAGCGATTACTAGCTAGAGGACCTCAAAACATGCAGCCCCATACGAGACTTGCTAGGGTGACAAGCCCCCATCCATCTCCAATCATGCTCACGCAAGAATTCCAGCGCCAGTCCTACATTCAGTATTTTCTTGTCTGCCGTGGTCAACAGGGGTAGTGGTGAATGTTCGTTTGGTCAAGGGTTGGTATCTCACCCCCCCACAAAAACCATGAGCGAAACTAGCGGCTGTGCGGGCCTGGTGCCGGAAAAAAAGTAGGTACCTTGTATGTAACACCCTAAGTGCGCCCTACTCTTTTGTAGGAGTGGCAACGCCATTCGAACTTAACCCGCAGTGCCGCTGCTTTGTGTAGGCAGACCCATCTCCTGGGGTTAAATACCTTTCACAACTAAAAAAAACATCTAACGAAGGGCTCCATGCTCACGGACGAGTTGTACATTCTCATTTTCACCATCGTTCACCGCCTGTTCCAAGGCTGTTACTCCATCACTGGTCATGGCTGACACGTCTGCCCCAGCTTCCACCAAGGTGCTCAAACAGCTTTTGTGACCATTATCAGCTGCCCAATGGAGGGCTGACCATTCGTCATTGTCTTCCACATACACATCTGCCCCAGCCTCGAATCACACTCGCAAACACTACATGGAGGGCTGTCCATCTGGCATTGTCCATCACATACACATCTGCCCCAGACTCCAACAACACTTGCAAACACTAAATGCTATACGAGAATTTCTAGCGCACCATGCCTCCATCATCTAACTGACTGTTCCATGCTTATAAAAGAGTTCGGCAAGCTCAAGTTCATCAGTGCTAGGGAACGGAAGTATTATATCAATCATATCAAGCTATCATACGCTGTCATATGATACAGGCTGAAGTTACCATTTATATACAATATGATGCAATTTGTACGATATCATATGATATCATACTCGCCTTTGGCCAACATCATATGATATGCTGGTCCCTAATCATTGCCCATCGCCATGTCCAAGGGTGTTTCTCCATCACTGTTCTTAGCTGACACATCCGCCCTAGCCTCCATCAAGGCGCTCAGACAGATTACGTGACCATCATGCGCTGCATGATGAAGGGCTTCATAATGAAGCTGCATAATGAAGGACAGCGCTGTCATCATCATGCAATTTGTCTTGGCTTACACATCTGCCCCTCGGCTTACACGTCTTCCCCTTGGCGTACATGTCTGCCCCGGCCTCCAGCAACACTTGCAAACTCTCAATGAGACCATCGCTTGCAGAATAATAGAGAGGGCAGTGTGTTCGTCAATGTTCTTGGCTAACAAGTCAGCCCCAGCCTCCACTAAGGCGCTCACACAGCTTCGGTGACCTTCCTGCGCTGCAATATGTAGGGCTGTGCATCTATTATTGTTCCTTGCTGTCATATCTGCTCCAGCCTCTAGCAACACTTGCAAGCACTCAATGTGACCACCTAATGCAGCACACAAGAGAACGGTGTCTCCATCATTGTCACCGATTGACATGCCCGCCCCAGCCTCCAGCAAGGCGCTCACACAGCGTGTGTGACCATTCTGGGCTGCAATATGAAGGGCTGTGCATCCATCAGTGCCACTGGCTGACATATCCGCCCCAGCCTCCACCAAGGCGCTCACACAGCTTGTGTGCCCTCCCTGCACTGCAATAAGGAGGGCTGTGTATCCCTGATTGATCCTTGCTGACGTATCTGCCCCAGCCTCCACCAAGGCACTCACAAAGCTTGTGTGCCCTTCCTGCGCTGCAATATGGAGGGCTGTAAATCCCTGATTGCTCTTTGTTGACGCATCTGCCCCAGCCTCCACCAAGGCACTCACACAGTTTGTGTGACCTCCTGCCGCTGCCCAATGGAGGGCTGTGTATCCCTCATTGCAACTGGCTGACGTATCTGCCCCAGCCTCCACCAAGGCGCTTACACAGCTTGTGTGGCCATAATAGGCTGCCCAATGGAGGACTGTCATCTCGGTGTAATCCTTCGCAGACCCATCTGCCCCAGCCTCTAGCAACACTTGCAAACACTCGAAGTGACAACTGAATGCAGCATACAAGAGAGCTGTGTATCCATTATTATCCCTCGCAGACACATCTGCCCCAGCCTCTAGCAGCACTTGCAAACACTCAAAGTCACCATCCTCTGCAGCATACAAGAGAGCTATGCGTCCATAATTGTCACTGGCTGACACATCCGCCCCAGCCTCCACCAAGGCGCTCACACATCTTCTGTGACTTTCCTGCGCTGCAATAACGAGGGCTGTGCGTCCATGATTGTTCCTTGCTGACGTTTCTGCCCCAGCCTCCACCAAGGCAATCACACAACTTGTGTGGCCATTATAGGCTGCCATATGAAGGGCTGTGCGTCCGTCATTGGAACTGGCAGACACATCTGCCCCGGCCTCTAGCAACACTTGCAAACACTGGAAGTGACCATTGTTTGCAGCATACAAGAGAGCCGTGTATCCATCATTGCAACTGGCTGACACATCCGCCCCAGCCTCCAACAAGGCACTCACACAGCTTGTGTGACCTTCATGCAGCGCTGCCCAATGAAGGGCTGTCTTCTCGTCATTATCCTTCGCAGAAACATCTGCCCCAGCCTCTAGCAACACTTGCAAACACTCAAAGTCACCATTGTCTACAGCATACAAGAGAGCTGTGCATTGATAGGCCCTTACAGAGCTCGTGTGACCTTCCTGCGCTGCACAATGTAGGGCTGAGCGTCCCTGATTGTTCCTTGCTGCCTTGTCAGCCCCAGCCTCCACCAAGGCACTCACACAGCTTGTGTGGCCTTCCAACGCTGCCCAGTGGAGGGCTGTCATCTCGGTATTATCCTTCGCAGACACATCTGCCCCGGCCGCTAGCAACACTTGCAAACACTCAAAGCCACCATTGAATGCAGCATACAAGAGAGCTGTATATCCATCATTATCCCTCGCAGACACATCTGCCCCAGCCTCTAGCAGCACTTGCAAACACTCCAAGTCACCATTGTCTGCAGCATTCAAGAGGGCTGTGCGTCCATAATTGTCACTGGCTGACACATCCGCCCCAGCCTCCACCAAGGCGCTCACACATCTTCTGTGACTTTCCTGCGCTGCAATAACGAGGGCTGTGCGTCCATGATTGTTCCTTGCTGACGTTTCTGCCCCAGCCTCCACCAAGGCAATCACACAACTTGTGTGGCCATTATAGGCTGCCATATGAAGGGCTGTGCGTCCGTCATTGGAACTGGCAGACACATCTGCCCCGGCCTCTAGCAACACTTGCAAACACTGGAAGTGACCATTGTATGCAGCACTCGAGAGGACTGTCGATCCATCAAGGTTCCTTGCTGACGTATCTGCCCCAGCCTCCACCAATGCGCTCACACAGCTTGCGTGGCCTGCCTGCGCTGCAATAAGGAGGGCTGTCCATCCATTATTGTTCCTTGCTGACGTTTCTGCCCCAGCCTCCACCAAGGTGTTCACACAGCTTCTGTGACCATTCCTTGCTGCCCAATGGAGGGCTGTCATCTCGCCATTGTTATTCGCAGATATGTCTGCCCCAGCCTCCACCAAGGCGCTCACACAGCTTGTGTGGCCATTATATGCTGCCCTATGGAGGGCTGTTTGTTCAACATCATCCCTTGCAGACACATCTGCCCTAGCCTCTAGCAACACTTGCAAACACTCAAAGTGACCATTGAATGCAGCATAAGAGAGGGCTGTGTCTCCATCATTTTCCTTTGCATTTGTATCTGCTCCAGCCACCACCAAGGCGCTCACACAGGATGTGTGACCATTCAATGCTGCCCAATGGAGGGGTGTTTTTCCTTTCTCATCACGGGCCTCCTTGTCTGCTCCCCTACTCAACATCAACAGGGTGGCCTCAATGTCACCCTTCCAACAGGCCTCTATCAAGCGGACAGCACCCATCGGCCACTTGGGTTCATCCTCATCTCTCACCGCCTGCTTCTTGGCTGACTGCTCTTTGGAAGGTCCTGCAAAGGTTGTGTGTCAGTGTCAGTTTGTTTCATGGGGGACCAGTTCAGAGGGCACATATGGAAGACAGAACTACCTGATAGTACTACCCTACTTATACTGTCTTCCGTAGCAGGGCATCAACGTCATTATGCTCACTGTTCAGGCAGGAAAGGGTTCTAGGGGAGTTTTGCTGGATCTTGCCCATCAATCTATTCATTTCAGGATATTTAGTTGTGTTCTCCTAGTTATGTCGCATCCAGTCGCAGTAGTTGAGGCAGGCTTGAGCGATTGCGAAAAGTCTTGAAAGTTGAAAGCGTGCCGGGCTGAACTCGTAATCGGTGATTGCGCCAGAGATGACCCATTGCGACAACTGTACAAAGAGTCGTCGAAAAGTGAATCGAGATGACCCATTGCGACAACTGTACAAAGAGGCGTCGAAAGTGAATCGCCGAAAAGCAGCTTTCCCACATAGCAACACCGGCAACAGGGTACTACTTATGGTCAAATTGACCAGCGCTTAAGCGCATAGGCAAAAAATAAAACTGCGCGGTGAGCGCACAGCCCAAAAATAAAACTGCGCGGTGAAAAAAAGCGCTCCTCAAAATAAAAAAATGCGCTTTCTCCACTCTTCTGGTAAAAAAAAATCTGCGCTTTTTGTGCGCTATTTTCTGCGCTCTGGAGTACAGGGCTGGAACGATCGGATCAGGAGTTCAGGATAGCGCGTAGTAGGCAGAAACGACTCGAGAAACTGCGTCGAATCGCATAGGCTGACGCTCGGTTCACGGTATACAAGACGGTTAAGCCGACTATGGAGACAGCATCCAGGCGGAGGCAAAGCGTGGTCGCATGCCCCCCCCCCCCTCCCCCCCCCCCTACCGCCGGCCATCACATGCGCCCCGGCCTGTCCCACCCCTTCACCCAGCTTCCTTCTCGGTTCGATTCCACGCGGGCAACAACGAACGAGAGCAAATGAGCAAAAGGCGAGTGCAAACAAGGAACGTGGAACGGGAGGCCAGAGGGCATTCATCATAAGGACGGAGGAGGAGCGAGGAGGAGCAGCAGGCGATGGAGGAGGAGTGGGAGGAGGACTCCCCAGGGGAAAAGGAGTAGTTTAGAAACTTGAAGTTTTCAGCAATTCGGCAGGTTTGACTACTCGACTGGTCGATTCATAAGCAAACAAACTTTCGTTTGGTGCGGGGGGAGGAGACTATCAGAATAGAGCAGTGACGAAATGGCGACAGCAGAGGCGGGGCGGGGCTGGGGCAGGGGCGGGGCTGAGGAGCGTTAGCGCTGAATGATCCCTCGATAAGGGATGAGGGACTTGAAGACGTTAGAACTGCTTCGACAGAGGCTACAGGTTCAATTATCAGGATGTCTGTTCGGTTGTTTCTGTTAGTGTTCAAATTCGACGGCCTGAGAGTCCCCCTACCTGGCAGCTTCCATGGCGATAACCGATGGTCATTGGATGTCACACAATTTAAATCCCAGAGGGCAATCCAGCCCTTGAGTCACTCAATGACTCACACTAAAACAATGAGAAAGCGCACGTGGGGACAGCGGTTTCTGCGCTTTTCTGCGCTTTCTCTGAGTGAGTGAAAATAGGAAAGCGCTGTGGTATTCAAAAAAGCAGCGCGCTCCGCGCACAGGAGTTGATAAAAACTGCGCGAAACGCGCAGATGGGCTAAAAAAGGCAGCGCGGGCCGCGCTCGCCGCGCGCGCTTAGTAGTACCCTGACCGGCAACCGTACGCACCTGCTTCCTCTGCGGTCAGTTTCAGTTTGGGCGCCATATTTGAGATGCCGATGGTTTGTGCTAACCGCTCACGCTTTGCAGTAGAACGCCACTGACGGAATTGCGACTTGGAGGATGGCTGCAGATAATAAATATACCTAGCGTTTTTAACTCAGCTGAGCTAAGCTGCCTAAAAGCAGCTCCCTGGCCTGTGGCCTGTAGTGCGGTTCAGAGGCAAGTCGACCAGCTTCCAGGCAGCTTTAACTGAGTTCAGCTGAGCTGCCTAAAAGCAGCAGCTTCTAGGCAGCTCCCCTGGCCTGTAATGCGGTTCTGAGGCAAGTCGACCTCCACGAAAAAAACGAATTTGATGCTGATGAAAGCGTGTGCGAAATCGGACACATAAACCTAATTAATTTCTCGAACAGTGTAGTTTTCGAGGAGATGTGTTGCTCTTCGAGGCTGGTGTCGGTTGGGTCGGTTGGGTCCTGTCAAGCCTCGTATTAGAGGCAAACCTGGAGGTGAAAATTTTCGAAAAATCGCATCCGCGAAGATTTTCCCAGCTTACTTGTTGCAGTGCGATTTCATTCGCTATTATCCAGCTGTTCAGATCGCAGGATCTTGCCCCCCGTTGTCCGTCCGACCGCCTCTGTCTCCCTCCGTCTCTCCAGGAGCTGTTTGAACGACTCCGGCCACCTGCGCACACAAACAGTTGTTAAATAATTATAGTAAGACTAGAGTTATCAGCATCGCAGCTGTCAAGATCCTTCGCAAAAGTTGCCGAATGGTTTGTAGCTTATTCCGCTACGTACGAGACCTCACTCCAGTACTTTCGAAAACTCCGAGCCTCCCTCCTCGCCAAGGACTTGCTCCTCGCCCTTCCCCGTAGCCTGCATAGCAAATTTCTTAACTATTCGAAGCCCCTTCGTACCCTTCCCAAAGTTCGCGAGGAGAGTTCCCTAGCCCTGGCTTTCATCCCCCCCGACGGGGGGGGCCCGTTGCAACCAGAACCCAAATGCATTCCACCCGCTTGCTCTCCGGTCTGTCCCGTTCTTGCGCGCGCCCCAGCTCCCCCAAGGTGAGTCAACGAGGCAGGGACTGCTTAGACTTTGGGGCAATTCAGTCACATGCGACCCTGTCAGCTACCCCCCTTCTCGGATGCCCTGTCAGTTCGAAATATTCCGCCTAGTATCGAAACCTTTCTCGGAAAGATCACCCGTCCGAGACATGACAGGTTGACCAGGAAATGGGAAGGGGGTGGGAGGGGAGGACCTCTCATACACCCATGCGATTGAGTTCTGCACACATGAGCGTTATGTTTATTCTACCCACATACACTCCACATGCAGAGGGTGAGCAGCCGATAGGCTGATGCACCATGCCATTGATACACAAACGTGAGAGTGCACCCCTGCATGAAATTGCGCAGCGCTGCATGGGCTGCATGCTGGTGGCATGCTGATCTGTGAACATATATGCACACGTGATTACGCCTCTGCACACGTGCCAACACATATGCAGACGTGGTTATGCCATATGCAGACGTGGTTATGCATATGCATGGATACACAGTTGCATGGTTATACACATGCGTGGTTACACAAATTCATGCATGCAGATATTCACGGTTACGTATACCGGCATGTGTAGTTACACATGCGTGGTTACAAATCAGCATATTTACACATTTGTACGGTTACACATATGCGTAGTAATGTGCCTGGCTAAAATGAACTATCCAGCAGTTTATTGGTGCCCCACCCAAACTTGCTAGATTTTAAATTCATTCAATGATGTCAAAAACTCACATCAACAATCATCCAGACTCACTTAAACAGGTCAATTACAGCAATCCATACTTTTGTCAAATAAATTACTTTTATACAGGACTACACTGATATCATGATTAGGCTAATGCAGACTTGCAGTCATACAATGATTTGGCATACGCCAGTCACGCTATTTGGAATTTGAATGTATGATCTCATGCACAACATAACAAGATAAAGTAGGGCGCATACGATCCAAATAACCCCCAACCCCAACCCCAACCCCAAACAAGAGAACACTCAAACACACAACATGCCCGTTCACTCAACCCCCGCCATCCCCCCCCGCCCCCGCCATCCCGCACCAACCAGCAGATGCTGCCCAGAGTAGGGTTGCTGACCTGGAGCAGCAGGTTGCTGAGCTGGCAGAGGAGCTGGCTGCAGTACAAGAGGAGGGGGCCAACTTCCGCTGTGCAAGTGATATGATGATGGAGGGCAAGGATGCAGAGGTGGGGGTTGATTGACTGATTTCCGTTTTTTGCGTTGTCAGCTTATAAAGCTGGACTTCGAACGGAAGGGAGGAAACTAAAGCTTTGGTAGCTTTGCGAATAATTTACAGAGTCTCGGTAGAGACTTAAGGTTGACAGGCGTGCCGCCAACATGACTTAGGGTACGGGGCTTACTAGAACCACGTGTAACCATGGGTACCTTCTTGACACCTACGAGTGACAATACGGTGTAAAAGACATTGACCTGTGTCATTCCTGAGGAAGACACACGATAGAAAAGACATAAGAAAGCTAGCGCTGACACTCCACCTGTCTTTGCTATCACATAAGACCTAAGAAAGAACCGTAGCCTAAAAACCGAAGTATAATCATATCTCCACCTGTTTATGGGTGCACGGGAAACACACAAAATCTTCAGATCACTATATTCCAACTAATCTCCCTGTCCAGGGGAAAATAGGATCAACAGTAAGTACCAATCAGGGTAGAGCTAAATCCATGTGTGCGTGGACAGACCAGTGCACACACTTATAACTACTCTCGTCTAGCTGAAAGTCTTAATCCCACGGGATTAAAGTGTGCAGTAAAATATACTATACACTCAACCACACAATACAACTGCCAATACAGTGCAGTCGTATACACAAGATGAAACCAATTACTTAATGCCTGTTGTGCACCACAAGGGTGCTTAGGGTAACAAACCAGATAAACATCCCAAGGCTAGCATAAATCCATCAAGTAAGTCTAGTGTGCGCAAACCTAAGTGTTTGGCAGCTGTTGACAAACAATGCCCTTGCAGGCATAAGCTATTTAAACCACCTGAAGAAAAAATAAAGGAGAGTACAAAGGACAGAAAAATAATGAGAGGTTCAATCAGAATTATTCACCGTGTGAACCCACAGGGTCCACAGGTGTAACCAACCAGATATATCCAAAAAATATACTTAATCTTGTAGGTCAGCCGGGTGTGCCAGGAACCTATGTGTTCAGCAGCCGTAGACTTTTAACCTATATTTTCTATATCGAGCTGAACATACAAGAGAGGTATCAATTAAAGAGGGGATATACCCGAAGTTCACGTTGAGACAACAGAAGAACTGAAAACAATAATACAACAGAGTCAGGAAATAAATTCCGCCAAGCACCACTCCACCTGTGTGAAGGTGTACGTAACAAATTATTTCGAGGGAGGCTTCAACTCCTTCACATCCACCAGTCCCAACATCCCATTCATAGACCAAAACACATCCGCTGTGAGAGGTTTAGTGAAGGTGTCAGCCACCTGCAGGGATGTGTGTACCTTAACAGTACCCAAGCGCTTGCTTAGTACCAAGTCTTTCACATAATGATGGATAATATCAATATGCTTTGCCCTGGGTTCATGCTTATAATCAGCACACCAGGACAAAGAAACTGAAGCATCACAGCGAATGGTAACCAGCTTGCAAGGCAGACCAAGGTCAGCTCTTAGGTGCTTTAACCATTGAACCTCCCTGGCTGCTGCAGCTAGGGCTTGATACTCAGCCTCACCAGTGCTGAGCGCAGGGGTGATTTGGCGCTTTGATACCCAGCTCACTACCCCTCCAGAGGCCAGGACAGCAAGACCTGTCTGGGAGCGACGGCCTGCAAGATCCTCTCCAAAACTAGCATCACTATATGCTTTGAAACAGAAATCAGGAGCATGGCTATAACCAATCCCAAGACGGGGGTGGGTCCGAAGGTATACAAGTACCCGAATAGCAGCATGCCAATGAGCCTGCGTTGGACAAGATGTGAATCGTGAGAGACAGCTTACGGCGTAAGCTATGTCTGGCCTAGTGCAAGTAGACAGATATATGAAGCAACCTATCAAAGAGGAATATAGGCGGTTATTGGGCAGCACGCGGCTGCCTTCAGCCTGAGTAGTTACTGCCCCGGAGACCATAGGGACCGCAACAGTAGCTCTCGTAGCTTCACCTTTCCCAATCCTAAACCGTTCCAGCATACCCTGTATGGCGGTCCGTTGGCTGATGACTATTTTATCACATCTGCCCTCAGCATCGAGGCTAAGGTCACAGTCGAGTGATAAAAACATTCGAGGTACGCCCATTTCTGTTACTGTCCAGCCCTCTTGGCGCATGATTTCTATGATAGCTATGTATAAGAAGAGCTCATCAAGGGCTAGCCAGAAGTCATCCACATAGGTGGTGACCCAGGACCAGTTTCCATCAGCTTCCAGACGGACAAATAGTGCAGGGTCAGAGGCAGTAGGACGGAAACCACACAACCGTAACACACGACAAACCTCAGCGCTCCACAACCTGGGGGCCTGTTTGAGGCCATACAAGGACTTGATGATCTTGCAGACCAAGCCCTTGCCCACTTCAAACCCCTCTGGCTGGGCAAAGTACAAGTCAAGCCCTTCATCTAGGGTTGCGTTTAGAAACGCCGTTTTGATATCTAACTGACGTGGAAACATCTTGCGGTGCACCATGCCAGCCAGGAAAACACGGAGGGTTGTTTTTCAGGTAACCGGTGCAAACGTTAAGTCATAGTCAATGCCCTCACGCTGCAAAAATCCCCTTGCCACAAACCGAGCTTTGTACCGTTCTGGTTGACCATCTACCCCATTTTTAATGGTGAAGAGCCACCGCCCAGTGATGGTTTTGCATCCACGGGGCAGCGGGGTTAGAGTCCAAGTCTGGTGACCTTCCAAAGATGCCATTTCATCTCTCATGGCCAGAAGCCAATGTTCCCTGTCAGGGTTATCAAGGGCAACAGCTCGCTTGTATGTGAGGTTGATAGGTTCTGATATGAAAGCATCTGCAGGCTCAGGCTCTTCCACACCGAGTGAAGGGGAAAGAGGAATTGGGTCCAGAATAGGGGCTGGAGGTAACTCAGGTGGGTATCGCACCTGAGCCGCAGCCAATGTAGCAGCTCTCTCAGCAGACAAGGTACCAACCTCAGGAGTAGCCCCCAACATCCTGCGACTAGGGGCTCGCCAACCGTCAGGTAGAGGAGTTACTATACTGGTACTATCAGCTTGTAACAAATTCGGGGGTAGTGAAGCTATACTTCCCCCCCCAGGCGGAGGCAGTGGTGACATTGCATCCCCTACACCACTTGCACCCATCCATCCAGGCACAAGCGTGCTCATGGGTGAATCAAAATCGGACACCCCGGCCGAGCCCTCAACATTTCCTGCAAGACTAATAGAGCGACTAATAGAATTTTCAGGAGATGCCCTCGGAGGCACCTCTGGCTGTAGTGCTCCAGGCCGTAGCCCTGGAGTCTCTACATGTCGGACATTGTCCCCATCTCCACCTAATCCAACCTGCAAATGCGTACCCAAGGCGGGGGGAGGGGCTCCTAGAGAATTAAAATTCACCCTATCTGAAGATCCCAAAACAGTGCCCCCACAGACCGCTGGCACACCAGCATCAATCGGCTCAGCAGACTTCCTAGAACGTAGGTTCATGTGGAAGCCTGCGTCGGGGCCGTTCACTAAATGCGCAGCGTCGTGTTCGATACCTACCACGACTGGAGGTCCTTCACCGATGACAGCGGGAGAGGAAGCCTCCGAGAACGGGCTACCGTCATAAGGCACTTGCCCAAGGACAGGACCTGGGCCGGATCCTTCGAAGAACACTACGTCACGAGCTACAACAACCTTGTGCTGTTCTGGGATCCAAATTTGGTAAGCTTTACTCATAGAGGAGTACCCTACAAGCCTACCCCGGATTGCGCGTTCGTCAGTTTTACTACGAGTTTTGCCGTCTAACAGCTTCACATAGCACCTAGTGCCAAAAACTCGCAGCAAGGATACGTCAGGTACCTGTCCAAAGAACCGCTCATAAGGAGTGGCTCCACGCTTCGAGGGGAGGCGGTTCCGGAGATACGAAGCGCAGGTGAAGGCGTATGTCCAAAATCCTTTGGACATTTCGGACTCGATTAACATAGTCCTAGCCATAGACGCGACTACCTCGTTGAACCGTTCTGCCACCCCATTTTGCTGTGGACAGTAAACGGAACTAACCTCATGTTTCGCTTGAACACTTGCTAACCAGTTGGTCAATTCTGGCACAAGAAACTCCTTCGCTTGATCTGTACGAAGGCACCTGAAGGCTACCCCGAGCAAGAGCCCCATCCAGTTACGGATAATTGCTATGATCCATCCCGCAGACTCGCTCTTAAGGCACATAGGTACTACTGCGTTCCACCCGCTGTGATCGTCTACCGCCACGAGGTGGTAAACCTCCATTCTAATACCGATGCAAAAGGGGCCCTGCAGGTCTATGTGTATCAATTCCAACGGTGCATGTGTTACTCGCCTACGTTCTGGAAAGGACTCTTTTGTAGCCTTTCCGACGCAGCAAGCGTCACACGGGTCCAGCGCAAAGCGCTACAACTGTTTGTGCGGAATGCTGGAAGGCGGGGGGAGGGGCTCCTAGAGAATTAAAATTCACCCTATCTGAAGATCCCAAAACAGTGCCCCCACAGACCGCTGGCACACCAGCATCAATCGGCTCAGCAGACTTCCTAGAACGTAGGTTCATGTGGAAGCCTGCGTCGGGGCCGTTCACTAAATGCGCAGCGTCGTGTTCGATACCTACCACGACTGGAGGTCCTTCACCGATGACAGCGGGAGAGGAAGCCTCCGAGAACGGGCTACCGTCATAAGGCACTTGCCCAAGGACAGGACCTGGGCCGGATCCTTCGAAGAACACTACGTCACGAGCTACAACAACCTTGTGCTGTTCTGGGATCCAAATTTGGTAAGCTTTACTCATAGAGGAGTACCCTACAAGCCTACCCCGGATTGCGCGTTCGTCAGTTTTACTACGAGTTTGCCGTCTAACAGCTTCACATAGCACCTAGTGCCAAAAACTCGCAGCAAGGATACGTCAGGTACCTGTCCAAAGAACCGCTCATAAGGAGTGGCTCCACGCTTCGAGGGGAGGCGGTTCCGGAGATACGAAGCGCAGGTGAAGGCGTATGTCCAAAATCCTTTGGACATTTCGGACTCGATTAACATAGTCCTAGCCATAGACGCGACTACCTCGTTGAACCGTTCTGCCACCCCATTTTGCTGTGGACAGTAAACGGAACTAACCTCATGTTTCGCTTGAACACTTGCTAACCAGTTGGTCAATTCTGGCACAAGAAACTCCTTCGCTTGATCTGTACGAAGGCACCTGAAGGCTAACCCGAGCAAGAGCCCCATCCAGTTACGGATAATTGCTATGATCCATCCCGCAGACTCGCTCTTCAGGCACATAGGTACTACTGCGTTCCACCCGCTGTGATCGTCTACCGCCACGAGGTGGTAAACCTCCATTCTAATACCGATGCAAAAGGGGCCCTGCAGGTCTATGTGTATCAATTCCAACGGTGCATGTGTTACTCGCCTACGTTCTGGAAAGGACTCTTTTGTAGCCTTTCCGACGCAGCAAGCGTCACACGGGTCCAGCGCAAAGCGCTGCAACTGTTTGTGCGGAATGCTGGAAGGCGGGGGGAGGGGCTCCTAGAGAATTAAAATTCACCCTATCTGAAGATCCCAAAACAGTGCCCCCACAGACCGCTGGCACACCAGCATCAATCGGCTCAGCAGACTTCCTAGAACGTAGGTTCATGTGGAAGCCTGCGTCGGGGCCGTTCACTAAATGCGCAGCGTCGTGTTCGATACCTACCACGACTGGAGGTCCTTCACCGATGACAGCGGGAGAGGAAGCCTCCGAGAACGGGCTTACCGTCATAAGGCACTTGCCCAAGGACAGGACCTGGGCCGGATCCTTCGAAGAACACTACGTCACGAGCTACAACAACCTTGTGCTGTTCTGGGATCCAAATTTGGTAAGCTTTACTCATAGAGGAGTACCCTACAAGCCTACCCCGGATTGCGCGTTCGTCAGTTTTACTACGAGTTTTGCCGTCTAACAGCTTCACATAGCACCTAGTGCCAAAAACTCGCAGCAAGGATACGTCAGGTACCTGTCCAAAGAACCGCTCATAAGGAGTGGCTCCACGCTTCGAGGGGAGGCGGTTCCGGAGATACGAAGCGCAGGTGAAGGCGTATGTCCAAAATCCTTTGGACATTTCGGACTCGATTAACATAGTCCTAGCCATAGACGCGACTACCCTCGTTGAACCGTTCTGCCACCCCATTTTGCTGTGGACAGTAAACGGAACTAACCTCATGTTTCGCTTGAACACTTGCTAACCAGTTGGTCAATTCTGGCACAAGAAACTCCTTCGCTTGATCTGTACGAAGGCACCTGAAGGCTACCCCGAGCAAGAGCCCCATCCAGTTACGGATAATTGCTATGATCCATCCCGCAGACTCGCTCTTAAGGCACATAGGTACTACTGCGTTCCACCCGCTGTGATCGTCTACCGCCACGAGGTGGTAAACCTCCATTCTAATACCGATGCAAAAGGGGCCCTGCAGGTCTATGTGTATCAATTCCAACGGTGCATGTGTTACTCGCCTACGTTCTGGAAAGGACTCTTTTGTAGCCTTTCCGACGCAGCAAGCGTCACACGGGTCCAGCGCAAAGCGCTGCAACTGTTTGTGCGAAATGCTGGGTAATCCCTCCACTAATCCCCCATTAATGAGTTCTTGCATAGCGGTTTGGCCTGGATGGCCAAACCGTCTATGCCACAACCCAACCAGGGAGAGAGGGGGGGCAGCACTTGGCTCAACAATTACAGTAGCTAAGGCAGGAACAGTGCAACCATGGGCCAGAAAGTGATACACACCACCTATTGAGGCAGGGACAGTCCAAAGGGTCTTAGTCCCTTTGTTTGCAACACAGGTATGCTCAGAAAAAGATATGACACAGTCCTCAGATTTGGCAGTAGCATGAACACTTAAAAGGTTCCCTGGGCAGTCAGGGATGTAGAGAACATTGGTCAGGACAATGGGGGCAGTTAGCCATTCACTGGCCAGAAAAATTGTTCCTACACCCGTAGCCTGCTGCACAACCCCATCTCCAAACCGCACAGACGGCGCATTAGCCATGAAAGTGAGGGTTGAAAACAGCGATTGCGTGCCACTAATCGATCGGCCTGCGGCACTATCTATAAACCAAGCGGTGTCAGGACAATTATCAGTAGGAGTGGACCATGGGGTCGTAGCAGAAATCAAGGCAGGAGCTACTTCTCACATGTACTGTAAGCCGGAGAGCTGGCTGCTGAGAGCCTCGAAATCCGCTCGGGAGACGTTCCCACGAGGAGCATTTCCTCGCGGAGCGTTGCCAGGTTGGCCATTCTGGCCAGGGCGGGCCGGACGAAGGTTCGGGTGTAGCTTCCAGCACGTGTCCTGCACATGTCCTGGGAAGTGACAGTGGGAGCAGACTGCGGAATTGTCGTTTCCCCCACCGCCACGTCCACGAGGGGACTGCGCAGGGTTGCCTCCACCACGCTTCGCCTTGCCTCCATAGCCTGGGTTGCGGCGATCACCTTGTCGACCCTCTGCAGGAGCGAGTTGGGGGCCAGCAGATCGCGTCACCACTGGGGTGCGCGCTCCGCCTCCCCCTTGCCCACCTCCTCCCGGAGCTTGTCCCGCAGAAGCTGTAGACTCCGCCTCCGCGTCGCGCTGCAGGCCTTGTTGTTGCGTCCAATAGGTCTGGGCTGGACGTTGGACAGTCGGTGTAGACGGTCCTGGAGGTAGTCGGTGTCGAACAGGTTGAGTCCGTTGACGTAGCTTGGATTGATCCACACACCTAGCCGTAGCTCCTTCCAGCCAAGACATCGTAGTCTGAAGTTGACCGCGATCTATGACGACCTCCCAGCCATAGATAGAGAGTAATGAATACATCTCTAACATCCAAACCTCTGCGTTTTCACGCGTGAGCTTCGTGACATTAGCATGAGGAGGAATGCTCGGCATGTGGTCCAACGACAGTGGTTTGCAGCAATTGATGGGCTGATAACCTGTCAGCTTATAAAGCTGGACTTCGAACGGAAGGGAGGAAACTAAAGCTTTGGTAGCTTTGCGAATAATTTACAGAGTCTCGGTAGAGACTTAAGGTTGACAGGCGTGCCGCCAACATGACTTAGGGTACGGGGCTTACTAGAACCACGTGTAACCATGGGTACCTTCTTGACACCTACGAGTGACAATACGGTGTAAAAGACATTGACCTGTGTCATTCCTGAGGAAGACACACGATAGAAAAGACATAAGAAAGCTAGCGCTGACATGCGTATGTAGTTCCGTTGCTGCATGGCGACACCCTTATTGGGGGTGGGGGGCCCTGATTCGCCATGTTGTCCGTTTGTCCGTCTGTCCGACCGACAACCAAGAAGAAGCCTGACACGTCAGCCAACCATCTCGTAACTAACTGGCGTCGGTCTGCTCCATTCCGTTTCCACCTGTCGTTCCGATAGCCAACACTCTCCGTCAACTTTCCACGTCGCTTGCGACGCTGCCTAGACTTGCTTTTGCGGAGCCCACCCTTCTTGAGGGCGGCGGCCCCAAGAGTTGCCCCTTTGTCCGGTTGATTGGTTGATTGATTGGAGGCCAAGGATGCAGAGGTGGGGATTCACTATTTGTTTTCAATGATGCCTCGCCATTCCGCTGCTGCATGGCGATGCATGGGTCTGGCTAAACTACCAACCAAACACAACCAAACACAACTAACTAAGTACACACAGCAGCACGCACTCATACTTACAAAACCAATCACAACCACGCAGGCCCTGCTGAAGGCAAAGGAGGTGGAGATCAGGAACTCCACAGCTGCCCTAACTGCCTCTTGCACCAAGAAAGACAAAACAAATAGAAGCAAGCACAACCAACCCTAGCACAACACAACATAACGAAGCACATCCAAACCTAACACAGCACAACCAAACACAACGAAGCACATCCAAACACATCCAAACACAACCAAACACATCCAAACACATCTAAACAGAACCAAACACATCCAAACACAACCAAACACATCCAAACACATCCAAACACAACGAAGCACATCCAAACACAACCAAACACAACGAAGCACATCCAAACACAACGAAGCACAACCAAACACAGCCAAACACAACCGAACACAACAAAGCACAACCAAACAAAACGAAGCACAACCAAACACAACAAAGCACAACCAAACACAGCGAAGCACAACCAAACACAACGAAGCACATCCAAACACATCCAAGCACAACCAAGCACAACCACACACATCCAGACACAGCCAAGTACAACTAAACTATTTGCTCTTGCACCAAGCAAGACAAAACAAGTACAGCCAGACACAACTGAGTACAGGAAAACATATCACAACCAAACACAATCAAACGCAACTAAGCACACACACCACTATCCGACTATCTTTCTACTTGAAGAAGAGCAAGACAGGAAGCCCTGGGCGGCTTAGTGGCACCGTAATTTACTCTCCTTTTTTTCTTGTGATTTCTCATTTGTTAGCTTCTTACCTCCGCCACTGTTAGTGGTTGAGATCTGGGTACTGCTCTAAGGGGTTTAATACCTACGCCACCAAAAGGGTGGTTGGGAGCTTGGTTTGTTTGTCCTCGACACACCCCTGATGTAATGGGGGTTTTTGCTCTGTGGGTGCTTTTTCTTTTTGTTTAAGCACAGAGTCTCATACACCCTCGTGGTGTCAAGTAGACTTTAACATGAAATGTAATGTAATGTAATGTAATGTAATGGAACCACAGCACACACTCATACTTACAAAACCAATCACTACCACACAGGCTCTGCTTAAGGCGAAGTAGGTGGAGATCAGAGAGATCAGGGAGTCCACAGCCGCCCTAACTTCCTCTTGCACCAAGCAAGACAAAACGAACACAGCTAGACACGACTAAGTACAGGAAACCCTATCACAACCAAACACAACCAAACACAGCTAAGTACACACACCAGTACGCACTCATACTAATACGCACTCACTCCCACACAGGCCCTGCTGAAGGCCAAGCAGGTGGAGATTAGAGAGATCAGGGACTCCACAACTGCCCTTACTGCCGCATGCACAATGTAAGACAAACCAAACAGAAGTAAGCACAGCTAAACCAAACACAACACAACACAACACAACCAATCACAGCCAAACCTAACACCGCCAATCACAACCAATCACTCCCCCGCAGGCCCTGCTTAAGACCAAGGAGGTGGCGATCAAAGAGATCAGGGACTCAACAGCTGCCCTAACTGCCTCTTGCACCAAGCAAGGCAGAACAAGCCAAAGTAAACACGCCCGCACAGGCAAACCTAACAGAATTAACCACTACCACACAAGCCCTGCTGGAAGTGAAGGAGGTGGAGATTAGAAAATCAGGGACTCCACAGCCGCCCTTACTGCCTCTTGCACAAAGCAAGACAAACCAAACAGGAGCAAGCACAGCGAAACACAAATACGTACAGGCACACCAAACACAACCAAACACAGCACAACCAAGCACAGCCAAACACAACCAAACACATATAAACACAACCAAACACATATAAACACAACCAAACACAACCAAACACAACCACACACATGCAGACACAGCCAAGCACAACTAAAGAATATGCTACAATACTGACCCACACAGGCCCTGCTGAAGGCGAAGGATGTGGAGATCAGAGAGATCAGGGAGTCCACAGCCGCCCTAACTTCCTCTTGCATTAGTGCAGAGGAGGGGGATAGCTTAAAGAAGCAGCTGCAAGAGACTTGGACGGTGAGTGTGTTCATGTTTCGGTATTGAAAGTAATGATAACGTCTGGTGGGGCGTGGTATATAGGGAGTCCCGTCTTATGGTGGTAAGGAACGGTCTGCTACCTGACCTGGAGGAAGCTACCATGGCAGTTGACAGCCACCGCGGACACTAAAGCGCACCTGAAGGGATTCGAACCCGGCACCTTCTTCGTTCAAGGAGCTCAACCATTGAGCCATTCGTCGAAACGAGGATGCTTGGGTAATGGGGGTGAGGAGGGAGGGGGGGGGGGGGGGGGGGGGGGGGGGAGGGGGAGGAGGGGGGTAGCTTGAATGAACAGATGCAGGGGACTAGGAGGGTGAGTGTGTGCATGTTTAGGTAACGGGTTGAGGGGGGGAGGGGGGGAGGAGGAGGGAAGTGGAGAGCTTGAAGACGACAGCTGCAGGGGACTAGGAGGGTGATTGGAGGGGGGGGGGGGGGGGGGGGGGGGGGGGGGGGGGGGGGGGGGGAGGAGGAGGAGGCGGAGGGGGATAGCTTGAAGAAGCAGCTGCAGGGGACTAGTACGGTGCAAGTGCACGTTTAGGTAACGGGGGTGAGGAGGGAGGGGTGAGGAGGAAGAGGAGGGAGGGGGGAGGAGGGGGGGGGGGGGGGGGGGGAGGTAGGTAAGAAAATAAGTCCTCTGAATCCTGGACCCCAAATCCCGAAACATGAACCCTAATTCCTGAACCCTAAGCCCGCTGAACCCTTCAGGCTCTCCACAGCGCCAATGAGCGTTAGATGGGTTGGATAAGTGCCACTCTAATGATAAGCCTGACCTGCTGAGTTCCTTAAATCCTGAACCCTAATCCCTTAGACCTGAACTCCCGAACCCTGAACCCTGAACCTTCACATTCTGAGCTCCAAATCCTAAACCCTGAACCCTACAGGCTCTCCTCACCGCCGATGAGGGTTTGATGGAGCTTGAGGGGTGTCACTCTAATGAGATGTATGACCTGCTGAGTTCCTTAAATCTTGAACCCTAATCCCTCATACCTTAACTCCCAAACCCTGAACCCTGAACCTTGATATCCTGAGACCCAAATCCTAAACCCTGAACCCTTCAGGCTCTCCACATCGCTGATGAGGGTTTGATGGAGCTTGAGGAGAGTCACTCTAATGAGAAGCGTGACCTGCTGAGTGAGCACGATTCTGAAAATGACGCGCTGCAAGGTCGGGTGGCCCACTTCACCAAACTGGCTGCTGATGATCAAAAAGAGTTGGAAGAGTGGAAGCACAAGTGAGTGCTTCTTTGCCCCCCTCCGCTCACCCCACCCCACTGCACCACCTCGTCCCTCCACATCTCACCTCACCACTCTCCCCACACCCACTACTCAACACCCCACCCATCCCCCCACCCACCCACCCCACCTCACTTCACCAAACTGGCTGCTGGTGCTCAGAAAGAGTTTGAAGAGTGTCAGCACAAGTAAGTGCTTTTTCTCCCCACTCCACTCACCCACCCCTCTGCACCACCTTTACCCTCCACATCTCACCTCACCTCACCTCACCTCACCTCACCACCACTCTACACCCCACATTACCACTCTACACCTCTCCCTACCCAACTTCACCTAACTGGCTGCTGATGCTCAGGAAGAACTGGAAGAGTGGAAGCACAAGTAAATGGTTCTTTGCCCCCTCTCCGCTCACCCCACCCCAATACACCACCTCGTCCCTCCACACCCACCCCACCCCACCCGCCCCTCCACACCCACCCACCCCCGTCCCTCCACCCCCACCCCTCCACACACACCCACCCTTCCCCCCCCACACACACACCAGTCACCCCACCCACCAACTCCGACCGTCCCTCCACACCCACACACCCGCCCCCCCCCCACCACACACACCCGTTCCCCCCCCCCCCCCCCCACCCCCCCCCCCCCCCCCCCCACACACACATCCCCCCCACACAACCAACCCCACTCGTCCCTACACACCCACCCCACCCCACCCCACTTCACCAAACTGGCCACTGATGCACAGAAAGAGTTGGAAGAGTGGAAGCACAAGTAAATGGTTCTTTGCCCTCCTCCGCTCACCCCACCCCACTGCACCACCTCGCCCCTCCACATCTCTTCTCACCACACCACACCACACCACACCCACAACTCTACACCCCACCACACCCCGCTTCACCAAACTGGCTACTGATGCTCAGAAAGAACTGGAAGAGTGGAAGAACAAATTAGTGGTTCTTTGACTTGGCTTTGCTTGGCTTGACTTTGCCCTTACCTCAAGCCCTGCCAACCCCCAATCCCCCCCCCCCCCCCCCCCCCCCCCCCCCCCACACTCACACACACACAACTCACCAACACCTCAGGTGTGAGGCTCTAGAGGCACGTGTCCATCACCATCAACACCACACAAAAAACACAGGTCGCTGAGCTGGCGGAGGAGCTGGCAGCAGTACAAGAGGAGGGGGCCAACTTCCGCAGTACAAGTGAAATGATGATGGAGGCCAAGGATGCAGAGGTGAGGATCGATTGATTTTCGTTTTTCTCTTTTTTCTCATTCTTTTTCTCTTTTTCTTGTTTTTCCTCCCATGAGTTGCCCCTTTGTCTGCTTGAGTAAAAACCCTTAACCCTAAACGCACCCTAAAACTCATAACCCTAACCCCGGCTGTTCTTTCAGGAGTTCCTGAAGGGTCTGATCAAGGCCGATGCTGCTGAGCTGGTTTCGGTTTCGGTACAGCCGTACAACGAGGACACCGGCTCGGAAGGTGGCACAGATTGGTTTGGAAAGGCGACAGCTAGCGCCGCCAAAGCAGATGCGGATGCGGAGGGCATGTATGGCTTGTCAGCTAGCAGGCCTTCCATGAGTGGTGAGTAGGCAACGGCAGTATGATGCCATATGTAAGGTTGAGCTGACATATAAACGTATAGTATATGTTTAAACGTTTAGACTTACAGCCAACCCTCTCTGCACTCCAACCCCACCCAGCCAGAACAAATCAACAACGAATTTAAATTTGAATTTAAATGTGCAGGTAGTGCAGCCGCCCTAGACAGCCAGCCCTTACTGCACTTCAACCTTACCCAATCTAGGCAAATCAAAAACAAATACGGATTTAAATTTGAATTTGAATTCGAATTTGATGTGCAGGTAGTGCCGCACTAGACAGAAAGCCCTCCCAGGACTTTCAAGCCCAATGGGGGGCTGCGGCCAATGCTGGCGACGTGGAGGCCCTGGTGCAGAAGCTGCGCCAACTGTCAATCCGAAACCGTCAGTTAGAGCTTGAGTTGGTCGATCTCGAAAAGGAGGTGATTCGTTTTTTCGTATTCATTTATTTCCTAATTATTTTATTTTTCTTATTATTGTGTTGTTCTTATTAATTTTTGTTCCTGTGTGTATGTGTTTCTATGTATATGTATGCTTGCTTTTGATCAGTTTTTGTGTGTGGTTAGAGGAGATATTATATATATAGATATAGTAGATATATAGATATAAAGATAGATTATATAAATATATAGATAGGAGATATATATATATATATAT
This sequence comes from Chlamydomonas sp. ICE-L, assembly GCA_013435795.1. Taxonomy (NCBI): domain Eukaryota; kingdom Viridiplantae; phylum Chlorophyta; class Chlorophyceae; order Chlamydomonadales; family Chlamydomonadaceae; genus Chlamydomonas; species Chlamydomonas sp. ICE-L. The sequence continues at coordinate 27,534,026 of JACBWV010000610.1, read as the reverse complement.
ATAGAGATGGATTATATATATATACGTATATATATATATATATATTACATATAATATAATATATTCTCTATATTATATAGAGAGAGCGAGAGAGAGAAGGGGGGGGGGGGGGGAGAAGCTGTCAGTTAGAGCTTGAGTTGGCGGATCTTGGAGGTGAGTGGTAGTTTTCCAACACGAGCTAACGCACACACCAGTAAACTTACACACTAGCTATCTTGCACTCTACCTGAATCACACACCAGCAAAATTTACACACTAGCTATCTTGCGCACTGGCAACCAACACGAGCTAACGCACACAATGGCAAACCAACACTAGCTATCTCACACACTTGTAAACTTAAACACTGGTGAACATTCCAACATAATTAACTACCTAAGGCAGGTGAACTTGAGGTAAGACATGGAATGGACAAACCAACTTCCCAACTCACTTACCTGCCTTCCAACCAACTTACCAACTCACTTACCTGCCTTCCAACCAACTTACCAACTTACTTACCTGCCTTCCAACCAACTTACTAACTCACTTAAGTGCCTTCCAACCTACTTACCAACCAACTTACCTGCCTTCCAACCAACCGCGTGGTAGGTGAACTTGAGGCAAGAAATGGAAGCTGCCTTGAAGGAGAGGCTGGTAGGAGAGTTGAGATGGCCATGCAGATGGATAGAGGGGAGGGAGGGAGGGAGGAGGCAGCAGAGGGAAAGGGAGAGGGGGGAGGGGGAGGGAGGCAGAGGGAGAGAGGGAGGGAGGGAGGGAGGGAGGGAGGCAGGCAAGGGAGAGGATAGAGAGGAGTAGGGCAGCAGGAGGGGATGGAGGATGGGGAGGGATGGGAGGCGGCAAGGGATAAGGGAGGGAGGGAGGGACTGGAGGCACGGCGAGCGGCAGAGAGGAAGAGGGAGGGAGGGAGTGGAGGGAGCAGCAGAGGAAGAGAGGGAGGGAGGCAGGAGCAGAGGAGAGAGGGAGGGAGGAGGTGGGAGGAGCAGGCAGAGGGAGAGAGGGATGGAGGGAGGGAGTGGAGGGAGGGCAGGCAGCACGGGCAGAGATGCGAGGTGGAGGGAGGAGGGAGGCAGGCAGAGGGAGATAGGGAGGTAGGGATGTAGTGTGGATGCATGCATGGGAAGAGGGATGTGAGGTGAGGGAGGGAGGGAGTATCATTCATATTGAGAGAGGAGGAGGGAGGGAGGTAGGAGGCAGTCATATGTAGAGAGGGGAGTAGGTAGTGAAGTGAGGGAGGCATTCAGAGGGAGAAGGATGGAGGATTGATTTAGTGTAGGCAGCAAGGGAGTAGAGGAGGGAGTAGTTAGGGATGTCTTCATGCATGAGTGAGACGAGTGAATGTATGGAGGGAGGAGGGAGGCATGCAGAGGGAGAGATTGATGAGGGAGTGGCGGTAGGGAGGGATGTAGTCCATGCATAGTAGAGGGTATTTAGGGAGGGAGGGAGGATTTTTCATGCAGAGGTATAGAGATTGATTTAGTTAGGTAGTTATGATTCAGGCAGAGGATAGATTGCGGGTATGGAGGTTTTCTTTCGGTCTCT
>JACBWV010000610.1:27452048-27529984 GCA_013435795.1 Chlamydomonas sp. ICE-L | reverse complement strand
AGTTAAGGGTTCAGGGTTAGGGATTGGGGTTTGCAGTTGGAGGGGGTTGGGGTTAGGGAGTCAGGGTTGGTAGTTTGACGTTTTTTGTTTTCATTTTTTTCAATTTGGTTGTGGAGAGGACAGGGAGGAGGCTATTTGTCAGGTTCTCCACGTCTAACAGGTTGGCAGCTGCAAGGGGATCAGGGTTCAGGGTTAGTTGTTTGAACTCCACGTCTAACAGGTTGGCAGCTGCAAGGGGTTCAGGGTTCAGGGTTGAGGTTGGTAGTTTGAACTCCACGTCTAACAGGTTGGCAGCTGCAAGGGGATCAGGGTTCAGGGTTCGGGGTTGGTAGTTTGAACTCCATGTCTAACAGGTTGGCAGCTGCAAGGGGATCAGGGTTAAGGGTTCGGGGTTGGTAGTTTGAATTCCATGTCTAACAGGTTGGCAGCTGCAAGGGGATCAGGGTTTAGGGTTCAGGGTTGGTAGCTTGTATTCCACGTCTAACAGCTTGGCAGCTGCAATGGGTTCACTGCTGTTTCTTTTAGCGACGTGTAGCAGCTACTAGGCAGCCGCCTTTCCCTGTCCTTTGGCCAGACCTGAAGCTAGCTAGTGTATCTGAATAGGTCTGATGGGTTTGTCAATTGTGTTGCTCAAGAACGCCACGTCTGCGTTCTTCAGGGTTCAGTGTTTGTGGTTTGACAAGGGGTTGACTTACCCTTGGTCTGCCTCTTAGCCTCCCTTTGGTGTCTTGGTGTCTTGGTGTGTCGATGTTGTTGTGTCAATGTTTGTTACATATGTCTGAGTGTTGACTTACCCTTGGCCTGCCTCCCAGCCCCCCTCTCAGACCCCCTATGGTGTATTGGTGTGTCGATATGTTACTGTGGTAGTGTGCTTGTGTGCTTTACTGTCTGACAGAAATGTATGACAGAAATGTCAGTGCATGAGTGAGTGTTGTTGTTTTAGTGTGTTGGTGTACTCATGTGTCAATGTGTGCCACCATTTGTTGTGCGTGTGAGCAACAACTTACCCTTTGGCCCCCCTCCTCCCCCCCCCCCCCCCCCCCTCCCTCCTGCCCTCCCCCGAAACCCTAACCATTTGTAGCGTGTGTGAGTTACATCTTAGCATCCCTTTGGTGTATTGGTGTGTTGATGTGTTACTGTTTTTGTGTAATGTTTGTTACATATGTCTGATTGTCAACTTACCCTTGGCCTGCCTCTTAGCCTCCCTCTCAGACTCCCGCAAGCCTACTGCCTCCCGCCCTCCCCTCCTCCCTCCCTAATCTCCCTTCTGCCTGCCTTCCCTACCTCCCCCCCTCATGAGTGGAGGGGGCTTTGAATTTAAAGGGGTTCCTTTTTACATAAAGTATTCAGCAATTTTATCTTTAATTAAAATACAACTTAAAGGGACGCGGCTCGTCGCCCCACTGCCTCGGATGCATGATGACGACGTCCACGCCGGCCATCTTCGGGACGTTCCTGCGGTGTTTATTCGCAAAAGCTCTGATATCCGCATCGGGCAGAGAGTACGTCGGCATTTCAAAAATCCCCCTGCTTGGATTTCCAACAGAGGGACGAAGGAGGATGGAGGTCACGGGCGACTCGCAGTAGATATATAGGACGCAAGGCGAGGCTGGCACAAAGGTAGAAAGGCAGAAGGCGAGGAAAGTAGCTTGGCTCGAGTTTCTGTGATGAACCAGTCCAAATATCCCCCCAGTGGCAAATTTCCCCCCAGTCGACGAGCAGTAGCTATCTGGGACGCATGGTAAGGCTGTCAGCAAGGCGGGGAAAAGGAAGAAGGGGAGAGGAAAGTAGCTTGCGAGTTGTTTTCGGTATGGCAAGGGGCAAAGGCAGGGTCGGGAAATGATAGAAATGGGAAAATGGATTAATCGTCATAAAAGATGTAAATGTTAAGAGTAATTTAGTATGATTTGGGGTTGGGGGTGGGGTTGGGGTTGGGGTTGGGGTTGGGTGGGGTTGGGGTTGGGGTTGGGTTGGAGGTTGGGGTTGAGGGTTGGGTTGGGGTTGGGGGTTGGGTTGGGGTGGGGTTGGGGTGGGGTGGGGTGGGGGTTGGGGTTGGGGGGTTGGGGTGGGGTTGGGGTTGGGGTTGGGGTTGGGGTTGGGTTGGGGTTGGGGTTGGGGTGGGGTTGGGGTTGGGTTGGGGTTTGGGGTGGGGTTGGGTTGGGGTTGGGTTGGGGGTGGGGGTTGGGGTGGGGGTGGGGGGGGGGTGGGGGTGTGGGGTGGGGGTGGGGGGTTGGGGTTGGGGTTGGGGTTGGGTTGGGGTTGGGGTTGGGGTTGGGGTTGGGGTTGGGGTTGGGGTTGGGGTTGGGGTTGGGGTTGGGGTTGGGGTTGGGGTTGGGGTTGGGGTTGGGGTTGGGGTTGGGGTTGGGGACGAGCCTTAGGCCTGGGAGCAGAATGTTCCACCCCAGATATGGTCTCACCCCAGATATCACCCCAGATATGGTCATTTATTGGGCAACCTGGGTCTGACAAGATTATCAGTAGGATAAGCATATCTAAGGAGGAACATTTGTCTGCCTACAAGCTTGAACGAAAAGAAAACGAAATAAACTGTCGCAGCCAATCGACAAGCAGAGCGAGGGGGTCAACAACAAGCAAGGAATGCAGACGGGGAAGATACCTCTTGCCCTTACTTGCACCAACTATCACTTCATGCATCTGACAGCCAGCCTTCCCTCCAAGCATGCACTGGGTGGAAAACAGTTCAGTGTTTTTCATTTCGCCTCCGCATATTCGCCTCCGCTACCAGAAGCTGTTTACAGATATTTATAGGCATGTCCATGAGGATACCGACTTACCCGTATGGAATGTGGAATTCTGCGATTCCACATTCAGAACCTTTATGAATGGAAATGGCACTAAGATTTTTTGGAGCAACCTAGCCGACTATCTTTCTACTTGTAGAAGAGCAAGACAGGAAGCCCTGGACTGCTTAGTGGCACCGTAATTTATTATCCCTTTTTTTTCTTCTTGTGACTTCTCATTTGTTAGCTTCTTACCTCCGCCACTGTAAGTGGTTGAGATCTGGGTCCTGCTCTAGGGGGTTTAATACCTACGCCACCAAAACGGTGGTTGTTTTATAGACCGGTTCTCCCGGTCCTGCTAGCGTGTCCTAGTGTGCCAGGCTTCCTGCCTGGCAGCTTCCGCTGTAGTGCCTCTGCCCGATAGGGCCGGCACCCAGCGGCGTCAGTACCCTAAGGTACTATCGCCTTCCTCCTCTTATGCCAGGCTCTCCTGTCTGTTCGCTATCTCGCATACGTAAGCATACACTGCCCACAGTCCCTTCCCTGTGTCGTTTCAGTTATAACACTCCGGAAAGCTATAAGTTATGGGCCATCAAAATCTGATACTACCCCCTCTGAACTCAAAGAAATGGAACACTATAATAACAGACTAGCTGGGTTACGAGCTCACCCTCCCCTATGGGGATCTCCCAATGAGCTCTCTTTTAGCCCCAGCACTGTGTAACAACCTACAGGACCTAGCATTCTGCCAGAAGCCAGTGCACCCAACCACGACAATACTGTAGAGCAAGGAGATGAACACAATCCCCCCCAACAACCAACAGCAGATCCCACCAGCCCAGCCCCTTTGCAAAACCAAGAGACAGTCATACCTGACAGCCCTGACATCCCACCACCACCCCAAGTAGATTCCTCCCTAGTTGAACCCAGGCGTGCTGGCAGAGAAAGACACTCCCCCAACTTCCTAGCTTTCCTAGCTGCCGACCAGATCATTATACAAAAAAATGAAAAAGAAGCAATCTCTGATCCCCAAGCTACAGAATGGAAAGCTGCTATGCAAGAAGAATTAGCAGCACTTGCAGAAATGAACACCTGGTCTCTCTCAGAATTACCACAAGGATCCAAAGCAATAGGAACAAAGTGGGTCTTCGAAATCAAGCAATCTGTTGATGGTGAAATTGTCAGATACAAAGCAAGGCTAGTAGCTAAAGGGTATGCCCAGCGCCCTGGCATGGACTATGATGAAGTTTTTGCCCCAGTTTCTAAACATGCTACTATCCGCAATATCCTCTCCATGGCAGCAAACCCCACAGCACACCTAGCACAACTAGATGTTTCCACTGCATTTCTCAATGGCACAGTTGAAGAAGAACTGTACTGCAGCCAACCACCTCGTTTTGAAAAGGACCACAGAGTTTGCCGCATGTGGAAATGTCTCTATGGCCTCAAGCAAGCATCTCGCCAATGGTACCTCAGATTCAAAGAAGATATGACTGCTATCGGATTCAGAGAAGTTGATGTAGATCAAGGTCTACTTGTGCTAACTGGGCCCACCCACAGGCCTCTGATATGGGTACTCCTGTGGGTTGATGACTTCCTACTGCTCTCTTTTGACAAAGAGATCCTCCACCAGTACAAAAACACCATCATGCAGCTCTACAAGACTAGAGATCTAGGTGAACCATCTGTTTTTGTAGGCTATGAAATCACCAGGAATGTCTCAACTGGGACACTGCACATCTGCCAGTCCAGATTCATCCAGGATCTCCTTCGAGCCCACAACATGCTCCCTGAGCCTGACAGCACCAGGTTCCCTGTTCCCCTCCAGTCAGATGCACACCTGCCCTATGCTGACAAGGACACTCCAGCCACTGGCCTTCCCCTTGCACAGATTGTAGGTTATCTCAACTACCTTGCCACCAACACCAGGCCTGACATTGCCCAAGCTGTCAACAGGTTGGCCAGGCACAGTGCACACCCCCTACATGATCATATGGAAGCTGCCACTGGTATTCTCAAGTACCTGTCCAACACTCCAGACCATGGCATCACCTACACCTACTCCAACAATTCCCTCATTGGCTACTGTGATTCTGACCATGCTGCCTGCCCCATCACAAGGAAGTCCACAACAGGCTTTGTCTTCCTCAACCAAGGGGGAGCAATCTCATGGGCATCCAAGATCCAAGCATCTGCCACAGCCCTGTCCACCACAGAAGCTGAGCTCATGGCAGCTACCTCTGCAGCCCAAGAGGGAATGTGGTTGAGAAAACTGCAACACTCTGCCACAGGAGTTGTCCCTCCTGCTCTCACCATTAATGGTGACAACCAAGCTGCACTAAGTGCCTGGAACCAAGAGAAGCTGTCCTCCAGGCTGAAGCACATGGAGACCAGGTTCTACTTCCTCAAGGAACAGTCCAAGAAAGGAGGCATCAAGCTTAACTGGATTCCCACTGCTGCCAGCATGTCTGGCATGCTCACCAAGGCCCTCTCCAGGAACAATTTCTGTGACTTCAGAGAAAAGATTGGCTGCATGGGCAACACCCACAAGCACTAATCTAGCACCTTTGATCTGGCATCTTTCATCTCCCTGATCAGGGGGAGTCTTTGCTGTGCTTCTTGATTAGTTGACTTTAGCATGAGCCCCTAGTCTATGCTTGACCATCCTTCCTGGCAGCTATCAGCTGGAATCCAGTCCATGTTGTATTTGTCCTGCCCAAGCTACCCTCTTTCCCAGGACAGGATTCCTCCCTCACAATGTACCTACACATGTACATCTGAGTTCTCCTTTCCCTGTGACAACCTTTGCAAGCTTACCCTACGCTTCTCTTTTGATCACATGGTTACATACTTCCTATATTTTACTCTAGCATCCCTTTTCCTTTATACCTCCTAATTCCAGGAATTCTTCTGAATGAAGAATACCAGGAATTGGGGGGGATGTTATAGACCGGTTCTCCCGGTCCTGCGAGAGTGTCCTAGTGCGCCAGGCTTCCTGCCTGGTAGCTTCCGCTGTAGTGCCTCTGCCCGATAGGGCCGGCACCCAGCGGCGTCAGTATCCTAAGGTACTGTCGCCTTCCTCCTCTTATGCCAGGCTCTCCCGCCTGTTCGCCATCTCGCATATGTAAGCATACATTGCCCACAGTCCCTTCCCTGTGTCGTTTCAGTTATAACACTCCGGAAAGCTGTAGGTTGGGAGTTTGGTTTGTTTGTCCTCGACACACCCCTGATGTAATGGGGTTTTTGCTTTGTGGGTGCTTTTTCTTTTTGTTTGAAGCACAGAGTCTCATACACCCTCGCGGTGTCAAGTAGACTTTAACATGTAATGTAATGTAATGTAATGTAATGTAATGTAATGTAATGTAATGTAATGTAATGTAATGTAATGTAATGTAATGTAATGTAATGTGATGTAATGTAATGTAATGTAATGTGATGTGATGTGATGTGATGTGATGTGATGTGATGTAATGTAATGTGATGTAATGTGATGTAATGTGATGTAATGTGATGTAATGTGATGTGATGTAATGTACGAGCAACAGCTTCCAGGCAACTCCCCCTCCTGGTTACTAAGCCAAAGCTCAAGGACTTAGCGCACCTTGAAGCTGCCATTCTCAGTTTTCTAGCACTGCCGGAATCATTCGGTGGACTCAAAAGTCTGTGACGCGTGGCGTGGGCTGATACCTGGAGGCACGTGTCCCCTCGGCGATAGTTGTCCCATGGTCCAAATCCAAATCCAAATCCAAATTTGAGCTGTTGCTTTTAGCGGAGGCATGACAGGTGCGCTCGTAGATATCTTCGGCAGTTGGACTTTACAAGCTCCTGGCTCAGTGTTTGGCTCGCCTATTTCGAGGTTGCAGCAGATAGATACTCGCTTGTTCCCGCCTGTTCTGTTTTTGCAGCGTGGGTCTGCGAAATTCTGTAACTTCGGGTGCCCTTGGTCCAACTTAGCAACAACAGTGAAAAGCTAGCTGAAAGCTCGCTTTGCCGATACATCAAGGTAAATAGCGGAGGCGAAGATGGAGCTCAGCCAGTCATGAGTTTTTAGCGCTACTCGTGCAGGCCGCAGCAGTTTTTGACGAACTCGGATATTCAGTGACCAGTTCAGTTTGAGAACACGTCCATCTCAACGCAGTTTTACCCGCTTCTAACTCGTTGCTTTATCTCGCACAATTTGCCATGGGACTGGCGATCTACTTCCTTGTCGCGCCAACTCTTGTATCATAATAACGAGCAATCTGCCATTCCTAGCCTCACTCTCCCGATACATATCCTAACGATAAACCCTCTCCCCCACCTGATTGCGCGCAGTTTCAAGCAGACATCCACAAGCGCGCATCGATAGTAAAGCATCAGGCGAACAGAGGTAAAAGAAAACCGCTACGGGAGGTCGGGAGTTTCCAGGTGATCAGATCATGAGTGTTGCTTTAGACAGAGTCGGTCGGTTTTAGTCAGTTGCTCAGGCGAATACAAAGGCGATCAAGTGGTCGCGGCGTATCAGACACGAGGACAATGAATCACAGTCCTCGTTAGCCCCTGGTTAACCCCTTGCCTCCTCCCCCCCTCCCCCCCCCTTCCCCCCCTTCCCCCCCCCTTCCCCCCCCTCCCCCCCCCTTCCCCCCCCTTCCCCCCCCTCCCCCCCCCCCCTTCACCCCCCCCTCCCCCCCCCCTTCCACCCCTTCCCCCTTTCCCCCCTTTCCCCCCTTCCCCCCTTCCCCCCTTCCCCCTTCTCCCTGCCATCCCTCCTCAGACCCAGAGGTGGCTCCGCCAAAAAGTAGGCAGAAGCGGGCGGGCAGAAGTACAGGTTGTTTCGAATCGCCTCAGAACCTGGTTTCATGCCTATCATTGGCATATCATGCCTATCATTGCCCAATCTCGTAGAGCTTTACACGAAGGCAACGGTCGGCAACGGTGGATTTTGCGACTGGAGGCGATTTTAATCGAAGCTTCGAGCTAGGTTCGAATTCGAATTCGAGCAAGATTCGAATTCGAAGCTTGGAGCTAGGTTCCAAGATAGAATTCGAGAGAAGTACGCAGTATAAACTGTTTTCCACCCAGTGCATGCTTGGAGGGAAGCCTGGCTGGCAGATGCATGAGGTGATAGTTGATGCAAGTAAGGGCAAGAGGTGGCTACCCCTTCTGCCCCCATCGCTCTCTGTACTCATTGCATGTTGATTGGCTGTGACTGTTTTTTTGTTTTCTTGTCATGCAAGCTTGTAGCTGCTTGTAGGCAAAACAATGCTTTCCTCCTTAGCTCTGGTGGTCCTACTGACACTCTTGACAGACCCAGGTTGCCCAATAAGAGACCATATCTGTGTGATACCTCTGCATTTTCCAAAAAGTAAATAGATGGTAGTTCTCGTCACGTAACGTATAACAATCAAGCTATATTCTCATTGCTAGAGACTGTGGCTCTTTCAGGCCTTCGGCTGTTCCCTTGAAGTACATGTTCTCTTGAAGTTCATGTTCCTTTGAAGTACATGTTCCCTTGGATTACATGTTCCCTTAAAGTACATGTTACCTTGAATTACACGTTACCTTGAAGTACATGTTACCTTGAATTACATGTTACCTTGAAGTACATTTTACCCTGAGTTACATGTTCCCTTGAAGTACATGTTACCTTGAATTACATGTTACCTTGAAGTACATGTTCCCTTAAAGTACACGTTACCTTGAATTACACGTTACCTTGAAGTACATGTTACCTTGAATTACATGTTACCTTGAAGTACATTTTACCCTGAGTTACATGTTCCCTTGCAGTACATGTTACCTTGAAGTACATGTTCCCTTGAATTACACGTTCCCTTAAAGTACATGTTACCTTGAATTACACGTTACCTTGAAGTACATGTTACCTTGAATTACATGTTACCTTGAAGTACATTTACCCTGAGTTACATGTTCCCTTTAAGTACATGTTCCCTTGAAGTAAACGATACCTTGAATTACAAGCTCCCTTGAAGTACATGTTACCTTGAAGTACATTTACCTTGAAGTACATTTTACCCTGAGTTACATGTTCCCTTGAAGTACATTTTCGGGCCCACATGGGGCAAGATGTGGGTTCAGATCACATCTTTGTTTTAAGTTTAATAGTTGGCTGGATGGATTCAGATCACATCTTTGTTTGAATTTAATGTTTAATAGTTGATCACTTCTTTGTTTGAAGTTAATGTTTAATAGTTGATCACATCTTTGTTTGAAGTTAATGTTTAATAGTTGATCACATCTTTGTTTGAAGTTAATGTTTAATAGTTGATCACATCTTTGTTTGAATTTAATGTTTAATAGTTTATCATATCTTTGTTTGAAGTTAATGTTTAATAGTCGATCACATCTTTGTTTGAAGTTAATGTTTAATAGTTGATCACATCTTTGTTTGAATTTAATGTTTAATAGTTGGCTGGATGGATTCAGATTACAACTTTTTTTGAAGTTTAATAGTTGGCTGTGGGCACCGCCCTAAATCCATCCATCCATCCATCCATCCATCCATCCATCCATCTATTTATCCATCCATCCATCCATCCATCCATCCATCCATCCATCCATCCATCCATCCATTCATTACATTGTACTGCACATTAGCCGGCCAACACACTAACATCTCAGCATGATGGTTGTACTGCTTTTGTTGAAGCTACTCTTGTCTAGGTCCTTGACGTTCAATGGGCAGGAGAAAGACGGTGAAGGGCAGGAGAAAGACGGTGAAGCCAGTTGCTGCTTGGCGTAGGGAAGGGAGGCGCCTTGTTCGCACGGTGGAGGCCCCTGAGCAGTGTGGGTTGCCAGCTCATTGCGACAACGACTGGGCTCATGTGGGACCAAATGCTAAAGATGCCCTGTCACTCCAAGCACCCTACCTGAAAGATCGGAAGATACATATATATAGAGAGAATTTCAAGGAAAGATCGTTAAAGAGAACAATAGATAGCACTAGAGGCCGAAGGACCCCCTGAAGTACTGCTAGAACTAGGATGAAAGCCAGATGGGGCTTACATATGTATCCGACACAGGCGTTACACATTACATAAGTCCCGCCGTTACACTGCCCTTGTACCCTTGGTTCCCAATCCTCTACCATTAATGTTACACTGCCCTTGTACCCTTGGTTCCCAATCATCTACCCTTAACAAAGACACACACCCAACATATGCTATGTAAGGCAGGCACGTACTCTGCCAGGCCATCCCCAATAATGGACAACTCCCTCTCCCACACCTACCTCTACACCAGGCACTAAGCATTGTTATGCCAGTTCTGGCGGAGAAACTGGCGGCTGGAGGGCGCTACGACCATCTGTCCAGGCTGGCTACCACATGCAAGGCCCTGAACCACTCAGTTTCCCAGCAGGTGTTTGATGAGTGGACACTGAGCAGGGAGGCAGTAGCGAGGGAGGCTGATGACAAGGTGGCCATTGACTTGACTTCTGGTGGTGTTGATCAGTCAGAGATTGGTGAGTTGCTTCCTTGGGCTCGGTGAGTTGCTTCCTTGGGCTCGGTGAGTTGCTTCCTTGGGCTCGGTGAGTTGCTTCCTTGGGCTCGGTGTGTTGCTTTCTTGGAGGGGAGGTGCATACGCACATGCAGGATGTATTAAACCCTCAGAGTTGTGGATTTCTGGGCCAGCAATATATGGATCATATACATATAAATCATATACATATATATGATAAATATGCATATCATATATATCATATAAATATCATATACTTGTACACATATACATCATATACATATATATGCATATCATATATATCATATAAATATCATACTCCGCCATGCGATGGCTACGCAACAATCCCTAAAGCAGGCTTGAGTAGCTACTCAACCTGGCCTACAGAAATCTGAAATAAAAAACAATGGAATGCACGCTATTGTGCCAAGCTGTGCCAAGCCTAGTACAAACATAAAATGCTATTATGCCAAGCCTAATCATGCATTTGGCAGCCTAGCTAGGATCGGTCTTGCTATACGGGCTACACGGCCTGACGCATGGCGTCTTACACAAGCACATGCCCCACTCACTTACACCACTAATCCAGTGCTCCTTTGTTTAAGGTTGTCCAGATTAATCATGGAATTAAATCATTACTGTAGCAAAAAATCAGGTCCCCCGTCAGTAAAACGATTGTTTGGGGTTCAGATCACCAGTGTTTGTTTCGTTATAGGCCCTTCTGCCATGGTTGGGCAAGTCCCTTTAGCCTATTTGGTCTACCCCTGGACTGTAACAACTATCTCGTGTGGTTGTGCAGGACCCCACAACCGACTGAGGGGGATGCTGCATTTCCTTGGGGGTGGCAACAGGAGAGAGGAAGTGCGGAAGCTTAAAGTTCCTTTTTTGGCTGCACAGCCATTCATCTCATCTATGCTGGCCCTACCAAACCTTGAAGAGATTTCTCTAGGCATAGCGGACTTCCCTGGATGGGAAGGGCACACCCGAAAGGAAGTGTATACCTTGCTGTTGCTTAACTTGCCAGTTCTTGCTCCCCAGACCAGGAGGCTGTCTGTGGATTGCATACTGGATCCGCCAGTGCAAAGGCAGTAGCACAGCTGCAGCACCTTGAAGAGCTGAGTGGGAGATTACGTGGGCATCTCAAATCCACCTTGCAGCACAGTAGCAGCCTCAGGCGGTTGCATGTTAACGGAGAGCAGGATAGTTTTCGGGAAAACGATGAGCGGCGCCTAGTCGAGAAGATCCAATCAGCAGGCCTCCAAGAGTTGAGGATGGAAATAGGAAAGGTGGCGAACGTTGAGCTGGATTGTCCAGACCTGGAGCTCCTCCAAATTGATGTTCGCCACTCCCACGCGCTGTTAGGCCACATCCCTCTTGTGGCGATGGCTGCAAATATCATCCGCGGGCTCAAGCGTCATTCCCCAAAGATCAGGCTGCTTGAGTTCTGTCTTGATGAGAAAAGTCCCTACGTAGACTTCACCACTTCAGCGAAATGCATCGAGGAGTTGCACCGGAACTTCCCTAGCCAAGTTTCCACGAGAAGAATGGAAGTGGGAGAATATGAGGCGTACAAGGAGCATATGGGTAGGGCTCATACCCCATGCAACGAGGCCGAAAACCAAACGATTATCTCAATCAGCCCCAAGGACGTCTCCTTTGATTCCATTTCCAAACTACGCCTTTCAGAGTTTGGGAACGATGGAGATGAATTCTTCTGATGACCTTGAAGCAGTGTACCGGGAATATTCCTGTCGCCAAAGTAGTCATGCAGCATCCTGATGGTGTCATCCGTGCTGCTAGTACTATCGTCATTAACTACCTATCGCCATTTACGGTACTGCCTACCGGGCATGTTCCTGTCGCCAAAGTAGTCCTGCAGCATCTCGATGGCGTCATGGGTGCTGCCAGTGCTATCGTCATTTACTACCTATCGCCATTTACTGCCTACCGGGCATGTTCCTGTCGCCAAAGTAGTCCTGCAGCATCTCGATGGTATCATGGGTGCTGCCAGTGCTATCGTTATTTACTACCTATAACCATGTACTGCCTACTGGGCATGTTCTTGTCGCCAAAGTAGTCCTGCAGTATCTCGATGGTGTCATCCGTGCTGCCAGTGTCGCAGATCACCCGGCCTGAGAGGTGGTCGATTATTCATGGCATCATGATTACCGATATGGACAGCTGTTTGTACTTCGTTGAAAATTCTCGAGAATTCCAGGCCAAATTGTCGAGAATTCTCGGATTTCCAGGCCAAAATTCTCGACAAAGTACTAAGTACGAGTTCTCGCAGAAATGTTTTGTCCAGTCCATCCCCTGAATTAACATCTGATCAGATGGTCGAATCGTTCAGACCACCGCTTACAACATATATATGTATGTTACAGTCCAGGGGTAGGCCAAATAGGCTAAAGGGACTTGCCCAACCGTATAGTAAGGGCTTGAAAAGAAACAGCACTGATGAACTGAACCCCAAACAATCGTTTAACCGACGGGGGCCCTGAGTTCGTGCTACAGTCATAATTTACATACATACTTAACAACATAATGTGACGCTAATTAAGGCATGACCAGAGGTTCCCACAGCATGGGTTTGAACCTAGGGCTGATCAAGATTCCGAAGTCAGTGACCACTTCAGCTCTTGTGCTCCCTAAGGCCACCTTTGGGAAGGCAGGTCGCTATGTTCTGACCTCCCCCTTAGCATGTCAGGATAGTAACACATTTGTATTTCCTTATGTACGAGTATTCCCCTTGGGTCTTCTTGAGCCCTTGAGTTCTTGGCCATGGAGTTAAGAAGTTAGTTTGAAGACACCTCTCAGGACAGAGTATTCTGCTTTCCTTTTCCTTTCAGAAAGATGACCGACATATTACACTGCGTTCCATCAGCATATCCAGAGAGAGAAACATTAGGAGCTCTGGTGTTCTAAAGATCTGAAATGGACATGTTGTCACTACCTCGTTCAAGGTTTTCCCTGGCACTGGCAGCGTTTTTTTACCTCTTGAACATTAGAGATCTTCCCCGTTGCACATAGATTCCTTGTAATCAAAGATTCCCCGTTGTACATAAATTCCTTGGACCCAAAGTAAAGATTCCCCATTGTACATCAATTCCTTGGAATCAAAGATTCCCCGTTGTTCATAAATTCCTTGGTCTCAAAGATTCCCTGTTGCACATACATTCGTGGACTCGAAGATTACCCAGAATTAGGTGGGGTGTTATGATATGACTCGGTACGACTCGGGAGCCATGTCCTGTACTGCCCGGGGCAGTACAGGGTGTGAGGTGAGGGGTCAGTGTAGTTGGTCGGCCCCCTTAGGGGAACAGACCTATGCGATACTTACGCGGTATCGCGCTATTTTTTGAAATCTTCACATCTTCAAATCTTCACATCTTCAAATTTCCCAAGAACGCTGGTCAAAATTGCCGGTTAATCTGACTGGCCTGAAATCTTTCCGACTCGTGTTCGATTCCTGTCGGGGGCGGATTACCTCGAGGGCACTTTTTCGCGTACGTATCTCAGGGTTGCGGACTGTGGACGCGGCGTTTTCATTTGTCGTTTCCCTCCTGTCCTGTGGACTCAGTCTAGGGACCTGGAGCATGTTTACGATTTCCCCTTGAAGAATTCGCTTCTCCGTGACTCTCGTAGCTCATTACATCAGCGCATTGTGCTTGACAAGGAAATCTGCTCTTCCGCACTAGTTCCTGCAGGTTGCGAAGTAGCAATTGTAGCCTCGGGAGTTGCTGCACCTGCCTCCATGGACCTTCGGGAAGTCAGTGAGCTAATAAGTTCATTAGCCTTACAGGCCACCAAGTTGAATAATAATGCCATGCCATGCTACATTGATTCTTGACCCTCCCAATATTAAATTTAACGGATAAGTAAGCAACTGCCTGTGCATCCATCACCAAGGAGGCTGCCACTGCTGCTTGACGAACATTACACCACCCCCGGGGCCGACCTCCAGGGGACCCGCTAGGGCCCCCTACTATTTTCCTTAGCTTCTCGTAGACGATGGGGCAGGAGCACAGTTGGTAGCGACACGGTTGATTACAACAGTCATGATAAGATGATGGCAAGAGGATCTTGCCAGTACTAGTAGCTAGCAGGAACGGCGGCCATGGGCCTGCCTGCGCTACAATCTAGGTGCCATGGCTGGCTGATGGTATTAGCCACTAGCTGGCCAGAGGTCCAGGGTCACGGACCCGGCTGGGCTTACTCGTGTACAAGGTCAGTATGGTACGACAAATAAGGCGTACCATAACATCCCCCCCAAACCCTGGTGCTCTTATAGTTCCAGAGTTCCAGGTGTTTCTAATATATAGAAGTACAAGTTCAAATAAACACGACAGTAAAATGCTAAGGGAGGAGAGACCACTTCTGAACTACTAAAGCAAAGGACTTGGCATAGCCAATTCTTAATTTAACTTTTTTATGTAGTCCAATATCATTCCACATTGAACTGTAAAATATACCATAGTAATTAATCAAAAAGTCCATGTCTGCAGGTAGCAACATGTGGTAGCAAGAGATCAAAGTTCAGGGTGGTGTCCAAGTTAAAATCCAAAACACATATTCTGGTCATCTGACTGAGTATAGTCTCTAGCTTTAGCCATTAACTATTGAAGTTATACAGGGAATTTATCCTTCTTGAGTTGTACTTCTAGCAAGTAGAGGAATTCATCAAAGCTGCAGGGGTGAACTTGAAGGATAGGGCAACGCATGACCAATAATATGTAGTCCATAGGACTCCAGACCATGCTAAGATTATTGACACTTATCACACGGGTCCCAACTACTGCACAGCTCTCAGGATCCATGAGCATATAAGGTCTGAAACATCTAGGAGAAGAGACATGTCCATTTCACTCCAGGCGGTAGTGGGCAGCAAGTACCATCCAGCTTCAAGTAGTCCCATGGTCGTATGCATGTTGGCATGGAGCATTGAGGACCAGGGGGGCCGACCAGGGGGCAGCAGTGCTAGGCTGAATTTAGGAACTTAGAAGCTGTTGGGAAGCTGCTGGGTAGCTGCAGGTCAACTAGGAGCTGCTGCGTAGCTGCAGGTCAAATAGGGGCTGCTGCGTAGCTGCAGGTCAAATAGGAGTTGCTAGGAAGCTGCAGGCTGAGGTCAGGCCAGGTCAGCAGCGAGACGCGCAGGTCAAGGTCTGCATTCTCATGATCCCCCCTATTTGGGAATCCTCTAGATGGTCAAATCAGCAAAATGCAGAAACCGTGCAGACCTAAACAAATGTAAGACGTTATGTCCTTACATATGCACAAATGGAATGCACTACACGAATCTGGATCGGAAATATTATGTTCGGCAAATGCCTCTTTGCCAGTGTTGGCTAGTACGGTGGACCGGTACAGCATGGTACATTTAGAGTGTGACAATAATTTTGTTTTGGTCCGGTGTTGACAGTACGCACTTTTGGAAAAATATGTTTAGGCACGGTCACTCCGCATCTCCTCCATCTTCGAGAATTTGAAGAAAACTCCTATGAGAGACTGTTCCCCAGAACAATCGCAATTCCATAATTAATTAATCATTAGTGGCCCGCAGAGTCATAACTCATAATTACAAAATTAGTAGGTCCCTTGTCCAACAACCTAGTCGGTTCCCAAGAACAAGATGACTTCAATTGCGGTGCACAAAAACGACTTATCTGAGGGCAGGGTTTGGGTTTGGGGACATGCCTTAGGCCTGGGAGCAGAATGTACCACCGTACCCCCCATTTGTACGGCACAGTAGATACGGTACGTACATGTAAAAAACCTGCCAACCCTGCTCATTGCCCCAAGTAGCGGATCCAATTATCCAATCCATCACTGCTTTGTCAGTGACAACCTTGTGAGCTTCCAGGTAAAAACAATTTACACCAATCTGTTATCTATCTAACGACTCTCTTCACGAGTAAGTCAAGTATGCCAAGAAAAGAACCCGCCCGCCCTTATCTAACGCCAGTTGGCTTGGGGTGGTTCTTATTTGTGGGTTTGGGATGGCCTGTTTGGGGTGGCGTGGCGGAAACGATCATCTGGCGTCTTCAGGTGGCGTGAGGCGAAGGCTTCATTCCGCGCCTAAACTTTTTCCCCTTCTGTATAATCCCCCCCCCCCCCCCCCCCCCCCCCGGTGTAACCAGTGTAACAGTGGGGCCTCTGCTACATTGGGGGCGGTAATACCGTAAACATTGAGGGCGGTAAAAAATGTGTGGACTCCCTCTGCAGGATGATCTATCTACAGTGCAATTTGATGCAATTTGTATGATATCATTTGATATCATACTCGCCTTTGGTCAACATCATATGATATGCTGGTCCCTACATATCGGTAATCATGTTGTTATCGATAATCGACCACCTCTCAGGCTGGGTGATCTGCGACACTGGCAGCACGGGTGACACCATCGAGATGCTACAGGACTAATTTGGCGACAGGAACATGCCCGCTAGGCAGAACCGTAAATGACGATAGGTAGTAAATGACGGAAGTACTGGCAGTACCGATGACACCATCGACATGCTGCAGGACTACTTTGGTGACAGGAACATGCTCGGTAGGCAGAACCGTAAATGACGATAGGTAGTAAATGACGATAGGTAGTAAATGACGATAGGTAGTAAATGACGATAGGCAGTACACAACGGAAGTACTGGCAGAACCGATGACACCATTGAGATGCTGCATGACTACTTTGGTGACAGGAGCATGCCCGGTGCTCAGCTTCACCACAACTGCTCTAGCTTTCATGCAGCTATCCATATCGGCATATCTCTTCTCCAGTGCGCTGCAGGCTTGGTTGGTTGGTTGGTTGGTTAGTTGGTTGTCTCCTCTCCAGTGCGCTGCAGACTTGATCTTGGTTAGTTGGTTGGTTGGTTGGTTGGTTAGTTGGTTGTCTCCTCTCCAGTGCGCTGCAGGCTTGATCTTGGTTAGTTGGTTAGTTGGTTGGTTGGTTAGTTGGTTGTCTCCTCTCCAGTGCGCTGCAGGCTTGATCTTGGTTAGTAGACTACATGCACTGCCAGGGCGTAACATACTGCTACCTCCAAGGTCATCAGAAGTACTCATCTCCATCGTTCCCAATCCCTGAAAAGTGTAGGTTGGAAATGGAATCAAAGGAGACGTCCTTGGGGCTGATCGAGATAATCATTTGGTATTGGATTTCTGGAATGCTGGCCGAATCGCGGTTGTAGCTTCTAAGATTTGCCTCGTTGCATGGGATACAAACCCTACCCATTCTCTTCTTATAAACCTCATATTCTTCCACGGCCCTGGTGGCAACTTGGCTAGGGAATTTCTGGTGCAACACTTTGATGCATTTCGCTGAAGGGATGATGCCCACGTAGCAACTTTTCTCCTCAAAACAGAACTCCAGCAGCCTGATCTTGGGGGAATGACGTTTGAGCCCGCGGATGATATTTGCAACCATCGCCTCAAAAGGGATGAGGCCTGCCAGCACGTAGAAGTTGTGAACATCAAATTGGAGGAGCTCCAAATCTGGGCAATCCAGCTCAACGTACGCCACCTTTCCTATCTGCATCCTTAACTCTTTGAGTCCTGCTGATTGGATCTTCTCAATTGTGCGCCGCTCAGGGGTTTCCCGAAACCTGTCCTGCTCTCCTACAAGATGCACCCGCCTGAGGCTGCTACTGAGCTGCAAGGTGGTCTTGAGATGCCCCCGTAATCTCCCACTCAGCTCCTCAAGGTGCTGCAGCTGTGCTAATGCCTTTGCACTGGTGGCATCCAGTATGCAATCCACAGACAGCCTCCTGGTCTGGGGAGCAAGAACTGGCAGACTAAGCAACATACAGGTATACACTTCCCTCATGGTGTGCCCTTCCCATCCAGACAAGCCATATCCACCCATGGAAATCTCTTCAAGGTTTGGCAGGACCAGCATAGATGAGATGTATGGCTGTGCAGCCAAAAAAGGAACTTTAAGCTTCCGGACTTTCTCTCTCCTGTTGCCACCCCCAAGGAAATGCAGCATCCCCCTCAGTCGGTGGTGGGGTCCTGCACAACCACACGAGATAGTTGTTACACTCCAGGGGTAGACCAAATAGGCTAAAGGAACTTGCCCAACCATGACAGGAGGGGCTATAGAGGAAAACAAACTGATGAATTGAACCCCAAACAACAATGATGAACTGAACCCAAATCGTTTTACCGACGGGGGCCCTGGCTTTGTGATACAGTGGTAATTCAATTAAATGATTAATCTGAACAACAAACAAAGGAGCATCGGATTAGAGGTTTAAGTGACTGGGGCATGTGCTTGTTTAAGACGCCGTGCGCCAGGCTGTGTAGCCCGTATAGCAAGACCGAACCTAGCGAAGCCGCCAAATGCATGATTAGGCTTGGCACAATAGCGTGCATTCCAGCATTTTTTTATTTCAGATTTTTGTAGGCATGGTTGAGTAGCTACTTGGGCTACTCAAGCCTGATTTCAGGATTGTTGCGTAGCCATTGCATGGCGGAGCGCGAAGCGTGGAGCTCGGGCGGTTTGGGGTGCAGGGCCAAACGCACTCGTCGCTATTCAACGAAAGAATGGCAACGCAGTGGCGACAAGTTGTGGAAGAAGAAAAAAAAGTAGTGCATTCCACCAGCACTAGCCGCTGCACATGGATGTGTCTGCGAATGCAACCCGCATGTGCATATCTGAGTATATGATCCATATATTGCTGGCCCAGAAATCCACAACTCCGAGGGTTTAGTACACCCTGCATATGCGTATGTACCTCCCCTCCAAGAAAGCGACTCACCGAGCCCAAGCAAGCAACTCAACCGAGCCCAGCAACTCACCAAGCACAAGAAACAATTCACCCAGCCCAGCAACTCACAAATCCCAAGAAACAATTCCCCGTGACCAGCAACTCACCGAGCCCAACAAAGCAACTCGCCAAGCACATCAACTCACCGAGCCCAGCAACTCACAGAGCCCAGCAACTCACAGAGCCCAAGAAAGCGACACACTAAGCCCAGCAACTCACCGAGCCCAAGAAAGCAACTCACCGAGCCCAGGAACTCACCTAGCGCAGCAACTCACCTAGCCCAAGAAAGCAACTCACCGAGCCCAGCAACTCACCGAGCCCAGGAACTCACCTAGCGCAGCAACTCACCTAGCCCAAGAAAGCAACTCACCGAGCCCAGCAACTCACCGAGCCCAGGAACTCACCTAGCGCAGCAACTCACCTAGCCCAGCAACTCACCTAGCCCAAGAAAGCAACTCACCGAGCCCAAGAAAGCAACTCACCGAGCCCAGGAACTCACCTAGCCCAACAACTCACCTAGCGCAGCAACTCACCGAGCCCAAGAAAGCAACTCACCGAGCCCAGGAACTCACCGAGCCCAAGAAAGCAACTCACCAATCCCAGCAACTCACATAGCCCAAGAAAGCAACTCACCGAGCCCAGGAACTCACCTAGCCCAACAACTCACCTAGCGCAGCAACTCACCGAGCCCAAGAAAGCAACTCACCGAGCCCAGGAACTCACCGAGCCCAAGAAAGCAACTCACCAATCCCAGCAACTCACCTAGCCCAAGAAAGCAACTCACCGAGCCCAGCAACTCACCGAGCTCAAGAAAGCAACTCACCGAGCCCAGCAACTCACCTAGCCCAAGAAAGCAACTCACCGAGCCCAGGAACTCACCGAGCCCAAGAAAGCGACACACTGAGCCCAGCAACTCACCAAGCCCAAGAAAGCAACTCACCAAGCCCAGCAACTCACCTAGCCCAAGAAAGCAACTCACCGAGCCCAGGAACTCACCTAGCCGAAGAAAGCAACTCATCAAGCCCAGGAACTCACCTAGCCCAGCAACTCACCTAGCCCAAGAAAGCAACTCACAGAGCCCAGGAACTCACCTAGCCCAAGAAAGCAACTCACCTAGCCCAGGAACTCACCGAGCTCAAGAAAGCAACTCACCGAGCCCAAGAAAGCAACTCACCAAGCCCAGCAACTCACCTAGCCCAAGAAAGCAACTCACCGAGCCCAGGAACTCACCTAGCCCAAGAAAGCAACTCACCGAGCCCAGGAACTCACCTAGCCCAGCAACTCACCTAGCCCGAGAAAGCAACTCACCTAGCCCAAGAAAGCAACTCACCGAGCCCAGAAACTCACCTAGCGCAGCAACTCACCGAGCCCTAGGGACAACTCACCGAGCCCAGGAATTCACCTAGCCCAGCAACTCACCGAGCCCAGGAACTCACCTTGCCCAGCAACTCACCTAGCCCAAGAAAGCAACTCAATAGCCCAAGAAAGCAACTCACCGAGCCCAGGAACTCACCTAGCCCAAGAAAGCAACTCACCGAGCCCAGGAACTCACCTTGCCCAGCAACTCACCGAGCCCTAGGGGCAACTCACCGAGCCCAGGAACTCTCCTAGCCCAGCAACTCACCGAGCCCAGGAACTCACCGAGCCCAAGAAAGCAACTCACCGAGCCCAGCAAGTCACCGAGCGCAAGAAAGCAACTCACCGGGCCCAGGAACTCACCGAGCCCAGGAACTCACCGAGCTCAAGAAAGTAACTCACCAATCTCTGACTGATCAACGCCACCAGAAGTCAAGTCAATGGCCATCTTGTCATCAGCCTCCCTCGCTACTGCCTCCCTGCTCAGTGTCCACTCATCAAACACCAGCTGGGAGACTCAGTGGCGCAGGGCCTTGCATGTGGCAGCCAGCCTGGACAGATGGTCGTAGCGCCCTCCAGCCGCCAGTATATCCGCCAGAACTGGCATTACATTGCTTAGTGCCTGGTGTAGAGGTAGGTGTGAGAGGGGGAGTTGTTCATTAGTGGGGTTGGCTTGATAGAGTATGCAAAGGCCTTACATAGCATATAGGTTGCAATAACACCTACGGGTATTAGAGAGACTGCTGAATTTATTAGTCAAATGTTGGGTGTGTGTCTTTGTTGAGGCTAGAGGATTGGGAATCAAGGGTACAAGGGAAGTGTAACGGCGGGACTTATGTAACGTGTAACACCTGACTTGGATACATATATAAGCCCCATATATCTTTCATTAGCTCTAGCAGTACTTAAGGCGATCCTTTGGCCTCTAGTATTATCTATTGTTCTCTGTAACGATCTTTCCTTGGCTATTCTCTCTCTATATATATCTTACGATCTTTCAGCGAGGGTACTTGGGGTGACAGGGCATCCTTAGCAGTTGGTCCCACCTGAGCCCAGTCGTTGTTGCAATGAGTTGGCAATCCACACTGCTCGGGGGCCCCCACCACGCGAATAAGGCGCCCCTCTTCCCTACGCCAAGCAAGAGCTGGCTTCACCGCCTTGCTCCTGCCCATTGAACGTCAAGGACCTAGACACGAGTACCCTTAACACAAGCAGAACAACCATCATGCAGAGATGTTAGTGTGTTGGACGGCTAAGGTGCAGTACACTGTGATGAATTTATGGATGGATGGATGGATGGATGGATGGATGGATGGATGGATTAGGGCCTTGCCCACAGCCAACTATCAAACTTCAAACAAAGATGTGATCTTAACCCACATCTGGCCAACTATTAAACATTAACTTCAAACAAAGATGTGATCTGAATCCATCCAGCCGACTATTAAACTTAAAACAAAGATTTGAACTGAACCCACATCTGGCCCCATCTTGATTAAGGTGGGCCCGAAAATGTACTTCAAGGGAACATGTAATTTAAGGGAACATGCACTTATTTGGAACATGTAATTCAAGGGAAGATGTAATTCAAGGGAACATGTACTTCAAGGGAACATGCACATCAAGGGAACAGTTGAAGGCCTGAAAGAGCCACAGTCCCTAGGAATGAGAAAGCAGCTCGGTTGTTATAGATTATGTGACAAGATCTACCATGTCTAAAGGGCCCACAATTATGAAAGTATTGATTGCAAGTTTTCAAAAAAGGTATAAAAAAAGTGGAGTGTGCTATGGCAAAAAATAGGTTGCATGCAGTTTTTGCACCAAAACAACCCACTTAGGAGGCCGATAAATTTTGATCCGCCCAATGTTTTCACCCATCTCCTTGGCCACTTATTCCAGGATCCCCATAGAGCCATTGGAAAACTCCTACGCCCATTCGGGCAACTTTGGGTGGACCCAAGGCTATTCAACTCCAAGTATAGGCACAAACACACACATTAAGGGCCTTCTCAGCCAAGACTCCGTCGGGCGCCTGGCGCCGGGCTCCGGGTGCTTAACTTCCGCCGCTCAGTGAAGTAGTGCCATGAAGTAACCAGCAAAAAATAGGACTACGGTAGCCAATCTTGACCCTGGGAAAACATTATGGGGACCTTAATGCATCACCTCTACTATGTTGTGTCGGTCCCCAAATTTCTGCGTCGCATCCACTGCGAGCGTTCCCGCACCTGCCCTCCCAGCCCAACCGAAATCCTGAAAAACAGCGAACTACATGCTACTCCGAGCTGGCTGCGAGCAACAGGCACAATGATTAGCACCGTATTAAAGCTCCCAAGCCAGTGCCGCGCTCCTCAGGGGCCTCCTCGCTCCAAGTCGGGATTAGTCCTCGTATAGGCCAGGTAGGGCTGAAAGAGGCACCTCGATGACAAATGTTGCCTTCAATACTAGCAAGTAGCCATTATGAATACGCAGCAGCAAAGCAGCTCGGCAAAAGTTGACGCATGCGCGCGTCTCGGACCTATTTTGTCCGAGGTTGCCTCAACAAAAGGCAGGCCCAGGCGGGCCCAGGCCTCAACCGCCCCAACCGACACAAACCTTGAAAGCTACACAACTCGTCGACTGTCTGCACTGCGAGAAATTAGACAGTTGTGTGCGTTCGCCTTTGCATGCGCTTCCATTAGTATTAAACTTGATCTTTTCCCTGGGGGTCGAAATCTCCCCGAACCACACAAGGTAAGTAGCGGGGGCGAAGATGGAGTTCAGCCTGTCATGAGTTTTGAGCTCTGCTCGTGCAGGCCGTAGCAGGTATTGACGAACTCGGATATTCAGCGCCCAGTTCATTTTGAGAACACGTCCATCCCAACGCAGTTGTACCCGCATCAAACTCGTTGCCTCGTTATCTCGCACAATTTATCATGGGACTGGCGACCTACTTCAATGTCGCGCCAATTATTTTATCATAACGAGCAATCTGCCATTCCGCACCTCACTTTCCCGATACCTATCCTAACGAGAAATCCTCCCCCCCCACCTGATTGCGCGCGGTTTCAAGCAGTTTCAAGCATACATCCACAAGCGCTCATTGATAGGTAAGCATCAGGCGGACAGAGGAACGAGGTAAGAAAAAACCGCCACGGGAGGTCGGGATTTTCGAGGTGTGGTTTTTTTCGAGGTGTGGTTTTTCGAGGTGAGGCGATCATGAGTGTTGCTATTTGAGTGAGACTAATGCCCCCCTTCTCTTGCGCGCTGAGTCAGACGGTTTTAGTTAGTTGCTCACGCGAATACAAAGGCGATCGAATGGGCGAATGGTCGCGGTGTATCAGACAAAAGGATATTTTCTGCAAACTAAGTGGGGAATGACTCAAAATAGACAATAGATGTCTCACTCCAACATCTTGCACAAGGACAGGCTATATGTGTAAACACCACAAGCCTAAACCATCCAATAACACAAAGACTACCCAAAGATCACCAACTCCCCCCCCCCCCCACCACCACCCACAGACTCCCACAAACCTTCATCCCAATCTTATTCTGCCCATTCTAATTAAACACTAAAAATGTGCACCGACATTGACTGAATGCAACCCCTGTGTTCCTGGAGGTTACAAACACCTGCTATTAAATTAGAGATCCGTTTTAGATAACTACATCCAATGTAATTACATACTCACCACGATCAAGATCACAACAAATGTGACATACAAGCTATACCACAAGTACAAAGACGAATCATTGCAATACAACGAGAACCATTATTAAGTGCTTAATCAGCAACACAGAGAATGTGCAAGAATGACAGCTAGATGCAACAAACTGCAACATTGCAGTCGGGGATACAGTGGATGTAGCAAACAAGTTCATATACGACGGAATTACAATGTTCTGGACAATGCAACATTCACAAACACAACCAGAGCAACCAAACTTTGATTAAATTCAAGTCTATGTACGGGAAGGGAAACAGGCATTGGTCAACAAAGGTCACACAGTTATACACAAACACCCAAACATACCAAAACACCAACTTTTAATCGTGTACATTAATGTCTCAACACTTGTAATGACAGGAGGAGTAAACTCAATGACCAAACAACAAGACGAAAGGAACCCTTGAATCAGGTTCCAAGTCGCACAGCACTCTAGTAGTAATAACGTTTTCCATACCTCTCCTCAAAGTCCACTATTCTAGCCAACTCTATAGCTGGTGGGGGCAAACGCTTCTTCGCAGTTTGCCGTGCCCTCGGCTTTCTGGCACGACCACCTGGACCTGGTGCTGCTGGCGTTGCAATACCTATCTTTGAGTTTTTAATTGGTCTCAATTTAAAGGCTGTTGTTGCTAAGGCTGTTACACCTGATTATATTGATGTTGATGCAGCGACTTCAGATGCTATTACAGGATTCACAAGAGGACGTTGGTCTCAAGCTGTATAGAAAAAAGTGGTGCAAGAATATCAAGCCACTGAGGTCAGATAGAGGCCCAAAAGGGGCGAAAACTTCAGCCATTCTGCATAATCTGGGTCTATACCACTATCGATCCAGTACTGACTGAAAACTGACCCACATTTCGACCCAATACTGACCTATTACTGACTCTTGCTCGTGCTCCTGCCTCAATTGCTGCAGTGTCTCTGTCTTCTTTGCGTTGTGCAATCAATATATTACCTCCAGGTGTTATGTTGTTGTGTGGTTTTGTTTGTGTGGTTGGTCTCGTGTATTTCGCGCAGCAAGAAATAAAAGCCATGACTGCTTCCTTTTTGACAAACCCCAGATTTTCTCAGACCCTGGTTTCATGCCTATCATAGGCATATTATGCCTACTAGCATCTGAGCCCGTCGTACCGACGGGAGGACCCCCGTGGCCACGTCAGCGACAGGTGTCGGAAAATCGAGATCCGAAACCAATGAAACCAAAAGCCCAACTGCCTAGGCCAAAAGCGGCTTAACCCTCGACGGACATGGCACTATATATATAGGATCATTGCCCATTCTCGTCGAGATTTACACTAAGGCAACGGTGGATTTTGCGACAGGAGGCGATTTTAATCCTAAGCTTCGACCTAGGTTCAAGTTCGAATTCGAGCAAGATTCGAATTCGAAGCTTGGAGCTAGGTTCCAAGAAAGAATTCGAGAGAGGTAAGTAGTAGAAACTGTTTTCCACCCAGTGCATGCTTGTAGGGAAGGCTGGCTGGCCGATACATGAGGTGATAGTTGATGCAAGTAAGGGCAAGAGGTAGCCCCCCCTTCTGGATTCCCTGCTCAGTCTTGCCCCCAACACTGTGTACTCATTGCATGTTGATTGGCTACGACTGTTTATTTCATTTACCTGTCATGCAAGCTTGTAGCTGTTTGTAGGCAAATCAATGGTTTCCTCCTTACCTTTGTTGGTCCTATTGACACTCTTGTCAGACCCAGGTTGCCCAATAAGAGACAAAACCTGGGGCGGTAACTCTGCATTTTCCAGAAAGTAAATAGATGGTAGTTCTCGTCACGGAGCCTAGAACAACAACCAAGCTGCATTCTCATTGCTAGAGACTGTGGCTCTTTCAGGCCTTCGACTGCTTCATTGAAATTGTGTTCTCTTGAAGGTCTTGTTCCTTTGAAGTATATGTTCCCTTGAATTACATGTTCCATTCAAGTACATGTTCCCTTGAAGTTCATGTTCCCTTGTTGTTCATGTTCCCTTGAAGTACATGCTCCCTTGAAGTACATGTTCCCTTGAAGTACATATTCCCTTGAAGTGCATGTTACCTTCAATTACGTGTTCCCTTGAAGTACATGTTCCCTTGAAGTACATGTTCCCTTGAAGTACGTGTTCCCTCGTATTACTTGTTCTGGCCCACCTTGACCAAATGGGGCCAGATGTGGGTTCAGATCACATCTTGTTTTAAGTTTAATAGTTGGCTGGATGGTTTTGGATCCCATCTTTGTTTGAAGTTTAATAGTTGGCTGTGGGCACCGCCCTAAATCCATCCATCCATCCATCCATCCATCTGCCCATCCATTTATTCATTCATTACACTGTACTGAACATCAGCCGTCCAACACACTAACATTTGTGCATGATGGTTGTACTGCTTTTGTTGAAGCTACTCTCGTCTAGGTCCTTGACGTTCAATGGGCAGGAGCAAGACGGCGAGGCCAGCTGCTGCTTGGTGTAGGGAAGGGGGGCGCCTTGTTTGCATGGGCCCTAAGCAGTGTGGGTTGCCAGCTCAATGCGACAACGACTGGGCTAAGGTGGGACCAACTGCTAAGGATGCCCTGTCACCCCAAGCACCTTGCCTGAATGATCGGAATATGTGAGAGAGAGAGACAGGACAGCCCAAGACAAGACAAGCGGGAGGGCGGACATCAAAGACGCCTTAGACGTAGACACATAGAATGATAATTATAGAAACTAGCACCTTCTGGCTTAATTTGCCTAGATTGGTTTTTGTACGCTTAGATATTTATATTATTTTCTGGGCTAGATCTGTGCCTTTGGAATTTGTTTCAATATTTTGAGATGGAATGAGTTTTTTGTCTTACGGAGGGACCCCCCCCCCCCACAGTTTTTTGGCTTACGTTTTTTGGCTTACGTACATATCCGACACAGGCGTTACACGACACATAAGTCCCGTCGTTACACTGCCCTTGTACCCTTGGCTCCCAATCCTCTAGCCCTATCAAAGACACACACCCAACATTTGACGAATGAATTCAGCAGTATCTCTAATACACATAGGTTTCATTGCAACATGTTTGCTATGTAAGGCCTTCACATACCCTATCAGGCCATCCCGACTAATGAACAACTCCCTCTCACACCTACCTCTACACCAGGCACTAAGCATTGTACTGCCAGTTCTGGCAGATATACTGGCGGCTGGAGGGCGCTACGACCATCTGTCCAGGCTGGCTACGACCTGCACTACTCAGTCTCCCAGCTGGTGTTCGATGAGTGGACACTGAGCAGGGAGGCAGTAGCAAGGGAGTCTGATGACAAGGTGGCCATCAACTTGACTTCTGGTGGTGTTGATCTGTCCGAGATTGGTGAGTTGCTTTCTTCGAAGGGAGGTGCATACACATATGCTGGTGTGTTAAACCCTCAGAGTTGTGGATTTATGGGCCAGCAATATATGGATCATATACGTATACATCATATACATATTTATATCATATATATTATGTATACATATACATGATATACGTACACATATACATCCATGTACAGTGGCTAGTGGTGGTGGAATGCACTACTGTTGTTTTTCTTCCACGACTTGTCGCTACAGCGTCGCCATTGGGTCGTTGCATGGTGACGCATGTGTTTGGTGCTGCCCCGAAACCGCCCGGAATCCACGCTTTGCGCTCCGCCATGCGATGGCTACGCAACAATCCTGAAATCAGCCCAAGTAGCTACTCGTCCTGGCCTACAGAAACCTGAAAACAAACTGGAATGGACGCTATGGTGCCAAGCCTAATCATGCATTTGGCGGCCTAGCTAGCTTCAGTCTTGCGTGGGCTAACGGCTGGACGCACGGCGTCTTACACGGAGCACATGCCCCACTCACTTACACCACTAATCCAGTGCTCCTTTGTTTGAGTTTGTTCAGATTGATGATTGAATTGAATTACCACTGCAGCACCAAGTCAGGGCCCCCGTCGGTAAAACAACTGTTTGGGGTTCAGTTCATCAGTGTTTGTTTTGTTATAGCCCCTCCTGCCATGGTTGGGAAAGTCCGTTTAGCCTATTTGGTCTACCCCTGGAGTGTAACAACTATCTCGTGTGGTTGTGCAGGACACCACCACCACCGACTGAGGGGGATGCTGCATTTCCTTGGGGGAGGCAACAGGAGAGAGAAGGTGCGGAAGCTTAAAGTTCCTTTTTTGGCTGCACAGCCATACATCTCATCTATGCTGGTCCTTCCAAACCTTGAAGAGATTTCCCTGGGCATAGAGGACTTCCCTGGATGGGGAGGGCACACCCGGAAGGAAGTGTATACCTTGTTGTTGCTTAGCTTGCCAATTCTTGCACCCCATACCAGGAGGCTGTCTGTGCATTGCATACTGGATGCCGCCAGCGCAAAGGCATTAGCACAGCTGCAGCACCTTGAGGAGCTGAGTGGGAGATAGCGTGGGCATCTCAAATCCACCTTGCAGAACAGTAGCAGCCTCAGGCGGGTGCATTTTGTAGGAGACCAGGACAGGTTTCGGGAAAACGTTGAGCGGCGCATAGTCGAGAAGATACAATCAGCAGGACTCAAGGAGTTGAGGATGGAGATAGGAAAGGTGGCGAATGTTGAGCTAGATTGTCCAGACCTGGAGCTCCTCCAATTTGATGTTCGCAACTCCTACTTGCTATCAGGCTTCATTCCTCTTGTTGAGATGGCTGCAAATATCATCCGCGGGCTCAAGCGTCATTCCCCAAAGATCAGGCTGCTTGAGTTCTGTCATGATGAGAAAAATCCCAAGGTAGACCACTTCAACTCTTCAGCCAAATGCATTGAGGAGTTGCACCGGAACTTCCCTAGCCAAGTTGCCACGAGAAGAATGGAAGTGGGAGAATACGAGGCGTACGAGGAGCATATGGGTAGGGCTCATATCCCCTGCAACGAGGCCGAATACCAAACAATTATCTCAATCAGCCCCAAGGACGTCTCCTTTGATTCCATTTCCAAACTACGTATTTCAGAGTTTGGGAACGATGGAGATGAATTCTTCTGATGACCTTGGAGGTAGCAGTATGTTACGCACTGGCAGTACATGTATTATACTAACCAAGATCAAGCCTGCAGTGCACTGGAGAGGAGACAACCAACTAGCCAACCAATCAACTAACCAAGATCAAGTCTGCAGTAAACTGGAGAGGAGACAACCAACTAACCAACCGACTAAGCCTGCAGCGCACTGGAGAAGAGACAACCAACTAACCAACCAACTAACTAACTAAGCCTGCAGCGCACTCGAGAAGAGATATGCTGATATGGATAGCTGCATGAAAGCCAGAGCAGTTGTGGTGAAGCAGTGTACCGGGCATATTCCTGTCGCCAAATTAGTCCTGCATCATCTCGATGGCGTCATGGGTGCTTCCAGTGCTATCGTCATTAACTACCTATCGCCATTTACTGCCTGCCGGGCGTGTTCCTGTCGCCAAAGTAGTCCTGCAGCATCTCGATGGTGTCATGGGTGTTTCCAGTGCTATCGTCATTTACTACCTATCGCCATTTACTGCCTACCGGGCATGTTCCTGTCGCCAAAGTAGTCCTGCAGCATCTCGATGGTTTCACCCGTGCTGTCAGTGTCGCAGATCACCCAGCCTGAGAGGTGGTCGATTATTGATGGCATCATGATCACCGATATGGACAGCTGCATGGAAGCTAGAGCCATTTTCTACTTTCTCCCCAGCACCTGATCAGATGGTCAAATCGTCCGTACCGCTTACGGCATAACATGTTCACTACCAGTGAACCCCAAACAATCGTTGAACGGACGGGGGCCCTGAGTTCGTGCTACAGTGACAATTTACATACATACTTTACAACATAACATGACCCTAATTAAGGCATTACCAGAGGTTCCCACAGCATGGGTTTGAACCTAGGTCTGATCAAGATTCCGAAGTCAGAGACCACCTCAGCTCTTGTGCTCCCTAAGGCCACCTTTAGGATGGCAAGTTGCTATGTTCTGCCCTCACCCTTGGCATGTCAGGATACTTGCACATTTGTATTTCCTTCTGTACCTTGGCATAAAAGTACCCCTTGGAACTGGTAGCCTTTCTTTCTAATGTCCTAGTTTAAAACGCCAACATGAGTTCTAGAAGCTACCATGACTTCTTAGTAGCTACCATGCTAGATGTATTCCTACCAGGGTCGTTCAGGACGCTGCGTCCTTTGTCGCAGACGCAACGCTCGATGGGTCCATTGCGTCGCAGGACGCAACGTGGGGAGGGTCCGTTGACGAGAAGGAAGGGTCTGTTGCGTCGCAGGACGCAGGCTATAGCATTGGTTGCGTCTCAGGCAAAGCATGCTCCTACCTCTAGCCTTTGTCCTGATATGGGTTTGTATAGTTTCCTTAGTTTGTTCAAATCAGGGTACTTCAGGAGGACCCCCAGCTCTGCTGCCTGAGACGCAACCAATTGTGTAGCCTGCGTCCTACGACGCAACGGACCCTTCCTTCTGGTCAACGGACTGTAACGGGAGTAATGGGTATATGTACTAGAGGATTAGTACTCGGACATCATATGACTTCTTTGCCGAATGTCGCTATGGTGTAACGATTCAGATCCGTTACACGGACCCTCCCCATGTTGCGTGCTGCGACGCAACGTACACTTCGACGTTGCGTCTGCGACGGAGGACGCAGCGGACTGAACAACCCTGGTTCAAATCCTTTGGGTTTAACCGAGGGGAGGGCAAGAATAAATTTTGCAGACCGCATGTTCGGAAATTGTTTTCCCCCCCCTGATCACCCACCTACCCCCCCCCCCCCCCCCCCCCCCCCCCCCCCCCCCCGAGGCTTCATATCTGGACACCCAGACAGAATGTCATAGCGAAAGGGGGGTCCATGAGCATCATCTCGTCAAGACCTTTCCAACCATACAACCAAAAAACAAAAAATCAAGTTTGGACAAAGTTATTCAGGTTTTAGTATTTGTCCAACTTTCTTGGGTAGCTCAGTAGTCCGCGCCCTTGGAGGTGGAGATCACCCAGGTATGAAAAGGACTGAAGGCGTTATTTGTCTGTCGATCTATCATTATCACCATCATTGTCATGGTTTTATTTGACTCGAATTGTATTATAGAGCCTGAGGGTCTGCTCGGGTGTGGTGGGGGTGGGTGGGGTTGATGGTGGGTGGGTGGGGTGGGTGGGGAGGAGGGTGGGTGACTGTGTGTGTGTGTGTGTGTGGGGGGGGGGGGGGGGGGGGGGGGGGGGCTTGACCTCAGGCTCGACTGCTTTAGGAACCTCGTCAGGGACCAGAATTCAGAACGCGCATACGAACGCGTTGCGCGCGCGCGTTTTTCAGCCTAACTGCGACGCTGAGCGCGAAGGTGTAGGTGATGTCCAGCCTGGCATCCAGCCTGGTGTCCAGCCTGGATGTGCCTTCCTGGGCACCCACCAATTACACACTGGGTGTAACCGACTAACGATTGCAGATTCGTACTCGTCTCGTCGAGCCCTTCTCGATGGTGCTCTTAACGCTCGAAAATTCGCATTGGCAAGAAAGTTACACGAAGTACAAATAAAGTTGCGAAAACGGTCGGACCCCCCCCCCACACACCACCACCACCACCCTCTATCTCGGCCGGCCGTGGGTGTATCGACTTGATTTTTTTGTATCGACTATTGCTCGAGGTTTTCTATCCATATCGAACATGCGGTACGAAAACTTTTTTCTTGCCTCCCCCCTCGGGTTAAACCATGTCAAACGAGTATTCCCCTTGGGTCTTCTTGAGCCCTTGTGTTCTTGGCCATGGAGTTCAGAAGTTAGTTTGACGACACCACTCAGGACAGAGTATGCTGCTTTCTTTCTCCTTTCAGAAGTTTTCTCCCTGCCTCTCTACCTGATGACCGACACATTATCCAGTATATTTATACTGCGCTCCATCAGCATATCCAGAGAAACATATGGCGCCCTGGTGTACTAATGTTCTGAGATGGACATATTGTGACTACCTCGTTCAAGGTTTTCCCTGACACTGGAAGCGTTTTTTACCTCTTTAACATTAGAGATCTTCCCCGTTGCACACAAATTCCGTGGATTCAAAGATTCCCCACTGTATATAAATTCCCTGGAATCAAAGATTCCCCATTGTACATAAATTCCGTGGACCCAAAGATTCCCCATTGTACGTAAATTACTTGGAATTAAAGATTCCCCGTTGCACATAAATTACTTGGAATCAAAGATTCCCCGTTGTACATAAATTACTTGGAATCAAAGATTCCCATTTTATATAAACTCCTCGGAATCGAACAGTACCCGGAATTAGGAGGGGTGTTATGATATTATTCGGCATGACTCGTGAGCCATGTTCTGTACTGCCCGGGTTAGTAAGTGTTATAATCGGTAGTATACCAACCGGACATCTGATTATGGTAGATGTCCGGTTGGTATACTACCGATTATAACAGTACGGGGTGAGGGGTCAGGAACTCAAGGCAGTGGCTGCAGGTTGGTTTTCCCCATGGATGGAAACCCTCACCGGTACGCTTTATGCTGCCTATATTCATTATCCACTTAGCGGTTTGTAATCATATCTACGCTATCACTGTTGGGGACGGCTGTATTTTTCAAATGTACGTGCCGTATCTACTGCACCATACAAATGTGCGTGTGTGTGGTGGTGGTGTGTGTGTGTGGGGGGGGGGGGGGGGGGGGGGGGGGGGGGGGGGGGGTACGGTGGTACATTCTGCACCCAGGCCTTACTAGCTCCGGCTTACGCTGTAGTGTCCTTAACATCACGTCCTGTGAGTAGCTGTATTATACGGACGTAACAATTTCAATTTCCCTAGATGCTCTCTATACGTGATCACAGGCTCCTCCACCTGCACCCCAGTTTCTAAAACATACCCTTGGAGGAACCTGGGTCCCATGTTATTTTGCCGTATTATATATACCTAGGATACGTGGTCCCAGGTTTCCCTACCTATTTCCCCTCTAGATCAATTGACGCACAGCAGTCTTGGTTGCACCTTGGAGATTGTGGACCATTGGTCAATTTCTCAGTTTCTCAAAAAGCATTTTGCTATCTCCAGAATATAAAGAATATTCCAACATAAAATGCATTTCATTTGCTAATCACTAGCACTCTTTTACAACCAACCCTCGTAGCACAGCACCTGCAAATTATAACGAGAGCTTCCCCTGCCAGCTTTCAATCGATAGAGTCGTTACACAGTGAAGACTGAAGGAGCAGATAGCTTATCATCGCAACTCGTGCGGCTATATAGAAAAGGAAGTCTCCAGGAAGATTCTGAAGACACGTGCAGGCCATAGCTAGCCTATGGCCTGGCGGCAGGCAACCCGGGTCCTGGAGCACCATGACCACGCGTGCACTTTGCCAACTCAGTGTCCGACGCAACGGACAATAACATCCCCCCCAATTCAAGGTATTCTTGGATACAAGAATCCCTGGAATTAGCTGAGGGGCATAAAGAAATATAGGAGTATAAAGGCTGTCAGGGCTATTTAGATATGCTAATGGCTGGCAGGAGAAGCTGTAAATAATAAATTATTCAGGACAGGATCCAGGGGGACACGGCACATTAAGGGCAGGGATCATCAGATCAATGTCAGTTTGCTAGAATAGCAGGTGGCAGGAAGGCTGCATTGGAGAAGCATAAAAGGACTAGATAGCAAATAGACTGACTGACTGTAAACAACTTCTTTAAGGTAGACGTCCTCCTCTAGCTCAAGTAATCAATCCAGGTGGAGGGATATGGTGAGGTACTTCCAATGTCATCTATAAGGTATCATTAATCAGAATCTTCAGACTTATACTATGACTTATGGGGAAACTAGTGATGCATCAGGCCTGAATAGGAGGCAGGCTAGGGTTGCAGAGAAGCTGCCAGGAAGCTGGCATGAATCTCATGGCAGGATGTCAGGGATGACCCCCCCCATAATTTGGGTTTATCCTAAATTAGAGAATTGCAGACATACTGTAGGAGCTAAGAGAGGGACACTAAAATATAGGGACAGCAGTACATGAGGCAGTACAAAGCATCACATTAATCTTAGAGTGTTCAAGGCTAAAACAATAATGAGCAATAGACTGGTGCATGTTTAGGTTCCAGATGCTGGGTATCCATCAAGGTCCAGCTGGGTGTGGAGTTTCTGCAGGAGGGTGGAGAAAGATTTTCTAGACATCCTTGGGGTGTCCAGCATGACAATGAATGTGAAATCCATTGGGCTCCAGTGCATGCTGAGGTTGTTGACACATATGACTCTGCCCCCAGGATTCACACAGCTGATGGGGTGCATGAGCATCTTGGGCCAGGAGACCAGGACTCTGGCATGTGCTTGGACCATAGCTGCTTGTAGGCAGATGGCTCACTGAATGGTGGGCCTGTCAGCTGTAGATACAGTGGGGTAGATGTGGACCATGTGCTGCAATCTGTTGACATGCTTGAGGAGGGGTCCACAGACTGAGGAGGGGCTGTTGTGCATCTGTCTGTTGGGGAACTTAGCCTTCTCAGCAGCTAAAAGGGCAGGGAACTTGATGGCTAGTTGGTCAGTGAGGGTGGGGACAGGCTGTCTAGGTCTGACGCTAAAGGCTCTAAGGGAAGAAGGGGAATTGTTGAGGGTAGTCAGCAGGGTTCCAAACCTGGTTCTGGAGAGGCCAGAGTTGTTAAGGAAATGGACTGGGTAGGTGTTCATGTTAACATGAGTTAGGGGCTGATCAGGGGAAGGGGAAGTAGCTGAGGGAATCCACTGGTCAAACCTAAGGGCTTGGGAGAGCTCATGCTGAGTGCAGGACCCCTGTCCATCAACAGGGAATGCATTCTCAAATGTGGTTCTGGCTTGGTCTAGCAGGAGGTCCATCTCTCTTCTGGCTTGTGCTTCTGTCAGGTTACAGAGCTCATCATGGGGAACAGTGGGGAGCTGCTGGATAGGGGCTGTGGAGTAATCAGGGTCTGGAATGAAGTCATGGGATGATGTGGTGTACAAGTCATCTTGGTGTGGTGAGAATTCCCCCCCGCCCATTGTCTGACTGGAGCAAGGAAGGTAGACTGGCTTGAACAAGGTTAGGCATGTCATCATCACCAATTGCTGGGATCAGATCTGGTAGACTGCTGGAGCTGCTGGTACTGTCCTGTGGGATGGGGCAACTGCCAGCATAGTCATCATTGTAGTGGATTGGCTTGATCAGCTCTGGTTGAGTGACCATCATGACTATAAAGGGAAGAGGGTTACTGGGGTCAGGGGGAGGGGGGGTGCTCTTAGAGGTGCTAGTGAAGTAGAGGCCATGCCTTTTGGGGCATAAGAGAATAGTCTTGTGGCCCTTGGCTGTGGGTAGGGATAGGGTAGCAGCTGTATTTGACAGATGGACTTGAAGTCTGGGGGAGAGCCTGTGTGCTGCATGCGAGCTGATGATGTTGGCTGTAGTCTGGGGTGGGGCAAGGAGCACGTCGTGGAGGGTGATCAGGGATCCATGGTGACCCCTGATTATTGCTTTCCCTTTCTGGAGGCAGAGCAGGGGGGATGCTCCAAGATCAGCCAGGTGGAGGCTAATAGGCTGGGGAAGATCCTGAATTTCATGCAAGTTGGAAGGGTTACTGGTGCAGTGGGAGTGGGCTGCACAGTCTAAAAGCCATTCTGTCTGGAGGGCTGTCTGGTAGTGATCAAGAGGTGTACTGACAGCATGACCCACATTTGCATCCTTATCATCATCATCATCAGTTGTGCCATCACTTGAAACTAGATCTGGCATAGACTCAGCTCTTTCTATAAGACAGGCATCAAAATCAGTCATGGGTCCAAAGAAAGTAGTGTCCTCCATGGGGGTATGTGGGGGAGACAGGGGTGTGGACTTGCCTCTTGAGTCAGCAAACTGGAGAGGCTGGGGTCCATCAGTTGTCAAGGCCATGAAGTTGTGCTCATCCTCATTGTCTGTGCTGGTCTGAGAGGTGGAGCAGTCATCATCTGCTACATGGGCATGCCCTCGTCTGTGATTGCGGGTGTGGTTCCTGGGGTCTTTGTTGGATGTTCTGTTGTCTCTCCTAGGTGACTTGGATTTGCTGGAGGACCTCCTGGCTGTATCCTTGGGGGGTGATGGAGATCCCCTATGGCCAGATGTGGATGAGAACGGAGGAGGCCTGTATTTCAGATCTGTGGGAGCACTGGTGCAAGTGAGAGAGTTGTGCCCATAGCCATTGCAGTTCCAGCAGGTCATCTGGGTGGATGGGATACGGTCCTTCCTTGGGCGTCCATGGAAGGCAGCTGCTGCCATGTGCTCAGTCTCCTCTGGAGAGACATTGGTGTCAGATATCTGGTTTGAGACCTGGTACCTGATGATTTGCGTCTGAAATGAAGCAAAGTCAGGGCAGACAGAGTTGTGGAAGGAGAACCTGAATCCATTGTACTCTGGGCGAGCTGCAAGTCCCTGGACAATTATGCTGAGAAAAGCATGGATGGAAGTGTTGCTGGCCCCATTTACCTGGGGAAGCAAGGTATACAGTTCATAGCTGCGAGAGAGATACACTTGTAGTGGCTCAGTTGCAGTCATACTGAGGTTATACATGGATCGCACTGCACCTGTCTCCAGATCAGAGTTCCTCTCTCCATATGTGAGCTTCAGGAACCTGTAGGCTTTTGCAGCAACATCAGTGTGAGCAAGTATGGCCTGTTGGATAGGTTCTGAGCAGTGTTTGAGGATCTCGTTGAAAGCGATAGCATTCTTTACCATGTTGATTGGGTGGGGGACAGCACGAGCCGCAATAGTTGCGTTAGCGTGGTCCACATTCGGATAATGAGAGTCCTCCAATGGGTATTCGTCGGCAACTGCTGGCTCACCGTTTGGGGGTACGTTCTTCGTTGCCTTAATGGCGACGGAGATGCACCCAGGGTGGGACCTGAGGTGACGGAGGAGGAAGGGTCCAAACTTGTGCCATGGGACAGTAGGTGTGCCGTCGAAGATGAGTGCAGGGGGCTTGACTGGAGTTGCCATGATGTCTGTCGCGGCGCTGAGGTCTTGGGGTCTTGGTCTTCACACCGGGTTAATAAACCGGCCTGTGGGTTATCCGGGTGTGAAGCTCGTCGGGCTTCAGTCTTGGGTGTGCGGTTGGGAGGTAGTGGTGAGGGAGTTTTGACAACAACGGGGGAAACAAACGGGTCCTGTTGGTCCGTAATGGTGGTTATAGTAGCAGGTAGTGGGGAATGGGTGACGGAATTAGAGGGCGGGAGGGAGGGGGGGGGGGGGGGGGGGGGGGGGGGTACGAGGGTGTGCAGGGTTGAATCTCCGTGGCACAAGCAATCTGAGAGGATTGCGCAACGGTGTGTGTGATCTGATGAGTATACAACTCACGTCAAAGATCTACTCAGACTCCTGGACTGCGTCTACGTTCCGTCTTGGACGGATGGTAGAGACAACGGGAGAGTTGTGTAGGCAGTAGGCGAGGCAGCGCAGGTTAGATTCCTCACGTGAACACGTAGGCAATC
Source organism: Chlamydomonas sp. ICE-L (assembly GCA_013435795.1). Taxonomy (NCBI): domain Eukaryota; kingdom Viridiplantae; phylum Chlorophyta; class Chlorophyceae; order Chlamydomonadales; family Chlamydomonadaceae; genus Chlamydomonas; species Chlamydomonas sp. ICE-L. The sequence continues at coordinate 27,492,531 of JACBWV010000610.1, read as the reverse complement.
CAGGGCCAAAAGCAGTACTCAAGCCGTCGAGCTAGTCTGAGGGAAAACTGTCACCTTGTGCAGGGCTGAAGATCCACTTGGCACGGGCGCAGGGGCGCTGTCTGCGGGTAGCGGTCGGGCCGATAACCTTTCAATCGATAGAGTCGTTACACAGTGAAGACTGAAGGAGCAGATAGCTTATCATCGCAACTCGTGCGGCTATATAGAAAAGGAAGTCTCCAGGAAGATTCTGAAGACACGAGCAGGTCATAGCTAGCCTATGGCCTGGCTGCAGGCAACCCGGGTCCTGGAGCACCAGGACCACGCATGCACTATGCCAACTCAGTGTCCGACGCAGCGGACAATTACACCAGCAGATTCAACATCCAATTTGTCGTATTAGAACGAGAGCTACCCTTGCCAGATTCAAAATACAATTTGTCGAATTAGAACGAGAGCTAGCCCTGCCAGATTCAACATCCAATTTGTCGAATTAGAACGAGAGCTAGCCCTGCCAGATTCAACATCCAATTTGTCGGATTAGAACGAGAGCTAGCCCTGCCAGATGCAACATCCAATTTGTGATCACTGTAGCACGGAATCAGGTGAGCCCCCCCGTCGGTAAAACGATAGATTGTTTGGGGGTTCAGTACTTCAGTTCATCAACGTTTTTTCTTTTTACGCCCTTCCTATCACGGTTGGGCTAGTCCCTTTATCCTATTTAACCTACCCCTGGACTGTAGCATACATATATCCAATTTGAGAGCTCAAAGATGAAGTCTAGCTATGCATTTGATATCATTCTTCTTATTCAATCAGTGAGTATAGGAGGAACCATAACTACAACATTCGTCGAAACGGGATGAGGAGCATTCATGTTACCTAGACAATCAGGATTCCATACTAAACACATCGTTAAGGATTCTTACACGAACAAAACAAAAAAACGGCATTAATAGCAGTACACGAAATTTACCTTAACAAGACTTAAGCAGAATGCTTATATTTTAATTGTTTATATTATTGCCGAAGACGACAAGCAGCCACATTGCCGACTGGCACCATGTAACCAAGTTCAAGTTAAAGAAGTAGAACACACAAACTTAAAACGTGTGTGAAACACTGTGTTTTATACATAGCCAAGTAGCATAAACAGTACCGGTAGCCTCCTTCGGCTCATATTACTCGGTGGCACCTGCTTCAGAAAAACTACACAAATAATGCCTGTACAGGCGGTACAGGTATGTAAGAAAAATGTGACCAGACTTGGACTGATCTGCTGTATCTTACGGTAAAAAACGGTTGCATGGCTACGAGAACGGACTGGTAAAAAAACAATGTTCTAATGATCAAGTTTAGGTTTGAATGCCTGATTGCCAGTTTTAACTGAATGATTGCCAGTATTAACTGAATGATTGCCAGTATTAACTGAATGACTACTACATTGGAAAAATCGAAAAGCAAGAATCAGTAGTCGGTGTCACATGCAACACAGCTTTTCTTTTCAGCTACCAGCAGCAGTTTCTAGGCAGCTCCCCTGAATTGCTATTCGGCCCAATCTAAGGCAACCTAGTGCACCTTGAAGCTGACAGAGTAAGCTGTCCAGCACTATTGACATCTTGGGGCTTAGCCCAGTGACAGGCTCAGGGATCTGCCAGGGAACTACAGCTCGTAGCCGAAAAGAAAAGATATGACAGGCAATGCAGATAGTTCACTAGCTGAGGCAGATGCATGGGATGCCCACGGCACATATAGCGACATTGGCAATGACTTGACGCCAAGACTAATGCTGACTCCACACTGCACAGTACACGGTACACATGACATACTACGCACATACACCTAGATGCGATGGGTAGGTGACAACATCACAAGCTGAGGCAGATGCACGGGATGCCCACGATAAAGATGGCGGCACTGGCACTGACTCAAAGCACAGACACATAGAATGTTGACTACTGACCACACAATACATAATACACAGTGCACACTACGCACTCCACACTACACACATACACCTAGAGGCCATGGTAGGTGACAAGGTCACTAGCTGAGGCAGATGCCCAGGATGCCCACGATACAGATAGTGACACTTGCCATTGACTTGGCACACAGACACATAGCGTGACTATGCACTAAACACTAAACAATACACACTCCACACTACATAGACACCTAGATGCAATGGATAGGTGATTCGGTCATTAGCTGAGGCAGATGCCCAGGATGCCCAAAATACAGATAGTGACACTGGCACTGACTTGAAGTACAGACGCATAGCGTGTTGACAAAGCACTACCCTTCAAACTCCACACTCCACACTACACACAGGCACCTAGAGGCGATGGTTGGGTGTGTAGGTCACTAGCTGAGGCAGATGCCCAGGATGCCCACGATACAGATAGTGACGCTGCCACTGACTCAAAGCACTGACACACAGCGTGTTGACTACGCACTACACAATACACACTACACACTACGCACATACACCTAGAGGCAATGGATAGGTGACAAGGTCACTAGCTGAGGCAGATGCCCAGGATGCCCACGATACAGATAGCATCATTGGCACTGACTAAATGCACAAACGCATAAAGTGTCAACTACGCACAACACAATACAAACTACACACTCCACAATACACACTACGCACATACACCTAGAGGCTATGGATGGGTGACAAGGTCGCTAGCTGAGGCAGATGCCCACGATGCAGAAAGCGTCACTAGCACTGACTCAAAGCACAGACGCATTGAGTGTCGACTACACAGTACAAACTACACACTGCGCACTCAACACTATGCAAAGGCACCCAGAGGAGATGGATGGGTGACTAGGTAACTAGCTGAGGCAGATGCCCAGAATACCCACGATACAGATAGTAACACTAGCACTGAGTCAAAGCACAGACGCAGAGAGTGCGGACTACACAATACACAATACAAACTACACTACACACTCCGTACTACGCACAGACCCCTAGAGGCAATGGATGGGTGACTAGGTCACTAGCTGAGGCAGATGCCTAGGATACCCACGATGCAGATAGTGACGCTGGCACTGACTCTAAGCACAGACGTGGAGAGCGCTGATGCGATAGATGGGCTTGCTGCATTGCAAAACTGCAAAGGCAGGCAATGTTTCTGGTTGTTGGATTGCTTTTTCTGGTTGTCGGATTGCTCTTTCTGGTTGCTGGGTTGTCAGTTTATGTCAGTGCCAGTGTTAGTGTTAGTGTTTGTGGCTGTTGGATTGCTGCTTCTGGTTGTCAAATTGCTGTTTCTGGTTGTCGGGTTGTCAGTTTATGTCAGTGCCAGTGTCAGTGTAAGAGTTAGTGTCTCTGGTTGTTGGATTGCTGTTTGTGGTTGTCGGATTGCTGTTTTGGCTGTCGGGTTGTTGGGTTGTGTCAGTGTCAGTGTTAGTGTTACTGCTAGTGTTTTTGGTTGACGGTTTGCATTTGTGTTTGTGGGTTTTGGATTGCTGTTTGTGGTTGGAGTTGTCAGATTGCTGTTTTTGATTGTTGGTTGTTGGATTGTGTCAGTGTAAGTGTTAGTGCAAGTGTTTTTGTTTGACGGTTTGCGTTTGCGTATGTGGTTGTGGTTGTCGGATTGCTGTTTGTGATTGAGGTTGTCGGTTTGTGTCAATGTCAGTGTTAGAGTCAGTGTTAGTGCTAGTATTTGTGGTTGACGGTTTGCGTTTGCGGTTGTCTTAGTGGTTGTGCTTATTGGAGTGCTGTTTGTGATTGTGGTTGTCGGTTGGTGTTTATTTGCTAGTTGTGTTGGGGTGCATGTGTCACACACACACACACACAAACACAAATACAAACATGTACACACACACACAGATATACACACACAAACACATACATACACACATTCACACATTCACACACATACACACACATTTACACACAAACACACACATGCACACACATACACAAATACACACACATACACACACATTAACACAAATACACACACATACACATGTACACACATATACCCACACATACCCACACATACACAATTCCACACAGATACACACATACATACACACACATACGGACACCCAGGCACAGACACTCAGAAGTGCAAATAAGCACGGACACCCAGGCACAGACACTCAGACATGCAAATAAGCACGGACACCCAGGCACAGACACACAGACGTGCAAATAAGCACGGACACCCAGACGAGTAAATAAGCAGAGACACACAGGAATAGACACACAGACATGCAAATAAGCACGGACAGACAGACATGCAAATAAGCACGGACACACAGACATGCATATAAGCACGGACACACAGACACAGACACACAGACGTGCAGATAAGCACGGACACACAGGCACACACAGATACAAACAAACAGTATGTTAAAGCTTGTCACTTAACCCCTGGGCCAAGCCAAAGTTAAAGAGTCACTCACCCTCAGGGCCAAGCCAAGGTTAAAGAGTCACCCACCCTCAGGGCCAAGCCAAGGTTAAAGAGTCACCCACCCTCAGGGCCAAGCCAAGGTTAAAGAGTCACCCACCCTCAGGGCCAAGCCAAGGTTAAAGAGTCACTCACCCTCAGGGCCAAGCCAAGGTTAAAGAGTCACCCACCCTCAGGGCCAAGCCAAGGTTAAAGAGTTACCCACCCTCAGGGCCAAGCCCAAGGTTAAAGAGTCACCACCCTCAGGGCCAAGCCAAGATTAAAGAGTCACCACCCTCAGGGCCAAGCCAAGGTTCAAGAGTCCCCACCCTCAGGGCCAAGCCAAGGTTAAAGAGTCCACCCACCCTCAGGGCCAAGCCAAGGTAAAGAGTTACCCACCCTCAGGGCCAAGCCAAGGTTAAAGAGTCACCCACCCTCAGGGCCAAGCCAAGGTTAAAGAGTCACCCACCCTCAGGGCCAAGCCAAGGTTAAAGAGTCACCCACCCTCAGGGCCAAGCCAAGGTTCATGAGAGTACCAACAGTGAGTTGAAGCCTGTCACTCACCCCCAGGGCCAAGCCAAAGTTAAAGAGAGTAGTGAGCAGGGCGCCACTCAGTGGTTAATTCAAGAGGAAGGGACCTCCTAGGTTGCACTTGACATGCTTGGTGTGGAACAAGTTCAGCTAGGCACGGACACACAGGCACAGACACACTGGCACAGGCACACAGACATGCAAATAGGCACAGACACACAGACATACAAATAGGCACAGACACACAGACGTGCTAATAGGCACAGACACACAGACGTGCTAATAGGTACAGACACACAGACGTGCTAATAGGTACAGACACACAGACGTGCTAATAGGTACAGACACACAGACGTGCTATTAGGTAAGACACACCAGACGTGCTAATAGGTACAGACACACAGACGTGCTAATAGGTACAGACACACAGACGTGCTAATAGGTACAGACACACAGACGTGCTAATAGGTACAGACACACAGACGTGCTAATAGGTACAGACACACAGACGTGCTAATAGGCACAGACACACAGACGTGCTAATAGGTACAGACACACAGACGTGCTAATAGGCACAGACACACAGACGTGCTAATAGGCACAGACACACAGACGTGCTAAAGGCCAGACACCCAGACTGCTAAAGTACAGACACCACAGACGTGCTAGGTACGACACACAACCTGCTACTAGGTACAGACACACAGACGTGCTAATAGGCACTACACCAGACGTGTCTAATAGTTACAGACACACAGACGTCTAATAGCACAGACACACAGACGTGCTCATATGTACAGAAAAAAAAAACACACCCAAAACAGACCGTGCTTAATAGGTACAGACACACAGACGGTGCTAATAAGGTACAGACACACAGACGTGCTAATAGGCCAGCAACCACAGACGTTCTAATCGGCACAGACACACAGCCGTTCAATAGTACCGACACACGACGTGGCTAATAGGCACAGACACACGACGTGCTAATAGGTACAGACACACAGACGTGCTAATAGGTACAGACACACAGACGTGCTGATAGGCACAGACACACAGACGTGCTAATAGGTACAGACACACAGACGTGCAAGTAAGCACAGACACACAGGCACAGACACACAGATACAAACAAACAGTATGTTAAAGCTTGTGACTCACCCCCAGGGCCAAGCCAAAGTTAAAGAGTCACCCACCCTCAGGGCCAAGCCAAGGTTAATGAGAGTACCAATAGTGAGTTGAAGCTTGTCACTCACCCCCAGGGCCAAGCCAAAGTTGAAGAGTCACCCACCCTCAGGGCCAAGCCAAGGTTAAAGAGAGTGCCAATAGTGAGTTGAAGCCTGTCACTCACCCCCAGGGCCAAGCCAAAGTTAAAGAGGGTAGTTAGCAGGGCCCCGCTGAGTGGGTAATTCAAGAGGAAGGGGCCGCCTGGGTAGCACTTGACACGCTTGGTGCGGAACAAGTTCAGCTAGGCACAGACACACAGGCACACAGACATGCAAATAGGCACAGACACACAGGCACACAGACATGCAAATAGGCACAGGCACACAGACGTGCAGATATGCACGGACACACAGACACAGACACACAGACGTGCAGATAGGCACAGACACACAGATGTGCAGATGAGCACAGACACACAGATGCAAACAAACAGTGGGTTAAAGCTTGTCACTCACCCCCAGGGCCAAGCCAAAGTTAAAGAGAGTAGTGAGCATGGCGCCGCTGAGAGGGTAATTCAAGAGGAAGGGGCCGTCTGGGTGTCGTTTGACACGCTTGGTGCGGTACATGATGAGTGAGTAGAAAGCGGCTCCGGCCAGGGGGAAGGATTGGTCGGCCGAGAAGAAAGCTCTGTGTGTGTTGGGGGTGGGGGGTGGGGGGAGTGTGTGTATGTGTGTGTGTGATGGGATTAGTTAGGAGAGAGTGGGTAGGTTGTGTTTGTGTTTGTGGTGATGGGAGGGGGACGAGGGATTAGAGGGTGAGTGTGTGGTGGTAGTGTAAGGTAAAGCATTGATGTGGTTGACGTGCTTGCTGCAGAACATGAGGACTGAGTAGAAAGCGGCTCCGGCCAGGGGGAAGGATTGGTCTGCCGAGAAGAAAGCCCTGTGTGGGTGGGGGGTGGGGGAGAGAGAGTGTGTCCGAGTGTCCGTGCGTGTGTTTGTGTGTATGTGTGTGTGTGTGTCTGACTGTCCGTGCGTGTGTGTGTGTGTGATGGGATCAGATAGGAGAGGGTGGGTGGGTGGTGGTGGTGATGCGAGGGGGGGGGCAGGGATTAGGGTATGAGAGTGTAGTAGTAGTATAATGTATAAGTATTGACGCGCTTGACATGCTTGACGCGTATCATGATGAATGAGTGGAAAGCGGCTCCGGCCAGGGGGAAGGATTGTTCGGCTGAGAAGAAAGCCCTGTGTGTGTGTGAGTGTGCGTGTGTTTGTGTGTGTGAGATTGTGTGTGTGTATGCGTGTGCGTGTGTGTGTGATGGGATCAGTTAGGAGAGAGTGGGTGGGTGGTGGTGGTGGTGGTGGTGTTTATGGGAGGGGGGACGAGGGATTAGGGGGTGAGTGTGTGGTGGTAGTATAAGGTAAAGTATTGATGCGTTCAATACGCTTGCTGCGGAACATGACGAGTGAGTAGGAAGCGGCTCTGGCCAGGGGAAAGGATTGGTCGGCCGAGAAGAAAGCCCGATGTGGGTGTGCGTGTGTTTGTGTTTGTGTGTGTGTGTGTGTGGGTGTGTGGGTGGGGGGTGGGGTGGGGGGGGGGGGGGTATGTGTGTGTGTTTATGAGGGTACGTGTGTAAGTGTGTGTGTGCGAGTGTGCGAGTGTGTATGTGTGTCCACTCACCAAACCGCCAGCAGCAAGTATATACACCCCTCGTTGATGAAGGTGCGCAGGTTAAGATCGGGAGCAATCAAAGACTTGATTCTCTCCCGCTGCCCACCAACACTATGAGATTCCGCCCCTGGAGGCTGGTAGCCCATTTTTTTACGCCAATTCCTCTTATCCTGGTGAAGGGTGGTGGTGGTGGGTGGTGGGTGGGGAGCGGTGGTTGGTGGGGAGGGGTTGCTGGCAGTCCACCTGTTAATGCCAATTCATCTTATCCTGGTGAAGGGTGGGGAGGGGTTGCTGGCAGTCCACCTGTTAATGCCAATTCATCTTATCCTAGTGAAGGGTGGGGAGGGGTTGCTGGCAGTCCACCTGTTAATGCCAATTCATCTTATCCTGGGTGAAGGGTGGGGAGGGGTTGCTGGCAGTCCACCTGTTAATGCCAATTCATCTTATCCTAGTGAAGGGTGGGGAGGGGTTGCTGGCAGTCCACCTGTTAATGCCAATTCATCTTATCCTGGTGAAGGGTGGGGAGGGGTTGCTGGCAGTCCACCTGTTAATGCCAATTCATCTTATCCTGGTGAAGGGTGGGGAGGGGTTGCTAGCAGTCCACCTGTTAAGGCCAATTCATCTTAATCTTGGTGAAGGGGTGGGGAGGGGTTGCTGGCAGTCCACCTGTTAATGCCCAATTCATATCTTTATCCTGGTGAAGGGTGGGGCGGGTTTGCTAGCATCCACCGTTATCCATTCATCTTAATCCTGGTGAAAGGTGTGGGGAATGGGTTGCTGGAGTCCACTGTTATTCAATTCTCTTACCTGGTGAGGTGGGGAGGGGTTCTGGCAGTCCACCCTGTTAATGCGCCCAATTCCATCTTATCCTGGTGAAGGGGGTGGGGAGTTGTTGCTAGACTCCACCTTTTAATGCAACTATCATATTTCCCGGTGAAGGATGGGAGGGGTGCTAGTCAGTCCACCTGCTATTATATGCCAATTCATCTTATCCTGGTGAAGGGTGGGGAGGGGTTGCTACAGGCCACCTGTTGAATTGCGCATTCTCTTATCCTGGTGAAGGTGGGGATGGTTGCTGGCAGTCCACCTATTAATGCCAATTCAATCGTATCCTGGTGAAAAGGTGGAAGGGTTGCTGTCGAGTCCTACCTGTCAAGGCCAATTCATCCTTTATACTGGTGAAAGGCTGGGAGGGGTTGCTGCAGTCCCACCGATTAATATTGGCCACTTCATCTTATCCTGGAAGGTGGGGGGGGTGCTGGACAGTCCACCTGTTAATGCAATTCCTCTTTCCCTGTGAAGGGTTGGGAGGGTTTGCTGGCAGTGTCCACCTTTATGTCCAATTCATCTTATCCCGGTGGAGTGTAGGGGAGGGGTTGCTAGGCAGTCCCACCTGTTTTAGCCATTCATCTTATCTTGGTGAATGGTGTGGGGAGGGTTCTGGAGTCCACCTGTTAAGGCCATTCATCTTATCTGTGAAGGTGGGGGGGTTTCAGCATCCACCTGTTCTTGCCATTCATCTTATCCTGGTGAAGGGTGGGGAGGGGTTGCTGGCAGTCCACCTGTTAATGCCAATTCATCTTATCCTGGTGAAGGGTGGGGAGGGGTTGCTGGCAGTCCACCTGTTAATGCCAATTCATCTTTATCAGTGGTGCCAAGGGTGGGAGGGGTTGCTAAGCATTCCTACCTGGGCCTGTTAATGCCACTTCATATTATCCCGGTGAAGGGTGGGGAGGGTGCTGGCAGTCCACCTGTTAATGCAATTCATCTTATCCTGGTGAAGGGTGGGGAGGGGTTGCTGGCAGTCCACCTAATTAATGCCAATTCATCTTATCCCTGGTGAAGGGGTGGGGAGGGTGTTTGCTGGCAGTCCACCTGTTAATGCAATTCATCTTATCCTGGTGAAGGGTGGGAGGGGTTGTGGCCAGTCCACCTGTTAATGCCAATTCATCTTATCCTGGTGAAGGGTGGGGAGGGGTTGCTAGCAGTCCACCTGTTAATGCCAATTCATATTATCTTGGTGAAGGTGCGGGATGGGTGGTGGTGGTGTATGGTGGGTGGGGAGGTTGGGTGTGAGGTGGTGTGTGGTGTGTGGGTGTGGTGGTGTGTGGTGGGTGGGGAGGGGTGGTTGGTGGGGAGGGGTTGCTGGTAGCCCATCTTTTTACTCACTTGATCTTATCCTGGTGGCGGGTGGTGGTGGTGGGTGGTGGGTGGGGTGGGGTGGTTGGTGGGGAGGGGTGGTTTGTAGCCCATATTTGTATGCCAATTCACCTTGTCCTGGTGAAGGGTGGTGATGGGTGGTGGTGGTGGGTGGTGGTGGGTGGTGGGTGGGGAGGGGTGGTTGGTGGGGAGGGGTGGCTGGTAGCCCATCTGTTTGTGCTAATTAATCTTGTCCTGGTGAAGGGAAAGGACACAAGGGCATGGATTGGTTTATGGTTTAAAGGTGTAGGGTTAAGGGTTTGAGGTTTAGGGTTTGGGGGGCAGGGCCGAGATTCGAGTCTTATGGTAGCGGAAGGTTTGGCCAAAACAGGATCCCAGGTAGCGATCGCTACTGGTAGCTGGAAAATAAAGCTCTGTCCACCATCAAAGATACTATACTATGGTCTCTAAAAAATGCTAAGCTTGTTATACCATATTTGAGAGAGTGTGAAGTGTAAAAGCTTGGGTTGGCTCTTTTAATCAAGATAACCCAACCAGGGTACTAAAAAGCGCGCGCGACAGCCCGATTTGCGCACGCTTTTTGAGCCCCACTGCGCGTTTACGCAGTTTTTCGACCCCCTATGGGCGCAGCGCGCAGTTTTTGCGCTTTTTGCACTACAAAGCGCTGACCAATATGACGTTTGTGTGCCTTAAGCGCTGACCAATTTGACAAAATGTATTACCCTGGACCCAACACTTAAAAAGACCCTTCTTTAGAACGATATAATATAATTAGGCTTCGGCCTATTGGGCTAACGGTGGACATAATTAGCCCTAATAGGGCTATGAGCTAAGTTAGCCCTAATAGTGCACAACTAATTTAGCCAAACCTAGCCAAACTTAGCCAAAATAACCCAGAAAAAGTGCTATGTGTCAAGGATAGTGTTGCCATGCATCATGCCAACCTTTTTTGGCAATTTTGTATGATCTGCCCATCATGAGTTCATGATGAAGTACCTCATTACTGCGCGTGCCCCCCCCCCCCCCCCCCCCCCCCCCCCCCCCCCCCCCCCCCCAACCCCCCCCCCCCCACCCACCCCCCCCCCACCCCCCCCCCCCCCCCCCCCCCCCCCCCCCCCCCCCCCCCACACCCCACTCCTGCTTGAGTGGTGGCATTGACTGTGCTGTTTGGCAATGCGTGGGCTACTCCTCAATGCCACCTTTTCCACCCCCACCAAATCCTCATCATCACTTTCAACATGCAGCAGCTCATTCTGCCTTCTTCTTGTCCTCAGCCTGAAGCCCCTTGCAGTACGATTTTTTTGTCGCGTCGTAATTTTGGTCGCGTCGTAATGCGTTTTGTAGGACGCCATGGGGTTGGCAGGGCTGAATACCCGAGTGCACTTTGTGCAAGAGACGACACACTGCTCCGCGACCCCATCCGCGTCCAGACCATCTTTACAACCTTGCATCTCAGGTAGCAATATCTTCTTCCATTTTCCCTTCACACTATTCAGCCGTGACAAAAGCTGGTTAGGCGTCAGCTGCGCACTCATGAACGTCCATTTGCCGTTTTTCACGAACCAAGACTTGGGCGGACTGTAAACGGTTGCGGTTGCCCTTCGCGAATTCGCGAGAATTACTGAACGACGCATTGCGAAAATTAATGAACGATTAGTTCAGGGGCTTATACTACGACACTCCCAGAGAACAGGAGATCACCTGTACTGCCACGTGTCACTGTCGGCGCACTGTAGGCGCACTGTTCCTGCCAGCCTGGCTGGGCCTGGGGGACTTGGTGCTCGTACCCTCATTCTGTGTGACCGTCGCGTTGCGTTTCCAGCCACGCCGACCAGCCACGACGACGTCCTATTTCTCTTCTCTTCACCTTGACCTAGCGCTAATTTCCGGGATTTATTTTAGCGCTAGTAAGCGCTAGTAGCGCTAATAGTGCGAAGCCACTATACCCCTCGACCTAACCCTAAATATAATTAAATTATCACTGTAGAACAAAGTCAAGGCCCCCATCAGGGTTAGCAGGCAGGCCTTTGAATGATGCAAATACTTAATACAATTTGTAAAAAAATGCGATGAGAATCGCACAATTAAATTATCATCTCAGATGAGATGACAATTTAATTATATTGTATAATTAAATGATCAATGAAGCACAAACTCAGGTCCTCTAAGGTGGTACTAGAAGGGGAGTCTATGAAAGTACTCGAAGGGGGTCTATGAAAGTACTGCAAAGTACTGAACGGATTAAGGGGTGTTCGTCACCAAAGGCTTGTCAGCCATGAGAGCCGTTAACTGGTCGATTCTGGCTTCTCTGCGGCCCAATTTGAGATTGAGCTCGTTGATCACGTGATCTTGGTGGTCTAGAGCACCTTTGTTGAGGCCAAGCTGCGTGAAAAATTTTGATGCGTAAGAGAAAATTTTCACGCAGCTTGGCCTCAACAAAGGTGCTCTAGACCACCAAGATCACGTGATCAACGAGCTCAATCTCAAATTGGGCCGCAGAGAAGCCAGAATCGACCAGTTAACGGCTCTCATGGCTGACAAGCCTGTGGTGACGAACACCCCTTAATCCGTTCAGTACTTTGCAGTACTTTCATAGACCCCCTTCGAGTACTTTCATAGACTCCCCTTCTAGTTCCACCTTAAGAGTACATCCGGTGTGATTAATAATTAAGAAGACAATGAACTCACGGTCTCTTTTGTAATATCTATCCAAGTCCCAATCTCTCTCTCTCTCTCTCTCTCTCTCTCTCTCTCTCTCTCTCTCACCTGGATTCACATAGTGGCCCAAGGTGCACAATGAACACACGGTGGGATGCGCCGTGGACACCGTGCACTTACCCAGGAGAACGACGGATTTACCGGAACACATACAGCTCTACTATCCATCAACGAACACATATAACTTTCTACCACGTGATAGCTATTGGGGCTCACGACAGGGAGCTTATAGAAGCCCCCTCAACTCCACCACGAACTTCCCCCCCCCTTCCACCTCCTAGCCCTACCAGACCTCCCCCTAGCAGGGATGTGCCACTAGCTAAGCGATCCAGGTCATAAACAAAAAAATGAGCTTTGATCAGCAACCCCACAACGACCCTAAGCCGCACGATGGTGACCAACAACAGCAACAACCACAAACACCGCAACAACCACAAATGCAACAGCCAGAAATGCAACAGCCAGAAATGATGCAGCAAATAAGGCACCAAATTCTGGCTGACCTCCATGCTGGTGGATTCATGCAAAACCAACATTCCAAAGTTAGTGACCCCAAACCGGTCCAACCGGATAAGTTCCTAGGTGAACACATCGGCACTGGAGGCATGGAAGCTGAGACATGGCTTTTCCAAATGGAAACGTACTACACCCTCCTCACCACACGAAACCAGTCCACTCTCACAGAAGACTACAAGATTTAGTATGCTAGCAGTCTGCTACGTGGGCAGGCAGGGCAATGGTGGATGCTCATGCAAAAATAGTCTCACAAGTTATCCCACCCTATCCACACTTTCGCTGACTTCAAGAGCCAGTTAGTTAGCAAGTTTTACTTAGTCAATGCAAAGGAGATGGCCAGGGATAAGCTCTCCGCCCTCTCCCATAGTGGAAGTATCCGAGAATATGTAGACTCCTTTCAGGCTTTGGCCCTCAAGATCGATGATCTTAGCCCGGCTGAAGGGTTGGACAGATTTATTCGGGGCTTAAAAGCCGCCCAACAAAACTGGATCCTAACCCATGGAGTCACCTCTATTGAGCGAGGAGGCTATTGTATTGGCCCACAAGGTCAGTGCTTCCCAAGGTGACAGTGTTCCTGCGGCTACCCCACACCCCTATTGGACCCCAATAGATGCCATGGACATCGATGTCATGAGCATGCATGCCCTCACCGGTCGCCGCCCTAAAGACAGGCGGGATCTCTATGATGAGCATGCCAGGTCCACTGATACCCATGCACCGCCTCTAGCACCACAAACTCATCACCAAGCCTGGACAAAGTGGCCCTAGCACTACAAACTCATCACCAAGCCTGGACAAAGTGGCCCTAGCACTACAAACTCATCAACAAGCCTGGACAAAGTGGCCCTAGCACTACAAACTCATCACCAAGCCTGGACAAAGTGGCCCACCAAGGTGACAGGCGACCCCAACCATACCAGGGTGTTAGGCAGCCCCCGCCCCACCAAGGGAACAGACCTGCTTTTCCCTACCCCCGCCCACCGCCCCCGGGAAACGGGTACAGGGCTGGTTACAACACCCCCCCCACCCCCAACTCCAACCCATGACTGACGACGAAAGAGAATACCTGATGGCCAACTACGGGTGCTTCTGTTGCCGCCAACTAGGCCATTGGTACCAGAAGTGCCCCACCCGGCCACAACAACAAGACAACCTCAACCGCCGCCAAGGGTGAGGAGGATTCCAGAGGTAACCACCTCCCCACCCACTATAGTGGTTAAGTCTCCTTATGCCACTAACGTGCGGTTTGTTTGCGGTTTGTTGCCCCCAACGCCATTGCTATTCAACCCATGTAACCCAGATCGAGAAATTTCACGCCTTGTGCCCACAATTGAACCACAGAACACAGTGGTAACACGGAAAACAGTAGAGCCCCCGAACACAGTAGAGCCCCCGAACACAGTAGAGCCCCAGAACACAACAGCGCCCTTAAACACAGTAGCGCCCCCGAACACAGTAGCGCCCTCAAACATAGTAGAGCCCCCGAACACAGTAGCGCCCCCGAACACAGTAGCGCCCTCAAACATAGTAGAGCCCCCGAACACAGTAGCGCCCCCGAACACAGTAGCGCCCTCAAACACAGTAGCGCACCCGAACACAGTAGCGCCCTCAAACACAGTAGCGCACCCGAACACAGTAGCGCCCCCGAACACAGTAGCGCCCTCAAACTCAGTAGCGCCCCCGAACACAGTAGCGCCCCCAAACACAGTAGCGCCCCCGAACACAGTAGCGCCCCCGAACACAGTAGCGCCCCTGAAGACAGTAGCGCCCTCAAACATAGTAGAGCCCCCGAACACAGTAGCGCCCCCGAACACAGTAGCGCCCTCAAACATAGTAGCGCCCCCGAACACAGTAGCGCCCCCGAACACAGTAGAGCCCCCAAACACAGTAGCGCCCCCGAACACAAAAGCAACGCAGCCCGTTCCACAGTTAATGTACACCTCCTCAGCTCTATACAGAATTGACGAGAGCGGCGAGAACACCATAGACCCTAGGGAAAACCCTATCCTCAACATTGGGTTAGATAGGCACAATAGCAGCAATGATAGCAAAGACCTTGACGAGATGTCGTCCTCACGTTCTGAGCCCATCTTGTCATTTGTTGACCCATCCCAACCCAGCCTATCCCAACCCGACCCGACCCATCCCAACCTATCCCAACCCAACCCAATGTGGAGTCAAGTTGTTGGTCTGTTGGGAGGTGTCACGTGTTGGTGTGAGCTACAGTGACTTCAAGCATTTCAACCCCACCGACCAACACCCACCCACCCATCTTGCCGGTATCAAGCCCTCCTTCCATATAGTCTCTCTGTCTGCACAACATCTGGACCCAGATCGCCCAGAGAAACTTTTGTTGCTCAAGGGCAAGTTAAATGGTCATAAGTGTACCATCCTCATAGATGGAGGTGCCACCAACAACTTCGTTTCTGAAACATTCCCCCGCACAACCAACCTTCCAACGGCTGCCACAACAACACCCACGTCAGTATCCATGGGAGATGGTACAATTCACGCTGTAACCAGGAAAAATCCAGCAGCAGAAGTGAACATCGATGACTATCGTCACCACATCTCTCTCTCTGTAACGAACCAGACCTCTGATTTTGATGTTGTGCTCGGTAAACCCTGGCTCAGAACACACAATCCCACTATCGATTGGAGAGAGGATGTAATCTCTTTCTCACACCGAGGACGTTGGCACGAGCTAGATGCCAATTTCCATCGACGCTTACTCGATACCACACTCACACCCCCTGATAGAGTCGAGCTTCTCTCTGCTCTGCAAATGAGAAAATGTGTGCGACGTGAACAGGCATTCTTAGCAATAGTCAATCCACTTGAGGATGACACCCCCGCCCCCCCACCACCACCGGTGACCGAGGACCCCTGCATGAGCCATCAAACACAACCACATCCCATCTTTCAAGAGTACGCATCAGGAGATTCCCAAGGTTTCACACCCACCAGATTGCCCGAGGACATACCTCATTTTGAGATGCCCTTCAACCCGGCAATAATTGCAGACATGCCCCGACCTCACGATACCCTCCTTTCCATTGGTGGTCAATCGCGACTGCAAAGGATATTACGAGACAATGCATCCATTTTCTCTACTCCTGAAGGCTTACCCCCTGCCCGTAACAGCTCAGGATCAATACACTGGCGTCATAGAGCAATCACCCCTCCTCAAAGGCAATTCAACCTCTCCCCAGAAACAGACGAACTCATGCCTGAAACATTGGCTTCTCTCCTGGCCGAAGGTGTTATCAAACCACGCCCACCCCCCAACCTCACCCCCTGTAAACCTCCCATCCCCCCCTACAAGAACGATGATATAAGCCTTCGGTCGCAGGTTCAAATCCTGCAGTGCCAAGTAAATAACAAATTTAAGAAGGGCCGGTACCAGAAGGGCCGGTACCAGAAGGGCCGGTACTAGAAGGGCCGGTACTTGGGGTGGCCCCCCTTTCTAAAATGCGACACCCAAAAGAAGAACCAAGTGCAATTCCCCTCTCTACTGAAACGACAGTTCAGAGTCACATGCGTCCTTGCAATCATGCAAAACTTCAAGTACTTGTTCACGAGTATGCTGAGGTAATGCCCACCACCCTTCCAACTGGGTTACCCCCAGAACGTGCCGTGGAGCATGAGATATTAGAAGAACCTGGCTCACAGCCTCCAAGCAAAGCCCCATACCGAATGAGTGTAGATGAAACAGAGACCTTGCGCACACATCTGGCCGAACTCCTTGAAAAAGGCTTTATCCGTTCCAGTTGCTCACCATATGGTGCCCATGTCCTATTTGTCCCCAAAAATCGCATGTGCATCGACTGGCACCAATTGAACAAACAAACCATCAAAAACAGAGACCCTCTGCCACGCATTGATGACCTCTTGGAACGTCTCCATGGCTCCAAGGTTTGGTCTAAAATCGACTTGACCCAAGGATACTATCAAGTCCGGGTCAAACCAGAGGATATTCCCAAAACAGATTTCCGCACACAGTACGGACTCTATGAGTTCACGGTCCTTGGTATGGGATTGTGCAACGCCCCTGCAACATTCATGCGTGTAATAAATGATGCTTTTCGTCCTTTCCTGGACCGGTTTGTTCTCTGCTACTTAGATGACATCCTGGTTTTCAGTGATTCAGAAGAAGAACATATATAACATCTTGCACAGGTTTTCAAAGTGCTTCGGCGCGAGAAACTATACGCATCACCCAAGAAGTGTTTCTTTGGGCGTCACAACGTTGACTTTCTAGGTCATTCCCTCTCCCAGGCCGGTATTAGCCCAGAGCAAAAGAAAATAAACATAATTCAGAATTTGCCTCGACCCACAACCTGCCACGATTTACGATCCTTCCTTGGTCTTGCAAACTACTACCGAGTGTTCATTCGCCAGTATGCCCACAAAGCCGCCCCCCTCAATGACTTGCTCAAACACAAAAGCACGTGTAAGTGGGGCCCAACAAAGCAAATAGCGTTTGACACTCTCAAACAAGCACTGACCTCAAATCCAATCATCCAGGCCCCCTCACCAACGGCACCTTTCACGGTCCACAGGGATGCCTCAGATTTCGCGATTGGGGCCGTACTCATGCAAACAGACTCCCAAGGCCATGACTATGTCATCGGCTACGAATCCAGGAAGTTGAACACAGCTGAGACCCACTACGCTGCCCATGAAAGGGAACAACTAGCAGTGGTCCATGCTTTACGTGTCTGGCGCCACCACCTCAAGGAAAGGCCTTTTACAGTAATCTCGGATAGTACTAGTGTCAAATCACTCTCCACCCAGCCAACCCCCACAGGCCGGCAAGCAGGATGAGCAGAGAAATTAGCAGAATTCAATTTTGAGGTCCAGCACCGCCCCGGTCCCAAGAACGTAGTCCCTGATGCCCTTAGTAGGTGGCCAGGACACAAATGCAACGTACTCCATTTGAAGGTGGTCAAACCCCCAGATTTACGAGCCGAGATCCGTCTCCTTGCTCCCACAGACCCAGTGTACCAGAAGCGCAAAAAACAGGCTCTAACTGGGCAAACCTCTCCATACACATGGCACAGCAACCTTCTCTGGCAATGTACCCGGCTCTATATCCCTGACCATGAACCCTTTCACACGAGACTCCTACGCGAAGCACTTGACACCCCCATCGGCGGGCATTTTGGTACTGATAAACTCTCCACCAAGTCAGTCAGCATTTTTTCTGGCCCCGCATGCGCCATACTGTGCAACGCTACATTCATACGTGTGCTTCATGCCTACAAGTCAAAGCCAACACAGTAACACTCAAGTTCCCATGGTACTCCTTCAGCCCCTCCCCATTCCAGACAGCCGTTTTGACACGTGGTCCATGGATTTTGCTTTTGGGTTACCAATGACCAAGAACAAAAAGCCCCACCCAGCCACAACCCCACGACTAGCGCACACCCACCATCATTCCCGCACATCAAGTGTGAGTTGTGCCTCACCCTACCCGGAGCCCCTCCCACCCACAACCCCACAACTAGCGCACACATACACCCACCAACATCCCAGCACATCAAGTGCGAGTTTTGCTTTTGGGTTACCTATGACCAAGAAGAAAAAGGATAACATGATGGTCCTCCAATGTTCCATCACCAAAATCCTCATCATCACTCCATGCAGAACAACAATCACCGCCCCCCAGGTGGCTCAACTCTGCTTTGATGCTTTAGTTTCCAAAATATGGAGTCCCCCGAGTTTTCGTCTCTGATCGTGACACCAAGTTCACCAGTCATTTCTGGAAGAGTCTTTGGCAGCTCCTAGAAACCAGGTTAGCTATGTCTACAGCTCGCCACCCTCAGACCAACGGTCAAACGGAACTAGCCAACCGCACAATTGTAGACATGCTGAAAGCTTTTGCTTGGTCTCACCCCAAGTCTTGGGATACGAAACTAACACATTTTGAGATGGCCTACAACAGCAGTGAGCACCACACCACTGGCTTTGCTCCTTTTGTCTTGGCCTACGGCCAAAACATCAGCACCCCACTCTCCCTCCTTTCAGGGGGCCCGCCTCCCGCTGTACCAGCTATTGAGGACTTTGTCCGCCTTCAGACTGCTAACCTGGCAGAAGCCAAAGAGCACATTCAACGTGCTCGTGATAGGTACACAACCTATGCCAACAGGCACCGCCGTCCTGGCGAGTTCACGACAGGAGACTTGGTTTTATTGGCCCTGGACAAACCCACCAAGCTCCAGCCCCGATTTGAGGGACCATGCCTCATTCTAGAACACACGTCCACCCTCACATAAAAGGTAAAATGATTGTTTGGAGTTCAGTTCATCAATGATTTGTCTTTTTAAGCCCTTCCTATCATGGTTGGGCAAGTCCCTTTGGCCTATTTGGTCTACCCCTGGACTGCAACATACATACATTACGCAACACAACTCTAGAAATATATACTTGGTAGTCAATGCAAAACGCACCTCTATAATTTTGTCAATAGCTTTCTCAATGGCTTCGCGGCTGGGTTGATGTTGCTTGTAGTGCTGCATGGCAATACATGTTGGCAACACAAAAATAATGTTGCGCATATTTTTCGTGAGGGAAGACAAAGCACTGTTTACTAATAAATAAATAAATAAATAAATAAATAAATAAATAAATAAATAAATAAATAAATAAATAAATAAACAAATAAATAAATAAATACATCAATCAGTCAGTCAATCAATCAATCAATAAATAGTACGCCTTATTACAAGGCAGGAGGTTGAGGGGGCCAGCCCGTTTGCTTGCAATGGGGTCAACCACCAAATGTACTGAATACAATTGCAATTTACATTTTGTTATTGATAATGCTGAAATTATGTAAATTTAAATTTAGTTTTTAAGATAAAATGCGTACAATATAAAACTGTATAAATTGGTTACAACAAGTTTGTGTCATTGTTTTTGTTTTTGTTTTTGTTGTTGTTGTTGTTTTCTGACCTCAAAATTATCTCAAGAGCCCCCTACCTTATAACAGAAGTCCCTAGCGTCCCGAATTTCCTCAGAGCTAGCATCACGGCTGATACCCAACAGCCTGCATCAAAGCAATACAACACAAATGCATCAAAGCAATACATGTACCTGCAACAAAGCAATATATGTAACTGCATTCCCCAGCCTGCACCAAAGCAACACAACTTTTGTTTTCTTGCGACACTTTTATGTGACACTCCATCAAAGCGATTTTGTGTGACATTGTTTTGTGACATTTTTGTGACATTGTTTTGTGACACTACCGTATGCGCAACATGTAATGGCAAATGATTTGGCAAACGACCATTTGCCAACGTCGTTTCAGCACGTAAGTGAGCCGGTCCCGGGTCACCGGCGTTTGCCAAGTTTGATTCGCCCACCACCGTTCCGTTGCAAGGATCTGCCCCGAGCCTGGACTACTACATATGGAGGACGATGTCCACCCATACATATCTCACAACAAAAATTTGATGCACTGACCATTCCCCCCCTCCACCCACCCCCCCAAAAACATCACCAACATTATTAACGAGGTTGTCAGATTTCCTCAGTCGTTAGCCAGACAGAGCCCTGATTTGGATCATTCCATTTCCAGACTACGACCAAGAGGAACTGTTTTTTAAAGCATTCCCAAGCAACCTACTTTTAAACATGGAAGAAGGAAATGTAACAAGCAAATTGGAGCTTTGCCAAATGTTTCCAAGTCAAACCTTGAGCAAGTCCCAGACCCAAACCCTTTGCCAAATTAGTTTTGCCACACATTTGTGATCCATGAAATAAGGTTAAAAACCACATTTGCCAATGTTTATTCTTGCCATTACATGTTGCGCATCCGGTATTTTGTGACACATTTTTTGAGACATTTTTTGTGACACTGCATCAAAGCGATTTTGTGTGACATTGTTTTGCGGCGTGACGTGACGCAAAAGAGAATTGTTTTCGGCACTTTTTATCAAAATATAATTTGTGTGCCATTTGTTTTGCCTGCATAGAAGCAATGCAGCACAACTGCATCAAAACAATACAATACAACACAACTGCATCAAAGCAAAAATAATGCATGCATCACGGCTGATAACCAACAGCCTGCATCAATGCAATACAACACAACTGCATCAAAGCAATACAAGTAACTGCATCAAAGCAATACAACACAACTGCATCAAAGCAATACAAGTAACTGCATCAAAGCAATACAACACAACTGCATCAAAGCAATACAAGTAACTGCATCAAAGCAATACAACACAACTGCATCAAAGCAATACAAGTAACTGCATCAAAGCAATACAACACAACTGCATCAAAGCAATACAAGTAACTGCATCAAAGCGATACAAGTAACTGCATCAAAGCAATACAACACAACTGCATCAAAGCGATACAAGTAACTGCATCAAAGCAATAAAAGTAACTGCATCAAAGCAATGCAAGTAACTGCATCAAAGCAATACAAGTAACTGCATCAAAGCAATACAAGTAACTGCATCAAAGCAATACAAGTAACTGCATCAAAGCAATACAAGTAACTGCATCAAAGCAATACAACACAACTGCATCAAAGCAATAATCATTTGTAACACACCACCCGGTCTACCACCACCACCACCACCACAGACTCCACCACCACCCCTACATGTATCGATCTTCCTCATAAACACGCTGCAACAAAACATTAGATCTACCTATACCCATATTTACCCATACCCATACCCATACCCATACCCATACCTACACCTAAAACCATACCCATACCTACACCCATACCCATACCCATACCTACACCTAAAACTATACCCATACCCATACATATACCTACACCCATACCCATACCCATACCTACACCTAAAACCATACCCATACCTACACCTGTATGGGTCTTCCTCATCAATACGGGCAAAAAATGTTTGATCTCTTACTCAGCCCCCCTATGTTGGCAATATAGTGTAACTTCATAGGTGCCCATGTGTAACTCCACCTGTATGGGTCTACTTCAGCATTGGGTATGGTTGCATCAGTGCCCCTGTCTACCCATACCTCTACCTCTACCTCTACCTGTACCCATATTCAGTCCTATACCCATACCCCTACCTGTACCTATATGGGTCTTCCTCATCAATGCGCGGAAAGGGTTTGATCTCTTACTCAGTCCCCCTATGTTGGCAATCTAGTGTAACTTTATCTGTATGGGCATACTTCAGCATTGGGTATAGTTCTATCAGTGCCCCTGTCTACCCATACCTCTACCTCTACCCCTCTACCCCTCTCCCTCTCTACCTCTCTACTTCTCTACCTCTCTACCTCTACCCATACCTCTACCTCTACCCCTCTCCCTCTCTCCCTCTCTACTTCTCTACCTCTCTACCTCTACCCATACCTCTACCTCTACCCCTCTACCCCTCTCCCTCTCTACCTCTCTACTTCTCTACCTCTCTACCTCTACCCATACCCATACGTGTACCTGTATGGGTCTTCCTCATCAATGCGCGGAAAGGGTTTGATCTCTTGACCAGAGGGAGCACCCTTGCCCCCCCCTGTGGACCCTTCTGTGGGCAAGGACCCCTCAAATGCGGCAGATGAGCATAGCAAGGGGCGTCGTCCTTGGACTGGAAGGCATGGCCTGTTTGTTGGGGTATTGTGCGTGTGTGTTAGTGTGTGTTGGTGTTGGTGTATTGTGTGTGTGTTGGTGTATTGTGTGTGTGTGTGTGTTGGGGTATTCTTTGTGAGTGTTTTGTGTGTTTGTGTGTGTGTTGGGGTATTGTGTGTGTGTTGGTGTGTATTGGTGTTGGTGTATTGTGTGTGTGTTGGGGTATTGTGTGTGTGTGTGTTGGGGTATTCTTTGTGTGTGTTTTGTATGTTTTTGGTGTGGTGTTGTGTGTTGGGGTACTGGGGTTGTGGTGGGGGTTCTTGTTGTTTGTGTGGGTGTGTGTGTGTTGGGGGGGTAAGTGTGTTAGTTGGGGTGTGTTGGTTGTTGGATGTATGGTGTGTGTGGGGATTGTTAGGTGTGTGTTGGGGGGTTTTTGTGTTGGTTTATGGTTGGTGTAGTGTGGGGGCGGGGTGGGGTTTAATGTGTGTGTGTGGGGGTGATTTGTTGTGTTGGTGTTGGGGTATAGTGTATTGTTCGTGCCTGTTTTAGTTGGGTATTGTGTGTGTTGTTCGGGGCGTGGTTGGGTTGTTGGGGTTGTTTTTGTATTGTGTGTGTGTGGGGGTATGATTGTGTGTGGGTTGGGTGTGTTTGGTTGTTGGTGTATTGGTTGTTGGTTGTGTTGGGGGGATTGTGAGTTGGTGTGTTCGGGGTGTGGTTGTTGTTTGGTGTATTGTGTGTGTTGGCTCGGGGCGTTGGTTATTTGTGTGCAGACTCATGGTGTGTTTGGGGTGTTGTTGGGTGTTTGGTGTATTGTGTGTGTGGTTTGGGGATTGTGTGTGTGTTGGGGGTGTTGGTATGTGTGTCCTGTTTGGTGTATTGGTGTGTGTGTTCGGGTATTCTTTGGGTGTGTGTGTTTTTGGTGTGTTTGTGTGTGTGGTTTGGGGTTTATTTGTGTATGTTTGATGTGGATGTGTCATTGTGTGTTTTGTTGGGTGAGGGTGGTATTGTGTGTGTGTGTTTGTGATGTGCCGTGTGGTGTGTACTGTTGGGTGGGGGTATTGTTTGTGTGTGTGTGTGTGAGTGTGTGTGTGTTGGGGTATTGTGTGTGTGTGTGTGTTGGGTTATTGTTTGTGTGGGTGGTGTGTGTAGGGGTATTTGAGTGCCGGTAAAGGGCTTTGTGCGTGTGCTGACTGGGGTGTTGGTTTATTGGGTGTGTGAATTGTGGTGTGATGTGGTGTGGTGTGTTGGGGTATTGGTGTTTGTGCTGTGTGTGTGTGTGTGTGTGTGTGTGTGTGTGTGTGTGTGTTGGGGTATTGTGTGTGTGTCTGTGTGTTGTGCCCTGAGTGGTCTGTTGATGCTTCGTCTGTTTGTGAGTTGGTGTGATTGGGGGTGGTGTGATCCCACTGCGAGGTTGCCGGTTTTTGGACAATGAGTGTTTTGGTTTTGAGTGTGCTTTTGTGTATGTATGATTGTATGTGCTTGTGCTTTTTTTTTTGCATGTATATGTCTGTTGAAGTCTGCATGTGCGTATTTCTGTGTTTACATATGTGTATGTGTATGTATTTGTGCATGTGTACGTGTTTAATTGTGTTTGTACAGATTTGTGTGCATCAGTGATGCTTGAACACATTTGGATTAAAATTAATAAATTAAAAAAAACAAAAAATAAGAACAATTAAAAGGTAAGTTAAATAACTAAATAAGAAAGTAAAATTAAAATAAATTTTATATAAGTTTGTGAACAAGTTTTTGTGTGTGTGTTGTTGAGTTTGGTGTGTGCATAATGTGTGTGTTGGTTGTGGTGTGTGAGTTGATGTGTGTGTGTGGAGTGTGTGATTGGTGTCTGTGTGTGGTGTGTGTGTGTGTGAGTGTGTGAGTGTGTGAGTGTGTGTGTGTGTGTGCTGTGTTGTGTGTGTGTTGTCGTGAGAGTGTGTGTGATGTGCAGCTGTGGTTGTGTGAAGGGGGTGTGTGTGTGTGTGAGTGTTGTGAGTGGTGTTTAGTGTGGGTGTGGTTGGAGTGGAGGTGTGTGGATTGTGATGCTGTATGTAGTGTGTTGAAGAGTGTGTGGATAGTTCTGAGTGAGTGTGATGAGTGCTGTTGTAGTGTTGTGCTGTGACTGTGTGTGGTGATGTGTGTTGTGAGGGTGTGTGTTGTTGTGATTGTGTGTGTGTTGTGTGCTGTTTCGGTGTTGAGCTTAGTTCTTGGTGTGTGCCCGTGTCGTGATTGTTTGTGTGAGGGTCAGTGTTGTGTTGTTGTTGTTGTGTAGTGAAGTGTTGGGTGTGTGTGTGACAAATCGCTTGATGCTCCCTTGTTTTCGTGTGTTGAGTGTGTGGGTGTTCTTTGATGGGGTGTGTGAGTGTGTGTGTGTGTGTGTTGTGTGAGGGGGAAGACAAGTGTTTGTTTTGTGGAGTGGTGGTGGATGTGTGTGTGACGTGTGTTTGCGTGGTTGGTGGGTGTGTGTTGGTGTGTTGTTGCTGGGGTTGGAGTTGTGGGATCTAGCCTGGTGAGAGTGTGTGAAGTGTGTGGGATGAGTGATGGTATTGTTGTGATGTGGAAGTGTTGTGGAGGGGTGTGTAGGGGAGGTAGTTAAATGGTTTGTGTTGTGTGTGGTTGTGGTGTGTGAGTAGGTTGGTTTGTGATGTGTGTGTGTGTGTGGTGTGGTGTGTGTTGAGTTGTGTGTGTCTGATGTGAGATGGCTGTGTGTAGTACGATTTATGTGTGGGTGTGTTGCTGTGTGTAGTGTTGCGTTTGTGGTGTGGCGTGTGTGGAGTGTGTGTGCGTGTGTGAGTGTGGGTGTTATGCATGCATTTGTGTGTGTATGTCTAGTGGGCGTGTATGGGTGTGTTGTGTGTATGTGTATGTGATGTTTGTTGTGCGCGTTTGTTTGTTTGCATGTATATATTTGAAGTCTGCATGTGTGTATTTATGTCTTTGTGTACGGGGATGAGTCTGTATTGGGGTATGGGTACGTGTGTGTTTGTGTGTGTAAGGATTTGTGTATATCAGTGATGCTCACAACCACGTTCACACATGAATACACAAATACACACATACAAGTCAATACAGGTGTATTCACGTGTTTGTGTTTGTGTTTGTGTTTGTGTTTGTGTGTGTGTGTGTTTGTGTATATGTGCATGCATATTTTTGTGAGTGTATGCATTTGTGTGTGTATGTGGTTTACGAGGGTTGTGTGGTGGGGGCATGTGGTGTATTCGTGCAGTTTGGTGTTTTGTATTGTGCAAGGCATATTAGTGTTTGTGTATGCATTTGTGTGTGTGTGTGGTATGCGTGTGTATGTGGTGTGTGTGTATGTATGTGTGATGGCTGTGTTATGTGTATGTGCATCAGATTGTGGTTGTGTGTGTATGCATTTTGGCGCCAGTTTGTGTGGTTGGAGATGGTGGTGCAGTGAATTGGTGTTCGTGGTGTGTGTGTGTGTGTGTGGTCGTGTGGATGGATCCTTGGGTGCGTGCTATAAGCCTTCGTTTGGGTGATTAACGGCGGCGTTTATTGTGTGTGGGTATGTGTGTGTGGGTAGGTGTTGCCACAATTTGTGTGGTGGCGTATGCATTTATGTGTGTATGAGTTGAGTGTGTGCATGTGTGTGTATGCGTGTATGCATGTGTATGTGTGTGTGCAGGTGTGTGTGCAGGTGCGCTTACACGTGTGTGTGCGTGTGTGTGCATGTGTGTGTGCAGGTGCGCATACACGTGTGTGCGGGTGTGTGTTTGTGCATGCCTACATGTGTGCATACGCGCTGTTTTGTGGAGTATATGCATGGCAACACACTTGTGTTGTGCGACGGACTGTTGTGTATGTGTTGAGTGTGTGCAAGTGTGTGTGCACACGCTTATCCATGTGAATGTGTGTGTGTGTATGTGCGTGCATAATTGTGTGCATAATTGTGTGCGTGTTTATGCATTTGTGCGTGTGTGCGGTGCGTGTGCATGTGAGTGTGTGCGTATGCGTGTGTGCTCTTTTTTAATCACTGCTCCAGTCCTAGGTTACATGCAGGGATGACAGGCGCCGAGGCAGGCCTACGTTCGAAGCGCTAGCGGGAGGCGATGAGACGCAACCACTGTTGTCGCATGAAATCGTCGCAGCATATGTCGCAGCATACGAGAAAGGAAAGTTGTCAGGCACAGATGCTTTGGTAGGGTTCGCAGCTCGCAAATGTAACGAAGGGATTTATAGTAGAGATTCGGGCCGGGCGGGGGGATGTCAATGGAACAGGGGCAGGGGGGGTGGGGTCGATTTGTTAGCACGATTTAATCTCGAGAGAGGTCTGAGAGTAGAAGAGGAAGGAGCGATTCGGAAATGGTTGCTTGAGTCGGCTTGGGTGTTATCATAAATGAGTTGTTGGTTATCGAATTTTACTTCAATGTCGGCAAAAGAAAAACCCTGGTTCCGGTTTTTGAATTCTTGTTCGGGAGTGGTCGGGAAGTTGAATTTCGGTTTGAATCGTTGGTTTCCGGAGTTGAGGTGTTAGTTTCGTCGAAAGGTTGGTTGTCGGGTCTGTCTTTGATCTGCTCGAATTTTTTTTGTGTTGGGTCAAACCGGGCTCACCCCGCTGTCCGATGTCCATCAGTCCGTCCGTCCGTCCCCGTCCGAAACCGAACCCCATGAGCCCAAAAACGAAGCCTGACAACGTTTTCTGTTAGCACCGTTCGTAATTTAACTGGCTTCGGTCCGGCTCCAAATCCGAGGCCAGTCGTTCCGATAGGCCAACCTCTCCGCCAAAAACGTTCCCCGCTGTAATAGCGTCACTTGTGACTTGTTTCGCACCCTCCCGGTCTCGTACGTACTTTTTGGCTCAGGAAACGTGGTTTGGGTTCATGAAATATACATTTTATGACAGTTCTGTCTCGCAACGTAGATCCTTCAAACCTCCGTCGAAGGCATGTGGTAATCAGGAGTAGTAGGGCGAGGGTTGTTCAGGACGCAAGGAGCAAGGAAGCAATGTCGAAAGGGTTGTTTGCGTCGCCAGGACCGCCTCAGATGTGGGGAGGGTCCGTGGATCAAAAAATAATGGCCAACGCTCTCAGGAAACGGCATTGCCTACACAAACTTGGTGGGCAGGGCAGGCAAGCAGAGCTGGGAGTCCTCATGAAGTACCCCGATGAGTGGGGGACGGCAACTAATATACGTGTTTCACATACCAATATTAAATTATGTTATTAATTTATTAAAGTGTCACAAACTCACAACCTGTGTCACAATATTATTGGTTTTTCAAATAAATCCAAAATTGGCTCGTCCGTCCAACATTAAATATGTCGTTCACTACCGGTAGTAGTACGCAAACACTAATATTAATAACTTGGCTGTTCCCTACCGGTAATCATGAGTGTGGTGGGAATAGTGGTTTGTTATATCCACCATTATTGTGCACAATCACCGCACAACAAGTGAGCAAGGGCTGATGGGCTAAAATTACCGGTTTATCACCATTTAGTCCATCAATCCACACGTCAGTGTTTTAATTTTATACTACCGGTACTATCCACAAGATCCCATTCAGGTGTCGATTCTTACCGTCTCGAGATTTGATAGATATATTTTCAGCCAGGGGTAGGCCAAATAGGCTCAAGGGACTTGCCCAACCTCAGGAATCGGGCTATGGAATTGGTAGCGTCTTCGGGGTAGGTCACACTGCTTTTGGTTTGGGTCGAGTTAGCTTTTGCTTATTGTCCGAGTTTTGTCCGAGTTTTGTCCGATTTGGATGGGGACCAAAAGCGGACAAAAGGAAAAATCGACAGCAATCTGCTTGCAAGTTGAGAGGCACCTTTTGAATCTGATTTTTGCTTTTGATCGCAACACCTGTGTGATAAAAAGTGCAACCTGTGGTTATTTAGTGACTGCAGGCTGTAGCAATTGTAGCGTCTCAAGGACGCGCAGAGCTGGGGGTCCTCCTGAACAACCCAATAAAATAATCCCACGCTGCATTTCTTTTGCACTTCAGGAATCTCACTGGAACTTTTTGAATTCCGAGCTCAGTCTTGTCTTTCCAGCTACACAAGACAGTCCGTCCCGCCTCCCACGTGCCCACACGGCCGGATACAATCCGGTACTATCACCATCCCCCAACGGCCTCACTCAACTCTTTCATAGATGGAGCAACTTCGACGACTTCGAGCATTAGACGATGCACGTTTTTAGCAGAAGATCAGTTGGTCGTCAGCAAGACCTTCCCCCCGGTTCCTTAAGCGTTTAGGAGCATTCTTCTTTTTTCGTGCTCATGCTTTCCCCCAACTAGGCCAACCGTGGGAATCGCCGTCCCCCTATACCCAAACCATCACCTCACCCTCACCACGCTCCTTAGTTTTCGTCCGCTCGGTCTTCATTCACCTGCAAGCACCCCATTCTTCTTCAACACCTTAACCCGCTGTGCTCATTACCCGCTGATCTACACTTAGCAAATTTCCCTCCCATTTGAACCAGCCTCTTTCAACTGCTTCTAGAACACTCCGCGCCACCCATGCCTTGTGGGCGTCCGGTCGGGGACATCCTTCCTCACGCCATGGGACTCGATGCCGCAAGAGGAGCGCGGGAAGGAGTTACCCACGGACGTGAAGTCCGAGGAAGAAATAGCGAAATACTCGGTAATTGGCGCAACCCACTACTTACTACCCACTGCCCACAACTCACAACATACAACTAGTGTGCATACTGCTGAGCAGCCCTTGCTCTTCATCAGGAGTAATAACACATACCACACCTCCACTCCACCATCACACCTACTCCTGTAGTCTTGCACACACCACCCCTTCCCACAGCTCACATCCATATCCTCACCACCCACAGTGAACACATACACTGATTGTCGACCTTTCTCTAAATAGCGAGGGCACACAAACCACAACCTTCTCACTCCACCATCACGCCCACCAACCTCTGTTAAATCCATACAACCACCTCAAGCTCCAACCCTGACCACGGCACGTTGGTAGCCACACCACCATTCCCACCTTGCCATCGCGGACCGGCGCCACTACCACCCACCACCATACACACACGACCACCACCCACCACCACCTCACCACACCACCACCACGCACCACCACCACCATCACACACACCACCCACAACACTCACCATCCACATGTACACACTACCCCACGCAGCTATTCACCATCATCTCCACCATCCCCATTCTTTCCGTCCTAGCTGTGCATACCACTCTGAGGCAGCCCTTGCTTTCATTGCAAGGCCACGCTCACTCACACCCTCCCCTCCACCATCACATGACCCACCCTCTACCTTATCACCACCTTAATACCATCAACCTCCACCATCCTGATTCCCGCATCCAATCACACCTGACTCACCACCCTCCTTTCCACTCCTCACCATCACTCCACATCCACACACACCAACCTCCCACCGACCCACCCACCATACCCCACCACCATCACCACCACCATCCCAGCCACCACCTCCCTCCACCATCACCATACCGACCACCCTCACCCCCCCTCCACCTCCTCCTCCACCATTTCACCTACCCCCTCACCACCCACCACATGCACACCACCCATCCACTCCATCCACGAACACCTCCACCTCCACCATTCTACACACCAGACCTCCACTCCACCATCACTCACACCCCCTATTACACACCACCTCCAACCACACCTTCCATTCCAACCATCACAAACCACCATCACTCACCACCATCACGCCACAATCTCACCACCACCATCGCTCCAAGCCACCATCACCACCCACAACCCCCTCCTCCCCTCCCACCCTCACCCCCGCCCATAAACCCCCCTCACCTCCCAGACCCCCCCCACATTACTCCCCCCTCCCCCCCCCCCTCCATTCCACCCTCACCCCCACCGCCCCTCCCTCCCCCCCCCTCCCCTGTCCGCTCCCCCTCCCCACGTGCCATCCTCCACCACCATCACACCACCCGCCATCCCCTACCATCACTACACCATACGACAGCGCCACCACCATCACACCACCCCACATCACACCACCACCATCACAACACCACACCATCACCCCAGCCCTCAGCACCATATCCAACTCTTTTTCTCGTCCCCCACCCCCTCACTTCCTCCATCCCCTCCCTCCCTCGCCACCATCACACCCCCCCGCCCTCCCCCTCCCCCCCCCTCCACCCCCCCTCCCCGCCCCCTCCCCCTCCTCCCCCCTCCACCGCATCCCCCCCCCCCTCCACCCCCCCTCCCCTCCCCCCCCCGCCTCCTCCCCCCCCTCACCCCCACCCCCCCTCCCTCCCCCCTCCTCCCGGTCCCCCACCCCCCCCTCCCCAAGGCCCCACCTCCCCGTATTCCCCCCCCGGACCCCCTCTTCCTCCCCTCCTCCCCCACTCCCCCATCCCCCTCCCTTCCCCGTCTTTGCCCCCCCCACCACCCCCGCCCGCCCCACTCCCCTCCCCCCCCCTCCGCCTCCGCCCCCCCTCCCCACCCCCCCCTCCCCGGGGAGCGCCCCCAGCCCCTCCCCCATCTGGTCGTAATCAATGCCCCCCCCCATCCTATGGTTGTTCCTCTCTCTCCCCCCACCCCCGCCCTCCCGTTCTCCCTTCCCCCTCCCACCCAAACCCCTTCCCAGCCCCCCCCACACTCCCCCGTTCTGTTCCCCCCATCCCTCCCCCCCCCCCCCCCCTCACCCATTCCCCTCTCCCCTCCCCCCCACTCCCCTTCGCCCCCCTCTGTCCTCCCCCCTCCCCCCCCCCGCCTCCCCCCCCTCCACCCCGCCCCCCCCGCCCCCCTCCCCTCAGGTCCCCCCTCCCAAGGCCCATGGGCCCCCACCATTACTCCACCATTAACCACACCTTTACTCCACCATCACACCACCACTCCACTCACGCCTACACCACCCACTCCACCCATCCTTTGCTCCTGTAGTTCGTCACACCAACCCAATCCACCCACCCATCCTTTAATATTTGTAGTTTTGTACACACCACCACTCCACAGATCCACCATCACATTCTACCAGCCCGTGTGCATACTACTGAGCAGCCCTTGCTTTCAGTAGAAATGACACACACATCACACCACCAAGAAACACTGCCATGCACAGCTTAGAAACTGCACAGCTTCAACCCCTGCTCAGCTTTACCCACTACCACCACCACTCCACTACTCACACTTGAACCACTACTCACCCCGTCCTGTTGCCCCTTTGCTGGTCTTCAACACACTTACATCCACCTTTCATCACCTACCCTGTCCACTACGACCCCCATGTTGATGATGGGCACTTTGAGGGCGGTCCCTACAGAACCACTGCACAGCTTTACCCACTACCATGTACAGCTTACAACACTGCACAGCGTTGACCACTGCACAACTTCAACCACTACCATGCACAGCTAAGAACACTGCACAGCATTAACCACTGCACAGCTAAGAACACTGCACAGCTTTACCCACTGAACAGCTAAGAACACTGCACAGCGTTAACCACTGCACAGCTAAGAACACTGCACAGCTTTACCCACTGCACTGCGTTAACCACCGCACAGCTTTACCCACTGCACTGCGTTAACCACTGCACAGCTTGAACCACTGCGCAACTTAAACCACTACCATACCACAGCTTTGAACACTGCACAGCGTTAACCACTGCACAGCTTTACCCAGTCCATAGCTTAACCCACTGCACTGCGTTAACCACTGCACAGCTTTAACCACCATACCACTACCCACCCTGTGCCCCTGTACCTTCTACTGTTCACTTGTACCGCCTCTCACCCCTGTCCAACAACTCCCCCAGGTCAATGTGCACCTGTCTACTGTACCACTGCATAGCTTTAACCACTGTCTGCACGAGCTTAGAATCACATGGCACGTGCTTAATACCCTCTGCTCAGCTTTGCCACCAATACCACACCCCATTTTCCCCACTGTGCCCCTGTACCTTCTAATACAACCTCTCACCCCTGCCCAACTACATGTTGATGATGAGACATTGTCTACCCTGTAACCACTAGCACAGTTTGGCGAGCCTGGTCATACACACTAGACCACTGCAACGCTTTAAACCACCCAAGAAAGCCGCTACTTACACTTGAACCACTACTCACCCCTGTGCCTCTATGCCTACTTAAAGCACGTGATTGCCTTTCACCCCTGTCCAACCATTTTCCTAGGTTGATGATGACCACTTGTCTACCGTACCACTGCACAGCTTCACATACTACCATACACAGACCACACCACTACTCACCCCTGTGCCTACTTAAAGCACTTGACCACCTCTTACCCCTGTCCAACCTCTCTCCCAAGGTGCGTGAAATGACAACCTGTCTACGTCACTGCACAGCGTGACCCCACTACCAACCAACAGCGTAACCCACCCAACCAACGTTCTACTCAAAAACAAACCCTGTGCCTGCTTAAAGCACTTGACCACCTCTAACCCCTGTCCAACTTCTCTCCTAGGTCGACAAGCACTTGTCTACTGTACCACTGCGCAGCTTAGGCCACTGCATGGCTTTAACCACCTCACCACTACTTACACCACACCACTACTCACCCCTGTGCCTACTTAAAGCACTGGCACCACCTCTCACCCCTGTTTAACCACTCTCCCAGGTCGATGAGCACTTGCCTACCGTACCACTGCACAGCTTGACCCACTACCATACAC
The DNA here is from genome assembly GCA_013435795.1 of Chlamydomonas sp. ICE-L. Lineage (NCBI taxonomy): Eukaryota > Viridiplantae > Chlorophyta > Chlorophyceae > Chlamydomonadales > Chlamydomonadaceae > Chlamydomonas > Chlamydomonas sp. ICE-L. Next base: position 27,459,174 of record JACBWV010000610.1, on the reverse strand, counting down.
AGCTTAACCACCACACCACTACTCAACCCTGTCCGACTACTCTCCCAGGTCGATGAGCACTTGTCAGAGGTCGAACGGACCGTTGGTTACTTGCAAGGGGGCCTTCTCATCCAGCAGAAGCAAGCCATTGCTAGGTGTGCTGTGTTTCAGTGTTAGTTCAAATTGTGTGTGTGTGTGTGTGTGTGTGTGTGTGTGTGTGTGTGTGGGGGGGGTATTGTAGGGATGTCCATTCTTGCAAGGGGGCCTACTCATCCAGCAGAAGCAGGTGTGCTCCTGTCCTGCTGTTTCCTTTTAATTTATTCGTAATGATAACGCCTGGTGGGGCGTGGTGTTAAGGGAGCCCGTCGTACGCGGGTGGGGAGCGGTCTCCTACCTCAACTGGACAAGCTGCCATCGCGGTTGACGACGACCTGCAACGTCAAGAGCGACCAAAGGGGGAGTCAATTTATTTGTATATTATGTACGATAACAACTTCTGATGATTCTCATTCAACATAAGCAAGCCATTGCAAGGTGTGCCTCCGTTCCGCTGTTTCTGTTTAATTTATTTGATTCTTGTATGATGTACCAGATATAGTATGGATTTCCGTTCTTGCAAGGGGGCCTTCTTATCCATCAGGAGCAAGCCATTGTAAGGTGCGCTGTGTTCCAGTGTTAGTTCAAAGTGTGTGTGTGTGTGTGTGTGGTGGTGGTGGGGGGGGGGTATTGTATGGATTTCCGTTCTTGCAAGGGGGCCTTCTCATCCATCAGGAGCAAGCCATTGCAAGGTGCGCTGTGTTTCAGTGCTAGTTCAAAATGTGTGTGTGTGTTTGTGTGTTAGGCTGGGGATGTGGAGGGGTCTGGGTGGAAGGTGGGGTCTGTGGGTGGGTGGCGTGTGTGTTTGGGGAGGGGGCCTTCTCATCCAGCAGAAGCAAGCCATTGCAAGGTGTGCTGTGTTTCAGTGTTAGTTCAAATTGTGTGTGTGTGTTTGTGTGTGTGGGTGGGGGGGTATTGTATGGATGTCCATTCTTGCAAGGGGGCCTACTCATCCAGCAGAAGCAAGCCATTGCAAGGTGTGCTCCTGTCCTGCTGTTTCTGTTTCTGTTTAATGTATTTGTATTCTGTTTCTGTTTCTGTTTCTGTCTCTGTTTAATGTATTTGTATTTGTACATTATGAACACGCTACTGTATGGATTTCCATTCTTGCAAGAGGGCCTTCTTATCCAGCAAGGTGTGCTGTATTTCAGTGTTAGTTCAAATTGTGTGTGTGTGTGTGTGTGGGGGGGGGTATTGTATGGATGTCAATTCTTGCAAGGGGGCCTTCTCAACCAGCTGAAGCAAGCCATTGCAAGGTGTGTGTGTGTGGTGTGTGTGGGTGGGTGGGGTGGGGGGGGGGTTATTGGTATTGATGGTGTTCCATGTCTTTGCAAGGGGGGCCTTCTCAACCAGCTCATACACCCATACAACACCATACACAGTTAGCTACCATCACAGCTTAACAACACAAAACCACTCATCCACACCACTCACCCCCCCCCCACCCCCCCAGGCCCCCACCCTCTGTCCCCTCCTCCACCCCCATCCCCCGCCTCCCCCCGCCATCACTCCCCCCGCCACCCACCCCAGCTCGCCCCCTTCCCACCCCCCCCTCACCCCCTCCGCCCACCCTCTCCCTCTCCGCACCCCGGCGGGACTCGTCCCCCCCCTCCTACCCTCCACCCCCTCTCCCCCCTTCCCCATCCCGCCCCTTCCCCCCCTCCCCCCCCGCCCCCCCCCCCCCCTTCCCGCCTCCCCGTCCCCTCCCCGGGGACCCCACGAGACACTTTCGCCCCCCCCACCCCCCCCCCCCTGATTCCCAATTCCCTCTCCCTCCCCTCCCTTCCGCCCCCCCCCACCTCCCCCCCCCCCCCCCCCCCCCACACCAACTCAAACCATTTGCCCTCTGGCCTGCTGTGTGCAGATCTAGCCCTTTATCAATTCACTCCCCCCCCCCCGCCCACTCCCCCCCCCCCCCCCCCCCCCCCCCCCCCCCCCCCACACACACCCACCCACACTCCCTCACTCACTCCCTCCCTCCCTCCTCATCCACTCCTGACCTCACTCACCTCCCCTCTTCCCTCACCCCCCACCCACTCCCTTCCCTACCATACTCCCCTCCCCACCCGGCCCCCCCCCCCCCCCCACCCCCCCCACTCCGCCCCACCCCACCCCCCAACCAAACCAACCAACCATTCACTGCCTGTCCTGTCATGCTGTGTGCAGCCTACCGTTAATCATCATGGCCAAGGGGCGTCCAGGGTGGGACACTCTAGCTCAGCTATCAGTCCCAACAAACACACCCGCCCCCCCCCCCCACACACACACTCCCCCACTCACTCACCAACCCAACCACCTGTCCACCCACCCACCCAAACACCAAACCAAACACCTACCAATCCACCCACCCACTCACCCACCCCCCCTCCCACCCAACCATTCCCCCCCTGTCCCGCTGTGCGCAGCTTACCGTCAATCATCAGAGCCAAGGCGACATGGCTGGGAACACTCCCACCCCACCCTCTGTCCACTCCTATGCCCTCCCCCACCCACCCCCACCCACCCACACACCCCCACACACAACCCTCACACACACATCACACTCACTACACACACACAACTCACCAACCTACCAACCATCCACCACCCACCCAACCATTACCCCCCACCTACCCCCCCTGTCCTGCTTTGTTCAGTCCGAAAATAAAAACCGTTTGATCATCATGGCCAAGGGGCGACAGGGCTGGGACGCTCTAGCTCAGCCTTTGAAATCTGCCCTTAGCAAGATGGATGCAGACGCCCAGGTGAGCTCGTGTTTCGAGTGTTGTTGTTGGTAGTGGTGTGTGGAGTGTTGTTGTTGGTGGTGGTGCTGTCCTCCTAACGTCGATGGCCTTGGGCCGTTGTGGTTGGTGGTGGTTTTTGTAGTGTTGTTGTCCATTGTATCTTCTTTTTTTTTGTTGTTCCCGTTTGTGGTTTTTCTTGTTTTTCATGTTCTTTTTTTTTTTTTTTTCTTTTTTTCTTTTTTTATAGTTTTTTTTTTTTTTTTTTTTGTATTTGTGTGGGTGCTGGTGCTGGTGTTTGGAGTGCTGTTCGCCTGGGGAGTTGCATCGTTGTTGTTGTTGGTGGTTTGTGGAGTGTGGAGTGTTGTTGTTGTTGGTGGTGTGTGGAGTGTGGAGTGGTTGGTGGGGTGGTTGCTGGTTTTTGTATTGTTTGTGGCCTTGTAGCTGCGTGGGGTTATTGTTTTTGTTGTTCTTTTTGATTTTCATTAAAGTTTTGTTTTGCCTGGGTATCTTGCTTTGGAGGTGATGGTGTTTGGAGTGTGGAGTGCATTAGTGTTGGCGGCCTGGGGAGCTGAGGTGGAGGTGATGGTGTTTGGAGTGTGGAGTGCATTAGTGTTGGCGGCCTGGGGAGCTGAGGTGGAGGTGATGGTGTTTGGAGTGTGGAGTGCATTAGTGTTGGTGGCCTGGGGAGCTGCGGTGGAGGTGATGGTGTTGGAGTGTGGAGTGCATTGTGGTGGCGGCCAGGGGGAGCTGCGGTGAGGTGAGTGTGTTTGGAGTTTGAGTGCCTTAGTGTGGGTGGCCTGGGTGAACTGTGCGTGGGAGTGAGATGGTGTTTGGGATTGGTTGGAGATGGATGCAGAAGCTCAGGTGATATGGTGTTTGGAGTGTTGTTGTTGGTAATGGTGCTGGTGTTTGGAGTGTTGGTGGTGGTGGTAGTTGTGTTTGTAGTGTCGTTGGTTTTGTTGGGGAGTTGCCTGGTGGATTTTGTTGGAGTTTTTTGTTGGGTGTGATAGTTGGTTGGAGGTTGTGTCGGTGGGTAGTGGTGTCAGGAGTGTTGGTGGTGGTGGTAGTGGTGTTAAGAGTGTTGTTGTTTGGTGGTAGTGGTGTTGAGTGTTGTTGTTTGTTGTAGGGGGTTGTTGAGTGTTTTTTTTTTGTTTGTTCAGTGAAGTTTTTCAGTATTTTTGTGTGTTGGTGGTAGTTGTGTTTGTAGTGTTGTTGTTGGTGGTGGTGGTTTGTGGAGTGTGGAGTGTTGTTGGTGGTGTGTGGAGTGTGGAGTGGTGCTGGTGGTGCTGGTGGTGTTTGAAGTGGTGGTGGTCTGGGGAAGTGCAGTGGTGGTGCTGGTGTTTGGAGTGTTGTTGTTGGTAATGGTGTTGTGTGGAGTGTTGTTGTTGTTGTTGTTGTTGTTGTTGTTGGTGAGCTGGTGTTTGGAGTGTTGTTGTTCGTGGTGGTGGTGCTGGTGCTTGGAGCGGTATTGGCCTGGGGAGCTGCAGTGGAGGTGCTGGTGTTTGGAGATTGCTTTAGTGTTGGCGGCCTGGGACGCTCTAGCCCAGCCTTTGAAATCCGCCCTTAGCAAGATGGATGCAGACGCCCAGGTGAGCTGGTGTTTCGAGTGTTGGTAGTGTTGGTGCTGGTGCTGGTGTTTGGAGTGGTGGTGGTGGTGGTGTTTGGAATGTCGTTGTTGTTGTTGGTGGTGGTGTTTGGATGCAGACGCTCAGGTGAGCTGGTGTCTCGAGTGTTGGTGGTGGTGCAGGTGGTGCTGGTGTTTTGAGGGTTGGTGGTGTTGGTGCTGGTGCTAGGAGTGTTGTTGGTGGTGGTAGTGGTGTTCAGAGTGTTGTTGGTGGTGGTGTTTGGAGTGTTGTTGTTGGTGGTGGTGGTGTCCGGAGTGTCGGTGGTCTGGGGAGCTGCGGTGTTGGTGGTGGTTTAGGTGTTGTTGGTGGTGTGTGGAGTGTTGGTGGTGGTGTTTGGAGTATTGGTGGTGGTGTTTGGAGTGTTTGGAGTGTTGTTGTTGGTGGTTGTGTGTGGAGTGTTGGTGGTGGTGTTTGGAGTGTTGGTGGTGGTGTTTGGAGTGTTTGGAGTGTTGTTGGTGGTGGTTGTGTGTGGAGTGTTGGTGCTGGTTTTTGGAGTGTTTGTTGTGGTTGTTTTGGACTTTTTTTGAAGTTTTGTTTTTATTGGTTGGTTTTTGGTTTTTTTTTTTGCTTTTTTAGTTTTTTTTTCTGTTTTTTTCTTTTTTGTTGTTGTTAACTGTTTGGTTTTTTTGTTCGTGTGGAGTGTTATTTGTGGAGGTGCTGGTGTTTGGAGCGTTATTGGCCTGGGGAGCTGCGGTGGAGGTGGTGGTTTTGTTGGTGGTGTGTGGAGTGTTGTTGTTGGTGGTGTGTGGAGTGTTGTTGGTGATGCTGCTGCTGTTTGTAGTGTTGTTGTTGGTGGTGATTTTTTGAGTGGTGGTGGTGGTGGAGTGTGGAGTGGTGGTGGTGGTGGTGGTATTTGGAGTGTCGTTGGTGGTGGTGCTGGTGTTTGGAGCGTTATTGGCCTAGGGAGCTGCGGTGTTGTTGGTAGTGTGTGGAGTGTTGGTGCTGGTGATGGTGGTAGTGGTGTGTGGAGTGTGGAGTGTTGTTGTTGGTGGTGCTGGTGTTTGGAGTGTTGGTGCTGTTGGTGGTGTTTGGAGTGGTGGTGGTGGTGTTTGGAGTGGTGGTGGTGGAGGTGGTGTTTGTATTTTTGGTTTTGTTTTTGTTTGGGAGTGTTTTTTGTTGTTTGGTTGTTTTTTGTAGTTTGTGTTTTGTTGGTTGTTTTTTTTTTTTATTTTTCGTTTTTTTACCTGTGGAGCTGGGGTGTTGGTGGTTTTGGTGGTGGTGTGTGGCAATGGTGTTTGAAGTGTTGGCGGCCTGGGGAGCTGCGGTGTTGGTGGTGCTGGTGTTTGGAGTGATGGTGGTGCTGGTGCTGCTGGAGTGTGGAGTGTTGTTGTTTGTGGTGGCACTGGTGTTTGAAGTGTTGGCTGCCTGGGGAGCTGCGGTGTTGGTGGTGTTGGTGTTTGGAGTGATGGTGGTGGTGGTGGTGCTGGAGTGTGGAGTGTTGTTGTTTGTGGTGGTGCTGGTGTTTGAAGTGTTGTTGACCTGGGGAGCTGCGGTGGTGGTGGTTTTGGTTGTGGTGGTAGTGTGTGGAGTGTGGAGCGGGGTGGTGGTGGTGTTAGCTGTGTTTTGGGTGGTGGTGGTGTGTGAAGTGTTGGTGGTCTGGGGAGCTGTGGTGGTGGTGGTTGTTTTGCTGGTGGTGGTGGTGGTGGTGGTGTGTGTGTGGAGTGTTGGGGGTCAGGGGAGCTGTGGTGGTGGTGGTTGTTTTGGTGGTGGTGGTGGTGTGTGTGGATTGTTGGTGGTCTTCAGGGGCTGTTGGTGGGTCATTTTGGTGGTTGGGGTGGTGTGTGTGTGTGGAGTGTGGGGGTCTATTGAGCTGTGTTGGTGTGGTTGTTTTTGGTTTGTTGTGGGGTTTTGGTTGTGGATTGTTGTGGTCTGAGGAGCTGTGTGGTGATTCTTTGTGGTGGTGGTTTTTTTTTTTGTGTTGTCTTGTTGGGGGTTCTCGTGGACGCTGTTGTGGTGGTGGGGTTTGGTTGTTTGTGATGGTGTTTGTGTGTGTGTGGATTGTTGGTGGTCTGAGGAGCTTCGGTGGTGGTGGTTGTTTTGGTGGTGGTGGTGATGGTGGTGTGTGTGGAGTGTTGGTGGTCTGGGGAGCTGTGGTGGTGGTGGTGGTTATGGTGGTTATATTGTGTAGTGGTCAGGGGGAGTATTTCAGTCGTACCGCATACATATGTGGCGCACTTACACCACACACGCAAGCACACAATGTCACACACGCACACTTAACACGCACACATGTTTCCCCCCCCGCCCCCCCCCCGGGGGCCCCCCCACCCCGCCCAACATACCCCCCCCCCCGGGCGGACCCCCCCCAGCACACCCACACCCACACCCTCACCCACACAATACCACATACAACACTACATCTCACGACATGTACACACACAAAAACACACACCCATCACACACACAACAACACACACACAAGTCACAAGGGGGGGAACACACACACACGTCCGCACACACGTGCAAACACACACGTACATACAAACACACACACGTGCCATCACTTTCGCTAATAGTGATGCATGCATGAGGACAAACAAACGCATGCTATCACCAACACTCGAAAACAAAATAAAAATAGCAAAGCCTCACCGGCATACATACACAAAAGGTGTCACACCACCACCACAGGACAACACACAAAGATCAAGCCGACATACGTACAGAGCGCAACCACCACCTACACAACTACCCACATCACAA
>JACBWV010000610.1:27356379-27451548 GCA_013435795.1 Chlamydomonas sp. ICE-L | reverse complement strand
GCCAGGGTCCAAAGGCAGCACAGAAATCCTTAGGTAATCACTCCAGCCAGTATCCGTATGGGCTCCGCCTCCCAGAACACAAGCACAACGAGCCCGTAGGCCTGGTCGCCCGCCAAAGACACAGCAATAGCCAGAAGGGGCCAAAGCATGGCCCGGCAGACGACGTCTAAGGGAAACAAAGAGAACTCTGTCCACGAGAAAACTCGTAAAATCTCGAGAAACCAAAGGTAGATAAGAGCACTGCCGCAGAAGGGCCAAATCCTCAAAACCAGGCAAAGCGAGGACCCATCGAGGTGGCCAGACCCACACAAGCATAGCCTGGACTTTGAAGAAAAGTGGAGGAAAAGGAAGAAGGACAAACTACCAACCCATGCATCCCCTCAGCAAGAGAAACCGTAGAGCGAGGGCGGCTCGCACGGCCTCGCTTTCCGTAGGGCGAGGGCCTCATGAATTGGCGCGAGGCCATCCGGAGTAGGGAGCAGACAGAATGAGATGCTCAAGAGGAGCAGAGGAGCTCGAACCTAGAAAGAAGCTCCTCCATAGGTACTGGCTTGGCTCGTACCTCTTCGGGCACCTCCAGGAATGGGGCCGAGGCCAATCCGGATAAAGGGGCAACAGAATTGGAGATGCGCAAAGGGAGGCAGAGGACCGACCGAAGAAAAACTCCATCCAGAAGTACTGCTGGCTCTGTACCTATTCGCAGCCCCAGATTGGCGCGAGTCCAATCCGTAGTAAAGGGGCAAACAGAAATTTGCTCAAAGATCTGGCTACTTATTTTGAAAAGGCCTTGGTTAAGTTAATATATATAGACCAAAGGTTTCGACTTATTTGTACCTACTCCGCCATAGTCTAGTTGGCCTAGGTACTCGGCTCTCATACCGCTCCCCACTTCTATGTGCTGTACCCCGAGCGACCCGTTCCGAATCTCGGTGGCGGGAACTTTTTGAATTTGTTCGCCTCAACAGTACGTTACATTACATTACATTACATTACATGACATGTGAAAGTCAAAAAAAAAAAATATAACGCCAGCAGCTGGGGAAGAGTCACCATGGCAGACATATAAGTGTCACCCTCCAGGCGGGAGGACTCCTTCATGCGACGTGTGGCAAGAATGCTGGTACAGTAGCTATAGTAAGTCTCTTTTTTGGCAGCTTAGATATTATTGTCTACGTTGGTTCGCGACTGTAATCCCTAAGGTGTGAGAGATTGGTAATATTTGTGATGTGTTATGGTACATTGTTACGCTATTGTTAAGACTAGTAGTGGAACAGGAACCTTGTTGTTGAAGATACTTGGAGTTCCTGATGCTGAACGCTCGTTATTCCTGTAATTTGATGATTTGGGTTGGTGGTTCTGAGCAGTAGCCCAGTTTCAACCGAGGTAGCCTTTTCTGGTTTGGATGCGGTCGTCACTGAGGTAGGATATCAGGCCTGTATTTTCCCATGTGGCCTTGGGGAGATCCGGTGGGTTGAGGGTGTTGGGGTCTCGTGGAATGTCGGAGGTCGCTTCACAAGCGCCTGCATCCATAGACAAGGGGAGCTCCCCATAGCTCCTTTTGCTACTTTGCCTTTTTGGTTTTGGATGAGTTGACTGCCTATTTAATGTCTTTTAATATGACATTCCGTTGAGACCAGGGTGGCTGCGACCCAGAAAGAATAGGCCAGCTCCGTCCTGTGCGTGCGACAAAGAGGGCAGTTATCATCCAGGGGGGGCTAGTGCTGGTACCAGGGGGGCGTTTGTATCTGTACGCCAGTTTCTAGTCCAAGAACGTCCCCCCTAGCCTTGGTGGATTTGTATTTTTTGCCACCATTTGGTGTCGGTGGAATTGCCAAAAACGATTACTACACCTGAGGGAGGAGGAAGGGGGTTGGCTTGCTCCCACATGGAGGAGTTATATGCCGGGGTGGTGGCATGCCCGGTGTGGCAGGGGGTGGGGTAGGATTAGCCTTGAGACCCTTGTGAGATTGTTTGGCCGGACGCCGGGGGGCCGGGTCCCCATTAATAGATTTGGGGGGCGGGACAGACCCGGCCAATGCATGTTGGCAGTTAGGTGCGCATGTCCCCTGTTTTTTAAAAACTGGCCAGTACATTGATCCGTTTCGTCTCTTCTTCGCGAGCGTGTCTGCCTCGTCATTCCCTACGATTCCTGAGTGAGATCGGACCTTAAGCAGGCGTGTGGTAGCAGCAGCGTTGTGTCTGTTGATAATGTGGATGGCGATGTCTTGCAGGAGGTCGCGGTGTTTGTTTCCCCGGGTCCTGCTGGGATGGTAAATGTGCAGGTTAATGAGCTGCAAGGAGCATAAGCTGTCGGAGTAGATGGTGAGTTCTTCATCTATTTCGGAGTGTATGAGTGCTTGTTGGATTGCCACGAGTTCCGCGCGATTGATGTCGGCAGTGATGCCCTGTCCGCCAGGGTCTATGCGGAGGCAACGTGCAGCGGCCCTGGGGGAGTATACGCCTGCCCCTAGGCGTAGGACGCCGTCTTTGTCTATGATGGCACTTCCATCTATGTATAGAGCGAGGCCTGGTGCTTGTAGGATAGCATGTGTGCACGGGAGCACGGGGGGTGTTATGGGTGTGATGTCTATCTGCATGGGGGTGGGTTGTTGTCTTAAGGAGGGAGCCAAGTGCATTGGGTAGGTGGGTGGTAGGGAGGCCCAGTTGGCAGGGGGAGGGACCTGGTCGTGGGATGGAATTGGCCCCCATGTCCCTGATGGTTTGGGCCCATGTGGTGGGTGGGTTGTGGAGGTACTTGGCATGGCCAGCTGGGTTTGAGATGGCAATGAGTTTGTAGGTTCCTCTGTGTCTCTTGGCAGGGTTGAGTACTTGAGTTTGCCCCCCGTCCATATTAGGGGGGGGGTGAGGGGTTTGGCCTTGGGAGGCAGAGTGGCTAGTTCCATAGCCCATGGGTGATTTAGGAGGGCGTTATGGGCATATGTGGGTTTGTGTGGGACCAAGAGGATGGTGCACGCGGGAATATCAAGGGTGTGAGCATGTATGGCACTGCCTAGTGCCCATCGAACAGCCTTGTGGGCCTCTTCAGGGTTCTGGCTGGTGAGGTGTGTGTTTCCCCCGGACCAAGGTTGGGTGTAGCAGTGGGGTCCTAAGCCAAACAGTTGGCCAATGGGGGTGGGGGTGTTGCCCATGGGGAGGTGGGGACTCATTAGGAGGGGTGATGTGTCAAGGTCCGTTGTCATCCCCAGGGTTGACATAGCTTTGTGTATGGCAGGGGAGACATTGGAGATGGTAGTGTCTTTGTGCTGTGATAGGAGGGTGGCTACGTCTCCAGCGAAGGTTCCTGGGCTGTGGAGGGTCCAGAGGTGGGGAGAGTGTGCCTTGGTGGTATGGTATCTGTGGTGGAGGAGGTGGAGTTGGGAGAGGGGTATATGACCGACACATTGGCCTGTTGGTGAGTAGACGAGGTGGTGTCTCCGTTGTTGAGTTGGGGGTGGAGGTGGTGGTACCTGTCATTCAGTGTACCAGCCTGTATGTGGTATTTGCCAGGGGGGTGGATATCCCAGTCTGGGTGGTGGTCTGACGTGCTAATGATGAGGTTTTGCCTGAGTTCGCTGTACCATTTGACATCAAACTCTCCTCCCTCCGCCCACTGTCATTGTTGTTGGAGGTTAGTGAGGTGGAGGTCTTGTCTGGGTGGAATGGAGGGGGGGGCGGCTTTGGGGGTAGTTTCAGTGTTGTAGGCATGGAGGAGTTCCTGGAATCTGGTTAAAGTCTACTTGACACCTCGAGGGTGTATTGAGACTCTATGCTTTAAACAAAAAGAAAAGCACCCACAAAGCAAAAAACCCCATTACATCAGGGGTGTGTCGAGGACAAACAAACCCAAACTCCCAACCACCGTTTTGGTGGCGTAGATATTAAACTCCCTAGAGCAGGACCCAGATCTCAACCACGTACAGTGGCGGAGGTAAGAAGCTAACAAATGAGAAGTCACAAGAAGAAAGAAAGGGATAATAAATTACGGTGCCACTAAGCAGTCCAGGGCTTCCTGTCTTGCTCTTCTACAAGTAGAAAGATAGTCGGCTAGGTTGCTCAAAAAAGTCTTAGTGCCATTTCCATTCATAAAGGTTCTGAATGTGGAATCGTAGAATTCCACATTCCATACGGTTAATTCGGTATCCTCATGGACATGCCTATAAATATCTGTAAACAGCTTCTGGTAGCGGAGGCTAATATCATTATAAAAAGAGCACTCAAACATATGCATTTCATCCTCAGGTTTTTGGAACCCACACATTTGACGGTGTCTCATTGAACGAGGGATGTGTGCTCTATCCACCACCCTCATTCTTTCTGTGTTCAGCCAATGGGAACCCATTATAAACTGTGCTACAGAACGAATCTGATCCTGCTTACCGGTATGTAAGGCGGATGTAAAGGGAATCAAGCCATTCTCATCATTGCTGTTGGCTGCGAACCATTTCTGGTATCGGAGGCGTTTAAAGCCAACCCTTCTCTCATCAGGGATGTCTCTGACTGCATTGGTGTCACTTGGGTACTTAAACCTCCATTACATTACATTACATTACATTACATTACATGTTAAAGTCTACTTGACACCGCGAGGGTGTATGAGACTCTGTGCTTTAAACAAAAAGAAAAAGCACCCACAAAGCAAAAAACCCCATTACATCAGGGGTGTGTCGAGGACAAACAAACCAAACTCCCAACCACCGTTTTGGTGGCGTAGGTATCCATGACTAAAAACTCCATGACTAAAAAAACTTCAGACATAATACCTTCGATATCGACAGCCTCCAAAATGTCGAGTTTTTTTACTGGATCCTAGCTTGTGGAGAGCACAACGTAAGTCATGAACCCAGCCAGTGTTGGAATCAAAAGATTCCTCAAGAGCCATTCTAATAATATCCTCAGGTTCTTTATCTACGGTCTTGTTCCAGAAGCGCAAAGCTTGTTTCAGCCAAGCAAAACACAACGGGGTTCTACCCAGCTCTTCCAGGATAATATTATATGTAATAGATTGGCAAACACCCAACATTTGTTTAAGTATACCTCTATGCCATTTCTCACAAGCATGGTCATTTGAGATAAGTGTGTTGTTCAGAATAGAAGGAGCCCACACCTCACAGCCAAAATCCAGGATAGGTTGTACAAGAGAATCAAACAGGTGGGAGAGAATATCAATATGGTATATCTCCATATTATGGCATCGCCTACGGAGCATGTGGTGTGCCTTTTGGGCCTTAGTGAGCATCCTAGAAAAAGCAGCTTTTGCACGATTGCTTGAGTCACCATCCACAAAGAGGGATCCCAGGTAGATAAAAAATAACTTTGTAGAAAGTTGTGCTCCATCATAGACAAATTTGTAATCAGGATCCATGCGGGCCTCATCACATAATTGCTTGTTGAAAAAGACAATCTCAGTATTCTTTATATTCACAGCCATCTTAGTAGCCTCGCAGAAATCTCTCAGGCAGTCAAGCATCGCTTGCATATCTGCCTTTATAGCTAGGTCATCAGCATAAAATAACAGTTGCAGAATCTTTCCCCTAAGCTCAGCCCCTACATTTGGGAGCTTGGATTAAAGGAACGATTCAATTCTATCAATGAACAGACCGAATAGGAGTGGGGATAGGGGGTCTCCTTGTTTAACTCTTACAAGGGATGGAAAGGAGGATCCAATGTCCCCATGTAGGCGAACTTGGAAAGCAACATGATTATACAAGGTCTTAAGAATACTAAGATAGGGGTCTTTGACTCCTAGCCTTGCTAAGCAATCCCATAGCAAGTCTCTGTTGACCCAATCATAATTCATAAGCCTGCTTGAAATCGACAAAAGCCACAAAGAGTGGTTTTTTCTTCTCTCTATATTTATCTGCAATATGGTTAAGAATGAATGATGCATCTGCAGTACCCCTACTACTTCTAAATCCATATTGGCCAGCGGCTCTGAGATTGAATTCTTCTGACCAATCATCTAGTCTACGTAGCATGCAAAGGGAGAAGATCTTTCCTATGGAGTTGCTCACCGCAAGACCTCGATAGTTGTCCTTGTCATAAACACTGCCTTTGGATTTGGGTACGGCCGTACGGGTACCAAGGCAGCTGCAGCCCATTGGCTAGGGTAAGAGGTCTTCCAGATGAGATTAAACAGGTTAGTCATAGCTTGTACCGAACATTTGGCGGACTGTACGGCTGGCGAGTTCGAATGAGCTAACGATCTATATCTCAGTTATGTTCTAAGGTTTACACTTCTACATTCATATGCCCGTCCAGGTCTTCTGCGGTTGCGTTGACCTTTGTTTCCTTGACAAACCTAGTGACCTACTGACATGCTAGTCTTGGTCTTGGTCTTGGTCGAATCCTCGTGGTGGGATAGGTATCTTTCCTATATGCAATCGGTCCTCCCTTAGATGTGCGACGAAGATCGTGAGCAGTTACCAACGTGCCATAGCAAGTGAATGATGTGTTTAGGGATTTGGCTTCATGCCTATATCTACAGTTTTTTGAAACGGTATGAAGACAGCACCAATTGCTCGTTTTGCTATTGCTGTGTTGCCATACAAGCAAGCTAGCCCCCAGCGGCTGGAGCCATGTGAGTGTGTGACTAAGGACGTTGGTGAGTATGGCACCAGTAGTAAAGCAAGTTCAAGTTCAAGCCGGGACGGTACTGTAGTAACGCAACAAGAAACGTGCAAGAAATTAACAATCCTTCCCTTCGAGACAGTGCTGCAATGCATGATACGGTAATCAGGTACACTTTTATATGTACAGCGGTTCGATTTTTGGTGTTCGTTTGTATGTATGCATGTTACAGTCCAGAGGTAGGACAAATAGATTGAAGGGACTTGCCCAACCGTGACCCCCCCCCCCCCCCCCCCCCCCCCCCCCACACACACACACACACACACAACATTTCTCTACTGCCAAAGACGGCGAGCAGCCAAATTGCTGGCTGGAGCTATGGAACCAAGTCCAAGTTCACACAACCGTGACGAATTAGTAGTCCAAATTGTTCAACAATGCACTCTTTCATGTCAACGTTGATTTGAATTGATTATATCACTACCAAAGACGGCGAGCAGCCTTAAAAGGCTGGAGTCATGTAACCAAGCTCAAGTTTAAATTCAAGTTCATAATTGTACCCTTCCGTATCAACAGTCCACTTCTCCAGCAACCAACCAGGCAAGCCCTACTCAAACCGATTCAACCGCTTCTTAAACAAACAGACAACTCCAACACGCAATATGTCCTCTTCTACAAAACAGCTGGAGCTTTCCCCCCCTGGTATCTTTATTACTGTGTAAGACGGGGAGCAGGCAAATTGCTGCCTGGAGCTATGTAACCAAGTTGAAGTCCTTTAAAACAGATGGAGCTCAAGAGCCACGTGGCCACAAAGCTTCTGTTAAAGGGAGCCCATTTTATTCCCCAATTCCCATCCACGACCACAAACAGGGGAAATCCAATGTTTCAGCACCCAACCCGCCCCAACTAACTCTTGCTCGCTGCAATGATGTCTTTCTTTTCCTCATGATTTGTTGGAAGACCCCTCCTAGATGTTGTGGAGCGGGCTTGTTGATAACAATGCAATGAATGAAACATAAACTAATATATTCATGTTCCGTACTCTTTTCTTATTTATGTTCCATACACGTCCATTCTCCAACTTGGGGATCAAGGGAGCAGTGGGAGACACATCTGTCACCTAACCACCATACTCTCGACGCAAGCCCACTCTCCAACTTGGGAATCAAGAGAGCAGTGGGAGACACATCTGTTGCCTAACCACCGTACTCTCGACGCAGGTCCAATCTACAACTTGGGGATCAAGAGAGCAGTGGGAGACACATCTGTTACCTAACCAGAACCTAACCAGTTACCTAACCAGTTACCTAACCAGAACCTAACCAGAACCTAACCAGTTACCTAACCACCTAACCAGTTACCTAACCACCTAACCAGTTACCTAACCAGAACCTAACCAGAACCTAACCAGAACCTAACCAGAACCTAACCAGTTACCTAACCAGAACCGGAACTTGCTAGGGCTTAGTTGCCAGACCGGTACATGGCTCCAGCCAGCTAAATTGCTGGCTGGAGCCATGTAACCAAGTTCAAGGTCAAGTACATGTTCACAAAGTAGTCTGCCGGTACGGTATGTTACACAAATTATTATGTGCATGTCAACTATGTTATATAATTATTATGTACATGTCAACTACCGCATATAAATTATAATGCACATGTCATCTATCTCCAAAAGTGCTGAATTCCAAAAACGCCCCAAGTTGAATTGCTATTGTGATCCAAGGTCCCACATGACCCCAACTGCTCGGAATTGAATTCTGAGTAGATCATATTGTCTGTGAATGCGTCAGCTAGGCCCTCTGGGTTGAACTAAGAAATATGTTGATTGGACATGGTTGGACTATGATCTACGTGGATTGAACCCTTTGGTTTGAACTAAGAGACATGTTGATTGGACATGCGGTTGGACTATGATCTACGTGGATTGAACCCTCTGGGTTGAACTAAGAGATATGTTGATTGGACGTGTTGTTGGACTCAGGGTAATTCAAAGCGCGCGCTTTTGCGCTTTTGAGCGCTGACTTTTTGACCCCCTCTGCGCTTTAATCGCAGTTTTTTGCAACCCCTTGTGGGCGCTGCAAGCATCTTTTGCGCTTTTTGCACTACAAAGCGCAGTTTTTTTGTTTTCAAGTGCGCTAAAGCGCTGGCCAATTTGGCCATTTGAAGTACCCTAGTTGGACTATGATCTATGTTGGTTGAACCCTCTCGGTTGAACTAAGAGATATGTTGATTGACACGTGGTTGGACTATGATCTATGTTGGTTGAACCCTCTCGGTTTAACTAGGATCCTCAATGGTACTACTCCCTCTCTCACTCTCATTGTAAGATGCACACTCTCCCACCAACAGCGCATAGATCATAACTATGATGCACAATATATCACATTAGACATTCTCTCTGATCCGCACTCCCCATCTCTAACACTTTATTATTGATTATAGATTCATCTTCAGATGGATCTTGCCTATTGAGCTGGAAGGCACGCTCGTTCATGGGTTAGTCACGTCGTCCTAGGTGTTGGGCTCTAGTGTTTCTTTTGAAGGACTACGCATGGCAGCTTCCAGTCAGCTCCATTAGCCAACCCTGGGCGAATCCCACAGCTTTCAGCTGCACTAACTAGCTTCAGTTTTGGCCCAAGGACAGGGTAAGGGAGCTGGCTAGAAGCTGCTACACGTAGCCAGAACAAGAAACAGTGCTGGGCTCGCGCACCATGCGCTTGTCTTGTCTTGGCTTGGGCGGCCGCCCTACGCAAGATGGAGAGGGGTGTACACGAGTGAGATACAAATACATTCTGTGGTGGCCGAGCCTGACTTTACTATTCGGGCCGGCTAGGCCAGGTCAAGGCTGGGAGGAGAAATTCTTTACTCAACCAGGTCAAGGCTAGGAGGAGGACTTCTCCCCTCCCCCCCTCCTTCCCCCCTCCCCCCACAGGTTCCAGGGTTGTAGAACCAGATCAAGGGGACAGGGGGAGAGGGGGATCAGGGAGATAAACGGCTGAATCTCAAACCTTGCCACCAATCTAATAGGTGAGGGGAGGGGGTATCTAGGCTTAGGGCCCAGATCCCTACCGGTCGACAGCACTTACCGGTCTGCTCGTTGCTCCTGGCGGCAAGGGTACCGCCTTCTACCATGCGTGTATCGATCTCATACTCGAGGACGAACTCGCATAGCATAGGGACGCACAGATTCCTGCGGTAGGTAGGAGGGGCGAGCACTTCAAATCGTGCAGGACGAGGGAGGAGGTAATTGGAGTCCGTGCGGCGAGGTTAAGGTTTCGTTGTTGTGCGCATGATACAGAGAGTCGACTCTCCTCAACAACAAAAAAGATGCATAAAGAGCGAGGAGGTAATAGGAATCGTGGGGTGGTTAAGGTTTCTATGTTATTGTGCTCGATGGATATAAGCTCATTTAGTTGAGTGTTCCCTATTTTATTTTTGTTAGCATCAGGCTGCCAAGTTAACTAACCTCGGCAAGTTTAGGGACTTATCAGACAAACAAGGTTTTTGTTATTGTTTGCCTCGAGGGTGAAGAGGACGCATGCGACTGACTCGTGAGGGTAGTCATCAGATCAGTTCCGGAGCGGGATTGGGCCCGCCAAGGAACGGAAGCAAACCTAGGTGATGGGCTTTGCCGAACAGGTTGCAGGCGTTGGCAGAATGGTTCGAGGTGAAAGGAAGCAAGAAAGCGAAGAGCGTAATGAGCAACGATACCGGCATCGCAACCAAACAAATAAAACGAAAGTATAGATACCTAATGACACCCGATTAAGTGGGATCTGGAATTATTCAGCGACCCAAGGATAGGAAAACAGCATTCCACAGACTCCGAAGGGAAGTCACCTATTGATCTTCTTGGGCCGCTGTCAATCGCGTGTTTACAGTTGAGCAGGAAGTCAGCGCTCGTGTCGTCGTTTCATCCGGCAGTCCTCTCGCCAGGCCGGAGACCGTGCAACGTTCGCGTGTCGTCTGAAGAAAAGGGTTCATGAAGCCTGCAGAGCGGGGGAGGGACTAGTGTTGGAAGTGAGTGAGTTCGGAGAGTGGATTGCATTACTATACACTCCATTTGCATTTTATTAGGGTTTAGGGTTTAGGGTTTAGGGTTTTATTGCATTTTACAAAAAGTTCCAATCACATGAGGGGCTGGTGATCTAAAAACAGTTTGGAGTAAAAAGAAATAGCTAATCTATGATGAGCTCCACCGAACGAACCATCTGCCTATGGAACTAAGAGTCAGAAACCATCAAGACGCTATAACGGTGGTCTGAATTAATTACCACCTTCCACCAAAACCAAGAAAGACAGTTGAAAGGAAGCTGCCTAAACAAAGCGTCGTAACGCCCCACCAATCTAGACTACCCTATAAGTCAGTCTAGGCGGTGCTGAGGAATAGGCACCCACACATAGGGCCATGTTAACCTACGTATGAGAACCATCAGCACCTAAAACAATGAATCCTGGGTTGACTGTAACACCCCAGCCATACGCAGTATCAAGCTAGTAACCGGTAGTATAGCCCCCAGCGCAGAACTGCTGCCTGGTTGAACAGGGCCGGCCTTATTTGCCTCTATATCAACGAAGCCTGAGTCGACTGTAACACCCCAGCCGTACGCAGTATCGGAACCCGACCAGTGTTCTAAATCATCACTTGCCCAGTCAGCAACGGCTACATCATCCCCAGGCCGGGACCCGAGTGTTCCACCAGGGACAACGGGAGGCGTCTAAATGAACGACACCTGCGAGTCATTCAAGGTGGTCGGAGGGTGGGGACTATTAGGCAATGGACCTGATCCAGATACCACTATGATTGAAGGCTGTCGTACACCTAAAGCTTCACCGACGAGCGACGTATTGGAGATCCCAGCGACCCCCTGAGATTCGGCTAAGATTTTATCTGAAAGGACCGCAGAATCTCGCTGACCCAATGCCGTCACACGCAATACAGCACCATCAGCCCCTGACCTGGGGCGCAAGGTCATCCCATGGAAGGGCATCCCATGATCAGGGCAGCGGTCGACAATTGGGGTTAGCAAAGGGTCAAGGGAATGAACCGCAGGCACATGCATATGTCCGTTGATTGCGGCAGGGATGCAAGTGTAATACGGAGACCCGTCATAGGGAGATAACCCAGGTATACAGTTATGCTCAAACCGCTCATAGAAGAGTATATCACGACTCTCTACTACCTCGCGCAACTTTGGAACCCAAACAAAATAACCCTTACTCACCAGGGAATACCCAACCAGTCTTCCACATAGCGCCCGCTCGTCCAGCTTGTTGCGCTTCTTCCCATTTACTAGCGTAACGTAGCAAGGGCAACCGAACACACGCAACATCGACACATCAGGCTGAACCCCAAAGAAAAGCTCGTAAGGAGTCTTCTCTCCCTGATTGGGCAAGCGATTAACTAGGTAACAAGCAGCGAGGAAGGCATAGGGCCAGAAAGACTTAGCAAGTTTGGACTCCAAGTGGATGCTCCTAGCTATAGACTGTAAGACCCCATTGTACCTTTCCACAGTTGCATTCTGCTGTGCAGTGTATGCCAAAGATAACTCATGCTCCTCCCCAACCGATATCAGCCAATCCTCAAACCACTTTACTATAAAACCCCTTAGCCCTATCAGAACTCAAACACTCGAACCCAAACGCACGTTGCTAAGGCATACACCTAAGGGGGGAACCAGGGGCACGGGAAGACAAAGAAGTAACCTCTGTCGAACCACAGAACGCACCCAGGGGTCACAAGGAGCCTAAGAGAGAAAAATATCCAAAGATATCATGCCAAAGATCCTCCACGGCCGCTGGACTAGGGCCAGGACGGCGTCCACTTCGGCCTCCACTTCGGCCTGTAGCATGGGCGAAGTCCGGCGCTGCGAGACCTGGGATCACAGAAGGTGGCGAAGCGTTAGGCGAAGTCGAGATTAGAGGTATGGGGGGGAAAAAAAAAAGGAGACGAGAATGACAGTGCAGCAAGTCGCACCTGGTGCAGAAAATCGCACCAATGGCAGAAAATCGCAAATCGCAAGGGCAGAATTCGAAAATTTATCGCTAGGATGCGAAGAGCAGAGCCGAGGCATGCAAAGGTCCTAATATTCCGCCGTCGATGAGCAGTCAATCCCAAGTCCCCCCCTCTATCGCTCGACTCACCCGGATGGGGGGTAGAGGGAGCAGCACCCGTAGTGGTGCTGACCATACCCCCCTGCTTCCTACCACCTCCAGAATCTCCAGGTCCAGACGCGTAGGTCGTCCTCCTGTGGCGAACCCTACGGCAGTGCCGGCGATCCGCCAGCTTGATCGAAAAAATTCTCCAGAAGGTAGCACATAGCCACTAGAGTGCAAAGGGGGGGGGGGCAAAGACGACGTAGACATCAGCAGGGAGCTTGGTCGGCTTGGCAACCTCCGGTATGCAGGCAGAGCCTCAAACACCGGAGTTAGCGACATCAAGGACGCGAGCAGACGAAGACGGGGTATCTCCACCGATGTCCAGGCTAGTCGCCGACTTGAGTCTGCACGTCAAAGTCGTCTACGACAGACGGTAGCTGAAGGAGCGCAAAGGTAGAGGTATGATTGGGGGGGGTTACTTCCATGATGGCGGAAGGACTCTCATAACCGCCAGCAGAGGTCGCTGGTGCACAGACGTCTAGCCAATCGTCTTGAGAAACCGCGTCCTCCTTGGGAAGGACACGGTCGCAGCCATTACTTATAATAACGCTGCGCATCCCGCGCGACCAGATTTCTCCATTCTTGTCATGGAGTTTCTCAAATGTCGCCGGGGGTCCTCGCGGAAGTTGCATTTCAAAGCAGTGGTAGAAATGAGGGGCCGGATAACCTATTAGCTTTGATAACACTCCGGATGAGTGGACTTTGTGTGTGCAGCACGCCAATCTATATATGCAGAGACGAGAGTAAGTTACAAGCACAGGAGACCCATTAAGGGGCACCAGTGGAGGAAGAAAGAAAGGTAGGCTATACCCTGATAAGGGTTAGACACTATACAGTCAATGTCAGAGGAAACCGGGCAGCCGGGAAACTATCAGGGTAAAGGCAAGACCGGTGAAGTAGCTGACAGGAACCTATCACTGAGTCACTCAATGACTCAGGCTAAGGGAAACTGTCACTACGGGAAGCTGTCAGGGCCGATAGTTCTAAGGGAGTACAGAAGTAGTCACCAAGTCATAAAACGCGTGAGAGCAACGCAATTCATGCTGACACATTTATGCGCGAGGAGTGGCTAGGAAGGTTGAAGTTGTGCTCGGTTAAGTTTTTTTCCTTTCAATAATTGAATTGTTACAATGAGCAGGAAGGAACATAAACAATACTTACATGACAGGAAGGAACGAATAAGTGAAAGAAACTGAACAACTTGACAGAACATCGGCTAAGGTTGTTTCCTTTGTCACAAGAATGATACCAAGTTACCAGCAGACCGAAAAACGATGCGACCAAATTCTGGAATCAGACAATCGTGCGCATGGGTTCATAGCGACCATTGGGCATGATAGCGGAATGAAGCATTGAATGGTAGTAGATAATAGCAGGTGTGGTAATTTGTTTTTTACTGCTCATTCGGTTACGCAAACATTCGCATCATTCGCAGCCATCTTGGCACTCGCCTGCAACCCAGCGTGCATCCACAGTCCCCTTAGGAAGTAGCTCAACGCAGCAACTCAACCACTGTCACCCACCTTGTGTAACTGCACCTCAAGTGGTAATCCCTGGATCTATCATCGGTTGTATAATAATGTGTGATTTGCTACTTTCGAGAGCGCGAGGCCTTTTGTAGTCGATTGGCGGAGAGCAACAGAACCGAACAGAACCAACTCAGCAACAGCTAGGATTCCGAAACCAACCTTGAAACCAACCGCGGTGACGTCATCACTCGCGTGTGCACAAGCACATCGCACACGTCAGAGACGTCTCTGGCCAACTAGGTCTCCCGTATAACACTAGTCACCGGCGGCAACAAACTACTAGGCACCCGTGCCTAGTGGGCACGGCTAGGCAATACGACTGGGCACTGGTGACTAGTGTCGCTAGCCACAGGTGCCTAGTCGACTAGTCGCTCGCCACCCACTCCCGAGCCAAAACAACGCGTAACCGCGTGGGCTGTTACCTTTTCTCACGTTGACTTCAGCACTTCTTTGGCCCTCTTCGCATTGACCAGCGACGCATTGACCCTACCCTCCGCGCAGTTACGTTTGTTTGACACGTGTCCAATCGCCCTCGCCCTCCCGCTCCCGCCCCGCCCCCCTACCGCGCATGGAGGATGATTGAGTTTGATTCTTAAATTCGATTCACCCCTTCGCGAAGCCACCCTACCCCCATTTCCGCTTATTTTGCGCAAACAGCCACTTTGCCCTTCGACCCTTTTGAATTCCTAATTTGAATTCCGATCAACGATTCCGACTACCCCTCCCCTGGCCCACGCATCGAAGGGTTTGCAGAAACCAGGAGGAGATGTCTACACGACCGAAGAGACCAAGAACTGAGCGGGAACTACTGTGTATAGCGGCATGTGGCCAGCTTAGGGCCGTTGAAAGAAGGGCCAGACAATCCATAACGCATGAAGCAATGAGTGAGGGTGCCATACTCGTCATGTCGAAGACTGCCTATTCAGACACAATCTGGAGAGTGCAACTGTACCAGGGCAAGAAAGACTGCTACCAATTCCGTGAGGTATGAACCCATGCAGATGGCACTCCAACAATACCACTTGGTAGCTTGGGTAGTAATGTGTTTGTATGTGTGGAATTAGTTACATTCAATGCATATGCTGTGGCAATGCATACCTGGATTTTAGGCCATGCAACCCCCCCTCCCTCTCATACCCCCCCTTGAAACCGCATGCCGGCTGACATGCCCACCCTTTGCTGCTCTGTAGCAGCCACGTGACCGCCTTAATAATGGTGGGAGTTTCTGGTGTGGTGATGGCTTTCTCAGGGCTTTCCAAACATACCACTTTCGTGCGTTTCTCTTGAACTGTTTTTTCTGCCCTTCACCCCCTCATACCCCTCATACCCCCCCTAAAACCGCATGCCGGCTCATGTGCCCACCCTTTGCTGCTCTGTAGCAGCCACGTGACTGCCTTAATAATGGTGGGAGTTTCTGGTGTGGTGATGGCTTTCTCAGGCCTTTCCAACCATACCACTTTCGTGCGTTTCCCTTGAACTGTTTTTTTGCCTTTCACCCCCTCATACCCCTCATACCCCTCATACCCCCCCTAAAATCCGCATGCCGGCTTATGTGCCCACCCTTTGCTGCTCTGTAGCAGCCACGTGACCGCCTTAATAATGGTGGGAGTTTCTGATGTGGTGATGGCTTTCTCAGGCCTTTCCAACCATACCATTTTCGTGCGTTTCCCTTGAACTGTTTTTTTGCCTTTCACCCCCTCATACCCCTCATACCCCCCCTAAAAACGGCATGCCGGCTCATGTGCCCACCCTTTGCTGCTCTGTGGCAGCCACGTGACTGCCTTAATAATGGTGGGAGTTTCTAGTGTGGTGATGGCTTTCTCAGGGCTTTCCAACCATACCACTTTCGTATTTCCCTTGAACTGTTTTTTTTTGCCCTTCACCCCCCCTCATACCCCCCCTTAAATACCGCATGCCAGCTCATGTGCCCACCCTTTGCTGCTCTGTAGCAGCCACATGGCTTTGTAGGGGTTGGGCGTACATGTCAGGCAATTGCCGATGCAATCATTCACAGGTTCAGAGCCTGGTGGTTTCTGGGTTGCGTGCCTGTTTGTGGATTGGCATGTGGGTAGTACTACATGTGGGTATGTGTGGTAGGGCACTCCTGTGGCTATGTTGGGGGGGGCCAAAGTACACAAATACTGAGGCTGGGTTACAGAAGTACCGAGACTGGGTTACAGAAATACCAAGGCTGGGTAACAGAAATAATAACGGCGACTTACAGAAATACCGAGCCTGTGTAACAGGAGTACCGAGACTGGGTAACAGAAATCATAACGCCAAGTTACAGAAATACCGAGGCTGGGTTACAGAAATAATAACGGCGAGTTACAGACATACCGAGGCTGAGTTATAGAAGTTCTGAGACTGGGTAACCGAAATACTAAGGCTGGGTTACATAAATAATGACTTCGAGTTACAGAAATACCGAGGCTGGGTTACAGAAATGATAACGCCGAGTTACAGAAATGACGAGGCTGGGTTACAGAAGTACTGAGACTGGGTAACAGAAATACCAAGGCTGGGTTGCAGGAATAATAACGTCGAGTTACAGAAAAACCGGGGGTGGGTTAAATAAGAACTGAGACTGGGTTACAGAAATAATAATGTCGACTTACAGAAATACCGAGGCTGATTTATAGAAGTACTGAAACTGGGTTACAGAAATACTAAGGCTGGGTTACATAAATAATGACGTCGAGTTACAGAAATACCGAGGCTGGGTTACAGAAATAATAACGCCGAGTTACAGAAATGACGAGGCTGGGTAATATTAGTACTGAGACTGGGTAATAGAAATACCGGGGCTGGGTTAAATAGGAACTGAGACTGGGTAACAGAAATACCAAGGCTGGGTTACAGAAATAACAACGTCGACTTACAGAAATACCCAGATTAGGTTACATGAATACCGAAGCTGGGTCACAAACGGACTGAAGTGCATCAATAAATATATAAATATCCAGCGTTACATCATTGCCGAGGCTGGATGACATAAATGCGAAAGCAGCGGGTAAATAAGGAATAACGTTGCTTTGCATAAAGACTAAGGCTAGAACATAACAACCAAGGCCGGGATAGTGGGCTACATAAATAATAACGATGGTCCACATAAATGCCGAGGCTGAATCACAGAAATACTGTAATACTTCCACGAATCTATCGACAGCCGGGGTTACGTAATTACCGAGGCTAGGTCACAGAAATACCAAGGCTAGCCTTCAGAAATAATAGTATTAAAATAGCTCGAACTTGGATTCAGTAACATGGCTGCAGCCCTAAACTTGTAAGTCTTAGCCTCCCGAGGTGGAGGTCCAAGTGGAGAAAATGATAGGAAAACATAAGCAAAACTGGGTGCAAGTGGAGAAAATGATAGGAAAACATAAGCAAAACTCCACCGGTATCAAACCATTATTGCTTATATAAACTTTAACTGCATGCAGCAAAGGTAATCCATTAATTGTATGGAAAACAATAATTTATAGCCCACACCCTTTTCACGTGCAACAACTAAGATGTTACAGTCTCGACAGCAACCACCCAAAACTGTGCAGCCTTGCCGGGGTGTCATACCTCTCTCTATCTCCTCCCACCCCCACCCAAACCTGCACACAGCCAAGAGATCTGCACCACTTGGTATGTAAATATGTTTACGCAATGTGGATCAACTCTTGCATCTGTCCAAGGAGAGCATTGTACCGAGCAAGATGCCGCTCTAGCAACCATGCCATTCCTACAAGCAATGGTGTTGGGACACTCTCATTGTGCAAGGAGGTAATTCTGTATTCTACGTAGCGAACAACATGCTGTAGGTTCAGTTGAAGGCGGGCCTTCCATGCTCTACAGATACCTATCTGCTCCTCACACCGCTTCACATCCTCTGTAACCTCATGCCATAAGCGGCCATGATGCAGATCCTTGGCTGATACAAGAGTACTGTCTTGCACAACCCAATCTGGGTCTGTGCCGGCGATCCATTGCTTGATGGTGGCATCCGTGCGGCGCAAGCTATCAATAGTGACATCCCTCTCAAAGCCTTCCCAAATGTACAATTCTTCTAGCTTAGACTTGAGACACTTCCCAGCCCTCATCCTTTGCTTAGTTAGGTTCCTGCTGTCCTTCCCAGCCTCCCCAAGCGGCAACCTACTCTGATGCAAGCGCCTCATGTCCAAGATGATACCCTCCACAACCAATTGGTCCCTGTGTGGGATAAACATGTGTGGGTGCAAGGCGATCAGAGGTCGTGTTGTGAGGGGCAAGGCGTGTTGGTGTGCAAGGCGATCAGAGGTCGTGTTGTGAGGGGCACCAACTGTCGGGGCAACACCATTGGAAGATAGAAGGGCAGCAGCAGCACCAACAGAGGCAACAACAGCCGCACCAATGGAAGTACTAGTAGGGGCAGCAGCAACAACAAAGTTAACAACACACAATGCATGCCTCACTTGGTGATCTCATGCCGCCTCAAAGCCTCGATGCCATCCTTGAAGTGAGTGTGTGTGTGGGGGGGGGGGAGGGGGGGGGGGGGGGGGGGGGGGGGGGGGGGGGCTACATCTGGTAGCAGCTGGGAAGTGGTTCTGTGGTTCAGTGTGTGTGTGTGTGTGTGTGTGTGTGTGTGTGTGTGGGGGGGGGGGGGGGCTACATCTGGTAGCAGCTGGGAAGTGGTTTTGTGGTTCAGTGAGTGAGTGTGTGTGTGTGTGTGTGTGGGGGGGGGGGGGGGGGGGGGGGGGGGCTACATATGGTAGCAGCTGGGAAGTGGTTATGTGGTTCAGTGAGTGTGTGTGTGCGAGTGTGTGTGTGTGCGAAGGTACACGCAATCTCTAGGCGTTCTCTAACTCTGCTGATCTCAGCTAGTGGTCCTTGACCTCATAGTCTTCTAGCATACAGGAACTACTAATCAATGCTTCTTGCAATTGAGGAGTTCTGACCCTCCAAGCTTCATCTGTGCGAGTCTGCTTCTCTTTCCAATCTACATTGCGTGTCTGCCTAGGCAAGGAGTCAGATGTGCCAGCAACTGTTGAGCTACAGGGATCATCATCATCATCATCATACCACAGATCATCTGGGTGATCTACATGCTGAGTGGCAACTCTGTGAGTCTCGCCAGCGGGTGTACGACCAAGAGGGGGCTGATGCCCCGGCCGTGCCAGTGCTGGCTGCATATGTGGGATATTGGATTCTGTACTAGACGTGAAGATACCTCCCTTTCGCTTCGATTGCTTACGCCCGTACATCTAACAGGGTTCAAATGTTCAAAAAACGGCATGTAGGTTGCTGTCGACAGAATGATAGAGAGAAGGAAAGAAAGAAAGCGAAGTAGGGGCGACAAATAGGATTTGGGCTAAAAGAGGAGGATGGGGCGATTCAAACTCGATCATCCTCCATGCGCCGGAGGGGGGCGGGGCGGGAGCGGGAGGGCGAGGGCGATTGGACATGTGTCAAACAAACGTAACTGCGCGGAGGGTAGGGTCTATGCTTCGCTGGTCAATGCGAAGAGGGCCAAAGAAGTGCTGAAGTCAACGTGAGGAAAGGTAACAGCCCACGCGGTTACGCGTTGTTTTGGCTCGGGAGTGGGTGGCGAGCGACTAGTCGACTAGGCACCTGTGGCTAGCGACACTAGTCACCAGTGCCTAGTCGTATTGCCTAGTCGTGCCCACTAGGCACGGGTGCTGTCAGCATGAATTGCGGTGCTCTCACGCGTTTTATGACTTGGTGACTACTTATGTACTTCCTTAGAACTATCGGTCCTGACAGTACTATGTCAGCTTACTGTTGACTGCGTCATCGGTTCTTCTGACACGCGCTGTCTAACCTGTACCCTGATCAGGTTCCAGGCTACCGCCCCCCCTTTCCTCCGCTGGTGTCCCTTTATGGTTCCACTATCTTTTGTAATAATTATTCTCGTCTCCGCATTTATAGATTGGCGTGCTGCACACACTAAGTCCACTCTCCGGAGTGTTATCCAAGCTGATAGGTTATACGGTCCCTCATTTACTACCACTGCTTTGCGATGCAACTTCCGCGAGGGCCTCCCGCTAATTTTGAGAAACTCCACGACAAGAATGGAGAATCTTGGACGCGCGGGATGCGCAGTGTCATTATAAGCAATGGCTGCGACCGTGTCCTTCCTAAGGAGGACCCGGGTCCTCTTGATGATTGGCTAGACGTCTGTGCACCAGCTGCCTCTGCTAGCGGTCATGAGAGTCCTTCCGCCATCGTGGAAGTGACCCCCCCCAATCAATCCTCCACCTTTACGGCTCCTTCTGCTACTGTCCGACGTCTCTCTCCTGAGATTGAGGACGTTCTGATGCGACTCTGCTGTGTTTCCACTCAGATTATCCAGTACGCAGGGGCGCCTCCACCTCCTGATGCCCGTTTTGACTACGACTATCAAGAACTTGCTCGTCATCGCCGTGCAGATGGCTATGCTGATGACTCTGATGATGGTGATGAAGATCTGCAGAGTGCTATGAGTGGTGACTTCGGTGGAGTCACTCCTTCCACTGCTACTCGAGTGTTCAATTCTACCGTCTCTCCTGTGTATGAGCCTCTGTCGGCACCTGCTCTTGCGCCTTCCCCGGAGTTTAAGCCTGATCCAGTCTCTGCGCCTCTGCTTGCGCCCCTTCCACCTGTCCACCCGGAGGTGGCCAGGCCGTCTTTGATGCAGAAGTCTGCGTCTTTCACCTTGCCTCCGGACCGAGGTCTGTCTGGCTACAATACTCGTGCTCGAGAGGCTTCTGCTGCTGCTGCTGGCCGCGCATCCTTTGCTGGCCCTTCGCAGGAGCCCCCTCCACCCCCCCCTCCGCCTGTGGAGCAGCCCCCTGCTCCTGGCCCTCCGCCATATGTGCCTCCTTCGCTGTCATGCGACTCCTGGGAGCATCTGCTCGATGGCGGACATCCTCTGCGTCTATCCCTGCAGGAATGCCGTCTTATCCGCCAAGCTCAACATGCTGGGGAATCCTTGGACCGCACTCTGTACGGTAGGCTGGATATGACTGCCACTCAGGCTATGGTTGATAGCAAGGGTCGCCCTAGGCCTAGGCGTGTGATGGCTTATTCTGAGCTAGGTCTAGAGTGTCGGGCTTTTCTGGGACCTGTTATGCCAGGGATTAACTACCCTCCTGCTAATGGTGTGACCTCTGGAGGGGTTGGGCGTAGGAACAGTGACCTGCGAGGTTACCAGTTTGTTAAGGTGCCACTCCCT
The DNA here is from genome assembly GCA_013435795.1 of Chlamydomonas sp. ICE-L. NCBI lineage: Eukaryota > Viridiplantae > Chlorophyta > Chlorophyceae > Chlamydomonadales > Chlamydomonadaceae > Chlamydomonas > Chlamydomonas sp. ICE-L. Next base: position 27,430,089 of record JACBWV010000610.1, on the reverse strand, counting down.
TTCTGTCCTGTTCGTCCTGATTTCGAGCTCATTGTGCGTGTTGCGCGTTCCCTAGATCTCATCAGGAACTTAGATGACCAGCGCGCTTATGACGCTGGTCTTGCTGCTGAGTATTTTCTGGCGATTCGTGAGTCTTTAGCTCCTCGGTGTGCTCCTCCTGCTGCTGGAAATTCGGCCTCTCATGGTGAGTCTAGTGTCGATCCTGCACTGTTGGGTTTCAGTGCGCTTACCCTACCCCGCCAAGAGTTCATGATCTTATCCATGATGCTTGCCAACATGACGGATGCCCTAGTCAAGGTGTATAGGGACTTTGCTTCACCTCGGGATATCTTTTTGCATATCCGGAGGCAGCAGTCCGATGCCCTTGCCTCGCGTGTCCCTCTCTTGCTGAAGGAGTATCATGCTTCGGCCATGGGCACTCATGAGCAGGTTGACGCTTTCTTTCGTCGGGTTCGCGGTATGTGCACTGACCTGCGCAGTGCTGGGTTTCCGCAGACTCAGCGTCACGCCATGGGCATTATAGTTCAAGGTGCGAGTCTGCCCCGGTTCGAAACGCTGCGGATTAAGTATGGTATCCTGATATACAACCAGCAACCTGTTGAGTACTGGTCCTGTCTAGAGGAATATAGGCAGCTAGATATTCTTAACATAGCGCTCCCTCAGTCGGATTCCAGGCATCCTGGTTGGTCCCGGACCGCTCCTCAGTTTCCTGCTAATGCTGCATTTCAGCGGCGGCAGAAGACTGGTGGTGGTTCTGGGTCGAACAAGAGGCGCCTGGAATGCACCTGGGGACCATGCCCCCACAAGGATGGTCACTCGGAGGACCGTTGCTGGACGAAGTTCCCTGCCCTGCGAAGGGTCCCTGGTCGTGCAGAACCAACGCTTCCTTCACCGTTGCCTGCTAACCTGGCCCTTCCAGGTCACCTTACTCCAAAGCAATTGTCTTCCTTGCAGGCTCAAATTGATGGGTTTGCTATGCAGAAGTAGCAGGTAAGCCCTGTCCTATTCTCCTGCACCTCTAGGTTCTCAAATGTGTGTAGTCCGAGCCTGTCTGAGGGGGTCTGGCATGTGGATTCTGGAGCTGGAATGTCCATCACAGGTGATAGATCTTTGTTCACTGTGTTTGATGTTCCACTGAATCTGCCATCAGTTCGATTTGGTGATGGGTGTGGTTCAACGGGCAGTAGGTAAGGATCCATTGAGTTATGTAGTGATTGGTTACCAAACACCAATCATTCTAACTAATGTTCTCTACATACCTCACTGTCCGGTGAACCTCCTGTCAGTAAATGCTGTGGCTCATTCTCTCCACTGCAAGATTCTTTTGATAGTATTAGTTGCACTGCCACTCAGGGCTCTTCTATTCTCTGGTCCTTCCCTGCCTCCAGTGATGTGTTACAAGTTTGCATGTAGGCCTTGTTACACCACCAGTGGCTTTCGTTTGTGCTGACAATTACCCAGCTTTTGCACTTGATGTTGATGAGGACGGTGGAGTTGTTATCCCTACCACTCCTGAATGGCTGTGGCATAGGCGGCTGGGTCACCCCGGCTATGATGCCATGCACAGACTTGTCAAGAGGGTATGGTTAAGAACTTACCCCTCTCACTCAACCAGGTCCAAAAACTGGCTAAGATCCCTTGTGATGCTTGTCAAAAGGCTAAGGGCAAACGTCTCCCTTTTCCTAAGCAAGCACTACTCCGATCAATGCACCTCTCCAACGCCTTCACTTGGACATCATGGGGCCAGTTCATATTAGAGGTCTGCGTGGGGAGTTTTATATTCTGTCCTCACAGACCAACACTCTGGCTATGCTGAAGTGTTGTGCTTGAGGACCAGGATGGTAGAATCAGCGCACGGAATTTGCCTTAAGGTGCTCTGAGGGTCTGACAGGGCTAAGCCAGTTTATAGTAAAATGTGGTTTGCACGGATTGGCCCTGATATCGGTTTGGGGCCAGTGCATGAGTTATCTTGGCATACACGCACAGCAGAACGCAACTGGCGGGAGAGCGGTACAAATGGGGCGTCTTACCTTACAGTTATACGCTAGGAGCATGTCCACACTGAGTCAAAGCTAATACTAAAGTCTTTCTGGCCCTATGCCTTCCTACTGAGTGGTTGTACCTTACGCAATAATCCGCTTGCTCCAATCCAGGGAGATAAGGACTCGCTCATGAGCTTTTTTGGGGTTCAGTTCGCCTGATGATGTCGATGTTGGCGTTTTCGGAGGGCCCTTGCTACGTTTATCGTTAGTCAATGGGAAGTAAGCGCAACAAGCTGACGAAAAACGAACTGAAAAGGGCGTTATCTGGTTTAGACTGTTGGGTATTCCCTGGTGAGTAAGGGTTATTTTGTTTGGGTTCCTAAGTTGCGCCAGGTAGTAGAGAGTCGTGATGTACTCTTCTATGAGCAGTTTGATCATAACTGTATTCCTGGGCTATCTCCCTATGACGGGTCGCCGTATGTCTCTCGCATCCCTGCCGCTATCAACGGACATATGCCTGTGCCTACGGTTAATTCCCTTGACCCTTTGCTAACCCCAATTGTCGACCGCTGCCCTGATCATGGGATGACCTTGCGTCCCAGGTCAGGGGCTGATGGTGCTGTATTGTGTGTGAAGGCACTGGGCGGGCGAGATTCTGCAGTTCTTTCAGATAAAATCTTAGCCGAATCGCAGGGGGTCGCCAGGCCCTCCTCTGCGCCACATTTCGTCGGTGAAGATTTAGGATTACGACAGCCTTCGATCATAGTGGTACCTGGATCAGGTCCATTGACTAATAGTCGCCAACCTCCGACCACCTCGGATGGCTCGCGGGTGTCGTTCATTCAGACGCCTCCTGTCGTCCCTGGTGGATTACTCGGGTCAAGGCCATGTGATGAAGTAGCCGTTGCCGATAGTGCAAGTGATGATCTGGAACACTGGTCGGGTTCCGATACTGCGTATGGCTGGGGTGTTCCGGTCGACCCAGGCTTCGTTGATATAGAGGCAAATAAGGCCGGCCCTGTTCAACCAGGCAGTAGTTCTGCGCTGGGGGCTATACTACCGGTTACTGCTGATACTGCTGATATCCCCGCTGCTCATGTACAAGTACACTGCTTGTACGTGGGAGCATACATTTCCACTTCCACTGAACTGACCTTCAAAGCTGCCATGCTTCCCACCAGCCCTGACAGGGATCAATGGCTCCTTGCTATGAAGGATGAGATGGCGTCCCTACATGCCCATGGCACTTGGGCGCTCACTCCACTGCCTCCTAAACAGAGGGTCCTGTCTGGCAGGTGGTTATTTGTGAAGAAGGTTGGGGTTGATGGTTCTATTCGCTTCAAGGCACGTTTTGTGGTTCGTGGTTTTCTGCAGCGTCCTGGGTTGGATTTTCATGATGTATATGCCCCCGTTTCTTCTAAAGCAGGTCTGAGGGTGCTCCTGGCTGCCATCACTCATAGGAAGATGTTTGTTCGGCAGCTGGACATCAAGACTGCATTTCTGAATGCTCCCCTTGAACCTGGTCTGGACCTGTACTGCCACCAGCCTGAGGGCTTTAAGGTACTTGGTCCTAACGGTGTTCCCCTTGTGTGCAAGCTGATCAAGTCCCTTTATGGTTTGAAACAGGCGCCCAGGGCTTGGAGTATGGATGTCAAGCGGGTTTTGGTTGCACATGGTTTTATTATGTGCAAGGCGGAACCTGCTCTGTATTTTAGGAGGGATTCTAATGGTGGGTGGAGCTATGTCCTAACCTATGTTGATGATTTTATCTGTGCTTTTAGTGAGCTGGATAGGTATGTTTTGCTGATCAAGGCTATGGAGAAGAAAGCTGGCTGGGAGGTCAAAGAGATGGGTGTGCCGGTTCAGTTCCTCTCCTTGGACATGGCTTGTACACTTGACTCTGACGGCAGGTGTGTTCAGATCAACCTCTCCCAGCACTCCTACATTGTTGATCTGGTGGAGCAGTTTGGTCTGACTGCTGCTGCCAAGCCCAGGTTTGGTGCCCCCATGGACAAGTCCACCGTCACTGACCCACCTGGAGAACCCCTGTCCTCTAATAGCCAGTACCTCTCTCTTGTTGGTGCTTTGCTATACCTGGCTACTTGCACCAGGCCTGATATTGCCTTTGCTGTGAGCTACCTGTCCAGGTTTTCTGCTCACCCTACCGTCCCCCTGTGGGGGGCAGCCAAGCGTTTGCTTTTGTATTTGAGGTCACATTCCCACCTGGGACTCACTTACACACACAGCCCTGATTTCTCTTTTACTGTCTTTAGTGACTCATCCTTTGCTGATGATGGGTCTGACAGGAGATCTCAGACTGGCTTTGCTGTCCTGGCTGGAGGGTGCATAGTGAACTGGATGAGCAAGAGGCAGCCTACAGTTGCCATTAGCTCTTGTGAGGCTGAGTATCAGGCCCTGTCTCAGGCTGCCAGGGAGGTGCAATGGTTGAAGAAGTTGAGGGTGGATCTGGGTCTGCCTTGTGATTTAGTTACCATTCAGGGTGACAACATAGGGTCTCTGAGATGGGCCAATGACTGGCAGCTCCTCCCTCGCAGCAAGCACATTGATGTTATTCATCACTACATCAAGGAGCTGGTGGAGGACGGTTCACTAGATGTTGCCTATGTTAACACCAAGGACAACTGTGCTGACCCCTTCACCAAGCCCCTTGATCCTGCTGTGTTCTGGAGGTTTATGCGGATGCTTGGGATGACCGCTTCTTCTTAGGGTATATAATTTTTTTTTTGTTACATCGGTTTCTTTGGTTATCATTGTATGGCATTAGGTTCCTATTCCCGGATCGGGTTTTCTATACCGTTGTTACCCATCTTTGATATTCGGTTTTCATCCTTTTCTAACTTGGCAATTTTGGTTTTTGCCGTGTTTCATTCCTTCCTATAAACCTTTGGGTTTCCATTTGAAGTTCTCTCGAATTTTCGGAGTTCTTTGATTTTTTTTTTTTTTTTTTTTTTTCAATCTGTTACATATAGTTCTATGTCACCAGTGCCATAGGTGGAGAAGTAGTATTGTATGTCACCTGTGTCATAGGTGGAGTGTCAGCATGAATTGCGGTGCTCTCACGCGTTTTATGACTTGGTGACTACTTATGTACTTCCTTAGAACTATCGGTCCTGACAGTACTATGTCAGCTTACTGTTGACTGCGTCATCGGTTCTTCTGACACGCGCTGTCTAACCTGTACCCTGATCAGGTTCCAGGCTACCGCCCCCCCTTTCCTCCGCTGGTGTCCCTTTATGGTTCCACTATCTTTTGTAATAATTATTCTCGTCTCCGCATTTATAGATTGGCGTGCTGCACACACTAAGTCCACTCTCCGGAGTGTTATCCAAGCTGATAGGTGCCTAGTGGTTAGTTGCCGCCGGTGACTAGTGTTATACGGGAGACCTAGTTGCTCTGGCACACGTCATGCCATTCCGGAGCTCAACCAGGCTCAGGTTCCTTGCCGTAGGTCGGGTGCATTGCAGGGGTGCATTGTATTCAGAATGCCTTTAGTACTGTCTGCAAGTAGACGCATGCATGCAAAATCTACTTGCAGACAGTACTGAATGAGAACGGGTTGGGCATTGTGTATGTCAAGAGAGGGGCCAAACAGAACGACATGAATGTTGCGAAGGGGATTGGTGGAAAACAACTACGGATCAATTCATGGAGAGTAGGAGAAGTTACCGCTTGTTTATCCATGAACGCCCAATGAACTTGACAAGACAATCAATTTTTAACTCTGGAACTCGCATCTACATATCACTGGAACTCAGGTACAGTGAGGTACGCCTCTGGTTTACAATTCGTTGGAGACCAGTTCATCACAAGTGGTAGTTTCAACTAGCCCCTCCGGTTAATCTATATTTTGTATTGGTTTTCGAGGTTGGGCTATCGGACAAGTCCCTTGAGTAAAGGCCACCCCTGGACTGTAACATGCATACGTACGTTTCCATGATGGCATGAAGAGATTGTATCAAGTACCAGTATATACCGTATATAATATACTTGAGTCTCGATTTCTTAGTTCCGGTGCGGTAATTACCTAAGCTGGCGGAATTCCAGTTACAGACTCACAACTCTGCGTTCCTTCGTCCAATCCGTCCCACGTTCCCCTATCTCCCCATTCCAAATAGTAGGGGGCCCTGGCGGGTCCCCTGGAGGTCGGCCCCGGGGGTGGTGTAATGTTCGTCAAGCATCAGTGGCAGCCTCCTTGGTGATGGATGCACAAGCAGTTGCTTACTTATCCGTTCAATTTAATATTGGGAGGGTCAAGAATCAATGTAGCATGGCATGGCATTATTACATTACATTACATTACATTACATTACATTACATGTTAAAGTCTACTTGACACCGCGAGGGTGTATGAGACTCTGCGCTTTAAACAAAAAGAAAAAGCACCCACAAAGCAAAAAACCCCATTACATCAGGGGTGTGTCGAGGACAAACAAACCAAACTCCCAACCACCGTTTTGGTGGCGTAGGTATTAAACCCCTTAGAGCCGGACCCAGATCTCAACCACTTACAGTGGCGGAGGTAAGAAGCTAACAAATGAGAAGTCACAAGAAGAAGGAAAAAAGGGATGATAAATTACGGTGCCACTAAGCAGTCCAGGGCTTCCTGTCTTGCTCTTCTACAAGTAGAAAGATATTCGGCTAGGTTGCTCCAAAAAGACTTAGTGCCATTTCCATTCATAAAGGTTCTGAATGTGGAATCGCAGAATTCCACATTCCATACGGTTAAGTTGGTATCCTCATGGACATGCCTATAAATATCTGTAAACAGCTTCTGGTAGCGGAGGCTAATATCATTATAAAAAGGGCACTCAAACATATGCATTTCATCCTCAGGTTTTTGGAACCCATACATTTGACAGTGTCTCATTGAGCGAGGGATGTGTGCTCTATCCACCACCCTCATTCTTTCTGTGTTCAGCCAATGGGAACCCATTCTAAACTGTGCTATAGAACGAATCTGATCCTGCTTATGTAAGGCGGATGTAAAGGGAATCAAGCCATTCTCATCATTGCTGTTGGCTGCGAACCATTTTTGGTATCGGAGGCGTTTAAAGCCAACCCTTCTCTCATCAGGGATGTCTCTAACTGCATTGGTGTCACTTGGGTACTTAAACCTCCATGACTCAAAAACTTCAGACATAATACCTTCGACATAGACAGCCTCCAAAATGTTGATGTTTTTACTGGATCCTAGCTTGTGGAGAGCACAACGCAAGTCATGAACCCAGCCAGTGTTGGAGTCAAAAGATTCCTCAAGAGCCATTCTAATGAGATCCTCAGGTTCTTTATGTATGGTCTTGTTCCAGAAGCGCAAAGCTTGTTTAAGCCAAGCAAAACACAACGGGGTTCTACCCAGCTCTTCCATGATAATATTAGATGTAGTAGATTGGCAAACACCCAACATTTGTTTAAGTATACCTCTATGCCATTTCTCACAAGCATGGTCATTTGAGATAAGTGTGTTGTTCAGAATAGAAGGAGCCCACACCTCACAGCCAAAATTCAGGATAGGTTGTACAAGAGAATCAAACAGGTGGGTGAGAATATCATATTGCTATTGTAATCTCCATAGTATGGCATCGCCTACGGACAGTGGTGTGCCTTTGGCCTTAGTGAGCATCCTAGAAAAAGCAGCTTTTGCACGATTGCTTGAGTCACCATCCACAAAGAGGGATCCCAAGTAGATAAAAGATAACTTTGTAGAGGGATCCCAAGTAGATAAAAGATAAAAGATAAAGATAACTTTGTAAAAGATAAAGATAAAGATAAAGATAAAGATAAAGAGGGATCCCAAGTAGATAAAAGATAAAAGATAACTTTGTAAAAGATAACTTTGTATAATTCAACTTGGTGCCCTGTAAGGCTAATGAACTTATTAGCTCACTGACATCCCGAAGTTCCATGGAGGCAGGTTAGCAACTCCGAGGCTACAGTTGCTACTTCGCAACCTGCAGGAACTAGTGCGGAAGAGCAGATTTCCTTGTCCAGCACAATGCGCTGATGTTAATGAGCTAGAGAGTCTCGAAGAAGCGCATACTTCAAGGGGAAATCGTAGACATGCTCCAGGTCCCTAGACTGAGTCCACAGGACAGGAGGGAAACGACAAAATGAAAACGCCGCGTCCACAGTCCGCCGTCCACAGTCCGCAACCCTGAGATACGTTTGCGAAAAAGTGCCCTCAGAGGTGATCTGCCCCTGACGGGATTCGAACACGGTCGGGACGATTCCAGGCCAGTCAGACTAACCGGCAATTTTGACCGGCTTCGAGGGAAATTTGAAGATCTGAAGAGTGAAGATATGAAAAAAAACGCATCATATCGCGGAAGTTTGCATAGGTTGTTTCATGCTAGCACAGGTTACGCCAATCGGGAGAATTTCGAGTCCCACTGCCGGAAGACAGTGGGTTCGGAGTCCGCTCCCTCGGGGGCGGTGGTGTTTCCCGACCAGGATAAATGCCCATTGTAATCTTTTAGGACATGAGCCCCTTGTAATCTTTTTTAGGTCTGTCTCCCTAAGGGGGCCGACCAACTATGGCAGCACGAACTGCTATCGAAAACCGCGGGGGGTCAGGCCAACCCGGGGGCCAACCCTCCAGCCGAGGGGTGGCGCAGACCACCCACCTTGCAGCTCGATCCCTCATTCCATGCATGCGACCACGTCCTCTCTCCGATTTTCCATGGACGTTCCCTGTTTCCCCTTGGTATTGTCCAGCAAAGTCTACCTCTACGCGAGCAACTTATCTTAATGGCAGGGCACGATTATTTTTTATTGCTCGGCCCAGACTGTAAGCAAACTTTCGCTGAGCGATTATTAATGTTTCCATCTCCTCAAACTCCAGACCTGGGATCGCGCAGCACGATTATTTAAGTGAATGACAAAATCCTTTAAAAAATCACTGTACTTGACAGATAATCGTTAACCTTACATTGCACCTTCACAGGCAGTCCATTGCTGACCCAAGACAAGCCTGCTCCACACACCTGATGGGTGTAGTGATGTTGATGTTACCTGATAACCTGAAAATGATTGAGGGAGATTGAAGTCCCAAATACGGTATAGCTTAACCCCGTTCCTCGTTCTCCTAGCTAGGATTTAGAGCCCTTATATATGTAAGTTACAGTCCAGATAGGGGGATAGAAAAGGATATTGTTACATACTCAGCAAAAATCAATGCCGAGATCGTACAGCGCGGTGGACAGATGTTTTATAAGAGTGAGGCTTTTTGGCACAAAAAACTCAGAAACTGGTCCAGGAGGTAACTATAAAATCGAAAGAAAAAGCACATTAAGAGCTTAACGAAAAAAACAGAGCGACCTACTAATGCATGGAGGAAAATAGCGAAGTAGTTTTAAAATATATATTGTTACTCTCTCAGCAAGAATCAATGCCGAGACCGTACAGCGCGGATCAGTTTTATAAAGTGAGGGTCGGTTTTATAAAGTGAGGGTTCAGGGGGGGGGGGGGGGGGGGGGGGGGGTCACTCAGAACTGGTACAGGAGGTAATCGTTTTTAGAGAGGAAATTGTTATATACTCAGCAAGAATCAATGCCGAGACTGAACAACGCCGGGGCAGCCGGACAGTTTTATAACAGTGTGGGTTTTGGCAACATACACCTCACAACCTGGTCCAGGAGGTAAACTCCAAGAGGCGTAAGAAAAATAATATCAAAATGCTTAACAAAAAAAGCAGAGGCGAACCACCGAGGCTTGGAGGAAAATAGCGAAATGAATTGAATGAATTCTACTTGAGAGAGGATCATTGAATGAATTCTACTGAGAGAGGATAATTAAATGAATTATACTTGAGAGAGGGTATTTCTACTTTGAGAGAGAGAGAGGATATTGTTACATATTCAGCAAAAATCAATGCCGAGACTGAACAGGCCGGGGCAGCTGCACATTTTTATAACTGTGAGGGTTTGGGCAACATACCCCTCAGAACCTGGTCCAGGAGGTAACCTCCAAAAAAAGCGTACGAAAGAGCAAATAAAAGGCTTGACAACAAGCAAAGCGAACTACTAAGAGAGAGAGAGAGAGAGAGAGAAGAGAGAGAGATAGAGAGAGAGGAGAGAGAGAGGAGAGAGAGAGCGACGAGAGAGAGGAGAGAGAGAGAGGAGAGAGAGACGAAGAGAGGAGAGAGAGGAGAGGAGAGAGAGGAGAGAGGAGAGAGAGAGAGGAGGGAGAGGATGAGGAGGAGAGAGAGAAGAGGAGAGAGAGAGAGAGAGAGAGAGGATATTGTTACATACTCAGCAAAAATCAATGCGCGAGACTGAACTACTTAGGAGTATTATTGTACATATTTAGCAAAATCAATGCCGTGACTGAACAGCGCCGAGGCAGCTGGACAGTTTTACGCAGGCAGTGAGGGTTTGGGCAAATACCTCTCAGAACCTGGTCCAGGAGGTAACCTCCCAAAAGCGTACGAAAAGAGCAAATTAAAAGGCTTGACAACACAGCAAAGCGAACTACCAAGGCATAGAGAAACTAGCGAATTAAGTGTATATTGTAGAAGGGCTGAGAGTTGCCGAGGCCTAACAAGCGAGATTCTACAAGAAGACGTGAGGACAAAAGGCACATGAAAATCACCAAACAAACAAGGAGAGAGGATACAGCTCTAAAAAGGCGGCCTTAACACTCCCTATCTAAAGGCAAAACACAAACCAAAGCCGTCAGCCAAAACGCCAAGGAAAACGCACAGCTAAGAAAGGACACTTAACAACCTAAGCAGAACTACTAACACGATAAAAAGGGTGTGGAAAAGCAGTGGAAAAAGCTAGAGAGGATATAGTTACATACTCAGCAAAAATCAATGCCGAGACTGAACAGCGCACGAGGCAGCTCGACAGTTTTATAAACAGTGAGGGTTTGGGCAACATACCCTCAGAACCTGGTCCAGGAGGTGACCTCCAAAAAAGCGTACGAAAGAGCAAATAAAAGAGAGAGGATTATAGTTACATACTCAGCAAAAATCAATCAATAAATAAAAGCTCTTTTTTTTTTTTTTTATACGATGGCCAACTTGTCCTGGTGTGGAAACACCACCGCCCCCGAGGGAACAGACTCGAACACCACTGTCTTCCGCAGTGGGGCCCGAAACTTCTCCCGTATGGCCTTGAGCTTTACCCCACCGGGGCCTGGGACTATACCGCCCTCCAGACTGGGCAAAGTAATGTCAGTCACCCATTGTTGGCGTATTGATACCTGAGTCCAACGGTTATTCGATGGGTCCAGCGACTGGTGAAGCAGGGTGTTCGGATAGAGGTGAAGGAATTTTACATCGCCAGGTTAGAGACCCGAATCGAGAAGCAGTGTGTTCATCCACAGTGGGTATTAACATTATTTATTGACACCGCGTCCACAGTCCACAAACTCTGAGATCCGTACGCTATTAAGTGCCCTCCGAGGTAAGGCGATCCAACTCCCGTTAGAGGAATGCGACTCGTCCGTTTCGACCCCCTGCGAGGATCGAACTCGGGGTCCATTGAGAAATAAGGGAGGTCAAATTAACGACTTGATAAAGTAGGTCGTATAAAAGTAATGACAGTCACCCATGTTGACGTATTGATAACCTGAGTCCAACGGTATTTCCATGGGTTCAACGATGGCTGAAGCAGAGTGTTCCGGATAGAGGTGAAGGATCTTTACATCGCCGGGTAGAGACCGGCTACTAGAGAGAGAGAGGGGGTTCGTACATTAAACTCGCAAATCACTGCCGGACAGGGACAGAGCACAGCCTGCCGACCATCCAATTTTATAACACGGAAGCACGAGGGTTTTGAAGGCACCCCACAAACCTGAAAACAAACTAGGTCAAGTCCCAGAAAAGGAAACAAAACTAGAGGCGTAAGGAGAGGCGGAAAGGGGAGGGGTGCAAAAGTAAGCAATCCAGAACACCAAGCCCACCAACCACAAGAGAGGAAGGCCAAACGAAAAAAGAGCTAAATACACACAAGGGCATTGCGCTATGAGCAACTTAATATGCAGCGATAATGCCCTCAAAGGAAGAAAGCACAAGAACAACCCGACACCAACCAACTTGCAGAAAAGGACCGGAGCGTCAAGGATGATAACCATAGACACCCCATGAAGGAAAGGGGGGGGCCAGCCGAAAACAGAGAGGCCAGAAACCAACCTAGCAAGACTCGAAGGCAAAAGCACACATGTCAGGGGACAAGAGAATCCACCACACTTGGTAGACCTGCCCTGCCCGTACACCAGAAGCCACAAACTAGAGCTATTACTAGAGAAATGAAACCAACAATCTAAGCACACGCCAGCGAGAAAGGGAGGCGGAAAAGGAGAAGGGAGGGGGTAGGGGTTTAGGGTCCAGGGTGAAAACTGGTTAATACTAAAACCCAAAACCCAAACCCGAAAACTGCGGGCATGAAGGGCCAACAAAAAAAACTAGACAAAAGGGTGTCCTGTGACGTACGGAACCCGAGAGCGATCTAATGCTTGCACCCAAGAAAGAGGAGCTGAAAAGAGGAGCGTAAAGAGGCAAGCAAGCTGGCGCATGCAAAGAAAGAAAGATAGCAAAAAGGTATCAGCTAATCGTAGACCACTCCTCTGGCAAAATCAGTTGGCTACCTAACCGGTGCATGTGAGAAGGGGAGGGGTACCAGTGGAAACCATGGGGAGAACAGGATTGAAGAGCGTAGATGGTGAAGGGGGAGGGGGGGGGAGGAGGGGAAGGGGAGGATCGTGGATGAGGGAAAGCATCTTCATGCGGAAAAGTTTGAGGGGGGAGACCCATATTGACCCTGGCTCCCCCATGGCTGAGAGAGAGAGGGTTCGTTACATAAACTCAGCAAATCACTGGAGACTGGACAGCCGCACAGCCTGCCAACCATCCAATTTTATAACACGAAAGCATGAGGGTTTTGAAGGCACCCCACAAACCTTTAAAAGAACGGCAACTAAAGACACAAAAGGCAACCCGAAAGTCACGCAAGAAAAACAAACGGAAACCAGAAACTTCAAGCTCAAGACAAACAAAAGAACGGCGGCAACCCGAAGCAAAGCAAGACCAACAATGCACCCGTCACACGCTGCAAAGCAAGACCAACAAACGGCAACCGCACCCGAACATCGCTCAAACAAACACCTCACCACCGAAATTCAAAGCAAGACCAACACACTACTCAAAAAAGCCCGAACTTCTACTCAAACCAACAAACTCGTTGACCGAACTTAAACCCAAGACCAAAAAACTTCACAACCTGAACTTCAACTCAGACCACAACCTCAAAACACCCAACTTCAACTCAAGACCTAACAAGCTGTCAAAAAACTCCAACTTCAACTCAAGACCAACAACGTTACTTCAACCCGAACTTCAACTCAAGACAAACAACCTTCAACCCGAACTTCAACTCAAGACCAACAAACTTCAACCCGAACTTCGACTCAAGACCAACAAACCTTAAACCCGAAACTTCAAAACGCCAAGACCAACAACTCAACCCGAACGTCAACTCAAGACCAACAAACTTTAAACCCTGAACTCAACTCAAAACCAAAACTCAACCCGAACTTCACTCAGACTCAACAAACTTCAATCAACCCGAAACTTCAAATCAAGACCAACAAACTTCACCTGAACTTCAACTCAAGACCAACAACCTTCAACCCCAACTTCAACTCAAGATCAAATAACTTCAACTCAAGACCAACAAACTTCAACCCGAACTTCAACTCAGGACCAACAAACTTCAACCCGAACTTCAACTCAAGACCAACCACCTTAAACCGTAAAACTTCAAACCCAAACCAACAAACTTCACCACAACCCGAACGTGAACTCAAGACGCAACCAACTTCCGACCCTACTTCAATCATAACCAACTAACTTCAACGCCCTAACTCAACTCCGCCCACCAACCTTCCACCCGACCACACTTCCCCGCTCACGGACCCCCAAACTTCAACCCGAAATTCAGCTCCTACCAACAAACGTCAACCCAACTTTAATTAACTTCAGAACCAACAACCTTTCACAACCCGCCTTCAACTCCAACCAACAAACATTCAGAACCTGAACTTCCAACTCAAACCACAAATCTTCAAAAAAAACCCGAACTTCAACTCAAGACCAACAAACTTCAACCCGAACTTCAACTCAAGACCAACAAACTTCAACCTGAACTTCAACTCAAGACCAACAAACTTCAACCCGAACTTCAACTCAAGACCAACAAACTTCAACCTGAACTTCAACCCAAGACCAACAAACTTCAACCTGAACTTCAACTCAAGACCAACAAACTTCAACAAAACACTTCAACCACCCGAAACTTCAAACTCAAGACCAACAAAAACTTCAATGTTCAAAGAAACCGAACTTCAACTCAAGATGAACAAACTTCACCATGATGCCATGCTTACTCTGATCAAACAAGCAAGTGAACCATGTGCCCATGCCAAGTATGACCAAATAAAAAAGGAACCATGTGGGCCTGCCACCAATCGTGATTGCAGTACGAATCTACTGTCCCAGTTCCGTTAGCAACAACTGCTACAAATTGCCACAGTTTTGCTACTTCAGCATCGTCTTCCCCTACCCATTTGAGGCCATGACAACTGCCACCTTTTGCCACCAGCTGCCACGAATTGCCACCAATCATGATCGCAGGCATCTTTGCCCAGTTTGAGGCCATGACAACTGCCACCAACTGCCACCAATTGCTACTGTCGGCAACTCTGCCCAGGTTGAGGCCATGACAACTGCCACCTATTGCCACCAACTACCACCAATTTCTACTGCAGGCATCTCTGCCCAGTTTGAGGCCATGACAACTGCCACCTATTACCACCAACTGCCACGAATTGCCACCAATCGTGATCGCAGGCATCTTTGCCCAGTTTGAGGCCATGACAACTGCCACCTATTGCCACCAACTGCCACCAATTGCTACTGTCGGCATCTCTGCCCAGTTTGAGGCCATGACAACTGCCACCTATTGCCACCAATTGCTCCTGCAGGCATGTCTGCCCAGTTTGAGGCCATGACAACTGCCACCTATTGCCACCTATTGCCACCAACTACCACCAATTTCTACTGCAGGCATCTCTGCCCAGTTTGAGGCCATGACAACTGCCACCAACTGCCACAAATTGCCACCAATCGTGATCGCTGGCATCTTTGCCCAGTTTGAGGCCATGACAACTGCCACCTATTGCCACCAGCTGCCACCAATTGCCACCAGTCGTGATTGCAGGCATCTCTGCCCAATTGGAGGTCATGACAACTGCCACCTATTGCCACCAATTGTGATTTCAGGCATCTCAGTCTAATTTGAGGCCATGACAACTGCCACCTATTGCCACCAACTGCCATCACTTGCCACCAATTGCTACTGCAGGCATCTCTTCCCAGTTTGAGGCCATGACAACTGCCACCTATTGCCACCAACTACCACCAATTTCTACTGCAGGCATCTCTGCCCAGTTTGAGGCCATGACAACTGCCACCTTTTGCCACCAGCTGCCACGAATTGCCACCAATCATGATCGCAGGCATCTTTGCCCAGTTTGAGGCCATGACAACTGCCACCTATTGCCACCAACTGCCACCAATTGCTACTGTCGGCATCTCTGCCCAGTTTGAGGCCATGACAACTGCCACCTATTGCCACCAACTGCCACGAATTGCCACCAATCGTGATCGCAGGCATCTTTGCTCAGTTTGAGGCCATGACAACTGCCACCTATTGCCACCAACTGCCACCAATTGCTACTGTCGGCATCTCTGCCCAGGTTGAGGCCATGGCAACTGCCACCTATTGCCACCAACTACCACCAATTTCTACTGCAGGCATCTCTGCCCAGTTTGAGGCCATGACAACTGCCACCTATTGCCACCAACTGCCACGAATTGCCACCAATCGTGATCGCAGGCATCTTTGCCCAGTTTGAGGCCATGGCAACTGCCACCTATTGCCACCAACTGCCACCAATTGCTAATGTCGGCATCTCTGCCCAGTTTGAGGCCATGACAACTGCCACCTATTGCCACCAATTGCTCCTGCAGGCATGTCTGCCCAGTTTGAGGCAATGACAACTGCCACCTATTGCCACCTATTGCCACCAACTACCACCAATTTCTACTTCAGGCATCTCTGCCCAGTTTGAGGCCATGACAACTGCCACAAATTGCCACCAATCGTGATCGCAGGCATCTTTGCCCAGTTTGAGGCCATGACAACTGCCACCTATTGCCATCAACTGCCACCACTTGTCACCAATTGCCACCAATCGTGATTGCAGGCATGTCTGCCCAGTTTGAGGCCATGACAACTGCCACCTATTGCCACCAACCGTCACAACTTGTCACCAATTGCCATGCCACTAATCGCGATTGCAGGCATCTCTGCCCAGTTTGAGGCCATGACAACTGCTGATCCTATCAAGACTGGAAAGAATAGACTGGTGAGTTATGAAGAATGGAGGGATGCATTGAAAGTAGTAGACTGATAGGCAGGCTGCTCTTCGCTGCAGCAAGAGACTTGCTAGCAGGGTATTACAAAGCGCGCACGGCAGCGCGATTTTGCGCACGCTTTTTGAGCCCCACTGCGCGTTTTGCGCAGTTTTTTCAACCCCCTGTGGGCGCTGTGCGCAGTTTTTGCGCCTTTTGCACTACATAGTGCTGACCAATTTAACAATTGTGCGCTTTAAGCGCTGACCAATTGCTCTTCGCTGCGGCATGAGATGTGCTAGCAATATTGTAGTGTTAGTGCTAGTGTTTTTGCACTACAAAGCGCTGACCAATTAGACAATTGTGCTCCAGGCTGCTTTTCGCTGCGGCATGAGATGTGCTAGCACCAGCACTAGCACTCGACTTGCTAGCACTCGACTTGCTAGCAATAGCACAAGCACTCAACAGTTCACTTAGCGCAGGCCTCAACATTTTGATGCTCCTGCTTGATTTAGGCTTTGTTAGGGAGTGACTTGATGAGTTGTGCAGAAAAGTGTTAAGCGGTGGTTTGACCATTCGACCAAAAGAACCAGATGGTCGTATGATCAAACCAGGGATTTTTCTTATTTGAAAGTGGGTTTTTCTAGCTTAATGGTTTTAAGCCTCCTCCAGGGACAGCGTCTTTAAGGTTTTTAGGGCCATCTGGGTACACACAAAATGTAGCCGCAATTTGGGCCAAAACGGGGTAAAAAGTAGCGATCGCTATATATAGGGGGGGGGGGGGGGGAATCCCAGGATCAAACCACAGCTTACCATAACATAGCATTACTCATATTAGGGTTTCAAATAGTGGTGGGTTCTAAATAGTGGGGGAACGCGTAGACTGAAGAGTTGTAGAGAGAATAGAGTGCCCACACAACCTCTGCCCCCTCAAAAGTTACTTGCAAGCACCCACACAAACCCACACAAACCACCCACCCACTCACACCGCCCAACAGTACGCCGTTGAGCTCTCCTTGGAGGAGATCTTCCACGGTTGCTTGAAGAAAGTGTCTCATAAGAGGAAAGTGTTGCTGGAGGGAGGTGACTACATGGAGGAGACGCGCAACCTCACTATTGACATCAAGCCCGGGCTTCCAAGCGGAACTCGATTTGTGTTTGAAGGGTGAGTCTAGCATGCTATTGGAACTAGGTTTATATTTGAGGGTTGAGTGTACAATGCCAGCGGTCCCAACTGCCCAACTAACCAACCAACCTACCACTCACCCCCTGCCCCCCTGCAGAGAGGGCAACAAGACCCCCACCAAGAAACCGGGCCCCGTCGTCTTCGTCCTCAAGCCCCTGCCCCACAAGCGCTTTGCACGACGAGGCGCCGACCTAGTGCACAAGGTCACCCTCCCACTGTACCAGGCCCTTTGCGGCACTGCCATAGAGGTGGCCACGCTGGACCACAGAACGCTGCAAGTGCCCATCGCCGACATCTGCGTACCCGGATACAGCACGACAGTGGCGGGGGAGGGCATGCCCAAGCCAAATGGCGGCAAGGGGAACTTGATACTGGAGGCTGAGCTGTTGTTCCCACAGCACATTTCCGAGACGCAGAAGATGCTGATCAAGTCAGCCTTCTTCCTGCCCCTTCAGCCCACTAGCGAGCAGGCAAAGGCACTTCACGCATATGAGAAGGCATTCAAGCACACGCAAGAAGGCTGGGCATCAGCTATTCCTAAGGAGCTCAACTAGTTTTTTTCGTTATTTGAGCATGTATATGTAAACATGTCTTATATGGTTGGGAGCTTGGTTTGTTTGCCTTCGTCACACCCCTGATGTAATGGGGTTTTTTGCTTTGTGGGTGCATTTTCTTTTTGTTTAAAGCACTGAGTCTCATACACCCTCGCGGTGTCAAGTAGACTTTAACATGTAATGTAATGTATCGTATCTTATATATGATAAATTAGGAATACCGGTATATACAGATATACGGTATATGCATAATTGTGAACATGAAACTGCATGTTATGTCACGCATCCGTATGTTAGTACCGGTGTCCAAATAATATTATCTGACCTGACCTGACAACACATATTCCGTCAATATTGCACCTGCGTTTCTTGTGAAGGGGTAAGCTTTTGGTGACTATCTACGTGAATGAGGTAACAAAAAGGACTCCGTTAAGCCTGGAGACCCAATGTTGTTTTGGTACGACGTATATATAGGTCGTACCGTAGAGACTTGCACACGTCTGGAATGGTCCACCAGTGACCATGGACCGCCGGCCAGCTGAGTGGCTGGTACCACCAGCCAGCTAGTGTACTACAATAGTAGCATCAGTAGGCCCTGTGCGACCACCTACTCTATTGTCTACTGAAGGACCGCAAGCTTGTCTTGCATCCATCTAATCACTTGTAACATACAGTGAGCATCTACCGAGTCCCTGCAGTCCCTCGAGAAGCACAATACATAAGGTTATGGGCCCATCACGCTAACCACTGCGCAAAAGGTGTTGGGCCTACATCATAGCTACCCTAAGACCCTGCGCTGATCGAGCTGCGTCTTCTATACGCATCGATTCCCCTGATTCGGGAGGGATCTTGCACCCGAGATTAAAGTTCGGAGAGCTCAGTTAACTACAATCGGCTTGTTCGTCTCTTTTTTGAAGGGAAACCAAGCGTCAGAACAATACTTTGACGCCGCCATGTATCGTCCCAAATTCCGAGCTGCGTGCCTTGGCCGTTGAGCCGGACGCTATTGCAATTGGGGAAGCTAGATAGATACCATACCTTCCTTATTTCCATCCTTCATGCTTGGGAGACAGCCTATCGCGGCACTGAAGGTGGCAAGTTGTGCCTCCCTGATCTGCACACCCCCAACCGGGTTCAACTGTACCCTAATGGGTATGACCCCAGTGTTCCCATGCCTGAAGTGCTGCTGTCCCTTCCTACTCATGGCACCAAGACCAAGAAGAAGGGTAGGGTCTACCAAGCCCCAGTCTACATCAAGCTACACCCTCAGCCTGCTGTTTGCCTACTGAGCCACTTGTGGGCCTTCCAACAGATGTGCTATTTGTCTGGCTTTCCCATTCGGCACTACATCCTCCGTCCCTCTACCTACACCCAGAAGGGGTTCAGGGAGGCTCCCTACTCTGGATGCCTTTTCACCAAGATGGTCCAGAAACACCTGAAAGCCATCCAGCTGTTCAACCACGAGACTGCTCACAGCTTTCGCCGTGGAGCCTTGCAAGCTGCTGCTCAGGCAGCTGGCCCCTCTCAGTCTGCTCAGCTTGCAGCAGCTGCTGCCGCTGGCCGGATCCAGACCCCTGCTGTCGTCCAGCTCTACTTGCACCCCGAACGCCATCTAGCTCGCCTTGGTCGGGAGTAAACTACTTGGCACTGCATTAGGCAGCCCAATCTTACTCTTCGTCCTCCTAGCCACTTTTGCTTGACTGGCTATCATTAATCCATCAACACCCTCAATTTGTGCTAACATTCCTGCCCAGTAACATTATGTATTTCCATCATGTTACTGTAGACAGACTTCTCAAATCCTATATTGCCTTGATCATAGACTTCCCTAAACATAGACATGACCTGATCAAGTACTCTAGACATGCTTCTCAGGTCATACCCTCTAGTTCTCGTTTCAGAGCTCCCTGGGGTTTATCAGAGTTTATGTTTAATTTTGTAAACCATAACCCTTTTGTCTTCCCCTTCTTAGCTGTATTCAAGGGGTGGGTGGGTGGGACTTTTAAAGCTTGAATAGCTCGTTAAGGTAGCTCCTCAAAACTCGAGCCTTGCCTAACCGCTCAACTAGGTTGATAGGCTCTCTCTTTCAGGTCTCTCCCCGACCTCGTATTCAAAAATCATGTTGAGTGTACTGCCGGACAAGCCCCCCATTCTTGTAATAGAAAGGAAGAGAATGCTCTAAGCAGTACACCAACACCGACTCTCCTGAGTCAGAATGGGTTGTGGTGACGTGGCTTTGAAAGGTGGTACTGAGTCTCTAGGCTAGGCCCTCCTGCCTAGCCTTCTTGTTTGCAAAACTTTCGACTCCGCAACACCTTTCCTCTAACCCCCAAACATAATTGGTCCTGGGCATATCCCAGGATCACACACCCAACTCATTTTGGCCCAAAGCCTTGGATGGTCATCCCAATTTCTTCCAAAGGACATACAGGGCCTGGACCTTGTATGCAACTCCCTTGCACTTCCTCTCCCCCAAAGGGATGAGAGCTCCTGGCTGCCACAAGTCACTCCTCATGGGCAAGTCCCATGTGTCCCTAATGGGCAGCTCAGCAAGGATGGCCCTCCAGGGCTTAGGCCACACAGGTACTATCACTATGCAGTCAACTCTCTGCTTTCTGACCTCTTCCAAGATCTCACCCATCATGTTGAAGGGTCCATTGATGTAAGCCAGTTGTGCCACCCCAGGGTATTCAGCCTCTGGCCGGACCCAAGACTGGTCAAAGGCATCAATCCCCTTGCAACCAATACCCCATACTTTGGAATAGTACGCTCCTACTACCCGTGTGTTTGCTCCACGTGCAAACACATCCAGTGTTGGATTCCTACCTCCTAACACCTCCCGGTTCACTACGTCCCTATACACATCCTCCTGCAAACTCCAGTCAGACTTGTCCACCAACTTGGAATGGTCGTCTGCCAGTTGTTGCTCAGGGTGCTCTCTCGGCCTCCATTCCACATCAAGCTCCACGTCCAACTGAAAGCACCGTAGCCTAATCCTTTTCACTATGGGAAACAAGCTCCCATTCCCTTTCATCCCCATAGCTGTTTGCATCGCCACCATGCTGTCTGTGCCATAGCACAACCTCTTGCCAGCCATGAATCCTGGCCTCTGCTCATGAATAACCTCAATGGCCACCTCCAACGCACTCAGCTCTCTGCTAGAGCTTGACCATTCGTTGTTAGCCACTGCTGCCATCTGGGCAGTGGTGAAAGGCTGCACGATAGTATCAGCTTGGATAACACTCCGGAGAGTGGACTTAGTGTGTGCAGCACGCCAATCTATAAATGCGGAGACGAGAATAAATATTACAAAAGATAGTGGAACCATAAAGGGACACCAGCGGAGGAAAGGGGGGCGGTAGCCTGGAACCTGATCAGGGTACAGGTTAGACAGCGCGTGTCAGAAGAACCGATGACGCAGTCAACAGTAAGCTGACATAGTACTGTCAGGACCGATAGTTCTAAGGAAGTACATAAGTAGTCACCAAGTCGTAAAACGCGTGAGAGCACCGCAATTCATGCTGACACTCCACCTATGACACAGGTGACATACAATACTACTTCTCCACCTATGGCACTGGTGACATAGAACTATATGTAACAGATTGAAAAAAAAAAAATCAAAGAACTCCGAAAATTCGAGAGAACTTCAAATGGAAACCCAAAGGTTTATAGGAAGGAATGAAACACGGCAAAAACCAAAATTTGCCAAGTTAGAAAAGGATGAAAACCGAATATCAAAGATGGGTAACAACGGTATAGAAAAACCGATCCGGGAATAGGAACCTAATGCCATACAATGATAACCAAAGAAACCGATGTAACAAAAAAAAAAATATATATACCTTAAGAAGAAGCGGTCATCCCAAGCATCCGCATAAACCTCCAGAACACAGCAGGATCAAGGGGCTTGGTGAAGGGGTCAGCACAGTTGTCCTTGGTGTTAACATAGGCAACATCTAGTGAACCGTCCTCCACCAGCTCCTTGATGTAGTGATGAATAACATCAATGTGCTTGCTGCGAGGGAGGAGCTGCCAGTCATTGGCCCATCTCAGAGACCCTATGTTGTCACCCTGAATGGTAACTAAATCACAAGGCAGACCCAGATCCACCCTCAACTTCTTCAACCATTGCACCTCCCTGGCAGCCTGAGACAGGGCCTGATACTCAGCCTCACAAGAGCTAATGGCAACTGTAGGCTGCCTCTTGCTCATCCAGTTCACTATGCACCCTCCAGCCAGGACAGCAAAGCCAGTCTGAGATCTCCTGTCAGACCCATCATCAGCAAAGGATGAGTCACTAAAGACAGTAAAAGAGAAATCAGGGCTGTGTGTGTAAGTGAGTCCCAGGTGGGAATGTGACCTCAAATACAAAAGCAAACGCTTGGCTGCCCCCCACAGGGGGACGGTAGGGTGAGCAGAAAACCTGGACAGGTAGCTCACAGCAAAGGCAATGTCAGGCCTGGTGCAAGTAGCCAGGTATAGCAAAGCACCAACAAGAGAGAGGTACTGGCTATTAGAGGACAGGGGTTCTCCAGGTGGGTCAGTGACGGTGGACTTGTCCATGGGGGCACCAAACCTGGGCTTGGCAGCAGCAGTCAGACCAAACTGCTCCACCAGATCAACAATGTAGGAGTGCTGGGAGAGGTTGATCTGAACACACCTGCCGTCAGAGTCAAGTGTACAAGCCATGTCCAAGGAGAGGAACTGAACCGGCACACCCATCTCTTTGACCTCCCAGCCAGCTTTCTCCATAGCCTTGATCAGCAAAACATACCTATCCAGCTCACTAAAAGCACAGATAAAATCATCAACATAGTTTAGGACATAGCTCCACCCACCATTAGAATCCCTCCTAAAATACAGAGCAGGTTCCGCCTTGCACATAATAAAACCATGTGCAACCAAAACCCGCTTGACATCCATACTCCAAGCCCTGGGCGCCTGTTTCAAACCATAAAGGGACTTGATCAGCTTGCACACAAGGGGAACACCGTTAGGACCAAGTACCTTAAAGCCCTCAGGCTGGTGGCAGTACAGGTCCAGACCAGGTTCAAGGGGAGCATTCAGAAATGCAGTCTTGATGTCCAGCTGCCGAACAAACATCTTCCTATGAGTGATGGCAGCCAGGAGCACCCTCAGACCTGCTTTAGAAGAAACGGGGGCATATACATCATGAAAATCCAACCCAGGACGCTGCAGAAAACCACGAACCACAAAACGTGCCTTGAAGCGAATAGAACCATCAACCCCAACCTTCTTCACAAATAACCACCTGCCAGACAGGACCCTCTGTTTAGGAGGCAGTGGAGTGAGCGCCCAAGTGCCATGGGCATGTAGGGACGCCATCTCATCCTTCATAGCAAGGAGCCATTGATCCCTGTCAGGGTTGGTGGGAAGCATGGCAGCTTTGAAGGTCAGTCCAGTGGAAGTGGAAATGTATGCTCCCACGTACAAGCAGTGTACTTGTACATGAGCAGCGGGGGTATCAGCAGTATCAGCAGTAACCGGTAGTATAGCCCCCAGTGCAGAACTACTGCCTGGTTGAACAGGGCCGGCCTTATTTGCCTCTATATCAACGAAGCCTGGGTCGACCGGAACACCCCAGCCATACGCAGTATCGGAACCCGACCAGTGTTCCAGATCATCACTTGCACTATCGGCAACGGCTACATCATCACATGGGCTTGACCCGAGTAATCCACCAGGGACGACAGGAGGCGTCTGAATGAACGACACCCGCGAGCCATCCGAGGTGGTCGGAGGTTGGCGACTATTAGTCAATGGACCTGATCCAGGTACCACTATGATCGAAGGCTGTCGTAATCCTAAATCTTCACCGACGAAATGTGGCGCAGAGGAGGGCCTGGCGACCCCCTGCGATTCGGCTAAGATTTTATCTGAAAGAACTGCAGAATCTCGCCCGCCCAGTGCCTTCACACACAATACAGCACCATCAGCCCCTGACCTGGGACGCAAGGTCATCCCATGATCAGGGCAGCGGTCGACAATTGGGGTTAGCAAAGGGTCAAGGGAATTAACCGTAGGCACAGGCATATGTCCGTTGATAGCGGCAGGGATGCGAGAGACATACGGCGACCCGTCATAGGGAGATAGCCCAGGAATACAGTTATGATCAAACTGCTCATAGAAGAGTACATCACGACTCTCTACTACCTGGCGCAACTTAGGAACCCAAACAAAATAACCCTTACTCACCAGGGAATACCCAACCAGTCTACCAGATAACGCCCTTTCGTCCAGCTTGTTGCGCTTCTTCCCATCGACTAACGTAACGTAGCAAGGGCATCCGAACACGCGCAACATCGACACATCAGGCTGAACCCCAAAGAAAAGCTCATGAGGAGTCTTATCTCCCTGATTGGGCAAGCGATTACGAAGGTAACACGCAGCTAGGAAGGCATAGGGCCAGAAAGACTTAGTTAGCTTAGACTCCAGGTGGATGCTCCTAGCTATAGACTGTAAGACCCCATTGTACCTCTCCACAGTTGCATTCTGCTGTGCAGTGTATGCCAAAGATAACTCATGCACTGCCCCAACCGATATCAGCCAATCCTCAAACCATTTTACTATAAACTCCTTAGCCCTGTCAGACCTCAGGCACTTAAAGGCAAACCCGTGCAGCTGATTCATCCATCTGAGGATGATAGTCTGAACTGCTAAGGGAGCTTCATCCCTGGTCCTCAAGCACAACACTTCAGCATAGCCAGAGTGTTGGTCTGTGAGGCACAGAATATAAAACTCCCCACGCAAACCTCTAATATGAACTGGCCCCATGATGTCCAAGTGAAGGCGTTGGAGAGGTGCATTGATCGGAGTAGTGCTTGCTTTAGGAAAAGGGAGACGTTTGCCCTTAGCCTTTTGACAAGCATCACAAGGGATCTTAGCCAGTTTTTGGACCTGGTTGAGTGAGAGGGGTAAGTTCTTAACCATACCCTTCTTGACAAGTCTGTGCATGGCATCATAGCCGGGGTGACCCAGCCGCCTATGCCACAGCCATTCAGGAGTGGTAGGGATAACAACTCCACCGTCCTCATCAACATCAAGTGCAAAAGCTGGGTAATTGTCAGCACCAAACGAACAGCCACTGGTGGTGTAACAAGGCCTACATGCAAACTTGTAAACACCATCACCGGAGGCAGGGAAGGACCAGAGAATAGAAGAGCCCTGAGTGGCAGTGCAACTAATACTATCAAAAGAAATCTTGCAGTGGAGAGAATGAGCCACAGCATTTACTGACAGGAGGTTCACCGGACAGTGAGGTATGTAGAGAACATTAGTTAGAATGATTGGTGTTGGTAACCAATCACTACATAACTCAATGGATCCCTTACCTACTGCCCGTTGAACCACACCATCACCAAATCGAACTGATGGCAGATTCAGTGGAACATCAAACACAGTGAACAAAGATCTATCACCTGTGATGGACATTCCAGCTCCAGAATCCACATGCCAAACACCCTCAGACAGGCTCGGACTACACACATTTGAGAACCTAGAGGTGCAGGAGAATAGGACAGGGTTTACCTGCTACTTCTGCATAGCAAACCCATCAATTTGAGCCTGCAAGGAAGACAATTGCTTTGGAGTAAGGTGACCTGGAAGGGCCAGGTTAGCAGGCAACGGTGAAGGAAGCGTTGGTTCTGCACGACCAGGGACCCTTCGCAGGGCAGGGAACTTCGTCCAGCAACGGTCCTCCGAGTGACCATCCTTGTGGGGGCATGGTCCCCAGGTGCATTCCAGGCGCCTCTTGTTCGACCCAGAACCACCACCAGTCTTCTGCCGCCGCTGAAATGCAGCATTAGCAGGAAACTGAGGAGCGGTCCGGGACCAACCAGGATGCCTGGAATCCGACTGAGGGAGCGCTATGTTAAGAATATCTAGCTGCCTATATTCCTCTAGACAGGACCAGTACTCAACAGGTTGCTGGTTGTATATCAGGATACCATACTTAATCCGCAGCGTTTCGAACCGGGGCAGACTCGCACCTTGAACTATAATGCCCATGGCGTGACGCTGAGTCTGCGGAAACCCAGCACTGCGCAGGTCAGTGCACATACCGCGAACCCGACGAAAGAAAGCGTCAACGTGCTCATGAGTGCCCATGACCGAAGCATGATACTCCTTCAGCAAGAGAGGGACACGCGAGGCAAGGGCATCGGACTGCTGCCTCCGGATATGCAAAAAGATATCCCGAGGTGAAGCAAAGTCCCTATACACCTTGACTAGGGCATCCGTCATGTTGGCAAGCATCATGGATAAGATCATGAACTCTTGGCGGGGTAGGGTAAGCGCACTGAAACCCAACAGTGCAGGATCGACACTAGACTCACCATGAGAGGCCGAAGTTCCAGCAGCAGGAGGAGCACACCGAGGAGCTAAAGACTCACGAATCGCCAGAAAATACTCAGCAGCAAGACCAGCGTCATAAGCGCGCTGGTCATCTAAGTTCCTGATGAGATCTAGGGAACGCGCAACACGCACAATGAGCTCGAAATCAGGACGAACAGGACAGAAAGGGAGTGGCACCTTAACAAACTGGTAACCTCGCAGGTCACTGTTCCTACGCCCAACCCCTCCAGAGGTCACACCATTAGCAGGAGGGTAGCTAATCCCTGGCATAACAGGTCCCAGAAAAGCCCGACACTCTAGACCTAGCTCAGAATAAGCCATCACACGCCTAGGCCTAGGGCGACCCTTGCTATCAACCATAGCCTGAGTGGCAGTCATATCCAGCCTACCGTACAGAGTGCGGTCCAAGGATTCCCCAGCATGTTGAGCTTGGCGGATAAGACGGCATTCCTGCAGGGATAGACGCAGAGGATGTCCGCCATCGAGCAGATGCTCCCAGGAGTCGCATGACAGCGAAGGAGGCACATATGGCGGAGGGCCAGGAGCAGGGGGCTGCTCCACAGGCGGAGGCGGGGGTGGAGGGGGCTCCTGCGAAGGGCCAGCAAAGGATGCGCGGCCAGCAGCAGCAGTAGAAGCCTCTCGAGCACGAGTATTGTAGCCAGACAGACCTCGGTCCGGAGGCAAGGTGAAAGACGCAGACTTCTGCATCAAAGACGGCCTGGCCACCTCCGGGTGGACAGGTGGAAGGGGCGCAAGCAGAGGCGCAGAGACTGGATCAGGCTTAAACTCCGGGGAAGGCGCAAGAGCAGGTGCCGACAGAGGCTCATACACAGGAGAGACGGTAGAATTGAACACTCGAGTAGCAGTGGAAGGAGTGACTCCACCGAAGTCACCACTCATAGCACTCTGCAGATCTTCATCACCATCATCAGAGTCATCAGCATAGCCATCTGCACGGCGATGACGAGCAAGTTCTTGATAGTCGTAGTCAAAACGGGCATCAGGAGGAGGAGGCGCCCTTGCGTAAATAATGGATAATCTGAGTGGAAGCACAGCAGAGTCGCATCAGAACGTCCTCAATCTCAGGAGAGAGACGTCGGACAGTAGCAGAAGGAGCCGTAAAGGTGGAGGATTGATTGGGGGGGGTTACTTCCACGATGGCGGAAGGACTCTCATGACCGCTAGCAGAGGCAGCTGGTGCACAGACGTCTAGCCAATCATCAAGAGGACCCGGGTCCTCCTTAGGAAGGACACGGTCGCAGCCATTGCTGATAATGACACTGCGCATCCCGCGCGTCCAAGATTCTCCATTCTTGTCGTGGAGTTTCTCAAAATTAGCGGGAGGCCCTCGCGGAAGTTGCATCGCAAAGCAGTGGTAGTAAATGAGGGACCGTATAACCTATCAGCTTGGATAACACTCCGGAGAGTGGACTTAGTGTGTGCAGCACGCCAATCTATAAATGCGGAGACGAGAATAAATATTACAAAAGATAGTGGAACCATAAAGGGACACCAGCGGAGGAAAGGGGGGCGGTAGCCTGGAACCTGATCAGGGTACAGGTTAGACAGCGCGTGTCAGAAGAACCGATGACGCAGTCAACAGTAAGCTGACATAGTACTGTCAGGACCGATAGTTCTAAGGAAGTACATAAGTAGTCACCAAGTCATAAAACGCGTGAGAGCACCGCAATTCATGCTGACAGATAGCTTCTGAAAATTCACCATCAGGTGTGAACGCTGCCAGGCATGACTCAGAAGCACCCCCCACCAGCCTAAACGCTAGTGGTTTCCTAAACCACTTCTTCCCTGAGCTAGCCTCCATCATGTTTAGCATCAACTCAGCATCAGCCTTCAAGGCCTCAGGTGAAGGGTTTACCTGATCCCATCTCAAGGCCCCCATCCTAGCCTTGTGGATGTCTCTTGCTAGCAACGGGGCCAACTCCATGGCTGGTGCCAGAGCCATGATCTTCCCAGCCATGCTGGCCAGCACCCTATCCGACACTTCAGCTCGGCCTATGACATCCCTCATGAAACCCGCCAAAGCAGACTTTTTGTCCTCTGGGATCGAGAACGCTTTTTCCCGCAGATCCACCATCATCCCCAAAAACCTTGCCACCTGTGTAGCCTTCAGCTGGCACTTGGACAGGCTCAGAATAAATCCTAGGCTAGCCAGCAGTCTAGCCATGGCTATGGCTTGCTTTTGAGTCCTGGCCTCACCCTCCTGCAAGGTCAACTCATCGTCAATCAAGTACAGCATTCTCACACCCATTCTCCTTAGGGGACTAAACACCACCTCCTTGATCTGGGAGTAGATGAAACACGCCGGTCCAGGGCCAAAGGGCAGGTGGGTGAAACACAGGACTTCCCCATCTAGGCTGAAGGCCAGGTATTGCCACATGTCCGTGTGCAACGGTACATGCCAGTACCCAGACTTGTCATCTGTCGTGAAAGCCCAGTCCCCCTCCCTTGCCAAGTGCACCAAGTCTCCTAGTCTCTCATTCTGGAGCTTCCTGTACTGCCAGAACAAGTTGGGGTAGCTGGGGTTGATGCACAACCTAAGCTTAGGCAGCTTATCCTCCACCACCCTCAACCCGTTCACTACCACAGGAGCCTCCACACCGTCCCATACCCTCACTACCCCTTTCCTTTTCATGGCAACTACCTCGCCCCGTGTGAAATCCTCATGCCTGCCCACACTCTCGTGGTTAGGGAAAACCACTTTCCTCGGCCTGTCCCCTCCTAGGTACTGGTCCACCTTCTCCCCCTTTGGGATCACTCTCTGTAACATTGCCCTTACTATCTTCAACTTCTTTTTCCTGGCTGGGGCAAACTGTTGCTGAGGGTGGTCTATGGGTACCATTTTCCAGTTCACCCCATTGCTAATCCACCTCATCACCTCTTTGGATTTCTTAGTCTCACCCCCTGACACCTGGAAGTACTCCTTCCACACCTCTCCGTGGTCCCTAATGGTTCCTGCTTTGAACGCATCTGGATCTGGAAGCTCAGATTCTAGACTCTCTTTCCATCCATCTTCTATTAGGGGCTGCCACTCGGGGTCCCTTGTTAACCTTACAAGGTCATCAACAGCCCCTCTCATCTGTAGGTGAGATGCCTTAGGGGCCGTCCTCCTTTCTTGTAACCTAAGAAAGGAGGTGTTAGATCCCAGCCTCTCCGGAAGCTGCACAACTCGGTCCATTAGGGGGTCATCTTCTAATTCTACACACACATCACCTGGTCCTTCTACCTCCCCCTCGTGCATGCTAATTATCAGCGTCCTCTCGTCTCCCTCTTGTTCCTCCCCTGAGATCCCTGAGAACAAGCAAAAGGCCACAAGGTGTGAAACAAACATAAACGCCAGGGCGGGGCAACAAGACGGCAGACGTGAAAGGATGTTCTTCTTTACACAAACGTCCTAGCTTGTATCTCCATGCTCCAGACATTGCAAAGGTTAAGCTCAACCTAAACCAAATCCTAGGCAAGAATCACAAGTGAAACAAGCAAGGAATCCCCACAAAGGTCCCAATCAGACAAGGGCCTAATCACCCACTTGGTGTCATATAGCCTTTATTCAAAACTTGCCGTTCCACCACCCCTATTGTTAAAGCTGTCCACCCATCCGCAAGACCAGGCTATGCTAAGTGCATTACACAACTCCTTAGTGCCCTAATGCTCCTTTATCTGCTCTTTAATTAGGAGCATTTGGGGTCCCCTGAATCCTAGGTGGGTCATGGGCGAACTTACAACGTTCTCCAAAGTTGCAAGCTCCCTGAAGGAAATCCCTGCACATAACCCTTGGCCCGTTCGATGGTCTGGGGTTGGCTTGGAAGGGTCTCCTTGGGTTGGGAACCTGGAAAGGCCCATTTGCCTGCCGGGCAGGGTTACCTTGCTGAGCTAGGTAACCCTGCCGACCTGGGTAACCCTGTTGGGCTGGGTAACTCTGCTGGGCTAGTTGACCCTGCTGGTAGTACCCTGAGTGCGGCAGCAGTGTTGGTCTCTTCAGATCCCTCTCCCTCCAGAGGTTATGCAGTGTCTTCATGATTTTCTTGAATGCAATCACCCCTTCACGGAGTCCTCGAGCTTCGGGCAACTCGTCCTTCACCATATCCTCCACTTCAATGCAGTCTGACTGCAGTCCACTGTCCACATGACCTTTCAAGACCCTCACCAGCTTGCCACCAAACGCTGCCAGGCACCTAAGCATGAAGCTCTCCACCATATCATCCCTTACTAGCTCCAACCCAGCTAGAACCTCTTCCTTGGCAGCAAAAATCAAGCCTTGCAGCTGGCTGTGTCCTAGTTCCCCATGCCCTTGAGTGTACGAGGCATGCTTAGCCCACTCATACTGGGTCAACAGCTGAGAAACCATAGCATCCAAGTTAAGCTGATAGTCCTTCCATAACGCAGCCTCCTTCTCACGGTCTTTGACTGGGTGCTGATCCCCACATGTCCTTCCTTGTGCCCCAAGGAAAAGTTCCTCTCGGTGCCTCGTGTCCAGGCGGGTGGCCTTCTCCCCCCTAAGCTTATCAGGTGTCAAAGCTACCCCTACCCAGCTCCGTAGGATCAGCTTCTCCGGGCTCTTAGGTTCCCACTGCCTTGCACCCCTGTCTCTCTTCTGAGGTAAATGCTGGTCCATCACCCTCTCTCTAGCTCTTTGCTCTAGCTCTAGAACATCATTGACCTCGTTCACAGCCTCCAACAGCAAATCACGGTACGGTCTCCAACCTGGGCTTCTAATCTCCACATCTCCGAGGTTGGAGAAGTTGACAGCACTCCCCTCTACCTCTGTAGCCACGGGAGGCGAAACGTCCCAGCCTCCAGCAAGTACCCTAGCTGCGTGGTAGGAGCGGTAGGTACCTGCCTTCTCAGATTCTACTCTGATCACTGCAAAATTCTGCACGTGCTTTAAAACACGTACCAGCTGGAAGGGGATGCAAGCCCCATCATGGGCCCAATGCCTCCACACCAACTGCAGCTTCTCTTCAGGCCCATTAACCGGCCTAAGTTCTTGGGCTTGGTTGTGTCTATGAGATTCAGCTGAGTCTCTTAAGTGGGGCCTGAAGGCCTCCCTAAGCTGCTCCTGCCCGGGTGCTAGTGCTGTAGCTGCCCTTGGCCTCGCCAACCCATCCTCCAGCAGTAAGGTGCCCCCCATGCGTTGGGCAGGGGCGTCCGGCTCCACTTGCTGCCCTACCCCACTCTGCAAGCAATAAAAGCACGGGTGTCAGCCAGTGCTTGTCAGTCCCAGCATGACAGTCCCTTGGCTGCAACAACCATGATCAACATGTCAGTCCATACACATAGAGACCGGGACGGCTTCCCTTCAGTCTTTCCAAAGCTAGATGCCGGGAATAATTCCCTTCATTCACTTGACAGAGCCGTGCAAGAGACCGGGAAATACTTCCCTTCAGTCTTCCTTCAGATCTAGAGACCGGGAAAAATTCCCTTCAGCCCCCCACTACAGATCCAAGCCCTTAATATATCCACGCAAGGGGCAATGGAACAGGCTTCCCTTCAGTCCTCCGATCAATCTTCGAGACCGGGAATAATTCCCTTCAGTCCCTCAACAGATCCATGCATGAGACCGGGTCTGCTTCTCTTTACTCTCTTTACAAGTCTAGAGACCGGGCATAATTCCCTTCAGTCCCTCTACATATCCAAGCAAGAGACCGGGAACGTGCTTCCCTTCAGTCTTTCTGTGAAGCTAGAGACCGGGAATAATTCCCTTCAGTCCCTCTACAGATCCTTACAAGAGGCCGGGTCTGCTTCCCTTCAGTCTCCTTACAATTCTAGAGACCGGGCAAAATTCCCTTCAGTCCCTCTACAAATTTATGCATGCGACCGGGATCATGCTTCCCTTCAGTCTGCCTACACCTCTAGAGACCGGGCATAATTCCCTTCAGTCCCTCCACAAATCCAAGCAAGAGACCGGGAATGTGCTTCCCTTCAGTCTGCCTATTAAGCTAGAGACCGGGCAAAATTCCCTTTAGTACCTCCACGGATATATGCATGCGACCGGGATCATGCTTCCCTTCAGTCTGCCTACACCTCTAGAGACTGGGCATAATTCCCTTCAGTCCCTATGCAGATCTATGCATGCGACCGGGATAATGCTTCCCTTCAGTCAGCCTACACATCTAGAGACCGGGAATAATTCCCTTCAGTCCCCCTACAGATCCATGCATGAGACCGGGACTGCTTCCCTTCAGTCCTCAAACATGTCTAGAGACCGGGAGTAATTCCCTTCAGCCCCCCTACAGATCCTTGCAAGAGACCGGGACGGATTCCCTTCAGTCAACTTTCATGTCTAGAGACCGGGAGTAGTATCCCTTCAGCCCCCCCTACAGATCCATGCATGAGACCGGGACATGCTTCCCTTCAGTCTTCCTACAATATCTAGAGACCGGGAATAATTCCCTTCAGTCTCTAGAAAGAAACATGCGAGATACCAAGACAGCTTCCCTTCAGACTTCTTAAGGATCATGAGACCGGGAATAATTCCCCTTCAGTCCCTCCACCACCAGAAAAACATACCCGTCATTCTGCTTTGAGAGATCACACACCTGCTGGGGTACCTCCTCCTGCCTGGGAATTTCATCAACATTGGCCAAGCCTTCAAGAAGAGGCTCCAGACCCTGCAAGCAAACTCTCAAGGTTAGTTAGAGGCCAACCCAGCGGTCCCCGGGGGAAACACCAGGGGGAAACAGAGCGGGGGCTACGCCCGCTACCTCTCGAGGGAAGACAAGTAGTCGCTCTCGCAGAGCTTCTGTTAGATCTGGCCATTTACAAGCAAAACAGTCCACTTTCTCGCCCTTTCTAAGCTACTTTCGAGCCATGTCATTGAATCCTTATGGTCTCCACGCCGTCCCAGCGTCGGTGATAGCTACAGCCGATCAAGCGATCGAAATTCCCAAAATTCCAGGGCAAGGGGACAGGTCTCAGATGCTCGTTCCGACAAACAACAACCTGGATTTCACGCACCCTGCCCATCTCCGTCGCTTTATTAGTACCCTGGCCCAGCTGGGCGAGCAGCTGAGCAGCCTGGCTGGAGGATCTCAGCCCAGGCCGATCTCTGAGACCCCCGGCCTGCTGCCCGGAGTCCCCTCGCGCGGCTTTGTTCAGGTGCGATAATGCACTCATACTTTTAAAGCTTGAATAGCTCGTTAAGGTAGCTCCTCAAAACTCGAGCCTTGCTTAACCGCTCAACTAACAATACCATACCTTGCTTATCGCTGAGTGGCATCGCGTCCAACAGTGTGGCGCTACCGCGCTACGTGCACTGTCGTTTGTAATAATTGGCTCGCATTAATTTGCTGGAGCGTCTTCTTCTTCTTCACACAACTCCGTCAACCCGCTTTTCGTACTTCACTGCATTAGCACCTGTTTCAGTCCTACCGTGAAACAGTGCCACGCCAACTCCCATTTAACCTTAATCTAGAACCCATATACCCTATATCCTACACCGCCCATTAAACTGAGAGTCATCTGCCATCAAAACCCTTTCTACGCTGGAATCTTTTTCAATCCCTGACCAGATATAATCTGAGTACTCCTCTACCTCCGCAAGCTCATCACTATGTATCGTCCTTAAAAATCCTTTGTCTTTGAAGGAGGGGACAACTTCACCCAGTGGTTCGACCTGGTCTGCTGGGCAATCCTCCTACGGTAGCGTACGCTCATCCGCAGGCACGCGATGCTGGATGCACCACCGCAAGGTGAACCTCTCGATGCCTATGAACTACCACCACCCGCCCAGCAGCTGCAAAGGAAGGTGCGGATCCAGCCCCTGTGGCGCCAGCTATGGTTTCAGCCAACGCCAACTTCCTAGCATTATCCCTTCTCCATTCCAGTCTAATTTACTCCATCTCCGCATCCCTGTCAAAGAGGATCAACATGGCTTCGACTACCCTTGGCTACCTCAGGCAACAGTTCGGACTTCGGAGGACCCACAAGGAACATGGAGCACACCGCGCTCAAGGGACTAACGAGCATCACCATGGGTCCATATGAGTCCATTCAAGCATCTATCAGAAGATGCACTGACCTCTTTCATATGGCCCCCACTAATGAGATTGCTTGGTGTCCCAATGATGATCAATGGATGCTTCAACAACTTCTTGGTAGGAAGACTGGCTTCCCGACCAAAGTTCCTTGGCTTGATGTCTTCATTCCACAACTCTGCTGTCGACGACTTCATGGGGCTCACTCGTGCACCCAGCAGGTCAACAACCTGCCTGCCAGTTCAAAGTTCAATCACTGGTGGACCACAGGCTGTGCAAGGAGAGATAGCACTCTACGTGAACCCTGAGACCGCCACATGCTTCAACAGTGAAGGCAAAGGACATGTCAGGACCTCCTGCCCCAGCAAGCCCCAGTCTAGGGGACGACACTCTGCATCTACTTCCGCGGAGCCCTCCACCTCGGCTGGCACCTCCGTATCTCCGCCACGTCACAGCATATATGAGAAAGATATGAAGATGCGCAGAGCCAACAAGGGGCGCCATGCCCATGTCGCAGATCGCGACTCGTCATCATCAGAGAGTGACGAGGAGGCAGCTAACTTCATGGCTCTAGAACTGGAGGACAAGTGTATCTTTAAGACTTCCATGTATGCTTTTAAGAACTTCCCACCCAGGGAGGAATTTGCTTTCCATTATGATGAAGACTTTGCTTCCCAGCCCCCCATAACGAGCATGCCCTCCACCCCACCTACATCATCCTCCCCTACATGGACCCCATATATATTCATATATATGGACTGTCCCCTTCTGCACCTTGATCTAGAACACCTGCACAACTCCCTGACCACTGCTGATGACAATGACGCTGTCCCTCCGCTAGGAGCAACTGAGCAACAAGGAGGCCTTCAAGATGTTTCAGGCTCCATACCAGGCCTCTCTTCGGATGACTCTTCATTCCCCTGAGACACTGATGAGTGATGACCATGACACTGCTGCTAGGATGAGACCCATGAGAGATTCCATCCTCTCACTCAAGACTGCTCTCTAAGGCAAAAGGGTAATAGACACAGGTGCTACTACTCACATCACTAGTGATGAAAGTATCATGTCCCATGTCCAGACACTCAGGTTCCCAGTCAACATCCACCTGGCATCAACACGTGGTGCCACCCTGGCCTGTCATAAGATGGGCAAAGCGTATATCAAAGGGGAGAGAGGATCTTTGATCACCCTAAATGATGTACTCCTGTCACCCATTGGTAAAACCTGGTGAACCTGCAACATCCTGAGTGTCCGATCCATCAATGTCAACCATGACTTGACAGCTACCATCTCCATAGCTGAGGCTGTATTCAAACTGCCTGATCAAGATCACGAGGAGGGACAGAGGACTATCCTCCGGTGTTATGTAGGAACCTGTGTTCGCATATGTACGTAACTGCTGCGTACAAGGCCTTAGAGAAGCACTCCAGAGCATGACTCTGATGCTGATCAACCTGGAGACATTGCTTACCTTAGCACTAATGAGCTAGTGTCACACCTAACCCCAACTGCAACAACTATCTGGGGCAGGAGGATCCTACAAGACAATCAAGATGAATACCAACCAGTCTATGTACAGAACCCACTTGCTATTGCTATGATGATCACCCATTCATCAGCACCCCATCCTTTAGCTGAACAGACCGCCAACCAAAGCCCCATGCACCCTGTGCCTGAACTCATGCTAGATAAACAACCCCAAGAGGAGGAAAATGTCGACGTGGTACCCAACCACATTGATCGGGATGATACATGAGTAGGATATGTCCTAAACCATCCTATCCCCTTACCCCCTATGGCAGCACCCAGGATTGTACAATCACGCAGACCTTTAGCAACTGAAGATCCTAATTGGACATCTGCCAATGTGGACATCAACTTGGACAACCTAAGCCACAAGGAGGCCTTCAAGATGATGAATCAGCTCAAGGCACAATTCAGGACTGTTGATGACCGTAGGCATGAGGCACAACCTGATGAATCAAGCTCTCCATATAGCATATCTGACCTGATCCCCTTTGTGAACAAGGCTGAGACATCATGACAACTTTGCCCACTTGCTAAAATAAGATTGTACTTCAAAGAGTTTTGCCTATGTGCCAAGTCTGCCCATAGGGCCCCGTGGCCCGACAGTTGAAATCAGAAAGGTAGGCCCTCAAACCTATAGTTGAAATCTGAGAGCCGAGCCGGTCGAGAGGAGCTGAAATTGTACGTCGAAATTGATGCCCCCCCCCCCACCCCCACCACCACCACCACCACCACCACACACACACACACACACAAACATGCCGTTGGTGCCTCCTATGGGCCTGGTGGGATTTGTCGTCGGAGGGGAGGGGGGGCGCATGGACAATTTCGGGCTTAGGGCCAATCTGGCAGCCGACCTGGCGATGCCAGCTCGGCGCTAATCTGAACTGTTGCGTCAACTGGAAACACTTGTGCCTCGCTGGCACTCAAATCCTAACTGTTCGGTCCACTGGAAACATGCCAACGGTGTAACGTCCCTAATAGCTCTTGCTTCCCTCTTCCTTTTGCAGCAATGGCAAGCAGCGTTTAAGTACGTGATGCTTGATGCCGTTCGGTTGCCTCGGGCAGCGGGAACTTGTCCGGAATCTGACACAGGCCTACACAGGTTCAACCGCCCTTCCATTGTACAGCCGCTGTACATCTTTCCTCGTATTGAGGTTGACTGCCCTCGTAACAGCTTCTATAGACTGAATAGACAGTCGAGCAGGCGAGCTAAATTCGTCTGAGTTCTCCCCTCCAGGGAGTTAGTCTCTGTGCCTTCGAAGTCCGTCGAACGAGCTGCTTTTAATTCCTCCTCGGCCTTTCCCAGCCTCCGAACTTGCCTTGCTAGGCTTTGTTCGGATCAGTAGTGATCGACGCTTTATCTGCTAGAGACATCGTCTGAAACAATACAAGCTTATCGCAGCGGTAGGGTGAAGCAGCTAATAATTCCTGCGCTCTTGACTGCCATCTCGTTATATTTGACGTTTTTCTTCTGCGACACCTCTTAAGACTCCAGATCGTCCAACCTCTCCCAGGTGCTCTAGTAGTCAACAACACTGGCGGAAGCCCACTGCCTCTGATTGGTCTACAATGAGCAACCAGACGACAGCACCTGGTGCTGCCGTTGACTCCCTTCCGCAGGTAAGAAAATGATCGCGACATAAGCCCTGCTATCGTGTAGTTCGAGATGGCAGAAAACTATCTATCTGCGCATTGACTTTCATGGCACGAGCAGCTACTAACGCCGTCCCCGCTGCTGAACCTTTTGTCCTCGTAGAACATGAAGGATTTGAGCATCAAGGAAGAGACCGGGTCCAGGCCCGCTCCCCCAAATGTTGAGCGGGAGGTAAGTTTTTCTGTTTCATTTCATCTCTGTGTCTGATGTTTTTTTGACCCCTGTGCTTGGATGGCTGTGCCCTCTCATCCCCATCACTCAGGTTACTTGCTGCTATCGTCTGTCCTTCTCAACAGGACAGACTGATCTTTCCTTCTCCACAGGGAAGAATGTGCTTCTAGACTGGCCATCTCCCTGCTCACCCCGTGGTCTATAATACTATGATAGAGAAAATGGTGAACGGGGAGACTAAAACCCCGCCACCCTTACTGGACTAGGCAGTTCACAATGGTGCGGAACAGCTGCACTACGGGGACTGCAACAGAGTAACATGCTGGCCTCCTGGCATTTTCTGGGGCGCAAGCTCCTTGTTCCGGTTGGAGTTGATAGGAGTGGTTTTAGCTCCCTACATGCTGATAGCCAGAGCATGTTGTGAGAGATAGGCACAGGAGCACTAGCCAGCCTCGGAACTTGCGGCCTGATATAGAACTAGCGGCCTGACACATATACTTGCTGTGAAATTTTCTACCCCGTCCCAAGCGCCACCTTCCTCTCGAACCATTCCTGTAATGCGTCATACTTGCGTCATGCCCCAGCCCCAACTTCAGCCCACCCCCATCTCCAACCCCATCCCCTATCCCTAACCTTTCAAGTACCGCAACCCCTCGAAGCTCCGCTCCACGGATGCCCACCCCCACCCCCACTCCTTCAAGCACCACAATCTCTTGAAGCTACGCTCCACACACACACACACACACACACACTCCCCATCGATGCCCACCCCCACTCCCGCCTTCTCACACCCCCACCCCTTCAAGCACAACAATTCCTAGAAGCTTTGCTCCACACACACTCCCACCCCTTCAAGCACCTCAACCTTCTTCCCCACCCACCCACCCCTTCTTCCCTCCGTCCATCAGGTGTTTGAGGGTAGACTGGTTGAGGGAGACCTCTCTGCCAAGGGTGGCAATCACATCTTGTCAGCCGTTTCTGGAAGCGGAGCTGACCGACAGACCTTCAACTACTCTACAGGTGTGAAATACATGATGCTGATTACATTTTCCTTGTGCCCTACTGGACTCCAAATATGCCCGCAGCTTAACGGAGCCAAAGATGACTTATGTGCTGGGTTTTAAACGCCGATCTGGCTCCAATAATATCGGGCGTGATATCATCCAATATCTCACGCTATATTGGCATATCCTACGCTACTGATGATAAATCGTGCGACATGAATATCCACTAAACCGTACTTGACATTCCTACACATACATATACTAGACATTCATGCATTGCATTACATTATACTCACTGCTTTTTAGTGTGCAACGCGTCGGAAATTGGGCGCCCTGGTGCTGCTTCAGTGCGACGCACTGCCCCCCGAAGCCCCCGGGGGTCCCTGCTTGGCGCTAGGCCCTATATCGTGCTACGCCACAATCCTGAAATTGGGCTTGTGTCACAACTCTTGCTACACAGCTGGACCCAAGGAAGCTGAAAACATACATTGTATTTAAAAACATTACGCTACACAACATGTTAGATTACATCGCTGGCTTTCCCAACCAGCCTCTTGTTCTACCATTTACTGGGAACCGGATCTTATAGTTCTTGTTCTTGGCCCCTCCGGATAGTCAAAATCATCCTGATAATCTGAGGAAGGGGCTAGTCCCTTCAGCCTAATTGGCTACCCCCTGGACTGCAACATACAATACATACATACATACATACATACATACATACATACATACATACATACATACATATATACATATATATGTAGATATACATGGATACCGCTATTGGCCGGCATATTCTTCGCGGTGACGCCCTGACCGGCATATTCTTCGCGGTGACGCCACACGCACACGCGCACGCCTACCTGGAGTTCACGGGGGCAAATTACGTAATGCCCCCCTCTAAAAACACCAAACTGAATCAACCCTTCAGGGCAAGGATTGCGTCTCGCTTCAATTTTCGCAGCAGTTTGCCACAGCAAATTTTCAATTTCCGCGGCAAATTTTTCAAACTTGTGCCCATTTCCTCCTCTTTCTTTCTTCCTTCCTTCCGCATCATGTTTCAAAGGAAATTCAAATAGGTTAAATCCCTCGTCGACTTAGTTTGCTCCTACGCGAACTTCAGCACTCAGGTCGCTCAGGCTGATTGTGTACAATTTGTTGCTCCTTGAGGCCACCATGGCGCACCAGCAGCCAATTCCAGGAGATAGAAGAGCTGGAACCACTGCCACTCAGCGAGCAAGGCGAGCTCTTCACAACGACGAGCACAGGAGCGATGCAAACTAGCGACGTTGTTTAGATGTAGGTATCATGCCTTGAAATGAACGCCTGGCCGCTAACCTGACCAGGCGTGAGGCCTATGCTTAAGCCAATGCTGCAGGGCAAGCTGCGCAGGCAGAAGCTCTTGCTGCTAATGCTGCAAGGCAGGCTGCGCAGGCAGAAGCTCGTGCTGGTAATGCTGCATGGCACCCCTCTCTTGCGACTTCCATGGTGATTCCGCTGCGACCTCTTACCCTTGCACCGATCATCGCATCTCATCAGGACGTTTCCCTTGCATCGAGAACCATGTCCCACACGATGCTACAGCCAGTTCGTAACAGAGGAGGAGGAGGAGGGATGGGCGGTTTTTCAGTCAACGGCTTGTTTTAGTCAAGAAAGCAAGTCTTTGCACGCCCAACAAATTATCTGTGCGCGATGATCCGTTCAATCGCTGCAGAAAAGTGACTTACCCTGCGCGCGAGTCTGATGTTTTCAGAGGTGCAGGACTTCCCAACCTGTTCTTTGCCACTATCGTTTTTCGATACAAGCACTTGCAACAGCTTGAGTGGCGCGGGATAGAATGGA
This sequence comes from Chlamydomonas sp. ICE-L, assembly GCA_013435795.1. Lineage (NCBI taxonomy): Eukaryota > Viridiplantae > Chlorophyta > Chlorophyceae > Chlamydomonadales > Chlamydomonadaceae > Chlamydomonas > Chlamydomonas sp. ICE-L. Next base: position 27,389,359 of record JACBWV010000610.1, on the reverse strand, counting down.
AGGGACGCAGGGAGTATGGCAGGGGGGCATGTGAATGTGGGTGGGTTTGGAGAGAAAGTTGAGGGAGGGTGGAGATGGCTGGGTGGTGTGGTGTGCAAGGGGAAGAAACAGAGTGTGTGTCAAGGGGATTGGGGGCAGGAATATTTAGGGAACAGTAGGGCATCATGTAGGACAAGTATGTGGGCAGGGGGGGGGGGGGGGGGGGGGGGCATACAAGGGCGTTATCCGTTCTGTAACCCAGACCAGGGTCAATGACCTGGGTGGGAGGGGGGTGACCTCCGGCCACACGGGCAATGTACTAGTACATACATACATACCGTACATTTAAATGTAAGGTTGTAAGCAAGATATGGCAGTGTTGTCTGAATACATAGGGTACCGGTTCACCAGCAGACAACAGCCTTCTACATAATGCTCCACATGTCCTAGGGTTCATGCTGATACCACGGGGCAGTTAGGAAGTTTTGTCTAGTAACCATGGTAGGAAGTTTTATAATCCCCCCCCCCCCCCCCCCCCCCCCCCAGAGTCCCATATCTCCTTCAGCAATTATAAGAAGGGGGCGTTTTAGTGTTAATTAATTTCACCCCCTCCTACCCATCCCTTGCACCCCATCCCACCCATCCCATGCTCCGCTCACCGACTCCTGGCCCAACTTTTCCAGCCTTACCCCAAAACGTTTCGCTCCTAAATGGTCTTCATGTCCCTTTTCCTCTGCAGATCGAATCGTTGGGAATGGATCATTCGGCGTCGTGTTCCAAGCAACCTGCCTCGAAACAGGCGAAACGGTAGCCATCAAGAAGGTGCTTCAAGATAAGCGATTCAAGAACCGAGAACTTCAGATTATGAAGATGGTAGATCACCCCAACATCGTTTCACTGAAGCACTGCTTCTACTCACAAACGGAGGAGGACGAAACCTACCTCCATCTAGTGCTGGAGTTCGTGCCTGACACCGTGTACCGCCTCAGCAAGCACTACGCCAAGAACAACCAGCGAATGCCAAACATTTTTGTGAAGCTGTATGCTTACCAGATGTGTCGATCCCTCGGAGCTATCCACCGCCTAGGAATCTGTCACCGAGATATCAAACCTCAGAACTTGCTGGTCAACCCAGAGTCACACTGCCTCAAGCTTTGCGACTTTGGAAGTGCTAAGGTGGGTTGGAGGTGTGGCGGTGGTGGTTGCAGTTAATGGTGAGCTTTGGGGTGGGGAGTTTGTGTGCGCTTGTGATTGAGGTTCGTTGGGTGGGCGGGGGTGGTGTGGGGTGGGGGGCTTATGTTATGGCGAGTTCAGGATGGGAATTTTTTGTGTGGGAACAGGTCGGGCGGGGGGGGCTTTTTAGCAAGAGTTGGCATGGCACTTACAACTCTAACGAAGCCATTGGAGTTGGTGGTGGGGCTGCGTGACATTTGTACACATGTCCAGGTACAATTTTTTAACTAATGTGTTTAGATTGACCCCTTAGGGGTGGGGGGCTTTTTTAGCAAGGGTTAACATGGAAAGTGAGGGGGGTGTTGCTACCCTACTGCTGAGTCAGGGACAGTTGGGAGTCTTGATAAAGAGTCTGTACGTGCAGGCCCCATTTCGTCCGGGCACAAGACTAAAGAGGGGGCAAAGTCTCAACTACGAATTTGGATCAAATCCGCTGTGGTCACCCCTCCTCTCCCCCCCCCCCCCCCCCACTTCCTACCTGCTACCTCCACCAGCACCACCACCCTGTCGGGAGTAAGGTGGGAGAAGAGGGGTTCAGGTTCAGAAATCATGTGCCGCTATTCCATATCCCAAACATCCTCTATCTCCTGTACTGACATCCCCCTACTCTAGCATCCCCTCCTCCCCCCTCATACTAATCCCTCTCACCAACCCCTCTCACCAACCAACCCACACCCCACCATCCACTCATTGCCACACTCCTCCCCCGCTCCAGGTGCTTGTCAAGGGAGAGTCCAGCATCTCCTACATCTGCTCCCATAAGTAATCACATCTTCATCACCTTCATGAGCCGCTTCCCTGCCCACCCACCCATCTAACATGCCCTCCCCTACCACCTTGCACCCCCCACCACCACCACACCTACACACACCCCACTCCTCACCACTCACTTCCACCACCCCACTCACCACCACTCACTTTCACCACCCCACTCCCCCCCCCCTCAGGTGCTTGTCAGGGGTGAGTCCAACATCTCCTACATCTGCTCCCGCTACTACCGCGCCCCCGAGTTGATCTTCGGCGCTACTGACTACTCCGCCGCTATAGATGTCTGGTCTGTGGGCTGCGTGCTGGCAGAGCTGTTGCTAGGCCAGCCCCTGTTCCCGGGTGAGAGTGGCGTGGACCAGCTTGTCGAGATCATCAAGGTGCTGGGCACACCCACAAGGGAGGAGATCCATGCCATGAACCCCAACTACACAGAGTTCAAGTTCCCCCAGATCAAGGCTCACCCTTGGTCGAAGGTGTTCAGCAAGCGCATGCCCCCCGACGCAGTCGACTTGGTGAGTGAAGCTGGCTTTATTATGCTGCTATTAGTATGCTAGCCACGACCCAGGGGGGGGGCAGAAAGACAGATTTTGGACCGCACCTTGGACATGGTGTCCGATTCAGATGGGAGTTGGAATTGTGGACGTTTCATACAAAAAGAGGGAGAAAATAAAGTTGGCTAAAAGTTTTTTACCCCCCCCACACCCCACCCCCCCTCCTAAAACCCAATTACCTCACCCTACCCCCCCAAAAATGGGGGTCATTCGAAAGATCTTTGAAAGCCCATTTCAGTTATGCTCTTACATCTTTCATGGGGTTACCCAAACGTGATTTATCGCGAAGTTAAGATTTGGGCCGCTTTGGTTGAAAAAAACTTTGGACCCCTCTAACTTTCGTACAACTTTATTTTTGGCTCAAAAAAAAAACTTTTTTTTGTATATAGTTTGAGGATAGGCTTTATCCAAAGCGAAGGTGCGGTACGGCAGCTTTTTTCTTGCCCCCCCCTCGCCACGACCCATGCTTTCTCTGACGAGCTGCGGGACCCCTACACCACCCTCCCCCTCCACTCACGCACTCGCCTGCCCGCCCACCCACCCACTCCACCCCCTCATCCCGCAAGGTTGCCAAGATGCTGCAATACTCTCCCCTCAAGCGCTGGTCGCTCTTCCTAGCCATGACCCATCCTTTCCCCCACAAGCTACAGGACCCAGCACCACCCTCCCCCTCCACTTGCGCACTCGCCTCCCCCCCCACCCTCCCCCCCCTGCCCCCCCCCCACCCCTCCCCACCCACCCACCCACCCACCCTCGCTCCCCCCACCCTCCCCCTCCACTCACGCACTCGCCCACCCACCCCACCCCCTCACCCCTCCAGGTTGCTAAGATGCTGCAATATGCACCCCTCAAGCGCGTGACACCCTTCCAAGCCATGACCCACCCGTTCTTTGACGAGATTCGGGACCCCAACACCACCCTTCCCAACGGCCGCCCACTCCCCCCTCTCTTCAACTGGCTGCCCGGGGAGCTGGACAACGTCCCCGCTGACATTGTGCGCAAGCTGCAGCCCAAAGCTGCCTAGGTAGCCCCTCTGTATATCCCTAAGCCTGGGTCTAAGCTTGTGGTCCTGGGTCTAAACCTGTAGTCCTAGGCCTGGGTGCAAGCCCCTGTGCTGCTTGGTGGCCCCTGTTGTAGGTCGGATGGTCATGAGTACTTAGTAATGGTCATGAGTAATTAGTCATGAGCCCATGCACTGCAGTTTTTCCTGGCCCAGTGGTACAGCATACTAGAGCTGTCAGTACTGTCAGCGAAACCTTTGTGTCAGAGCATCCATTTCTGTTCTCGTTCTGAACGGAATGCTTAGAGCAAGGCACCCTCAGAATTCCACCTCGCCCCTTCAATTCATGATGCAAATCATCCCCCCCCCCCCCATTTTTGGCAGAGATCCCCCGGGAGCCCCCAGGGTCTATGAATTTTGTGCGTCAGAATTCTTCTGGTCGCTTAGAGGCGTGCAGTTGCAATGCTTTATCTTCACTAGCATGGGTAACATCCTTTTGTATCCCTGCACCCCTTTGTGCCTCGGATTATCCTCAGCAACGTGGTGTTGGGGCGAGACGAGGTTGTCCATGCTGGTATGGGAACTTGGTTACATGCTGGTTAGGTACGGTTAGAGGGCGCGTGGGCGACTTGACCATGTCATTTTGCAAGCTCTGTTCATGAGTTTTCAAGGCTATGGAGGCACCAATTGACAAACTTTGTGAAACACCCAGTCCGAACCTCTCTAGTCCTCTCTAGACCTAGAGCCTCACTTCCCTGGCACCAAATAACTGTGTAACCGTACCGCTATCATTGGTTCCGAAGCAAGTTTTTTCTACAGTTGGAAAGCAATAATTACGCCAAAACGGGGTCAAACTAGCGATCGCTATATATAACTGAAATAACCCTGGTTGCAATCGTCATCCCATCCTGTATTTACTGCAGACAATGAGCATATTTAGTTGAATACCATATTTACTCGCAGACCATTTTTACTTGCAGGCGGTGCAAGACCATATTTACTCGCAGATCATAGTAACTCGCAGGCCATATTTGATGTTTACTTGCAGAGATTGCAAAACCATATTTACTCGCTGGCCATATTTACTTGCAGATATTGCAAGACCATATTTACTCGCAGACTTTATTTATTTGCTGAGAGCGAGCAGTCTGCAGGCTGCTATACGGTATACATAAGTTATTTAATAATATCATCTGGAAACTTATATAAGTTATTTAATAATATCATCTGGAAACTTCTTTAAACTTTCTCATCGTACGAGAACATGATTGCATTCTGTAATCTAGAGTTTACCCAGGTTAGTTCTACTAGCAAACTGCGAGCAGCGTCAAAGTTTATAGGTCGAAGAGGGGAGAGGGCTTGAAGAAGGGAGAGGGCACGGTTAGCCAGCAGAGATGGAGAGGAATAACTTGAACTTGGTTAATTTGATTAAGCCAGCAATTTGGCTGCTCGCCTTCTTCGGCGATACATTTTTATTATGGTACCAGGAAAGTGTAAACGCGAACAAATCGTTTTTTCGTTTTCGGAGAGGAATAAGCCTTCTAGAGTCCTGGTCAGGGTACTTCAAATGGCAAAAATGGCCAGCGCTTTAGCGCACTTGAAAACAAAAAACTGCGCTTTGTATCTCGAGATAGTGCAAAAAGCGCCATAATTGCTTGCTGCGCCCATAGGGGGTTGCAGAAAACTGCGCTTAAAGCGCTGAGGGGGTCAAAAAGTAAGCGTTCAAAAGCGCAAAAGCGCTTGCTTTGAATTACCCTGGTCCTGGTCTCCTCACGTCCCCTGAACTCTGTCAATAAGCAAAACCAGGGTCTGGCTGTAGGAGCTCTCACTAGAACTTGAACTTGGTTGCATAGCTTCAGCCAGAATTTTTGCTGCTCGCATGCAGACCCTGCCAAATCAAGGCACTTCAGGAGGACCCCCAGCTCTGTTGCCTAAGACACAACCAGGGTACTTCCAAGCGCGCTGCCTTTTTGAGCCCTACTGTGCGTTTCGTGCAGTGTTTTGCACCCCCGTGTGGGCGCAGCAAGCAAATTTTGCGCTTTTTGAACAACAAAGCGCAGTTTTTTTGTTTTCAAGTGCGTTAAAGCGCTGGCCAATTTGGTCAATGGCAATACCCTGGACACAACCAATTGTACAGCCTGCGTCCTGCGATGCAACAGACCCTTCCCTCTGGTCAACGGTTGTTTACCCATTTGTCTGTCTGTCCGACCGACCGACCAACCAAAAAATTGAAGCCTGACACGTCAGCCAACTAACTGGCTTTGGTCAGCTCCAGTCCGTTTCCACCTTTGTTCCGTTGCCAACACAATCCGCCAATTTTCCGCTTCGCTTGCGACGCTGCATAAGACTTGTCGCCTGTGCATACTGCGCCATAAATAAATAAATAGTAAGCCTTATTACGATGCGTGAGGTTGAGGGGGCCAGCCCGTTTGATTGCACAGGGGCCAACTACCAAATACTGCACCATATATGCGCTTGGAACCTTACACAAACACTTATCACCGCACCTACACCTACACCTACACCTACACCTACACCTACCGCTGCCCTACACATCCTCAGCTCCTACACAACCACAGCACCTGCACAACCACAGCACCTACACAACCGCTGTCCTACACAACCACAGCACCTACACCTACTCCTACCACTGAACCGTGTTAGCTTGGATCTCTTTTACTGCAAGCTGGACAGCTCCAGATGAGAGGTCAAACGCCTGGCAGGCAGCTTGACCAGTTACCTGTGCTGACTGTACCATACTAGCTTGTGCCCCTCTTGCTGCATGCCAGACAGTTCAACATGCAGCCAGCACTGACGGCCCCAGACTAGCTTGGAATCCTTCAACTGAAAGCTGAACAGCTCCAGAAGAGTGGTCAACCGCACGGCAGGCAATTTGACTAGTTGCCTGTGTTGACGGTCCCCTACTAGCTTGTGCCTCTCCTGCTGCAGGCCAGACAGTCTCACGTGCTGCCAGCACAGACGACCTCATTCTAGCTTGGAATCCTTCAACTGAAAGCTGGAGAGATCCAGAGGAGAAGTCAACAGCCTGGCGGGGAATTTCACGAGCAGCCTGATTTGCAGGCTTCCCTTGATGAGTAAAGTAGTTGCATGTGCTGACTGTCACATACTGGCTAGAGCCTCTCCTGCTGCATGCCAGACACTTCAACGTGCTGCCAGCACTGACGGCCCCATTCCAGCTTGGAATCCTTCAGTCGAAAGCTGGATAGATCCAGAGTAGAAGTCAACAGCGGGCAATTTCACGAGCAGCCTGAATTGCGGGCTTCCCTTGAGGAGTACAGAGGACTAGGCCCCATAGACAAGAAAAGAGCAAGGCATGTTCCCAAGTGAATCGACAGAGCATGTGGGATTGCACTTCGCTCGTCTGTTGTGATTTTTTGAAACGGAATGTGGCCGTGACAAGAAGCTGTGTTGCACTTCTTTTCTTTGACGCTTAAGTCGTGGCTGAACCACAGCTTGGTTGGCTTTCGGAACAGACCACCATACACGCAGTAGTCCACTTCAACCGTGTATTCCAGGAATTTGATGACCTAAAGATAGTCGGGGGTGGGGGTGGGGGTAAGGGTGGGGTATTGGGGGTGGGGGTAAGGGTGGGGTAGTGTTGGTGTTGGTGGTGGTGTGCGTGGTCGTGGTGGTGTATGTATGCTACAGTCCAGGGGTGGGCCAAATAGGCTAAAGGGACTTGCCCAACCGTGACAAGAAGAGCTGAAAAGAAGGTAGTCGGGGTGGGGGTAAGGGTGTGTGGGCTGGGAGGCAAATCTATATGTTGAAAAATGCTAGGCTGTACTATTATGATCAGGGTACTACGTTTTGCCAAATTGGTCAGCGCTTAAAGCGCACAAATGTCAAATTGGTTAGCGCTTTTTAGTGCAAAAAGCGCAAAAACTGCGCACTGCGCCCAAAGGGGGGTGAAAAAACTGCGCGAAACGCGCAGAGGGGCTCAAAAAGGCAGCGCGGCACCGCGCTGCCGCGCGCGCTTAGTAGTACCCTGGTTATGATATGACTCGCTATGACGCACGAGTCCTATCGTGTACTGCTTTGCAGGGTTTCCATGTGCTGGAACCCGGCAGTACATTAGTAAAAAAACGTTTAATTGACGATTATTTATCTTAATTTTATCATGATTAAGCTTCGAAAAAAATCTTTCCATCTTTTTGAATACACTTTTGAATCAGTCTTATTTAAAGTGGTGCCCCCATTCAAATAAAAGGGTTTGCCTTTTATACGGCTGACCTTATTCTTGTTTGCCCCCTATCGCGGCGGCTACTTAGTGCCACCCCCTATCTTCCTTAAAACATATTCCAAGCTAAACATGTACATACCTCCCTGGACCTCAGCTTGCCAGTTTACACAAAAAATGTACCTACCGCCCTGGTCCTCAGCATGCCAGTTTGAAGAAACAAATGTACATCCCTCTCTGGACCCCGGCATGCCAGTTTACAGAACAAATGTGCATACCTCTCTGGTCTTCCGCTTGCCAGTTTACAGACAAAAATGTACATACCGCCCTGGTCCTCAGCATGCCAGTTTACAGAAAAATGTACATACCGCCCTGGTCCTCAGAATGCTAGTTTGAAGAAACAAATGTACATCCCCCTCTGGACCCCGGCATGCCAGTTTACAGACAAAAATGTACATACCACTCTGGACCTCGGCATGCCAGTTTACAGAAAAAATGTGCATACCATTCTGAACCCCGGCATGCCAGTTTACACAAAAAATGTACATGCCGCCCTGGTCCTCAGCATGCCAATTTGAAGAAACAAATGTACATACCACTCTGTACCCCGGCATGCCAGTTTACAGAAACAATGTACATACTGCCCTGGTCCTCCGCTTGCCAGTTTGAAGACAAATGATTAAAACCTGATTTAAATGATAACAAGAAAGAAAAAAATGGAAAATGGAGGGGGGGAAATGTCTGCGCTTACATTTTTCCTGGGTTTTTATTCTACTACCAAAGACGGCGAGCAACCGAATTGCTGACAGCAGCTTTGTAGCCAAGTTCGAGTTTGAGTTTGAGTTCAAGTTCATACCTTTCTAATCTGGTCTTTAGCTTGCCTGTTGCAGGGTTCTGCAAAATCGCAATTCCTCCTAGCGTTCTTGTGAACAGCTCCACGATACTGACGACTAAATAAATAAATAAATAAATAAACAAACAAATAGTATGCCTTATCACCAGGCAAGAAGTTTAGGGGGCCAGCCTGTTTGCTTGCACTAGGGCCAACCACCAAAAACTGCGAAAAGTTCAAGTTCAAGTACAGACCTCCCTGGTCTTCAGCTTGCCTGTTGCAGGGTTTTCCAAAAACGTGATTCCTTCGAGCATTCATGTGAACAGCTCCAAAATACTGACGACTAAATAAATAAATAAATAAGTAAACAAATAATTACATAAATAAATAATAAATAAGTAAACAAAGAATTTATAAATTAATAAATAAGTAAACAAAGAATTACAGACATAAATAAATTAATAAATAAGTAAACAAAGAATTACATAAATAAGTAAATAAATAAGTAAACAAAGAATTACATAAATAAATAAATGAACAAATAAGTAAACAAAGAATTACATACATAAATAAATAAATAAGTAAACAAAGAATTACATAAATAAATAAATAAATAAGCAAACAAAGAATTACATAAATAAATAAATAAATAAGTAAACAAAGAATTAAATAAATAAATAAATAAATAAGTAAACAAAGAATTACATAAATAAATAAATACATAAAGAAAGAAAGAAAGAAAGAAAGAAAGAAAGAAAGAAAGAAATACGTAAATAACTAGTATGCCTTATTTCCAGGGGAGCGGTTTAGGGGGCCAGCCTGAATGCTTGCACTTGGGCCAATCACCAAATACTGTGAAAACTGGCAGACTGAACACACCTCCCTGGCCTTCAGATACCGTGAAACTGCCAGTCTGTACATACCTCCCTGGTCTTCAGATATTGTGAACAATGCCAGGCTGTACATACCTCCCTGGTCTTCAGGTACTGTGAACAATGCCAGGCTGTAAATATCTCCCTGGTATTCAGGTACTGTGAACAAAGCCAGGCTGTACATACCTCCCTGGTCTTCTGATATTGTGAACAATGCCAGGCTGTACATACCTCCCTGGTATTCAGGTACTGTGAACAATGCCAGGCTGTACATACCTCCCTGGTCTTCTGATATTGTGAACAATGCCAGGCTGTACATACCTCCCTGGTCTTCTGATATTGTGAACAATGCCAGGCTGTACATACCTCCCTGGTCTTCAGGTACTATGAACAATGCCAGGCTGTACATACCTCCCTGGTATTCAGGTACTGTGAACAATGCCAGTCTGTACATACCTCCCTGGTCTTCTGATATTGTGAACAATGCCAGGCTGTACATACCTCTCTGGTATTCAGGTACTGTGAACAATGCCAGGCTGTACATACCTCCCTGGTCTTCTGATATTGTGAACAATGCCAGGCTGTACATACCTCCCTGGTCTTCTGATATTGTGAACAATGCCAGGCTGTACATACCTCCCTGGTCTTCTGATATTGTGAACAATGCCAGTCTGTACATACCTCCCTGGTCTTCTGATATTGTGAACAATGCCAGTCTGTACATACCTCCCTGGTATTCTGATATTGTGTACAATGCCAGGCTGTACATACCTCCCTGGTCTTCTGATATTGTGAACAAAGCCAGGCTGTACATACCTCCCTGGTCTTCTGATATTGTGAACAATGCCAGGCTGTACATACCTCCCTGGTCTTCTGATATTGTGAACAATGCCAGTCTGTACATACCTCCCTGGTCTTCTGATATTATGAACAATGCCAGGCTGGACATACCTCCCTGGTCTTCTGATATTGTGAACAATGCCAGGCTGTACATACCTCCCTGGTCTTCTGATATTGTGAAAAATGCCAGGCTGTACATACCTCCCTTGTCTTCAGCTTGCCTGTTGCAGGGTTCTCCAAAATCGTGATTCCTCCGAGCGTTCTTGTGAACAGCTCCACGATAGCGACGAACTTATCTGCGGCTCGTAGGGCCTCCTTGGAAGTGTCTCCGGTTGTGTTTGCTCGGGAGTAGACGGTGCAAGGTGGTGAGGCTAGAATGATCCACTGCAAGTACAGCCAACAATGTGAAGTCAGAACAACTCTACATTGGCAACTTGGAGTTATAATTGTTATAATTGTTTTTTTCTGTTGTTTTAATTGTTTTATTCGGTTGTTTAATTGTTTACATTGTTTTAAATTGTGTTAAATTGTTTAAGTTGTTTGTTTCCTTCACTTACCCTCTTCAAAGGAAACACGTCTTTCAATGCTTGTACCAGGTCCTTGGAAGCTGTTCGGATGTCGCCCTCCCCCCAGGTTGTCCAAGTGCATCAGTCACCCTTTTGCGCCGCTGGAGGCGGCCAGAAAAAAATAGAAAATACTGTTGTAATTGTTTTAAATTGATAAAATTGACAAAAAACATCACTTCGCTCTGTTATTGTTGTTATTTCGTGTATATAAATGCTTTGTTTTCTTCACTTACCCTCTTTAATGGAAACTTGTCTTTCAATGCTTGTACCAGCTCCTTGGAAGCTGTCAGGATGTCGCAATGGAGCTCAGGGTTCCCCGGTTCTCTAAGAACGCAATCTAGTCTGAACACAGTCACGTGAGGTCGAAATGCGCGCCCCTCAGGCGTTTTGTGTTCCAGTTTGTGGGCCATAGCCTCCTTCAAGTACAGGCTATGTGAACCTCTTCCGCTGAACAACTCCAAGATGATGTACCCCGTCCTGGGAAAGGGATTTAGCAGAATTTATATTCATCACAAAAAAATGAAATTTGAAATTGAAAATTTGAACATCCAAGAATCGTCACAATGACCTCTAAGGACGTGCCACAGTGGGATTAAGGGAACCGGATCGTAAGTATGCGGTGGTCGAGCCGTCATCGCATCTAGATTCCAGTTACCGTGCCGGTCGACGACCCTCCAGACGGGCCCAAGCGCACATGTTCTGGGAAAGGGGTTTGGCACAACTCATATTCAGCACGATTTATATTGGTACAATCTATATTCAGCACGATTTACATTGGCACAATTGATATTCAGCACAATTTATATTCAGCACAAAATATATGTAGCTCAATATGTTTCCAACTCAATATATTTTCAAACAGTTTAGCACAATATATTCAGCTACATCCTTCTGAATCACTGTTTCTTTTTGGGGCTACGCGTAGCAGCTTCTATGCAGCTCTTTTCACCCTCCCCCGGGCCACACCTGAAGCTAGTTAGTGCATCCTCAAGCCAACAACCCAACCCAACCCAACCCAACCCAACCCAACCCAACCCAACAAAATGGTTGGCTGGACCAAGCCATGTACCCATGTAAGCTGGATTTCCTTCCAATACAAGCCATGTAACCATGTAAACTTGATTTCCTTCCAATACTAGACAAGTAGACAAGGCTGAGGTTCAGGGCTGCAGGGAGTCTATAATCTAAACGAGGACTTTCATGTTAGTGCCCTGAACCGTTTTGAGTGCCGATGCACATGTTTAGAAGGGCTGCAGGGAGTCTATAATCTAAACGAGGACTTTCATGTTAGTGCCCTGAACCCTTTTGAGTGCCGATGCACACGTTTGGAAGGGCTGCAGGGAGTCTATAATCTAAACGAGGACTTTCATGTTAGTGCCCTGAACCCTTTTGAGTGTCGATGCACATGTTGGAAGGGCTGCAGGGAGTCTGTAATCAATCAATATTGATTCTATATGTATTAAATAAATATATAAATTCAGGGTCGCAGGGAGTCAGTAATCACTAAATATTGAGTCTATATATATGATCACTAAATATTGAGTCTATAAATATGATCACTCAATATTGAGTCTATATATATGATCACTAAATATTGAGTCTATATATAATCAATGCATTCAGAGCTGCAGGGAGTATATAATAAAAACATGGACTAACTTGTCAGTGCCCTGTAGTTGTAGTTGTAGTTGGATTTACTAGTGCCCTGTAGTTGTAGTTGGTTTCATTAGTGCCTTGTAGTTGTAGTTGTAGTTGTAGTTGGTTTCATAAAAAAACTCGTTAGTGCCCTGTAGTTGTAGGGTTTCATCAAAAAATATAAATGGACCAAAACGGGCCAATAGCACCCTATACATTAAATTATGGTGCATCATTTGTTTTTGAAAAAATTCCATTTGGCAACAGAAACACGCCCAGTACCCCTTTGGGTGCCGATGCAAACGTAGGAAGGGCTGCAGGGATTCTACAATCTATACATTGAGGGTCACAGGGAGTCTATGATGACCAAATATTGAGTCTATAATCAATACATTCAGGGCTGCAGGGAGCATATAATCTAAACAAGGACTTGCTCGTTAGTGCCCAGTACCCCTTTGCGTGCCGATGCAAACGTTGGAAGGGCCGCAGAGAGTCTAGAATCACTAAAGATTGAGTCTGTATATAATCAATACATCCAGGGCTGCAGGGAGCATATAATCTTAATGTTGACTTACTCGTTAGTGCCCAGTACCCCTTTGAGAGCCGATGCAAACGTTGGAAGGGCCGCAGAGAGTCTAGAATCACTTAAGATTGAGTCTGTATATAATCAATACATCCAGGGCTGCAGGGAGCATATAATCTTAACGTAGACTTACTCGTTAGTGCCCAGTACCCCTTTGCGTGCCGATGCAAACGTTGGAAGGGCCGCAGAGAGTCTAGAATCACTAAAGATTGAGTCTGTATATAATCAATACATCCAGGGCTGCAGGGAGCATATAATCTTAACGTAGACTTACTCGTGAGTGACCAGTACCCCTTTGAGAGCCGATGCAAACGTTGGAAGGGCCGCAGAGAGTCTAGAATCACTAAAAATTGAGTCTGTATATAATCAATACATCCAGGGCTGCAGGGAGCATATAATCTTAACGTAGACTTACTCGTTAGTGCCCAGTACCCCTTTGAGAGCCGATGCAAACGTTGGAAGGGCCGCAGAGAGTCTAGAATCACTAAAGATTGAGTCTGTATATAATCAATACATCCAGGGCTGCAGGGAGCATATAATCTTAACGTAGACTTACTTGTTAGTGCCCAGTACCCCTTTGCGTGCCGATGCAAACGTTGGAAGGGCCGCAGAGAGTCTAGAATCACTAAAGATTGAGTCTGTATGTAATCAATACATCCAGGGCTGCAGGGAGCATATAATCTTAACGTAGACTTACTTGTTAGTGCCCAGTACCCCTTTGAGAGCCGATGCAAACGTTGGAAGGGCCGCAGAGAGTCTAGAATCACTAAAGATTGAGTCTGTATATAATCAATACATCCAGGGCTGCAGGGAGCATATAATCTTAATGTTGACTTACTCGTTAGTGCCCAGTACCCCTTTGAGAGCCGATGCAAATGTTGGAAGCGGTCCTGCATGACATGTGGTGGTACATATACATTTATATGGTGGTATATAAACATACATTAGGGACTGAGGTGGAAAGGGATGTAAATTGTGTCACTTAGACACAGAAGGGACCAGGGTACTACAAAGCGCGCGCATTTGAGCCCCACTGCGCGTTTCTTGCAGATTTTTCAACCCCCTGTGGCCGCAGTGCACAGTTTTTGCGCTTTTTGCACTACAAAGCGCTGACCAATCTGATGTTTGTGCGCTTTACGCCCTGCCCAATTTGACAAAATGTAGTACCCTGGAAGGGACACACACATTGGTATGGTAAAATAATTGAATTACATTTTCACTGTAGCATGAACTCAGGGCCCCGTCGGTCCTGCATGGTATGTGGTGGTCCTAAGTTATTTTTACCATGCAATTTCGAGACACCATTTTCGACAAAAAAATGAGTTTTGTCAACTTTTAATCTTGCCATTCGATGCTGCGCATACGGTAAACATACATTCGTATAGATCGGCATATCGATCGATTTACGGGGGCCCTGACTTCATGCTACAGTGACAGTGACGGGGGCCCTGACTTCATGCTACAGTGAAAATGGAATTCAATGATTATGATTACCAGTACATAACAATGAATGTGTCCCTTCAGTGTCTATTTGTTTTTCTCCTGCACCGCCCTGTACCCCTGAGGAGTACCAGGCGCTCTGTGCACAGTTGGTGCACTGCCGAGGCTTCTGAGGGCTCTGCCCTGTCCTACTCTCCTGCACTAACAAATGGAAGTCAGAAAGTGACACAATTTTACATCCCTTTCTACCTCAGTCCCTTCCCACCCCACCCCGCAGCTACAAGCTCTTGCAGGGGTCTCAATCCCCCAGCATACCTCTCCATCCCCTTCAGCGTTGGCACCATTAGGGTCACACGATGATGTCAACCCTCCACAATGAGGAAACCTGGTGGCCTTAATAGTATTCAATGCGGGAGCTGGTCGCCATTTATTCGGGGAGGCAGGCAATAGCCCCCATGTGCACCCCACTGTTGGTATCTGCTATCATATTTACCGGGTTTTGTATTTGCCACCGTGGCCCTAACTTGGAGGTTGTAACCCCTGGCTTGCCCCCATCCTCCACTCAATTTACCTTGGAATGTATGCCACTCTCGTGTAACGCGACACCAATTTGTCGCGTCGCTTGCGACGCGCGCTTAGGACTTGTCTCCACCTACAGTAGAGTGGATTTACCACACGGACATCTTATCATGTATGTGTGTAGGGAACGGCAACATGATATCATATGACATCATGTCATCATATGATATCATATGATGCCAGCAGTCTGACTAGGCCAAAGTGTCCTTTTAAATACGATATCATATGATGCAATTTGTATGATATCATATGATGCCAGCAGTCTGACTAGGCCAAAGTTACCTCTTAAATACGATATCATATGATGCAATTTGTATGATATCATATGATATCATACTCACCTTTGGCCAAAATCATATGATATGCTGATCCCTGTGTATGTATGTATGTATGTTACAGTCCAGGGGTGGGCCCAATAGGCTAAAGGAACTTGCTCAACCGTGACAGGAAGGGCTAACACGAAAAACATTGATGTACTGAACCCCAATGCTCACTTCCCAGGCTGCCCTGGCGCGGGGCTTTGGGAGGCGAGCCAGGCCAATCCACTCACCCCCACCCACCCACTGCAGCCCACCCACTCACGCCCACACCCACTCGCTCACCCACCTCCCAGGCTGCCCTGGCGCGGGGCTTTGTTGGGATAGCCAGGCCAATCCACCCACACCCACACCCACCCACTGCGGCCCACCCACTCACGCCCACACCCACTCGCTCACCCACCTCCCAGGCTGCCCTGGCGCGGGGCTTTGTTGGGATAGCCAGGCCAATCCACCCACACCCACACCCACCCACCCACCCACTCACACCCACCCACTCACTCACCCACCTCCCAGGCTGCCCTGGCGCGGGGCTTTGTTGGGATAGCCAGGCCAATCCACCCACACCCACACCCACCCACCCACTCACACCCACCCACTCGCTCACCCACCTCCCAGGCTGCCCTGGCGCGGGGCTTTGTTGGGATAGCCAGGCCAATCCATCCACACCCACACCCACCCACTCACACCCACCCACTTGCTCACACACCTCCCAGGCTGCCCTGGCGCGGGGCTTTGTTGGGATAGCTGTATCCATGCAGCTCATCCATTGCCGGGGGGAGGGGGATGGGGAAGCTGCCAAGGCGAGAGTGCGGGCGGGAGCTGGGGTGCTGACCTGGTCCTTGATGCCGAGTTGGCGGCAGCTGGCCCATGGGACTGCATGGGAGAGGGGAGGGCACTGGAAAGTTTTCCAGGGAATGACGGGGGCATGAGGAGTGGACCTGGAGTAGGAGTAGCTTGGAGGGAGGCGGGGGAGGGAATGTGACGTCACTTTTGCGCGATGGGGGGGATGTGACGTCACTTTTGCGCGGTGAGACGCCAGCTGACGCCAGCCTGGTGGCCGCCCGCTGTTTTGGTGCAGATAGTAGTGCCTTGACTTCATACGTACTGCTGCTGCTGCTGCTGCTTCCTCGTCTGGGGCGTTGAAATCGGGAGGGAGAGGCCCTCAGCTCCGTTATGTTGAAAGCTGGTAGCTGAGAAGAAGCTGTGACCTGGGCACTAGGAAGCTGAGAGGAAGCTGCGACCTGGGCACAAGCAAGCTGAATATAAGCTGTGGCCTGAGCATTAGGAAGCTGAGAGGAAGCTACAACATGGGCACTAGGAAGCTGACAGGAAGCTGCTTCAGGCTTAACCATTGAAGCGAATGGCCGCTTATGAGATGTAGACTCTGGGGTGGCAGGGGCTTCAGAAGCTGCAAGGAAGCTGGTGAGCTGGACTCTTGAGGCGAACAGATCAGCTGGTGGTGCATTGCCCTTGATGCGTTGAGCGGCAAGCTGAGCTGTCAGCCTTCGGGGGCGAGCTGACCTGTCGACTGAAACCTCGGGGACCGCCACTTCGGCAACGGCTTGGCGCCCGCGTCCAGCTGGGGTCGATTTCGAGGGTTTGGGAGCTGGGAGGGCGATGCCAGCTCTAGCTGGCTTTGCCTTGGACGCTGTTGCCGGTCCTGCCTCCATGCTACGTTCACCCTCCTGGGATTGACATGCTGCTGGTTTAGCAGCCTCTGGGTTTAGAAGCCTAGGTGTAGGTGTAGGTGTGGTGGTAGGTGTAGGTGTAAGTGTAGGTGTAGTGGTAGGTGTAGGTGTAGGTGTGGTGGTAAGTGTAAGTGTAGGTGTAGTGGTAGGTGTAGGTGTAGGTGCAGGTGCGGTGGTAGGTGTAGGTGTAGGTGCAGGTGTGGTGGTAGGTGTAGGTGTAGGTGTAGGTGTAAGTGTAGGTGTAGGTGTAGGTGTAGGTGTGGTGGTAGGTGTAGGTGTAAGTGTAAGTGTAGGTGTAGGTGTAAGTGTAAGTGTAGGTGTAGTGGTAGGTGTAGGTGCAGGTGTGGTGGTAGGTGTAGGTGTAGGTGCAGGTGTGGTGGTAGGTGTAGGTGTAGGTGTAAGTGTAGGTGTAGGTGTAGGTGTAGGTGTGGTGGTAGGTGTAGGTGTAAGTGTAAGTGTAGGTGTAGTGGTAGGTGTAGGTGTAGGTGCAGGTGCGGTGGTAGGTGTAGGTGTAGGTGTAGGTGTAAGTATAGGTGTAGGTGTAAGTGTAGGTGTGAGTGTAGGTGTAGGTGTAGGTGTAGGTGTAGGTGTGGTAGTAGGTGTAGGTGTAAGTGTAAGTGTAGGTGTAGCGGTAGGTGTAGGTGTAGGTGCAGGTGCGGTGGTAGGTGTAGGTGTAGGTGTAGGTGTGGCGGTAGGTGTAGGTGTAGGTGTAGGTGTAGGTGTAAGTGTAAGTGTAACTGAGGTGTAGGTGTAGGTGTAGGTGTAGGTGTAAGTGTAGGTGTAGGTGTGGTGGTAGGTGTAGGTGTAAGTGTAGGTGTGGTGGTAGGTGTAGGTGTAGGTGTGGCGGTAGGTGTAGGTGTAAGTGTAGGTGTGGTGGTAGGTGTAGGTGTGAGTGTAGGTGTGTGTAGATGGAGGTGATGGTGATGTTGTAGGTGTAGGTGTGGGTGTAGTTGTAGGTGCAGGTGTAGGTTTATGTGTAGGTCTGGTGGTAGGTGTATGTGTAGGTGGTGGTGGTGGTGGTGATGGTGATGGTGATGGTGTAGGTGTAGGTGTAGGTGGTGACGATAGTGATGGTGTAAGTGGTGGTGATGGTGATGGTGATGTTGTAGATGGTGGTGATGGTGATGTTGTAGGTGTAGGTGTAGGAGCAGAGGTAGGTGATGGTGATGGTGATGGTGTAGGTGTAGGTGGTTGTGTTGTAGGTTGTGGTGGTGATGGTGATAGTGGTGGTGGTGGTGGTGGTGGTGTAGGTTTATATATACGTTCTTGTTGCATGCATGCTTGTACATACATGCCTGCCCATTCATGCATGCATGCTCATATGTGCATGCATGAATACCATTACATGCATGCAGACATAATCATACAACACATGCATAGTACTCATTTCACAACCCACATGCAAGCAATATGATGCAACACTCATGTATACTACACACAACCTCACATGCAGACAGACCGCTACAACACATGCATGGTACATACCCCACATGCATGCAATAGGATGCATCGCACACATACAACACACAACCTCACATGAAGACAGACCGATACATTACACACATGGTGCATACCCCACATGCATGCAATAGGATGCATCGCACACATACTACACACAACCTTACATGCAGACAGACGGATACAACACACTGGGTTTGCAATTGGTCGAGGCTGCTCCGTGCTTGGCTGCGCTAGAATGGGAGAGTTATGGCGCTTAATGAACCATTTCGTCGATGTGTCTGAACCTTGCAGTACTCCAAGGAGAAACTCAGTTCAGAAGAAACTAATGGCGTGTTTCTAATACTTAGTAATACCCTAAGGAGGTCTGCTACAAGAGGACAGTTGAAATCTGAATGGTAGGCCCTCCCTACTCGTGAAATCTGAGAGCCGAGCTGTTCGAAAGGAGCCGAGCTGGGTGCCGAGCTGGGCGCCACGTCAACCCTAAGCCCGAAATTGTCCGTCTTAATTGATGCGCGCCCCCCCTCAAATGTCGGAGCCGGAGGCGGAGGCGGAGGCCATATGGGATTTGTCGTCTGAGGGGGGGGGGGGGGGGGGGGGGGGGGGGGCATGGACAATTTCGGGCTAAGGCCAATCTGGCAGCCGACATGGCGATGCGCAGCTCGGCGCAAATTTCAACTGTTGCGTCCATCCTCTGGAAACACTTGTGCCACGCTGGCACTAAAATCTCAACTGTTCGGTCCAATGGAAACACGCCCCAACTTGACGGTAGGAGAACGAATACGAAAGCAAATTCGCGAGGGAAAACGTAATCGCCATTGAAAGGGCGCACTATAATCTAGCTTTACTTGAGGTGCACTGCCCTATCGGTCAAGACTGATGCTAAAAAGGGACAAGAACAAATATATGCTAGTCATCCAGGCTGTCATAGAGGATCAGGGGAAGGAGCTCATGCTGGGAGCGAAGCAAATTGCCGGAGGAATGGTACTGGACCATCAGAGGATCCTCCACTGACATATGTGTGGGTGGGTGGGTGGGTGGGGGTGGGGGTGGGGGGGGGGGGGGGGGGGATTCCTATGTAAACCAAGAGAGAGGATTCGTTACATAAACTCAGCAAATCACTGCCGAGACTGATCGGCAGCACAGCCTGCAGACCATCAAATTTTATAACAGGTAGCATGAGGGTTCTAAAGACACCCTCACAAACCTGAAAAATAAACTAGGTGAAGTCCAAAGGAGGAAACAAACTAGAGGCGGAAAGAAGAGAGGAAAGAGGAGCGTGAAGGGGAGGGATGCCGAGGCAGGCAATCCAGAGCACCAAGCCCAACAAACACAAGAGAAGAGGGCTGAACCAGAAGGTCTAAAAACTGATCAAGGGCACGCGCTATGAGCACCTTCATATGCAGCGATAATGCCCTGAAAGGAGAAAAAGCACCATTCGACCCAGCACAACCATCTGGCAGAAAAGGAAAAGAAAAAGGAGCAAACAAATGTTTCGAAGAAGATTACAAGGGGCTCATGTCCTAGCAGTGAAACAACACCGTTTTTTCTTATTTTTTTCTCTTATTAGTCAGAAGATGAGTGAATTCACTATAATGTTTGTTGGTTGTCTGAAATCCATCTGTCTCCATCAAGGAGACGTGGCGCAATGGACAGCGCATCAGGCTTCGGTCCTGAGGGTTGGGGGTTCGAGTCCCTTCGTCTTCGCGATGTAATATTTTTCTCACTCCATCTGTTGGCTTCAAAATAATGATTTGGGTTGTCATGTACTCTAAATGACATGCCCCGGACTACTAGCTCTAATTGCATGTTCACTGATTTGCATGCATGCGAAGACGGAGAGCAAATGGTAAGCTCATAATTGATGGGAAATGCCATAAAATGGGTTTTAATAAGGAAAATTGCCCCCCCCCCCCCCCCCCCCCTATCAGCGTTCTGCCTCCGGAGAGTGAATTAGCTTGTGCAACTGAGGTCATCTGATAGAGCAGCGCGAAGCGGTGCTGGATATAACTTGACTGTTCCGAGTGGTGGTTGGGTGTGTTATTGCACTTGTTTATATATCAGGTCTCTAAGTAGTGGGGGCATAAGTGCAGCAGCCGGGGTACCTTTCCTTCCCAGGGTCCTGGTACCGGGGGGGGGAGGGGGGAAGGAGAGCGAGGTGAGGGGGGAGGGAGTGAGGAATGATGGGGGGAGGGTGGGTCGGGGGTTGAATGGCTGATAAAAACTGTGAAGAAGGATTTAAAGGTGGGCTCATGAAGCATTGCTTGGCCTGAATAAAGACGTTTATTTGTTGAGATGCTACACGCGCATTGTCACTCATTCGTATCGGTTTTCTGGAGCGGGAGGAGTAGTGTTATATTCCCCTTTTAATATGGAACGGTGGGGTTTCGGCCGTCTGGGCCCGGGGTTTGAGGTGGTGTAAGCTATTAGGAAGGGAAACTGTTCGAGGGAGAGCTTTAGGCTTGGAGAAAGGTCGGCATTCGTTTTCGCCTTCCTGGCTCGGAGGGTGCCACCGACCTGTAAGCCTCTCTTGCCTGCACTTGACTGCATTACGGCTTGCTCGGGCGTACACATTCTATGTGCATATATGATTTGCGCCTGTTGCGCTTATAGCACTTCTGTCTGTAGGTTGTCTCCTCTATCGAGCCTAATGCCGTTGTAACAATCTAACTTGGCAACGGTTATATGTGCGCCATCTTTAGGAGAGACGCTAACGAAGACAGCCAGTCTGATAATCCGCGTTCGGGATAGTCAGTTCCCCTCGTGACTTGGTGTCCAAGGGCCCGAGTTTTAACTAAGCCCCGGACTCCCTGTTGGGCGGGATCCTCTTCCGCTGCTTGGTGGTCCGCCATGCCGCTTCCCATACCGAAAAGAACTCGCTTTGGATCTGCCGACTATGCGTTCCCACGACTGGAGCTAGCAAGAGGCGATCCACAGTTCAACCGGAAACTTGAAGTGAGTATAGGCCGACGCCTGCATGGGACCGGAGGCCTGGCCCAACAGTGCGATGTGGTGCTATTGATCGTCAGACGATCAATTTGTGCTACCAGTTGACGATTCCAAGCTTACGAGGAAGCTTCTGTCGTCGCACCTTTGCCGGCTTTGGAACGTCAGGAGCTGCCTCGCTGTAATGTCACCCTCCTCTAAATGCCGCTTAGATCCCTTTGGCTCGTGCCGATTGCCCACACACACTCCTCCCACCGGATTTCGCCCTGCCGCCGCCCTCGTAACTCTCCCTTTCCACGTTCCCCAACACGCTCCGACCTACAAGCAACGCCAGTACTCTCTTTTCTACACAGAAGCCTCACAATGCAACCCTCACCATAATATTCACCGGGTACAGAAAACCTCTACACACCTGGCGTAGTGCCAAGGGCAGGAAATATCCTCTACCTTACCCCCTCCAAATCAGATAGGGATACCATGGCCGTTGCTTGCTTCGAACGACTGCAACAGCGGTCGGTCAGCTTGGACGCGATCCCGTGGATGACTCTGATGGTTCCCCTGCTGATGATATAGTTCCTCTCCTGTTGGCGGGCGGCTGGTCACTGAACCCAGCTGATCCGGCTGCCCCTAGGATTGGGTCCCACAGGATGTGCGACCTGGAAGAATAAACGAAAGCTTCAAGGATTCTCAAGACTGATGGGATATCATCTGATGGTATCGGCGCTAGGGCGCATCTCATGGCCCAAGACGATCCTGAGGGCCACTAGAGCTTCGTGGTTCCTTTCCTAGAATTGCCCTGAACTTCTGAGGACTTGCAGCAGGCTAGAGCCATACCACCCTGGCTGCCATCATGGCAGTTACTATGACACCTACTAATCCCTGCACGACATACCTCGCCAGGGCGGCGGACCTGTACTCCCAGATTACCCCAAGATAGCAAATCCTCCACATGGTCGTCCACCAGCAACATACCTGAACCTCATTGTCAAGGGCACGGTGACCGTTTCGACGGCGTCTGAATTGATGGGGTTACAGTCATCAGGTGTTTCACTCCTAGTGACTGCTATAGGTGAAGACCATCCTTGTTCCCTGCTCCAAAGTGCCACCTTCAACTGGTGCTTAGTGAAGCAAGTTGACCCTGGCAGCCATCTCCCGAAGAGGCTGAGTCTGCATCTGCAGCCTACAGGGTGCCAGGAGGCCTTTCAACAGCCAAGCACCGGCTCCCCAGGGTTTCAGAGACAGACGCATCAAGACCGACAAGAGACGAGGACGCGTGCTGGAACGGAGATGATGGGGAATCGTCCACAACCCAGAGAGTTGACAATGGATGACACTGATGCTTGCCTTTCAGGCGCAGACAAGGATCGCAGATGAAGCTGACGATGTGATCGTAAGTCACCGGGTGGCAACCCCCCCTATAAGACGAAGCAAGATCATGACGACAAAGGACCCTTCCCAGAGCCGTCCAGCCAGGTAGCTCAAAGGAGATACCTAAAGCGATGGAACGCGCCATCGCATGTTGCTGACATAGTGATCAGTCCACTAACTCCAACTCTGACAGCAGTGATGGTGAACAAACACAACTTCCGTCCGCTGGCGAACTGATGGAGGACAACCTTCCAGCCCATTGACTTTTTGCTGACAAACACAGCCAAAGGCAAGTCGGTGTTTCTTTTGCCTTGCCACCTGACCCACCGGGCTGGATACAGCATTCTTTGGACAAATAAGTGCTGCTGATGAATGCACTATAGAAGATGGAGAAGTTTTCCAGGCAGCACTGCAGACAGAATGGATCATAGATACTGCAGCACACTCTCATGCAACAAGTAACATCTCCCATCTGCATGACATTCAGGACCTCCAACAGCCTATTAGGCTGCAGCTGGCAGATCAAGACTCTCCACCTATCCTCTGCAAGCAGATAGGAAAGGCCAAGATCAAGGGCCATGGCAGGACTCTGATCATCCTGAACAATGTACCTTCTTGCTGACTGCACATGCCCAACATCATTAGCATTCATGCAGCCACCAGCCTGTGCCCAGACCTACAAGTTCACCTGTCCAAGACCCAAGCCACACTCTCCATCCCAAGACCATCTGGTACCAAACTGCTCCTCTCATGCCCCAAAAGGCATGGACTCTACCTTACCCAAACTTCACCAGTCCCTGCCAGTAATCCCTCTATCCCTGTGGA
The DNA here is from genome assembly GCA_013435795.1 of Chlamydomonas sp. ICE-L. Lineage (NCBI taxonomy): Eukaryota > Viridiplantae > Chlorophyta > Chlorophyceae > Chlamydomonadales > Chlamydomonadaceae > Chlamydomonas > Chlamydomonas sp. ICE-L. The sequence continues at coordinate 27,365,678 of JACBWV010000610.1, read as the reverse complement.
CCCTACCATTGCCTACATCATGATGTTACCAAAGGCCTCCATCAGCTCACACTGACTCTGAGACAGGGCAGTACCACCCACTCATGAGACCTCCCCCAGTAGAGCTGATCAAGACTGCACCCCTCTACTTCTGATCCATCTGCAACCCCACACTGATTCTGAGATAGGGCAGCACCCACCCACTCATTGGAGGCAGATCAAGACCTCCAGGACTTCCCCTCTACTTCTGCTCCATCTGCACCCCACACTGATTCTGAGACAGGGCAGTACCCACCCACTCATGTGGAGGCAGACCAAGACCTCCAGACCATCCTCCCCCTATCTGCCAGTACCATTCCCCTTCCAATGCAGACAATCTGGAAGACTCTGATGATACTGACAGTGATGACATGCCAGAGCTCATTCATCCAGAGGTACACAAGCCCCAGGATGACCCTGGACTAGGAGTTGATGACCCTCCTGAAACCACTCCAGACCTCCAACAACATCTGGACAACCTGGGCCTGCAACGAGCCAGAGCTGAGATGGAACTCCTCAGTGACCAGATCAGGACCAACTATGAGGAATATGATGGTCCAATAGATGGAGATGGGCCACTCAAGCCATCTGATCTAGCCACAGCAACTACCTGGGACCAATGGATACTGGTCAACAGGTCACCAGACATTGGACTACCACTGGGAGAAGTTAATCAGAATGTCAACCACATCCACTTCTCCAACAACTCCACCCTTAGTCTCACACGTTTTGGATGCGCCCTACACCACCTGAACAGCAGGCCTGCTTCACCAGCTTTCAACATCAAGCCCAGGCCTCCACTGTCCAAGCTCATCACAGCATTCACCAGCAAGTTCCCTACCCTGCTGGCTTCTGAAAGAGAACAGTTCCCACACAGGTCAATGCACAAGGAGCCATCTGATGCCTGCAGCCCTATCATCAAGCACAACAGCAGACTCCAGCAAATGGTGCAAGCCTACCCCACTGTTTCTACCACAGCCAGACCCCTCTACAGTGGGCATTTGTCCTCCAAGCTGCCATGGGTCAATGCACATGCTCACACACTCTCATTCAGGGCCTAAGATGATCATGGACCCCAGGAGCTGTGCACATCCTGGAGGCAAAGTGCTATGTGTCAACCACCTCAGCATGACCTGGAGCCCCATGGACTTCACATTTATCAACATTCTTACCCCCCCCCAGCCTAGCTCCCAAGTCATTTGACCAGTTCCTTGCCCAGGTCTGCCAGCAACTTGACCTTGATGGCTTCCCCAGCCAGCCAAACACTTAATTCAGTTTCCTACATTGCTCTTCATCTTTTGGATAGACTTGAACACTCTAGATTGTTTTTTAGACTACCTGCCTAGTGTACTGCCCCATGTACTTCCACAGGCAGCACCCCTTCTGAATTTGGATTTTTTTTTCGTCTCTCCTTGATGTCTTAGCTTTAATTTAGGGCCTACCTAATGTAGCTCACCCAAATTATGGGGGGACTAGTCCAGACATCATGTCAAAAAGACAAATCCTCTAGTCTCGAATCATGCCACTTCTCGTAACCAAGGACATCTTCACATGCCTTAACCAAGCCTGGACTTTCCTGTCCCCAGCTTCCCAGCAGTCTCCCTGCAGCCTATCTGCAGCCCTCTGCAGCACTTAAGTCCAGCCCCATGGCAGATATCTGCTCTAGCCTGCAGCCTATCTGCAGTTTCCTTATACCTTCCTAGCAGCCTCTCTGCCACCTAGCCTGCAGCTTACCTGCAGTTTCCTTGCACCTTCTCAGCAGCCTTTCTGCTACTTAGCCTGCAGCCTACCTGCAGTGTTCCTTACCTAGCCAGCTACCCCAGGAGACTGACTTTTCTTTGAAGACCCCTGCTAAAGTGATTCCTCCCTTTCAGCTCCTAGAAATCCCCAAAGTCTCCCTAGCTTTTATATTTTTAATTTTCTTATGCCCCTCAGTAAATTCCAGGAATTCTTGAGCTCAAGAATACCTTGAATTGGGGGGGATGTTATTGACTGATTTATATATCAGTCTCTGAGTCGGCATAATGCACACCGGTACCTTTCCCTCCTGGTACCGCGTTGCCTGCCGCCAGGCCACCGACTACCTGTGGCCTGCACGTGACTGCAGTACCCTGCAGTACACATTTCTATTCTATATGATTGCGCCTGTTGCGCTTAATAGCATCTTCTCCTCTATCGAGCCTATGTCGTTGTAACAATCTTACATTAACAGTGTTCGATTCTCATCAGCGGAAGTGTGTCTGCCAGTGGTCCTTTACTTGCCTGATAAGTTAATCAGTACTAAGTTCTCGATTGGCCTCTGAGTAGGCAGTCGTTGACCTCTGGGTAACCACCATGTCTCGAACCTGGCCCTAAGTGGCAGGAGATCATCGGACCTCTGGGGGAAATCCCCACTCGGAAAGTACGTTATTATCAGCAGTTATGCTCTACCAGATGACCTCAGTTGACATCTGATATCAGATGTCAACTGAGGTCATCTGGTAGAGCATAACTGCTGATACCCCTTTCATCGCAATATTGGTTCTTGAGCCAATAGCCCAGGATCCAGAATGAGCAAAAATCGCAGGTTTCAAAATCCCTTGGAATTCAAGTTCAAAAATTCATTTTTCAAAATTGGAATAGCCTCCCGGTCTGCGAGCTTTAATCCTTACACTGACGAGATAAACGAAGCTGACACATTCAGCTGACCAGAACTGCTGAATCATTTAGGTTTAGCACAGTGGCTGGCTCAGGGAGCTGGCCAGAAGCTACTAAAAGGTTTAAAAAAGCCCTGATGCTCTGCCACAAGAAATTTCGCAGCTAAAAATAAACCTGGGAAATGCCTGGGTCGAAAATATTATGTTCGGCAAGTGCTTCATTTCCAGTGTTGGCTACGGTAGTGCGGTGGAACGGTACAGTATGGTACCGTCAACCCCGATGGTAGCTTGTCCAGTTGAGGTAGGAGACCGCTCCCCATCCGCGTACGACGGGCTCCCTTAACACCACGCCCCACCAGGCGTTATCATTACAGTATGGTACATTTTAACATTTAGAGCCGATTTAGAGTACCGCCGTATGACAATACTTTTGTTTTGATCCGGTGTTGACATTACGCACTTTTGGAAAAATACGTTTAGGTACGGCCACTCCGCATCTCCTCCGTCTTCGAGAATTTGAAGAAAACTCCTATGCGAGACTGTCCCCCAGAACAATCGCAATTCCATAAGTAATTAATCATTAGTGGCCCGCAGAGTCATAACTCATAAAGTCATAATTACAAAATTAGTAGGTCCCTTCTCGAACAACCTAGTCGGTTCCCTAAAATAAGAGGACTTCAATTACAATACACAAAAACGATTTATTTGAGGGTATTTGGGTCTAGTCCCCAAGAAAGGAAAGAAAGGACGGATGAGCATCAAGAAATCAGAGCACAGTCAAAGGCTATCCCTCATAGGGACCATTTCAGGCCCTTATGAGTGTTGAAAGGAGCACATAGCACCAATTTCGTACATCCATCTTTTTTTCCTCCGCGAAACCGCGGCACCGCTATAAATATGTTGTTAAGGTTGTGAAACATTGCATTATTATTATTATTATTATCCTTTTTTTGTATGGTGGAATGGATAATAATAACAATAATCATAATATTGCTGATAATAATAATAATAATAATAATAATAATAATAATAATAATAATAATAATAATAATAAAAATAATAATAATAATAATAATAATAATACTAATACTAATAATAATAATGAAAAAAAAAAAAAAAAAAAAATAATAATAATAATAATAATAATAATAGTAACAATAATAGGCCCAAAATAGGAGTATGTAATTCAAATTAAAATTCAAATTCAAATGCATCTGATCACCTTTTAAATTGGTTTGGGTGGCTGATATAAATCAAAGGGGTTGGGAAGGCTTAATGCAAGGAGGTTGTTAAACCATAGCTATAGTTCAACTGTTTCCCTCTTCATGTCTCCCTGCCCCCTGCCTCCCTCAGCCTCCCCTCCCTGCCTCTCTCCATGCCTGCCTGCCTCCCCCTCCCTGCCTCCCTCCCTCCCTCCCTCCCTCTGCCTGCCTCCCTCTGCCTGCCTGCCTGCCTGCCTCCCTTCCTCCCTCTGCCTGCCTGCCTCCCTCTGCCTGCCTCCCTAACTCTGCCTGCCTCCCTCACTCTGGTAGCCTACCTCCCTTTCTCCATGACTGCCACCCTCTGCCTGCCTGCCTGCCTGCCTCCCTCTGCCTGCCTCCCTCCCTCCCTCTGCCTGCCTCCCTGCCTCCCTCTGCCTTCCTCCCTCCCTCTGCCTGCCCGCCTCCCTCTGCTGCCTCTGCCTGCCTCCCTCCCTCCCTCTGCCTGCCTGCCTGCCTCCCTCTGCCTGCCTCCCTCCCTCCCTCCCTCTGCCTGCCTGCCTAACTCTGCCTGCCTTCCTCACTCTGGTTGCCTCGCCTCCCTCCATTTCTCCATGACTGCCACCTCTGCCTGCCTCCCCCCCTCCCTCTGCCTGCCTCCCTCTGCCTGCCTCCCTAACTCTGCCTGCCTCCCTCACTCTGGTTGCCTCCCTCCATTTCTCCGTGACTGCCACTCTCTGCCTGCCTCCCTCCCTCCCTCTGCCTGCCTTCCTCCCTCTGCCTGCCTCCCTCTGCCTTCCTCCCTCCCTCTGCCTGCCCGCCTCCCTCTGCCTGCTTCCCTCCCTCCCTCTGCCTGCCTGCTGCCTCCCTCTGCTGCCTGCCTCCCTCCCTCCCTCTGCCTGCCTGCCTCCTCTCTGCCTGCCTCCTCCCTCCCTCTGCCTGCCTGCCTGCCTCCCTTGCCTGCCTGCCCCTCCCTCCCTCTGCCTGCCTGCCTCCCTCTGCCTGCCTGCCTCCCTCTGCCTGCCTTCCTCACTCTGGTTGCCTCCCTCCCTTTCTCCGTCCATGAACGCCACCCTCTGCCTGCCTCCCTCTGCCTGCCTCCTCCTCCCTCCTCCCTCCCTCCCTCCCTCTGCCTCCCTCCCTCCCTCTGCCTGCCTGCCTGCCTCCCTCTGCCTGCCTCCCTCCCTCCCTCCCTCTGCCTGCCTGCCTCCCTCTGCCTGCCTGCCTAACTCTGCCTGCCTTCCTCACTCTGGTTGCCTCCCTCCCTTTCTCCATGACCGCCACCCTCTGCCTGCCTCCCTCTGCCTGCCTCCCTCCCTCCCTCTGCCTGCCTCCCTCCCTCCCTCTGCCTGCTGCCTCCCCGCCTCCCTCTGCCTCCCTCCCTCCCTCTGCCTGCCTGCCTAACTCTGGTTGCCTGCCTCCCTTTCTGCATGACTGCCACCCTCTGCCTGCCTCCCTCCCTCCCTCTTCCTGCCTCCCTCCCTCCCTCTGCCTGCCTGCCTCCCTCTGTCTGCCTGCCTAACTCTTCCTGCCTTCCTCACTCTGGTTGCCTCCCTCCCTTTCTCCATGACTGCCACCCTCTGCCTGCCTCCCTCCCTCCCTCTGCCTGCCTGTCTCCCTCTGCCTGCCTGCCTCCCTCTGCCTGCCTCCCTCCCTTCCTCTGCCTGCCTCTCTGCCTCCCTCTATCTGCCTGCCTGCCTAACTCTTATCTGCCTGGCCTTTCTCACTCTGGTTTGCCTCCTCCCTTTCTCCATGACTGCCACCCTCTGCCTGCCTCCCTCCCTCCCTCTGCCTTCCTCCCTCCCTCTGCCTGCCTGCCTCCCTCTGCCTCTGCCTGCCTGCCTCCCTCCTCTGCCCTGCCTCCCTCCCTCCCTCTGGCCTCCCTCCCTCTGCCTGCCTCCCTCCCTCCCTCGCCTGCCTGCCTGCCTCCTGCCTGCCTGCCTCCCTCCCTCCCTCTGCCTGCCCTCCTGCCTGCCTCCCTCCCTCCCTCTGCCTGCCCTGCCTGCCCTCCCGCTGCCTCCTGCCTCCCTCCCTCCGCTGGCCTGCCTCTCCCTCTGCCTGCCTGCCTGCCCTCTGCCTCCTCCTCACTCTGTTGCCTCCCTCCCTTTCTCCCTCCATGAACGCCACCCTCTGCCTGCCTCCCTCTGGCCTGCCATCCTTCCCTCCCTCCCTCCCTCTGCCTCCCTCCCTACCTCTGCCTGCCTGCCTGCCTGCCCTCTGCCTGCCTCCCTCCCTCCCTCCCTCTGCCTGCCTGCCTCCCTCTGCCTGCCTGCCTAACGCTGGCCTGCCTTCCTCACTCTTGGTTGCCTCCCTCCCTTTCTCCATGACCGCCACCCTCTGCCTGCCTCCCTCTGCCTGCCTCCCTCCCTCCCTCTGCCTGCCTCCCCTCCCTCCCTCTGTGCTCTGCTCCGCCTCCCCGCCTCCCTCTGCCTCCCTCCCTTCCCTCTGCCTGCCTGCCTAACTCTGGTTGCCTGCCTCCCTTTCTGCATGACTGCCACCCTCTGCCTGCCTCCCTCCCTCCCTCTTCCTGCCTCCCTCCCTCCCTCTGCCTGCCTGCCTCCCTCTGTCTGCCTGCCTAACTCTTCCTGCCTTCCTCACTCTGGTTGCCTCCCTCCCTTTCTCCATGACTGCCACCCTCTGCCTGCCTCCCTCCCTCCCTCTGCCTTCCTGTCTCCCTCTCTGCCGGCCTGCCTCCCTCTGCCTGCCTCCCTCCCTTCCTCTGCCTGCCTCTCTGCCTCCCTCTATCTGCCTGCCTGCCTAACTCTTATCTGCCTGCCTTTCTCACTCTGGTTGCCTCCCTCCCTTTCTCCATGACTGCCACCCTCTGCCTGCCTCCCTCCCTCCCTCTGCCTTCCTCCCTCCCTCTGCCTGCCTGCCTCCCTCTGCCTCTGCCTGCCTGCCTCCCTCCCTCTGACTGCCTCCCTCCCTCCCTCTGCCTCCCTTCCCTCTGCCTGCCTCCCTCCCTCCCTCTGCCTGCCTGCCTGCCTCCCTCTGCCTGCCTGCCTCCCTCCCTCCCTCTGCCTGCCTGCCTCCCTCTGCCTGCCTGCCTCCCCTCCCATCTGCCTGCCGTGCCTGCCCTCCCTCTGCCTGCCTGCCTCCCTCCCTCCCTCTGCTGCCCTGCCCTTCCCTCCTGCCTGCCTTCCTCCTCTGCCTTCCTTTCCTCACTCTGGTTGCCTCCTCCCTTCTCCCTCCATAACGCCACCCTCTGCCTGCCTCCCGTCTGCCTGCTCCTTCCCTCCCTCCCTCCCGAGCTGCCTCCTCCCTACCTCGCCTGCCTGCTGCCTCCCTCTGCCTGCCTCCCTCCCTCCCTCCCTCTGCCTGCCTCTGCCTCCCTCTGCCTGGCTGCCTAACTCTGCCCTGCCTTCCTCACTCTGGTTGGCCTCCCCCCTTTCTCCATGAACCACCGCCACCCTCTGCCTGCCCCCCCTCCCTCTGCCTGGCCTCCTCCCTCCTCTGCCTCCTGCTGCCTCCCCGCCTCCCTCTGCCTCCCTCCCTCCCCTCTGCCTGCCTGCCTAACTCTGGTTGCCTGCCTCCCTTTCTGCATGACTGCCACCCTCTGCCTGCCTCCCTCCCTCCCTCTTCCTGCCTCCCTCCCTCCCTCTGCCTGCCTCCCTCCCTCTTCTGCCTGCCTAACTCTTCCTGCCTTCCTCACTCTGGTTGGCCTCCCTCCCTTTCTCCATGACTGCCACCCTCTGCCTGCCCTTCCCTCCCTCCCTCTGCCTGCCTGTCTCCCTCTGCCTGCCTGCCTCCCTCTGCCTGCCTCCCTCCCTTCCTCTGCCTGCCTCTCTGCCTCCCTCTATCTGCCTGCCTGCCTAACTCTTATCTGCCTGCCTTTCTCACTCTGGTTGCCTCCCTCCCTTTCCTCCATGACTGCCACCCTCTGGCCTCCCTCCTCTCCTCCCTCTGCCTTCTCCCTCCCTCTGCCTGCTCTGCCTCCCCCTGCCTCTGCCTGCCTGCCCTCCCTCCCTCTGACTGCCTAGGTGCTCCCTCCCCCTCTGCTCCCTCCCTCTGCCTGCCTCCCTCCCTCGCCTCTGCCTGCCTGCCTGCCTCCCCTCTGCCTGCCTGCCCCGCTCCCTCCCTCTGCCTGCCTGCCGGCCCTCCCTCTGCTGCCTGCCTCCCTCCCCCCTCTGGCCCTGCCTGCCTGCCTCCCTCTGCCTGCCTGCCTCCCTCCCTCCCTCTGCCTGCCTGCCTCCCTCTGCCTGCCTGCCTCCCCCTCTGCCTGCCTCCTCTCTGCGTGGCCTCCCTCTGCCTGCGGCCTTCCCTCTGCCTGCCTGCCTCCCTTGCCTGCCCTTCCCTCACTCTGGTTGCCTCCCTCCCTTTCTCCGTCCATGAACGGCCACCCTCTGCCTGCCTCCCGCTGCTGCCTCCTTCCCGTCCCTCCCCCCGTCCCTCCTCCCTCCCCCCTCGGGCCTCCCTCCCTACCTCGGTCTGCCGTCTCATGCCTGCCTCCCTCTGCCTGCCTCCCTCCCTCCCTCCCTCTGCCTGCCTGCCTCCCTCTGCCTGCCTGCCTAACTCTGCCTGCCTTCCTCACTCTGGTTGCCTCCCTCCCTTTCTCCATGACCGCCACCCTCTGCCTGCCTCCCTCTGCCTGCCTCCCTCCCTCCCTCTGCCTTCCTCCCTCCCTCCCTCTGCCTGCTGCCTCCCCGCCTCCCTCTGCCTCCCTCCCTCCCTCTGCCTGCCTGCCTAACTCGGGTTTCCGCCTTCCCCTCTGCATGACGCCACCCCTCTGCCTGCATCCCTCCCTCCACTCTTTCCTTTCCTCCTGCCTCCCTCGGGTCCTGCCACTCTTCCTCATCCCTCCCTCCCTCTGCCTGCCTCCTCCCTCTGTCTGCCTGCCTAACTCTTCCTTTCCTGCCTTCCTCACTCGGTTTGCCTCCCTCCCTTTCTCTCATGACTGTGGCCACCCTCTGCCTGCATCCCTCCCTCCCGGTCTGCCTTCTTCTCCCCGGGCCTTCTGCCTGCCTCCCTCTGGCCTGCCTCCCTCCCTGCCTCTGCTCTGCCTGCCTCTCTGCTCCGCTCTATCTGCCTGCCTGCCTAACTCTTATCTGCCTGCCTTTCTCACTCTGGTTGCCTCCCTCCCTTTCTCCATGACTGCCACCCTCTGCCTGCCTCCCTCCCTCCCTCTGCCTCCCTCCCTCCCTCTGCCTCCCTCCCTACCTCTGCCGCCTGCCTGCCTCCCTCACGCCCTGCATCCCTCTGCCTGCGTCCCTCCCTCTGCCTTCACCTTCCCTAAACCAACTAACCCCCCTCCCTGCCCCTCTTCTCTCTCCCTCTGCCTGCCTCCCTCCCTCCCTCCCTCCCTCCCTCTCTCCCTCTGCCTGCCTCCCTCCCTCCCTCCCTCCCTCCCTCTCTCCCTCTGCCTGCCTCCCTCCCTCCCTCCCTCCCCTCCCTCTCTCCCTCTGCCTGCCTCCCTCCCGCCCCTCCCTCCCCCCTCCCTCGCTCCTCT
>JACBWV010000610.1:27300573-27348513 GCA_013435795.1 Chlamydomonas sp. ICE-L | reverse complement strand
ACTGTGTGTTTATCTGCAATTGCTTGTTACTGCTCACACAACTAATCTTCAGCCTTGTCCAGATGTTCAACAACTGTTTTCAAAAGAAAAAAGGACTTCTTATTACATGTGTGTATGATCTAGCAAGTGCTTGTTACTGCTCAACAACTAATCTTCAGCCTTGTCCGATGTTCAACTGTTCAAAAGAAAAAAGGGACTTTATATATTACATGTTGTGTATGATCTAGCAAGTGCTTGTTACGGTTACTGCTCAACAACAATCTTCAGCCTTGTCCAGATGTTCAACCTGTTCAAAAGAAAGAAAGGGAATTAAATATTAGATGTCGGTGTATGATCTAGCAAGTGCTGTTTACTGCTCAACAACTCAATCTTCAGCCTGTCCAGATGTTCAACCTGTTCAAAAAGAAAAAGGACTTTATTAATGTGTGTATGATCTAGCAAGTGCTGGTTACTGCTCAACAACTAATCTTCAGCCTTGTCCAGATGTTCAACCTGTTCAAAAGAAAAAGGACTCTATATTAGATGGGGTATGATCTACAAGTGCTTGGTTACTGCTCAACACCTAATCTTCAGCTTGTCCAGATGTTCAACCTTTCAAAGAAGAAAAAGAATTAAATATTAGATGGTGTATATCTAGCAAGTGCTTGTTACTGCTCAACAACTAATCTTCAGCCTTGTCCGATGTTCAACTGTTCAAAAGAAAAAAGGATTTATATTACATGTTGTGTAGGATCTAGCAAGGCTTGTTACTGCTCAACACCTAATCTTCAGCCTTGTCCAGATGTTCAACCTGTTCAAAAGAAAAAAGGACTTATATTACTGTGTGTATGATCTAGCAAGTGCTTGTTACTGCTCAACAACTAATCTCATTAGCCTTGTCCAGATGTTCAACCTGTTCAAAAGAAAAAAAAGGACTTCTATATTACATTGTGTGTATGATCTAGCAATGGCTTGTTACTGCTCAACACTAATCTCTCAGCCTTGTCCAGATGTTCAACCTGTTCTCAAAAAGAAAAAGGATTAATATTAATGTGTGTATGATCTAGCAGTGCTTGTTACTGCTCAACAACTAATCTTCAGCCTTGTCCAATGTTCAACCTGTTCAAAAGAAAAAAGGAATTCTATATTACATGTGTGTATGATCTAGCAAGTGCTGTTACTGCTCACAACTAATCTTCACACTTGTCCAGATGTTCAACCTGTTCAAAAGAAAAAAGGACTCTATATTACATGTGTGTTATGGTCTAGCAAGTGCTTTTTACTGCTCAACAACTAATCTTCAGCCTTGTCCAGATGTTCAACCTGTCAAAGAAAAAGGACTCTATATTACTGTGGTATGATCTAGCAAGTGCTTGTTACTGCTCAACAACTAATCTTCAGCTTGTCCAGATGTTCAAACCTGTTCAAAAGAAAAGGGACTTCTATATTACATGTGTGTATGATCTAGCAAGTGCTTGTTACTGCTCAACAATAATCTTCAGCCTTGTCCAGATGTCAAACAACTGTCAAAAGAAAAAAGGACTTCATATTACATGTGGTGTATGATCTAGCAATTGCTTGTTACTGCTCAAACAATAATCTTCAGCCTTGTCCAGATGTTCAACCTGTTCAAAAGAAAAAGGGAATTAAATATTAGATGTGTGTATGATCTAGCAAGTGCTTGTTACTGCTCAACAACTAATCTTCAGCCTTGTCCAGATGTTCAACCTGTTCAAAAGAAAAAAGGACTTCTATATTACATGTGTGTATGATCTAGCAAGTGCTTGTTACTGCTCAACAACTAATCTTCAGCCTTGTCCAGATGTTCAACCTGTTCAAAAGAAAAAGGGAATTAAATATTAGATGTGTGTATGATCTAGCAAGTGCTTGTTACTGCTCAACAACTAATCTTCAGCCTTGTCCAGATGTTCAACCTGTTCAAAAGAAAAAAGGACTTCTATATTACATGTGTGTATGATCTAGCAAATGTCTGTTACGGCTCAACAACTAATCTCAGCCTGTCCAGATGTTCAACTGTTCAAAAGAAAAAGGACTTATATTAATGTGTGTATGATCTAGCAAGTGCTTGTTACTGCTCAACAACTAATCTTCAGCCTTGTCCAGATGTTCAACCTGTTCAAAAGAAAAAAGGACTTCTTATTACAATGTGTGTATTATCTACAGGTGCTTGTTACTGCTCAACAAACTAATCTCAGCCTTGTCCAGATGTTTCTGTAATATAGAGTCCTTTTTCTTTTGAACATGTTTGAACATTGTACAGGCTGAGGATTAGTTGTTGACAGTAACAGCCCTTGCTAGATCATACACACATGTAATATAGAAGTCCTTTTTCTTTTTGAACAGGTTGAACATCTGGACAAGGCTGAAGATTAGTTGTTGAGCAGTAACAAGCACTTGCTAGCTCATACACACATGTAAATATAGAAGTCTTTTTCTTTTGAACAGGTTGAACAATCTGGGACAAGGCTGAAGATTAGTTGTTGAGGCAGTAACAAGCACTTGCTAGATCATACACACATGTAATATAGAAGTACTTTTTCTTTTGAACAGGTTGAACATCGGACAAGTGCTGAAGATAGTTGTGAGCAGTAACAGCACTTGCTAGATCATACACACATCTATATTTAATTCCCTTTTCTTTTGAACAGGTTGAACATCTGGACAAGGCTGAAGATTAGTTGTTGAGCAGTAACAAGCACTTGCTAGATCATACCCGCATCTAATATTTAATTCCCTTTTTCTTTTGAACAGGTTTAACATCTGGACAAGGCTGAAGATTAGTTGTTGAGCAGTAACCAGCATTTGACAGATCATACACACATGTAATATAGAAGTCCTTTTTTCTTTTGAACAGGTTGAACATCTGGACAAGGCTGAAGATTAGTTGTTGAGCAGTAACAAGCACTTGCTAGATCATACACACATGTAATATAGAAGTCCTTTTTTCTTTGAACAGGTTGAACATCTGGACAAGGCTGAAGATTAGTTGTTGAGCAGTAACAAGCACTTGCTAGATCATACACACATGTAATATAGAAGTCCTTTTTTCTTTTGAACAGGTTGAACATCTGGACAAGGCTGAAGATTAGTTGTTGAGCAGTAACAAGCACTTGCTAGATCATACACACATGTAATATAGAAGTCCTTTTTTCTTTTGAACAGGTTGAACATCTGGACAAGGCTGAAGATTAGTTGTTGAGCAGTAACAAGCACTTGCTAGATCATACCCGCATCTAATATTTAATTCCCTTTTTCTTTTGAACAGGTTGAACATCTGGACAAGGCTGAAGATTAGGTTGTTGAGCAGTAACAAGCACTGCTAGATCATACACACATGTAATATAGAAGTCCTTTTTCTTTTGAACAGGTGTTGAACATCTGGACAAGGCTGAAGATTAGTTGTTGAGCAGTAACAAGCACTTGCTAGATCATACACACATGTAATATAGAAGTCCTTTTTTCTTTTGAACAGGTTGAACATCTGGACAAGGCTGAAGATTAGTTGTTGAGCAGTAACAAGCACTTGCTAGATCATACCCGCATCTAATATTTAATTCCCTTTTTCTTTTGAACAGGTTGAACATCTGGACAAGGCTGAAGATTAGTTGTTGAGCAGTAACAAGCACTTGCTAGATCATACCCGCATCTAATATTTAATTCCCTTTTTCTTTTGAGCAGGTTGAACATCTGGACAAGGCTGAAGATTAGTTGTTGAGCAGTAACCAGCACTTGCTAGATCATACACACATGTAATATAGAAGTCCTTTTTTCTTTTGAACAGGTTGAACATCTGGACAAGGCTGAAGATTAGTTGTTGAGCAGTAACAAGCACTTGCTAGATCATACCCGCATCTAATATTTAATTCCCTTTTTCTTTTGAACAGGTTGAACATCTGGACAAGGCTGAAGATTAGTTGTTGAGCAGTAACAAGCACTTGCTAGATCATACACACATGTAATATAGAAGTCCCTTTTTTCTTTGAACAGGTTGAACATCTGGACAAGGCTGAAGATTAGTTGTTGAGCAGTAACAAGCACTTGCTAGATCATACACACATGTAATATAGAAGTCCTTTTTTCTTTTGAACAGGTTGAACATCTGGACAAGGCCTTGAAGATTAGTAGTGTTGAGTCAGTAACAAGCACTTGCTAGATCATACACACATGATATAGAAGTTCCTTTTTGTTTTGAACAGTTGAACTCTGACAAGGCGGAAGACTTAGTTGTTGACAGTACAGCACTTCTGATCAGACACACTGTATATAGAAGTCCCTTTTTTCTTTTGGAACCAGTTGAACTCTGACAGGCTGCAGATTATTGTTGAGCATAACAACACTTGCTAGATCAACACACATGTAATATAGAAGTCCTTTTTCTTTTGAACAGAGTTGAACATCTGGACAAGGCTGAAGATTAGTTGTTGAGCAGTAACAAGCACTTGCTAGATCATACACACATGTAATATAGAAGTCCTTTTTTCTTTTGAACAGGTTGAACATCTGGACAAGGCTGACGAGGAGTTGTTGAGCAGTAACAAGTACTGGCCAGAACAAATTCTTGGTTGCCTTGGCGCTCGTCCAGGTTGCTTCGATGAGCTTGACCTGCTTGATGGTACCCTGCCAGCATCTGTGCCTTTTTCAAGCCTGAAGCCGGTGAGAATAGCTGGTAAGGGTGGTGGTGACTGTGTCGATTGGTGTTTTAGGGGGGCCTGGAGCGGGTGAGCATGGCTGACAAGGCTGGTGGTGAATGTGTTGATTGGTGTTTTAGGGGGGCCTGGAGCGGGTGAGCATGGCTGACAAGGCTGATGGTGAATGTGTTGATGAGAGTGTTGAGCTGAGATGAGCTTGACCAGCTAGATGGTACCCTGCCAGCATCTGTGCATGTCCCAAGCCTGAAGCCGGTGAGAATGGCTGACAAGGGTGGTGACTGTGTTGATGAGAGTGTTGAGCTGAGGTGAGCTTGGCGCTCTTTGTGGTTGCATTGATCAGCTTACAAGGCTGGTGGTGAATGCAATTATACGTGCTCCTTCTCATCAGGTTGATGAGCATGCCAAAGTGTTCCCAGGAGCGGCTGGCTTGTCCCCCCTACACAGGGCAGCCCAAGCCTGCAGAGGGTGTGTCACTTCTGCCACTAGGCTCACATTATACGTGCTCCTTCTCATTAGGTTGATGAGCATGCCAAGGTGTTCCCAGGAGCGGCTGGCTTGCCCCACCTACACCGGACAGCCCAAGGCCTGGCCTACCAACCCAAGATGGGGAAATACTATGAAGGCGGGGGACCATCATCGCCCCCTTGGCCGGCACGCTGCTTGGCTTTGAGGATTACGAGCTGTTCAAGTCAGATGGGTACAGGTCAGACTGGGGCAGGCATGACGGGGTGGGGGGAGGGGGTGGGGGGTGGGTGGGGGGGGTAGGTAAGGAGGATAAGGGTGAGAGGGGTAGGTGAGGAGGGAGTGTGTGTGTGTGTGTGTGTGTGTGTGTGTGTGTGTGGGGGGGGGGGGGGGGGGGGGGGGGGGGGGGCACATGAGTTGTGCGTGACTGGTGGATGCAAGTCATATTTTTGGTGTGTGTGTGTTTGTGTGTGGGGGGGGGGGGGGATGGCAAGGGAGGCAGCACATAAGGAGTTGGTGCGTGACTGGTGGATGCATGTCATATTTGGTGTGGTGTGGTGTGGTATGGGTGGTTGTGTGTGTGGGTGGGTGGGTGGGTCGGTGTTGGGGGGGGGGGGGGGGGGGGGGGGCGTTAAGGAGTTAGGGGTGGTTGGTGGGGAGACATGGGGGCCGTAGGTGTGTGGGTGTGTATCAGATTGTCTTCAACACGGCAAAAGGTATCTTTCTATTCAAACCGCCTCCAATCAGTAAATCTAAACATGCATATTATACATGATTATAAGAGATAGATATATATATATTGATATATTAGATATATATATATATATATATATATATATATTATATATATATATATATTTATGGTATGTTCAAAACCCCTCAATAAGTGAAATCGTCTTCATGGAGTCAAATCGTCTCCAACAACTCCACATGTCTATAGCCCCTTTCAGTGATATTCAATGGTCTAGTGGTAGACCAGATTGCTTGAGGATGAAGAGTCGGGGGTTCGACTCCCCCTTCGGTCGCTCTTGGCGTTGCAGGTCGTTGTCATCCGCGATGGTAGCTTGTCCAGTTGAGGTAGGAGACCGCTCCCCACCCGCGTACGACGGGCTTCCTTAACACCACGCCCCACCAGGCGTTATCATTACCGTTTTCCAAATGTCTATATTTAGTCAAAACACCTCCAATCATAAATAAGAACATCTGTTTTGTATTATATTAGAAGGGAGGGTTCCATCAATCTCACGTCCTGTGGCATCTTGTGCTAATTTTCTTTTTCATTTTTTACATATTTGGGTATCTGATTGCTTTGAATTGCTTATAACATTAAATAAATTAAATTGCATTGCTTTTAACATACCTCAACCAAAACAATGATTTGGAATTTGATATTTCAAAACAGATCGTACTTCGTACTTTGTACCTCCCATATGGCCTGAAATTCCGAGAAATCTGAGAATTCTGGGAGAACTGTCTTAAATTTGGCCTAAAAAAGTTGAGGCACGAAGTACCACCTACGACCTAGGGCCGTCTATTCCAAATCATCCTTTGAATTGCTATAACCCCCTACAAAGTACCACCTACCGCCTTCGACCTTCTATCCCAAATCATCCTTTGAATTGCTATAACCCCCCACAAAGTGCCACCTACCGCCTACGACCATCTATTCCAAATCATCCGTTGAGTTGCTATACCCCCCCCTCTGAACTACGGAGTAATACCTGGTCTGTGTGTGTGTGGGGGGGGGGGGGGGGGGGGGGGGGGGATAGGTTTGATGGGTTTCGTAGGCAGTGGATGATGATGATGATGGTGGTGCTACTTCATCCTTTGAATTGCTATACCCCCCCCCACACAAAGTACCACCTACCGCCTACGACCATGTATTCCAAATCATCCGTTGAGTTGCTATAACCCCCCTGTGTGTGTGTGTGTCTTTGTGTGCTATACCCCCCCCTAAACTACGGATTAATACCAGGTCTGTGTGTGTGTGTGTGTGTTTGGGGGGGGGGGGGGGGGGGGAATAGGTTTGATAGGTTTCGTAGGCAGGGGATGATGATGATGATGATGGTTATGCTACTTCATCCTTTGAATTGCTATAACCCCCCACAAAGTACCACCTACCGCCTTCGACCTTCTATTCCAAATCATCCTTTGAATTGCTATAACCCCCCACAAAGTGCCACCTACCGCCTACGACCATCTATTCCAAATCATCCGTCGAGTTGCTATACCCCCCCCTCTGAACTACGGAGTAATACCTGGTCTGTGTGGGGGTGGGGGGCGGGTGGGGACTGGTGTGTGTATTTGGGGTGGGGAGTGGGGGGGGAATGGTGTGTGTGTGTGTGGGGTGGGGTGGGGGTGGGGGTGGGGGGGTGGGGTGGGGGGGGATAGGTTTGATAGGTTTCGTAGGCAGGGGATAGTGATGATGATGGTTATGCTACTTCTTTTGCTGCTGCTGCTGCCAATAATCGCAAATCGTGCATTCTCACATTCTGCAGGTTGTATGAAGGTCCAGGCTGCAATAGTGGTGGTGCTAGCTGGGAGCTGGCTGCGCACGGGTACAGCACCGAGTACAGCTGGGAACAACGTGGTCGCATGGTGTGCTCACAAGCGGAAGGTGATATACTATATCTACTTATGTGTAGGGAACGGCAAATCATATGATGTTGACCAAATACGAGTATGATATCATATGATATCATACAATTTGCATCATATGATATGATGGCCCAGGCCAAAGTTACCTAGTCAGACCACAAGCATCATATGATGTTGACCAAATACGAGTATGATATCATGTGATATCATACAAAATCATATGATTTAATATCATATGATATGATGCCCCAGGCCAAAGTTACCTAGTCAGACCGCCGGCATCATATGATATCATATTGCCGACCCCTACTTATGTGTATGTATGTTGTTACAGTCTAGGGGTAGGCCAAATAGGCTAAAGGGACTTGCCCAAACGTGACAGGAAGGGCTAGAACGGAAAGGCACTGATGAACTGAAATGAACAAAGAACTGGAAAAAAAATGAAAATGAAAATTAAAAATGTAGACATTCAAGAATTGTCACGATGACCTCCAAGGACGTGCCCAGTGGGATGAATGGAACCGGATCGTAAGTATGTGCTGCTCAAGCCAACATCGCATCTAGATACCAGTTACTGTACCTTACACCTTACACCTTACACCAATCACCAAATACCGAACACATGGCACCAATCACTTACGACCTGCCACATACCTCCAATCCCCCATCACCAATCACCTTACACCACTCACCACTCACCTATCACCTATCATCAATCCCCAAACACCCAACACCACTCACCTATCACCAATCCCCTAACACCCAACACCACTCACCCAACACCGCAGTCCCTCAACTGACCAGCCCCAAGCCCAAAATCCCTGCACAGCCGCCACCCCCTGCCCAGCCACAAAGCACGACTACCCAGCTGGTGGCCCATGGGATGCCAACCTTCGACAGCTACAACCCGTTTGCCGCTGCAGACGAGGCCCCACCAGGTCTATCCCCTTCACGATCGCTAACGCCACCAGAGCAGTCACCGCCAGCACTACCACAACAGACACTGCTGCAGGTGCCACAGCAAACACTCTCTCCAGTGCCGAAGCCGCAGGCAATCTCCCCACACACCAGGATTTCCCCTAAGGGCCCCAAAATTGCCATCCTGCTAGCATCCGATAAACAGAATGAAACTGATGAGCAGCAGCAGCGAGAGCAGGAGCTGGAGAATAAGATACAGCAGCTTCAGGATAAGAAGCGGGAGAGCGAGCAGCAGGTGGGTGGGTGCCTGGATGAACAATTCCTTCATAACCATTATCTAGGTAGTTCATGCCCCACCCACATCCACCCACCCACCCACATCCACACCCACCCACTCAGCCACATCCACCCACCCGCCCACATCCACACCCACCCACCCATCCACCCACCCACATCCACACCCACCCACTCACCATCCACCCCACCCGCCCACATCCCACCACCCACCCCACCCACATCCACACCCACCCACATCCACACCCCCCCACATCCACCACACCACCCACCCACCTCACCCACATCCCCACCACCCACATCCACCCCACGCACTCAATCCACTCCAATCCACCACCCGCCCCATCCACACCACCCACTCACCACCACATCAGGAGAAGCTACGAGAGCTGTGGCAGAAGCAACTGCGGGAGCAGCAGAAGCTGTGGGAGCAGCAGCTACAGCAGCAGAAGCTGCAGCGGGACCAGCAGCGGGACCAGCAGCGGGAGCAGCAGCAGAAGGAGGAGCGGGAGCAGCTGTGGCAGAAGCATAAGGCGGAGGAGCAGGCACAGCGGTTGCATTATGGGCAGTATTGGCTGCAGTTTCCACTCCACCACGCCCAGCAGCAGCAGTGGTGGGTGCAGTTTGAGCTTCAGCAGCTCCAGCTGTGGGACCAGAAGATTAAGGAGCAGGAGCAGAGGTGGCTGCTGCAGCAGCAGCAGGTGAGGGTGTGATGAGGTGTGGTGTGAGGTTGGGTTGTGTGTGAGTGAGGGTATAGGTGTGCGTGTGGTTTATAGGTGTGAGGGTGTGGTGTGAGGGTGAGGTGTGGTGTATAGGTGCAGCAGCAGGTGTGGTGTGACGGTGAGGTGTGGTGTACAGGTGCAGCAGGTGTGGTGAGGTGTATAGGTGCAGCAGCAGGTGTGGTGTGAGGGTGAGGTGTGGTGTGAGGGTGTTGTGTGGTGTATAGGTGCAGCAGCTGGTGTGGTGAGGTTTGGGTGTGTGGTGTGAGGGTGTGGTGTATAGGTGCAGCAGCAGGTGTGTTGTGAGGGTGTGGTGTGGTGTATAGGTGCAGCAGCAGGTGTGGTGAGGTGTGAGGGTGTGGTGTGGTGTGAGGGTGTGGTGTATAGGTTCAGCAGCAGGTGTGGTGTGAGGGTGAGGTGTGGTGTGGTGTATAGGTGCAGCAGCAGGTGTGATGTGAGGTTTGGGGGTTTGGTTTGGTGTGAGGGTGTGGTGTATAGGTGCAGCAGCAGGTGTGGTGTGAGGTTTGGGGGTGTGGTGTGGTGTGAGGGTGTGGTGTATAGGTGCAACAGCAGGTGTCGTGTGAGGGTGAGGTGTGGTGTGGTGTATAGGTGCAGCAGCAGGTGTGGTGAGGTGTGAGGGTGTGTTTAGGTGTGCGGGTTTGGTGAATTGGTGCAGCAGCAGGTGTGGCAATACTCTCAAACATGGTTCTGGGTTGTTTGAAGATTTAGCCGTTTATTCATTATTGACAACACCATCTGATCTCACTTAAGCCCTCAATTTCTTGCTGAATGATGCGTCACCCTCACCCCATACCCCGACATCCCACACACACCACACCTACGCACCCTCACTCCCCACCCTCACACTCACCCCACCCCTTACCCCCACATCCCACACACACCACACCTACGCACCCTCACTTCCCAGCCTCACACTCACCCCACCCCTTACCCCCACATCCCACACACACCACACCTATGCACCCTCACTCCCCACCCTCACACTCACCCCACCCCTTACCCCCACATCCCACACACACCACACCTACGCACCCTCACTCCCCAGCCTCACACTCACCCCACCCCTTACCCCGACATCCCACACACACCACACCTATGCACCCTCACTCCCCACCCTCACACTCACCCCACCCCTTACCCCCACATCCCACACACGCCACACCTATGCACCCTCACTCCCCACCCTCACACTCACCCCACCCCTTACCCCCACATCCCACACACACCACACCTATGCACCCTCACTCCCCACCCTCACACCCTCCCTTACACCGCCCACCGTCACACTCACCCTCACACCACACCACAACCTCACACCCCAGGAGGAGCAGCAGCAGCTGCTGCTGCAGCCGAAGCAGGAGGGGCATCAGCAGCAGCATGCGGAGTTGGAGGTGGAAGCCGCAGCAGGTTCAACCGCCATCGTGATCTGTGACCCTGTGGCCCAAGACCCAGAGCCTGAGGAGGAGGATGCAGGTACAGGCTTGGTGATAATGATGATGATAATGATGATCATGAATTCATGATGATAATGACGATGATGAGTTTGATGATGAGGAGCCGGAGGAGGAGGATGCAGGTACAGGCTTGGTGAGAATGATGAGGATGATGATGATAGTGGGGGTGGGGGTGATAATGATAATGAGGATGTGGATGATAGTGGCGGTGGGGGTGATAATGATAATGATGATGAGGCGGAGGAGGATACAGGTACAGGATTGGTGATACTGATGATGATGATGATGATGATGAGGCGGAGGAGGATACAGGTACAGGATTGGTGATACTGATGATGATGATGATGATGATGATGAGGCGGAGGAGGATACAGGTACAGGATTGGTGATACTAATGACGATGATGAGGAGGAGGAGGAGGAGGAGGTGGAGGGTTATAGGTGCAGGCATGGTGATAAGGGGGTTGGGGGATATAGGTGCAGGCATGGTGATAATGATAATGAGGATCATAATGCTGCTGCTGATGATGATGGTGATGATGATGAGGCGGAGGGGGATATAGGTACAGGCATGGTGATAATGATAATGAGCATCATAATACTGATGATGATGATGATGATGATCATGATGATAATGATGATACAGGTACAGGCACAGGCACAGTAATACTGATAATGATGATCATAATGCTGATGATGATGATGATGATGATGATGATGATGATGATGATGATGATCAGGCCTGGTGATACTGATAATGATGATCATAATGCTGCTGCTGCTGATGATGATGATGATGATGATGATTCAGGTACAGGCTTGGTGATACTGATAATGATGATCATAATGCTGCTGCTGCTGCTGCTGATGATGATGATGATGATTCAGGTACAGGCCTGGTGATACTGATAATTATGATCATAATGCTGCTGCTGATGATGCTGCTGCTGCTGATGATGATTCAGGTACAGGCTTGGTGATACTGATAATGATGATCATAATGCTGCTGCTGCTGATGATGATGATTCGGGTACAGGCTTGGTGATACTGATAATGATGATCATAATGCTGCTGATGATGATGATGATGATGATGATGATGATACATGTACAAGCCTGGTGATACTGATAATGATGATCATAACGCTGCTGCTGATGATCATGATCATGATGATGCATGTACAAGCATGGTGATACAGATGATGATGATGATGATGATGATGATGATGATGATGATGATGATACAGGTGCAGGTACAGGCATGGTGATACTGATAATGATGATTATAATGCTGCTGCTGATAATGCTAATGGTGATGATACATTTGCAGGCTTGGTGATATTGATACTGATGATCATGATGATCATGATGATACAGGTACAGGCATGGTGATACTGATAATCTGATTCTGTGGCTATGGCTCCACCGTGGTAGCTACCAATAGGCTGGTGGTACTGATCATGATGATGAGGATGAGGATGCAGGTACTGGCGTGGTGATACTGATAATCTGATGATTATGCATCCTACAGTGCTGTTTGTTATGGCTATGGCTCCACCGTGATAACCAACCTATTCGATGATCTTATAATATCACTGCTTCTCCTCCCCTAGGGTTTGGCTTGGCTTGTCAGCATGCAAACGACATA
Organism: Chlamydomonas sp. ICE-L; assembly: GCA_013435795.1. NCBI lineage: Eukaryota > Viridiplantae > Chlorophyta > Chlorophyceae > Chlamydomonadales > Chlamydomonadaceae > Chlamydomonas > Chlamydomonas sp. ICE-L. The sequence goes on along the minus strand of JACBWV010000610.1, from coordinate 27,335,752 downwards.
GCTAGGTAGGGTCACCGCCGGCTGTTAGCCTTATAATCGGTCTAGGAATCGGAATCGGAATACATGGACAAAACTCCCATCTTCCCATCCACTGGCTATGTCTCTGGCTTATATGGCTAATAATATCACTGCTTCTAATATCACTGCTTCTAATATCACTGCTTCTAATAGCACTGCTTCTAATATCACTGCTTCTAATATCACTGCTTCTAATATCACTGCTTCTAATATCACTGCTTCTAACATCACTGCTTCTAATATCACTGCTTCTAATATCACTGCTTCTAATATCACTGCTTCAAATATCACTGCTTCTATTATCACTGCTTCTAATATCACTGCTTCTAATATCACTGCTTCTAATATCACTGCTTCTAATATCACTGCTTCTAATATCACTGCTTCTAATATCACTGCTTCTAATATCACTGCTTCTAATATCACTGCTTCTAATATCACTGCTTCTAATATCACTGCTTCTAATAGCACTGCTTCTAATAGCACTGCTTCTAATAGCACTGCTTCTCCTCCCCTCCCCCCCTGTCTAGATGATTATGCATCCTAAAGTGCTGTGAGCTGTGGCTATGGCCCTAGTACAGTAGCCCATGTATTCAATGATCTCCTAACATCGCTGCTCCCCCCTCCCCCCCTGCACCCACTCCCTTGCCCAGAAACATAGGCGTCCTAAAGTGCTGTGTGTTGTGGCTATGGCCCCAGTGCAGTAGCGCACCTTGTCAATGATCTCCTAACATCACTGATCCCTCCCCCACCCACCCACCCATGCCCCCCCCCCCCCCCCTGCACCCCCCCCTTGCCCAGATGAGTATGCATCCTACAGTGCTGTGTGTTGTGGCTATGGCTCCAGTGCAGTAGCACACCTAGTCAATGACCCTGTCAAGGATGTGACAGCCTGGCTGGCCCGCTATAGCTGTATGTCCGATGTCCTGGCGCTTGAGAAGGAGAGGCCTCTTGATAAAGATGAAATGGATTGTCCGAACTGTAAGGTGAGAGTGGGTGGCTGGCTGGTGGGGGGTGGGGGGTATATGTATGTCTCTGCGTATATGTGTATATCTTATCTGTATGTGTGTGTCTGTCTAGTGGGTGGGTGGCTGGGTGGTGGAAAGGGGGTGGCACTTGCCTGGCTGGCCCGCTATTGCTGTATGGTTGATGGCCTGGAACGTCACAAGCCGCAGCCGCTAGCTAAAAACAAGATGGATCAGAATTGCAAGGTGAGAGTGGATGGCTGGCTGGGTGGTGGGAGGGGGGTGGCACTTGCCTGGCTGGCCATCTATAGCTGAATGGTTGTTGGCCTGGCGCTTGAGAAGGAAAGGCCACTTGATAAAGATGAGATGGATTGTCCGAACTGTAAGGTGAGAGTGGGTGGCTGGGTGGTAGGAGGGGAGTGGCACTCGCCTGGCTGGCCCGCTATAGCTTTATGGTTGATGGCCTGGTACTTCACAAGCAGCAGCCACTAGCTAAAGATGGGGTGGGCCAAGATGGTCCTAATTGTAAGGTGGGAGTGGGTGGCTGGGTGGTGGTAGGGGGGTGGCACTCGCCTGGCTGGCCCGCTGTAGCTGCATGGTTGATGGCCTGGTGCTCTTATAAGAGAGGCCACTTGAAAATACGAGATGGAAAAAGATGGTCCTAACTACAAGGTGAGAGTGGGTGGCTGGGTGGTGGGAGGGGGGGTGCACTCGCCTGGCTCGGTTATGGGAGGGGGGTTGTACCCGCCTGCCTGGCCCGCTATAGCTGTGTGGCAGATGGCTAAGTGCTTCACAAGCAGCAGGCACTAGCTAAAGATGAGATGAACCAAGATGGTCCTAACTGCAAGGTGAGAGTGGGTGCGTGGCTGGGTGGTGGGACTGTGGGAGGGGGGTAGCACTTTCCTGGCTGGCCCGCTATAGCTGTATGTCTAATAGCTTGGCGCTTGAGAAGGAGAGGCCACTTGATAAAGATGAGATGGATTGTCCGAACTGTAAGGTGTGAGTGGGTGGCTGGGTGGTGGGAGGGGGGTGGCGATCGCCTGGCTACAGCTGCATGGTAGATGGCCTGGTGCTTCGCAAGCAGGAGCCAATAGTTAAAGATGACATGGGTCAAAATGGTCCGAACTGTAAGGTGGGAGTGGGTGGCTGGGTGGTGGTAGGGGGGTGGCAGTCGCCTTTTTCTTCACGTGTTATTGTATTTTGAATGAATACGCCTATGTAACTGTATGCATTTATGTATATATTACTCTGCATATTCAAATGTGCATTAGATCTATTATCTGATACTTATGTATGTATGTATGTATATATATACTAGTACGGTAGCCCGTGTGGCCGGTGGCCACACCTACTCTCACGAAGACCCCCCCCCCCCCCCCCCCCCCCCCCCCCCTCCCCAATCATAGTACGGTGCCCGCTCGGCCTTTGGCCACACCTATTTGGGGCTGGTTACATAATGGTTCACACTTGAAGCACCCCCCCATACACACACCACCACCACCAAACCATTATCCGCCCCCTCCCCCCTTTTCTCCCGTTGGCCACACCTGTTTTGGGCTGGGTTGCAAAACGGTTTTCTCTGCAGTGCATGCAACTTAAAACATTGACGGACGCATATCCCTTGCAATGGTCTCCCTTGTGCACCCACAAGCACACAAACACCACCGTACTCCCCCCCCCCCCCCCAGTTATCTCCACCCCCACCCCCACCCAACCATGTACCCCCGCCCACAAACATACTCCCTTACTCTTCCTGACATATTTCCTGACTCCATACCTTCCCCCACCAGCCCCCACCCTCTCCCCACTCTCATCCCTCCCCTCCCTCCTACAAGCACCCACCAGCACAAACATACTCCATATCTGCCTCCCTCCACTTCAGCTGTGGGCTTTGCCATAGATGAAAGGCAAACGGGACGAAGAGCATCGACAATGTTTGCGCATCATCCGACTCCGCTAAAAGCATCGGACCTCCTTCCCTGCCACCTCAGCTGTGATCGATAGTCGACCCCACTGAAAAAGCTGAACCTGCGCAATCGCAACTGTACATAACTAAAGCTTCTTCTTAGCGAGCATGTATTCAGTTCGGCCGAAGAACAATCCTGTTCACCGCAACTGCTCCCGAAGTCAACTCGATCTGAGACTTGGAAACATCGCTAGGTTCATCCATTCAACTTTGCCGCGTGCTCGCTATAGCACAATGCACAGCGACGACATGTTTATCGATGCAGTGGGAAGAAGTTGCAGTCAAGTTGCTGATTTGATATGTTCGGTCAAGTTAGGGCGAGAATGCTCAGCGAGATTTTTCATTCGGTCAACTTTGATGCGTACTTGCTAAGGCACAATGCGGAGAGACATGTTTGTCAATGCAGTGGGAAGAATTTGCAGTCAAGTTAATGACATGGGATGGATGCGATTCGGACATTTCTGACAGGTCAGCTGACTCACCACGTCACCTCCCGTTGTGCGCAGCGACAGGTCTCTTGGCGCAAGGGAAGGCCTTGCAGAGATGCAGGGGGAAAAGCTTGTAAGAAGACGAACTGTAGCGCTACCGCAATCAGGTGGATGAACTCAGGCGGGAAAAGGAGAAATCGGGCGGGATGCGCAACAGGTAGAATACGCAGGAGGCTAAGGTTGCATAAGGCAGAATTCGCAGGAGGCCAATCAGGCAGAAGTTGAAGCAGGAGGGATTAAAAGCGGGAATTGGCTGGTCGGGAAGTCGGTTAAGGCGGTTACGCGATGACACCACCACGACCACCACGACAACGACCACGACCATGATTTCTTTATATGTATATATACATCATGCATCACACATATGCATGTACATATTCTCATGTATGAATACATGTGAGCAAGTGTGAGCCTTGGATGTGAGGCTCATACATATGTGTCTCATATATTTATCTCATATATGTTGATCTGACATATACTTATCTCATACATATTTATCACATACATTTATCACGTGTATTTATCTCATATATTTATCTGATAAATGTTGATTTCGTGTATTTATCTCATATATTTATCTGATAAATGTTGATTTCGTGTATTTATCTCATATATTTATCTGATAAATGTTGATTTCGTGTATTTATCTCATATATTTATCTGATAAATGTTGATTTCGTGTATGTTGATCTCGTGTATGTATCTCATATATATTGATCTCATACATTTTGATCTCGTGTGTGCCCCTCCCTGTTGTTTCCATCCCTTAACTGTAATTTCCCTCTCGGCCCCTCAGGTCATCATCTGAAGGGCCAGGGCGTGCCCCTCCCTGTTGTTTCCATCCCTTAACTGTAGTTTCCCTCTCTGCCCCTCAGGTTATCATGTGAAGGGCCAGGGCGTGCCCCTCCCTGTTGTTTCCATCCCTTATCTGTGGTTCCTCTCTCTCCCCCTCAGCTGCTGTTTACATTTCCCTACCTCAGCTATTCCATCCGTCTCTGCGCTTCTGATTGTCATGCCGAAGGTCCAAGGCATGCCACTCCCTGTTGCTTCCATCCCTTAGCTATTGTTTCTCACTCTGCCCCTCAGGTTGTCATCTTCAAGGTCCAACCCACCCCACCCACCCCCAACTTGCCCACAACTACCCTCAGGTTGTCATCTTCAAAGTCCAGGGGTTGCCCCTCCCCTTCGTGGTAGCTACCAGGCCCATCCCCAAGGGTTGCAACCACATCCAAATATATAGTCCCACATCCGGTTTTCTTGTTAATGACTATCATGCTGAATTTATGTATGTATGTATGTTCAGGGGTAGGCCAAATAGGCTAAAGGACCTTGCCCAACTGCAAAGGAAGGGCTTAAAAAGGAAAAGCACTGATGAACTGAATTTTATTTCTCACTCTGCGCCTCAGGTTGTCATCTTCAAGGTCCAGGGCGTGCCCCTCCCCTTCCTGGTCGCAACCAGGCCCACCTCCAAGGGTACAACCACATCCAAATCTATAGTCCCACATCCAGTTGTATTGTCAATGACTATCATGCTGAATGCCATTTCTCACTCTGCGCCTCAGGTTATCATCTTCAAGGTCCAGGGTGTGCCCCTTCCCTTCCTGGTCGCAACCAGGCCCATCACCAAGGGTACAACCCTGTACCGCAGCTACGGCCTCATTTGGTGGCGGCACTACAAGCGCCTGCTCGCCAGGGCACTCAAACAAGCAAGAGCAATGGCCGAGCAAGAGCAATGGCAAGCAAGAGCTGTGCAAGAAGAAAGGCGCATCCAGACGCAGCCTCTGTATAGTGAGCTAGCACTCGCCCTGCAAGTCCCTCCTAGGCTCAGCCCAGAGCCAACCAACGGGCATGGCCTACGAGGCCCCGCAGGGCCCCGCCAGGAGCTCGACCTAGGTCACGGAGGCAAGAAGACACAGGCACAGGCCAAGTGCAGTGTCCCCACCCAGGACAGACACAGTGCACAGCCAGGACAGGCACAGGCCAAGGGCAGTGTCCACAGTCAAGAGCCTTGCTCAGATCAGGCAGGCAAGAACAGCCAGGCACAGGCACAGGTCAAGAATAGGTCCCATAGCCAGGAGCCTAGCTCAAATCAGGGAGGCAAGAAGAGCCATGCACAAACTAAGGCCAAGGGCAGGTCCCCCAGCCTGGAGCTTGACAAGGAGCTTGGCCTACAAGGCCGCACGGGGCCCAGCCAGGAGCTTGACCTACCTCAGGTGGGCAAGAAGAGCCAGGCACAGGCCAAGGGTAGGGTGCACAGCCCGGAGCTTGATCCAGGCCAGGAAGGCAAGAAGACCCAGGCCCAGGTTAAGGCCCAGGCCCAGGTCAAGATAAGGGCCCCCAGCAAGGACCATGACTCAGATGAGGGAGGTAAGGGGAGACGGAACTCGGCCCAGACCCTGGCACAGGCACAGACCCAGACACAGGCACAGGCACAGACACAGGCACAGATTAGGGTCAACAGCCAGGACCTTGATCAAGCACAGCTGGGCCAAAGGCAGCCAGCCCAGGCCAAGCGTGGACTCAGTAGCCAGGACCTCGACACAGATCAGGGAGGCAAGAAGAAGCAGAAGCATACTCAGGTACAAGCCCAAGCCCAGGTCCAAGCCCAGGTCCAAGCCCAGGACCAGGACCAGGCTCAGGTCAACACTGCGGCCATGCTTCAGAGTCATGTCAACAGCAAGGAGCTAAATCAACGCCAGACAGACCAGAAGCAGAAGCATGGGCAGGACCAGGACCAGAGTGAAGCCCAGGTTGCCAAACCTGGGAGAACTGAAGCTGCCATCATCAGTGGTGGTGGAGGTAGAGGTCTCCCTATTGTTGGTGCTGGAGATGGCGTACAAGCACGCAATACAATAATCAAGTCAGAAGCTGGAGTTTCAGACTGCAAGAGCATAGGTGTGTAATGCCTTGTATATGCATATTTTTGTTTCTCTCTCTATATATATTGTATATGTATGAGATGTGTGTATGTATATATATTATGTGTATGTGTAGTATATGTATGAGATGTGTGTACATGTATGTGTAGTATATGTATGAGATGTGTGTACATGTATGTGTAGTATATGTATGAGATGTGTGTATATGTATGTTTAGTATATGTATGAGATGTGTGTATGTATATATATTGTGTGTATGTGTAGTATATGTATGAGATGTGTGTATATGTATGTGTAGTATATGTATGAGATGTGTGTATGTATATATATTGTGTGTATGTGTAGCATATGTATGAGATGTGTGTATATGTATGTTTAGTATATGTATGAGATGTGTGTATGTATATATATTGTGTGTATGTGTAGTATATGTATGAGATGTGTGTACATGTATGTGTAGTATATGTATGAGATGTGTGTATATGTATGTTTAGTATATGTATGAGATGTGTGTATGTATATATATTGTGTGTATGTGTAGTATATGTATGAGATGTGTGTATATGTATGTGTAGTATATGTATGAGATGTGTGTATATATCCGGTATATATGTATTTATTTATTTGTCACATATAGATATGCATGTGAGGCTCATATGGGACATATGCAGAAGTATGATGTCACTTGCACTTCTCTTCCCACTGCTTATCATGCTCAACATAACATATCGTATGTATTCATACAAATTGTATTACATAACATAACATTGTGTTACATAACATCGTGTTACATAACAATTGTGTTACATAACATAACATGCTCAACACAACAATCGTGTTACATAACATAACATGCTCAACACAACAATTGTGTTACATAACATAACGTTGTGTTACATAACAATTGTGTTACATAACATAACATGCTCAACACAACAATTGTGTTACATAACATAACATATCGTATGTATTCATACAAATTGTGTTTGGCATGGCTTATATTCGTAAAACAATATGAAATATTTCATATTTTTTGGAACACTACAGTATCGTATGTATGATATACCATGTATGCATATATATATTTATACATATACATGAACATATATATATATATTTTTTTTTTTTTTTTTTTTTATATATATATATGCATATAAATTGTGTTTGGCATGGTAAGCTGTGGTAAGCTGTGAGCAGACTGCAAGGGCATAGGTGTGTGATGCTCTGTAGCCAATCAGGTCCAGTCAATTCCATCATCCATTGGCAGTTGGCCCCAGTGCAAGCGAACGGGCTGGTCCCCTCAACCTCACGCCTCGTCAGAAGGCGTAGCATGTATTCATTCATTTATCGAGTAAATTCCAATGAAATAAAATCAAGTAGCGTACAATTAAATAATATCATAGTCTCGTAAGCCTATTTGGACTACCCCTGGTCTGCAACAACATACAATACAACAACAACAACAACAACAACAACAACAACATCAACAACAAAACGAAAAGGAATATCTGAGACTCTGATGCAAATACAGAGACAAAGACAAAGACAAATTCTATGATCCCATACTGATAATCTGATGCAAATACAAAGACAAGGATCGTATATTGATAATCTGATGCAAATACAGAGACGAAGACAAAGACAAAGACAAGGATTGTCTATGATTCCAGACTGATCATCTGATGCAAAGACAGAGGCAAGGATTGTATACTGATAGTCTGATGCAAGTACCAAGACAGAGACTAAGACAAGGATCATCTATGATCTCATACTGATAGTCTGATGCAAGTACCAAGACAGAGACAAAGACAAGGATCGTCTATGATCTCATACTGATAGTCTGATGTAAAGACAAAAACAAAGACAAGGATCTCAGACTGATAATCTGATGCAAAGAGAGAGGCAAGGATTGTATACTGGTAGTCTGATGCAAGTACAAAGACAGAGACAAAGACAAGGATCGTCTATAATCTCATACTGATAGTCTGATGCAAAGACAAAGACAAAGACAAGGATCTCAGACTGATAATCTGATGCAAAGACAGAGGCAAGGATTTTAAACTGGTAGTCTAATGCAAGTACCAAGACAGAGACTAAGACATGGATCGTCTATAATCTCATACTGATAGTCTGATGCAAAGACAAAGACAAAGACAAGGATCTCAGACGGATAATCTGATGCAAAGACAGAGGCAAGGATTGTATACTGGTAGTCTGATGCAAGTGCAAAGAGAAACATGCAACCAAACTAGCACTAACCATGCACATACTGTGGCTCCAGATTTGACACGAGTCAGTGACACTGTGACAGCAGCAGCGCTTATGATGACGACGACAAACGCAAATACATGTACAAATACAAACTTCAACATGCAACCCAATCAACACCAACCATGCACATACTGTGGCTCCAGATTTGACATAAGTCAGTGAGAGCAGCAGCGCAGATGATGATGACGACAAGTGCAAATACAAGTACAAATACAAACTTCAACACGCAACCCAACCAGCACCAACCATGCACATACTGTGGCTCCAGATTTGACAGGAGTCAGCGACAGCAGCAGCGCTAATGATGACGACGACAAATGCAAATACAAGTACAAATACAAAATTCAATGCAAACCAACCAACACCAACCATGCACACATTGTGGATCCAGATGTGACACAAGTCAGCGACAGCAGCAGCGCTGATGATGTCGACGACAGCTCTGACTCTGATGATGACGAGGACGATGAAGAGGATGTTGATGACGACGATGATGATGATGATGATAGCTCTGATGATGATAGCTCTGATGATGATAGCTCTGATAACGAGGATGCAGATGATGTGGCTGCTGGTGCTCGCACAACCGCAGGTGGCGTGGCTTCATCGACACCCTTTGGAAGTAGCACCAGCAGTCCTAGTGATGGCCTGCTATCTCCAGCCAGGGTGGACAAGTTACACAAACAGCAGCCTGGCAGCCTGGCAGAGGTTCCCTTTTCAGGGGCGGATGGTCAGTTGGCTTGGGCACCTCCCGCCCACACAGATGGGGACAGCAAGATGGGCAGATTTGAATGCTTGGCGCAGGGACTGAAGGAGCATTTCAGGTGTGTGGGCGTGTGGTGGAGGGTGGGGGGGGAGGGGGGAGAGATGGCTGGAAGCTGCCATGCGTAGCCCAAGAACACAGATGGGGACAGGCAGATGCAGATGATGTCGCTGCTGCTGCTCCCCCCCACACAGATGGGGACAAGGAGATGGGCAGATTTGAATGCTTGGCGCAGGGACTGAAGGAGCATTTCAGGTGTGTGGGTGTGTATGTGTGTGGGTGTGTGGGTGTGTGTGTGTGTGGGGGGGGGGGGGGGGGGGCAGATGGGCAGATTTGAATTCTTGGCGTAGGGACTGAAGGAGCATTTCAAGTGTGTGTGCGTGTGGTTGGGGGTGTGGTGTGGTGGGGGGGGAGGGGCGAGAGATGACTGGAACCTGCCATGCGTAGCCCAGGAACACAGATGGGGACAGGGAGATGGGCTGATTCGAATGCTTGGTCCAGGGGCTGAAGGAGCGTTTCAGGTGTGTGTGTCTGTGCGTGTTTGTGTGTGGGGGGGGGGGGGGGGGGGGGGGGGGGGGGGCTAGTGAGGAGAGGTTGCTGGAAGCTGCTATGCGTAGCCCAGGTACACAGATGGGAACAGCAAGATGGGCAGATTTGAATGCTTGGCCCAGGGGCTGAAGGAGCATTTCAGGTGTGTGTGTTTGTGTGTGTGTGTGGGGGGTGGGGTGGGGTGGGGTGGGGGGGGGTAGTGGGGTGGGGGGGGGGGGGGGGAAGCTGGGGTGGTGGTGGTGTGTGTGTGAGAGAGTGTGTGTGTGAGTGTGTGTGTGTGCAGATGGGCAGATTTGAATGCTTGGCGCAAGGACTGAAGGACGTATTCAGGGGGGACAGAGTGCAGGCATCTTGTTGTTTGCGTGGCTTTGGTGTGCTTTGCTAGGGTTGGCTGTGCTGTACTTAGGTGTGCCGAGGTTGGCTGTCCTCTGCCCTGCTGTACCTTGCATTGATTTCATCTCATCTGCTTTGCATTGCATTGCATTGCTTGGCTTGGCTTGGCTTGGCTTGGCTTTGCCTTGCCTTGCTTTGCTTTGCTTTGCCTTGCCTTGCTTTGCCTTGCCTTGCCTTGCTTTGCTTTGCTTTGCTTTGCTTTGCCTTGCCTTGCCTTGCCTTGCCTTGCCTTGCCTTGCTTCGCTTGGCTTTGCTTTGCTTTGAGGGCTGAACAGTCCGCGGGCATCTTCTTTGTTTTATGTTGGCATAGGTTGGCTTATTTTGTTCGTTTGGGTCTAGTCTGGGGTAGGTTGTTTTGGGTTGAGTTGGGTTTTTCAAGACACCAGGTTTCTTGCTTCTAACGCCCATCCATTCTTAGGGAACGGCAACATGGCATCATATGATATCATATGATGCCGGCAGTCTGCCTAGGCCAAAGTTACCATTTACATACAGTACCATATGATGCAATTTGTATGATATCATATGACATCATACTGGCCTTTGGTCAGTATCATATGATTTGCCAATCCCTACAGTGTTTCATTTTTCGACGACGCGTCGCCATTCCGTGGAATGCTACGCCCCCCGGGCCCCCCCGACATCGAGACGCGCTGCCCCCCGACCCCACCAGGCTCCGCGCTTCGCGCTCTGCCATGCGATGGCTCCGCAACTACCCTGAAATCAGGGTTGAGTAGCCCATGTAGCTACTCAACCTGGACTACAGAAATCTGAAATAAAAAACACTGAATCCCTACCCATTATATAGTGTCACAATAATATTAGTTTATCAAATATATTCGAGTTTCTGGTGATACGGCTAGTCCGACTAATATTATATAATACTACATAATATTATTTATTCACTAATATTATATAACATAGCCGACCCCTACCCATTCTACACCACCGCAGGTCGCACGACTTGCTGAAGGCTAGGGCTAAGTGAACCTGTCATAATGAACGGGTCGCGTGAGGTCGTCTGGTCACTTGTCAATCTGACATCTACCATGCATGGAAAGTCATCCAACACGGGTGGTGTGAGGTCAGCTGGCCAATCCGCCACCTGTCACATGCCGCCGTACAGCGATTGTATGGCATCTTACACGCATCGCCTGTCATCCAACACGGGTGGTGTGAGGTCAGCTGGCCAATCCGCCACCTGTCACATGCCGCCGTACAGCGATCGTATGGCATCTTATTGAAATTGAAGTTGAAATTGTTACATCCGTGTAGAACCGTTACTCACAGGACGTGAAGTTAAGGACACCATAGCGTAAGCCGGAGCTAGCTATAGTCACCGTAGGGCCATCTCAGTAAAAAGAATTACCACCGATGCCTGACCGGCAGGCACCGTAGCCACATCATGCCAGTGCAGCTTAATACGGGGGGTTTTCACCCCGGTTGGGAAGCACCGACACAATGCAGCTGGCAAGACAAAACCTGAGAGGGGGGACGGTCTGTGTGCTAGTCCCCGGGTATCGACCCGGGGTGTGCTTCCATAAAACGTCTGCACTGTAAAATACTCTGAAAGCTAGTGATGGTGTGGGAGTGGACTGTGTCCGCCAGTTTGAGGGCACATGATCTCTGAAGTCCAAGAGTGGTCATAGAAGTCAAAAAAGAGGTTGGAATAGTACCAGTTGTTCCAACGGTGATAACGTCATAGTGAACGAGGTATCCAGCCGATCTAAGGCCATTTACTAATTCAACATGCTGGGCATGTTTAGTGATAAACTTAGTAGCATGGTTGGTATCAGAGCAGTATCCAAGCTCAAGAACCCAGAGTTCTTTATCAGACATACAGGTAGGAGAGTCTATGTCAGGTAGGACGGCAAGATCAGGTCTCATTCTCTTCCAGTCCGCTACAGTAATAGTGGAGGGGCGTAACCAGTCAGGGAGACGTTTGCCCAGGACCCCCCTGGGGAGGTCCTCTTCCTTGCCAGCGTCCATGATCATTCTGCGGGATCCCAGGGCTCCGGTGCAAATGGCCTTGTGGATGAGTCGCACTGCGGCGTCATGTCTCTTGATATAGGGCCCCTTGAAAGTCCGGTGTGTGCAGCCCGCCAGGATGTGGCCCGCTCCGTCCTCACAGGTGTGGCAAATGGGGCATAGGGAGTTCGTGGGTGGGTGAGTGCTTGTAATATAAGGGAGTTTCCAGCGGAATGCAAGTTTACGGTTCCACAGTCTACCCCAGCGGGCTTTAAGGATGTGGAATTTAGTTTTATGTTGGATAAGGGTTGAGGTCCAAAATTTGTTACTTGCATGAGGAAGTTGGTGGGGAGTGTTATCAGCCCAGGTGGTTGCATAAATCCCTTTAAGAGGGTGTTGGCCAAGGTGGCAGCTAGTGGGCAGGTTAGAGGTGATACATTGTGTAAGGTTAGGTGCTAGGATGCGTGGGGGAATATCTCCCATGGGTGTGCGAGGAGGTTGAACTGTGGGCCAGTAGACATTGTGGCGGGGGATTTCCCCAGTGTTGTCAGTAAAATTGGTGGAGGCAGGGTGCTCAGCTGCCTTGCGTGCCAGATTGTCTGCCCTGTCATTTCCAAGGATACCTGTGTGGGAACGGACTTTACAAAGAGTGGTGTGTGAGCCATGCAGGATGCGTTGAATGAGGTGTTTTTGAATTGATTGCAGAAGTTCAGTATGAATGGAACGGGTTGTTGTGGTAGGGTCATGAATCATTTTTTTAATAAGTTGAAGAGAGCAGAGGCTGTCTGTATGGAGTGTAAGGGATTTGTCGTAGTCAATGTTGAGAAGGGCTTGGTGGATGGCTACCAGTTCTGCCCTGTTGTTAGTTTTGGTGGCCCCTATTCCCCCAGGGTTGATGGTGTAGCTTTGTCCTGCAGCCGGGACATATACTGCAGCACCTATTTTACTAGGGTGCCCTGGTTTACCTTTTATTAGGCTACCATCTGTGTAGACCTGGAGGCCTGAGGAGGGGGGTAGCTAGGTGAAGACAAGGGTGAGTAGTGGTAAGAAGAGAGGGAGGAGGGTGTTGGTGGAGTGGAGTTTGCCAAGGATTTTTGGCAAGAGTTTCCGGGGGTAAGTAATGACAATGTCAGAGAAGGTAAGAGTGGGAGGTGGAGTGATAGTAGAGGGCTCCCAGGATGAGGAGAGGCTTTGCATGTAGTATGTCCATTGGTCAATAAAATCTGGGAGTTTAGGAAAATAGGTATCTTGGCTGTGGGGGTTGCATATAAGGATGAGGTGTAGTTTGTGGGTGGAGGGTGGAGTGTGAGATTTGCTGCCAAGCCAAATTTCAGAGGTAGTATAAAATTCAGACTGCGGTCTGGAGTCAATATAGTGAATCCAGGAGTGGTGGAGGAGGGTTTTGTAAGGGGCAGCAAGGTCGTCAGGGAGGAGCATCAGGGTGCAGGTAAGGCTGAGAGTATTTTCAGCATGGTCAGCACTGGCTAGGGCCCACCTTAGAGCTTGGTGTGCTTGTGTCGTGGAGTTAGGAATGTCCACCAGTGAGCCCCCAGTCCAGATGGTAAGAAAGGGGTCTTGGTTGGAGCCAAAGAGCTGATCAGCAGGGCTGGTAGAAGAGAAGCTGATGAGGCTTTGGTCGTAGCTAAGGGGGTTAGAAGTACGATGGTGAGTAATGCCCAGAGCAGCTGCTGCTTGGTAGAGAAAAGGAGAAAGAGTGTTGGTAGCAGCAGGAGCAGCTCTGTATCTGGTGAAGAGGGCAGCTAAGTCAGTGTGGTATGTTCCTCCTTGGGTCAGTTGGTTCCATTTGGTAGGGTGGTGATTTTTGAAGTGGTCATAGTTTTGTTTGAGAGAGGTTAGTCTGTCGTTGGGAATGTGTCCAAGACAGTGACCAGTGGGGTTATAAAGATATGAAACGTTGGTGTGTGTGTGTGTGGATTGGTCATCCAGAGTGGTGAGGATGCCTGTTTGTATAATGTAGGCTGAGGGTGGTTGAATGTCCCAGTCTGGGTGCCTGTCGTGTGTGTCAATTTTCAGAAGTTTGTGAACAAGGTTGTGGTTGTCAGCATTAAATCCTGGGGAGGTGGCCCATTGGCCTTGTTGTTGAAGGTTAGTAAGGTGGGTGTCCTTCCTAGGGTTGAGGTGTGTGGTTAATGGGGGAGTAGTTTTAAAAGTGTGGGTTAATTGGTCGTATGCTGGTTGTCCCAAAAGTTCAACAAGGTGAGACGCATTGTGAGATTGGGGTTTCCAATGTATGGTGGAGGTAGTGGAGGTAAGAGATGTGCTGTGGTGGATGCTGTATCCCATGTGTGTGTAGGAGTTGATATGTTCGTTGTGCATGATGGTTGGGGCCCATTGAACGTGGACAACAGTGGAAGTGACTAGTTTGTCGTCGTTGTAGGAGCGCTTGCCCCGCCAGCTCGTGATGTGCAGGGCTTTGTATTGGGATCCGTAGGTAAGGTGGAGCAGGCGCGCCGGTGGTGCAGGTGCGCTGCTGTCGGGGGATGTCATGGCCTCGCGGATCCTGTCAGGGTGTGAGGTGGGAGTTATTCTATATGCACGGTAAAATTTAGAAGTGGAGGAGTGACGGATCCAGGATTTGCACAAGTAGTGGCGTGCTGCCCAGGTGGCATCACTGCTGGGGCAGCCCCATGCTTGGTGCGCGTGACTGCCTTCGGTCTGCGTGGGCCACGCCCACCATTGGTTTCCTTCCAGGTCCCCAATGGAATCCGCCTCGTAGTCTGCGTCAGTAACAGTGGCGTGAGGTTGGTAACGCTGGGTGGGTGGGGTGGAGGGTTCAATAGGAGCAGGAGATTTAACGTTATCGGTTGTGTTCTGCGCAATTGCGTAACCGGGCGCAAGTTGTCGGTGTGAGAGGGGAAGTGGGTCAGAGTGTATTGGGGAGGCGACAGTTTGGAGGGAGGAGAGGTGAGCGGTGAGGCGGTTCAGGGACCGTTTGTGGTGTTTAGTAACTTTGTGTAAGGTGATAAGAGAGAGATCTGTAGTGCTGACAAGGTGAGTTCCCATGGGGGTGACCAGGTCATGGTATGAATAGATGGCCAGGTCATGGAATGGAGTCATGAGTGATACAGGGATTGCCTGTGGAGGGAGAGGAAGAGAGTGTATGTTAAGTTTGTCAAGAAGTTCTGTGTCATTCCAAGAAATTGTTGTCAGATTTTTTAATAATTTCCAGCTGGCGGGCTAGGGACATATACTTAAGTTGCTTGCGGGATAGAGAGAGAGGATCTAGAGTGGTCATGGTGGAAGTTGATTTATTAAGGAGAGCTCTAGTGAGGATTCCCAGGTGACCTTGGTCGTTCATGGACTGGGTGAGGGCTGTTGCAGTAATCTGGGTGTATTCAGTGAGTAGGGAGGGCACCCCTAGTCCTGCCTCTGTTTTAGGGAGGTGGAGTGCTCTTGTCGGAAAAGATCTGGGAAGGGAGCAACAGAGTTTAACTGTTTTTAATACTGCTCTGTCAATGACGTGAATGTCGGTTAGTGAGAAGGGAGCTACTATCATGGGGTATTTAATAGCTGCTCTGACACATTGTGAAATTATTCGTAAGCATTGGGTGGGGGTTGCCCTGTTTTTAGCTTTGGTGAGGATACTCAGCCCTTTATTGTGAATGGTTTCAATAGTAGAGTGGAGTTGAGTTTTCCAATTTAAGGTAAGTGAGATGTGAACCCCCAAGTATTTGTAGGCTTGGTCAGGCGGCTGGTAGGTAGCATAGGAGTTTCCTAGTGGAATTTTATCTAGCCTTTGTTTGAGAGTGTTGTTGTGAGTAGGTTGAGAGGGGTGTGATTTGTGGAGTATGCCACTGACCACACATTTGGTGGCGGTAAGAGGAATGCCCGACCAGATGCTAAAAGTTTGAACTTTACCACATTGGATGCGAAGGTCCTCTGAGCTGCCGGTTAGGACAGCAGTGTCGTCAGCATACCCCAAGCTGCTGGTGTGGTATTCATCTGCTGTTTTGGAGGGTAGGGATGCTGCTCTGTATCCTCGTCCCCCAGAACGGAGCCATCTGTGTAGGGGTTCTAGAAAGATAATGAAGAGTAGGGGGGAGAGAGTATCCCCCTGGATGGTGCCCCTAGTGATGGGGATGGGGGAGCCAGGTGTATTGTTAAGGAGAATATGTGTAGTAGAGTTTGTGTAGATTCCTTTAATAGTGTCTATAGTGTCGTGGGTGTAACCCAAGCTGTGCATGATGCAGAGAAGTTTTTGGTGATCAATCATGTTAAAAGCAGAGCTAAAGTCGAAGTAGGCAGCATAGAGGTCCTGGTGGAAGAGGGCAGCGTCCTCAATGTTGTGGAGTAGGTTCAAGAGTTGTCTATAGGTACTTTTGTCTTTTCTGAAACCTTCTTGGCAGGCGCTAAGAATGTGGTTGGTTTCAGAGTAGGTAGTAATAGTGTTAGTAACAAGGGAGGTCCAGAGTTTGGCTACAGCATTGTTAAGGCCTATTGGCCTGTAGTTTTGAGGTAAGCAAGGATCTGATTTTTTGTAGAGCATGACTGTGTGTGAGGTTTTCCAGCAGTCTGGTGTTTCTCCCAGGATCCATACTAGCTGCATGAGTTTGTGTATGATGAGGTGCATTTCCTGTGGGAGGCACATAAGTAATTCATTAGGTATGCCGTCTGGGCCAGTGGCTTTGTTGGTAGAGAGTTTCCTAATACAGTCAGCATAGGTGGTTGAGGAGGAGAGAAAGGTGTAGGGAGAGGCAGTGTTTTGTATGGAGTTGGCTGGAGTTTCCAAGTGGTATTTGTCTGTGTGTATTTCCCATGGAGGGGGGGGTGGCGTGTCGTGTATAGTCATCTGAGATGGGTGGAGTGGGAGGTGACATGAGTTTTCCCATATGTTTAGTCATAACTTCCAGGAGACCCTGGGTGCTAGTGCTGAGTGTGTGTGTGGATGCGTCCAGTAGAGCAGTGGGTGTGTGTGTGTGATTTTCAGGAGAGAAAATATACCTGTGAGTTTGTCGTGCTTGTGTACTGAGGCGGCGTCGGAATTTCTTAATGGAGGCGGTTGCTCTCTCCTCTTTGAGTGCAACCTGCATGTGACGTAATTCTGTAATACTTTGTTTAATATCAGCAGTTAAGGAGAGACAATAGTCAGTGAGGAGTAAATTTTGAAAGTGCTGTTGTATTTTAATTTTAGTGGTAGGTGAGTATGTGCCTGCCGTGTGAGGTATGCTTCTAAGTTCCATGTATTGTTGTTGGTCAAGGTGGTTGGAAGCTGTTCGGAGTGCTTTAATGTGTTTAATATGGTAGTTAAGTCTTCTGTAGGTTTTGGCAGTTTGTCTTGGCAGGAAGGTGCCTGGTGTACTAGGCTTGGTAGGGCAGGTGTCAGTCATGATGGAGAGAGCTTGGTGAAGAGTGACCATGAGATGATTTGTCATGCTGTTAAGGTCTTCTGGTATGGTGGCTTTGAGTTCTTGTCTAATAGATTGAATGTGTGCAGATGTTTTATCTTCTCCCAGTAAAGTTTGTGCTATAGTCCAGGCTTTATCTATGTTAATGTGGCTGTGCTGGAATTGATGGAGAAATTGATTAGAGATGGCTTCTTTAGCTTTGGCCATGTCTTGTTGATTGAGAGGAAGCTGCAGTTGAGGTGTTGGATTGTGAGGTGGTATGTCAAGGTTAGGAGGGGGAAAGAGAGAGGAGGTAATGTGTTGTTCCAGGGTCAAGTGGTCCAGTGTGTCTCCCATTTGGTGTGCAGTTTCTGTCACCGTGGTTGCAGTTGGGGGGTTGATGAGAATGATGTCATCTATCCTGCTACTGTAGGAAGTGTTGTCTGAGTAAGTGTGGGGACGTGGTGACGGTTTGAATGTGAATTGGATATTTATTAAGGTGTTGATAGTGGGGCTGGTCCTCCAGGTGCTTGATTGTGTTGCTTCTATCAGTAAGGTAGTAGGCTGCATTCCAGTCTCCCCCTGCAATATAGTGATGAGAGGGGTTTTGGGATATAATGTAGTGAATGCGTTCATAAATTCGGGCTCTTTTGGCAGGGTCATTGCAGGGCATGTAGACGCCTAAAATGTGGGTAGTGTTGTTAATAGTTTGATGAGTGAGATGACCAGCTATGTCAGTGGGGACTTCATGTTTAATTGGATGTGTAGTAAGAGTCTTTTTTATAAGTGTGATAACTCCAGCTGAGCGGGTTACAATGTTGTCTGCATTGGTAGCTTGCTTAATGGTTTTGCTGCTGTGATGAAAGTGGTAGTCAGATAGGTCTTGTTTGATCATATTAATTATACCTGTGTTGTTAGAGGTGAGTTTTGTTTCGGTGAGAATAGCAATGTCTGGCTCATTAGTTCGAATATGGTCGTAGAGTGTTTCCCAGGATGAGAAGATGCCTCTGCAGTTGGAAGTGATAATGTTAGTGAGATAGAGTGCAGTTTGCTGCTGTTGAACAGGATATGAGGTAGTGTGGGTTATTTTAATTCTTTTCGTTGGAAGGGTTTTTGTGGTGAGTATGGGGGGAGTAGGTTTCTTGGTAGGAGGTTCTGCTCCAAAGATCCTGCTCTGGCGCATCTTGTTGCTGTCGGGTATGGCAGGTCTAGTAGGGATAGGAAGGTTAGTCTTGGGAGGTTGAGTTGTATCCCTGGGTGTTTTTTTTGTGGTCGGTGATTTATGTGTAGAGTTTGAGTGGAGGGAAGTGGGGTTGCAACGGGTAGAGGTTCTTTTAGGTTTCTTAGATTTGGGAGGCTCCTCATCATCAGAGACAAGGTCTACAGTTTCTGTAGGAGCTGGGGGCTCTGTAGGATCTGCAGGGTGAATGTGATCTGTAGGGTGTGGAAGGTCTGAGAGAAGTTGTTGAAGTTGTGAGGAGTCTGTAAGATCCATCTGGTCTGTAAGAACTATCTGGTCTGAGGAGTCGGTAGCATTGTGAGTAAGAGTGGTAGGTAGGTCTATAATGATAGTTTGAGTTGGGTTGTTTGGTTCATAGTAAATTTCAGGCTGGAAAAGTTGAGGGCAGGGTAGTCCAGATGTGTCTGTAAGGGTGTAAATGTGCCCTTGAAGATGTTGCCAGTCAGGAGGCTTCAGGGGATAGGGGCCTTCAGAGTTCATATCCCACCACTCACCGTCCAGTTGCTTAATGGCCTTAGCATGTCCATATCCAGAGTGATAATGTAGGAGGAAGCAAGAGCAGTTGGTAGGGATGCGTTGTAGGATCTGCATCTGTGAGCTGCCCAGCATGATACCTTCAGAGTAGGTCAGTGAAGTCCCTGCGATTTCTGTGTGGGGGCTAATATGGTGGGGAATGTATCTTGGGTTGGTGTGCTTAGTAAGGAGGCCAAGGTGAGATTTGTTGGAAGAAAGGTAGAAATTAATAAGATTGCTAGAATAGTTACCAGTGAGACTGTCATAGTGCCCTTCTAGGGTCCATTGTTGGCACGTATAGTTGCGCACATGAGTGTCTAATTTTACAGAAAAGTCTAGGATTTCGTCAAGATCAAGAGCTTTGTACCCCAGGTAAATGTTGATGGAGTGTATTTGGCAGTTGGAGTCGATTTGGGGTTCCCAATATGGGAGATTGGTGCGGTGGGTGGTCTGGGTTGTTTGTACGGGGGGGGGGGGGGGGTGGTGGCTTGGTCCTCCTCCATGGGGTCCTCCGGGAGGTCCTCCTCCATAGGGTTGATGGGGTTGTGATCTAGCCATGCTTCATTGGGTTGTCCTGGTTGTAGTGTATAGGTGTGGCCCTGGATGCTCGCCCATTTACGAGGGGTGTTCAGGAGAATGGGTTGGTGTTTGTGAGAGTCTATCAAGTACCACTAACCCTGGAAGTGTTTGATTGTGGCTGCATGGCCAAATACCGTGCTGAAGTTGAGTATGCATGCCTGGTGGGGGTGGAGGCGCTCTAATATCTGTTCCTTTGTGCTGCCCGGCATGATGCCCTTGGGGTATGTCTCTCGATGTCCATGGTTAGGAAGGGGAAGCTGAGCAGGGGTGTAAGGGGGGTTATACAACGGGGTGAGGATGCCCACAATGGGGTGGTGTAGATGCAGGAAGGAGCTAAGCAGGGGGACTGAGAAGTTGCCCTGGCCGTGTCCAGTTGTGTAGTGCTCGTCCCTAATTCTACGGCGGCTGGTGTGGAGGTGATCAGCGTATGCGAGGATAGCTAGGGGTTCTATGTACGGACCTCCTAGGTAGGTATTTATGGCGTGGGACTGGCAGAAATTATATGCTTGGGGTTCCCAGTATGGGAGGTGGGGTTGGGAGGGGAGAAGAGGGAGGGGGAGAGGGAGTTGGTCTCCTCCTCTACACGTGGGGTGGGGGGGTGGGCAGTTGGATCTGGATGTGTTTAGGCTGGTGGGGATGGCTGGGTGGGGGAGGCTGTTGGTGGCCTGGGGACCCCCAAGTTGGCTATTCATTGAGTGGGCCTGGCAGAGGTCGAATACTTGAGGTTCCCAGTATGAGGGGTGGGGCGGGGGTAGGGGGGTATGGAGTGGGGGCGAGGTCTGACCCCTTCCTCTACAGGTGGGGTGAGGGGGCAGGCAAGTGGGTTGAGGTGTAATTAGGCTAGTGAGGATGGTGAGGTGTATGAGGCTGGTGATGACCTGAGGAGTCATGAGGTAATACAAGCAGGTGGTTACCGGGAGGCAATATAATAGCATGGAGGTTCCGATGATGAGGCAGGGGGCGGCAGGGGACCACGTCTTCTTACATGAGCATCTCCGTGCCTTATAGATAAAAGCCTTGCCGCCTCTTCCCTGTCTACGTCTAGTAGCTCTGTTTAGGGTAGGGGGGGGGCAGTCTGGCAGGGTCAGGTAGATGCATGTGGTGATTGATGCCCATCCCGCTATTATAATGTTCCATAGTATGAGCCCCTGGGCCCATGCGTCTGAGGCATAGGGAGTGAGCCACCACCGAAAAATACTAGAAATGGTATCACCATGAGGGCACATGCTCAGGTATGGATTTACCCAGGAGTGTCTTTGGGCCATCCTCTGATCACACCTAGGTTGCACATGGTGTACATATTGGGCCAGGGTGCCTACTCTACTGGATGCTTTTGGGGAGAGGGGCTTTAGCTTCTTTGTGGGAAGGCTTGTTACTTCTTTGGGGGAAGATTTGTGCTTCTTTGGAGGAAGGCTTGTTGCTCCTTTGTAGGAAGACTTGCTCGTTTGTAATGAGGCTTGTTGCTTCTTTGTAGGAAGACTTGTGCTCGTTTGTAATGAGGCTTGTTGCTTCTTTGTAGGAAGACTTGTGCTCGTTTGTAATGAGGCTTGTTGCTTCTTTGTAGGAAGACTTGTGCTCGTTTGTAATGAGGCTTGTTGCTTCTTTGTAGGAAGACTTGTGCTCGTTTGTAATGAGGCTTGTTGCTTCTTTGTAGGAAGACTTGTGCTCGTTTGTAATGAGGCTTGTTGCTTCTTTGTAGGAAGACTTGTGCTCTTTTGGAGAGAGGCTTGTGCTCCTTTGGGGGGAGACTTGGTGTTTATTATGATGATGACTTTTTGGTGGGGGCATGCTGTGTGTGAAGGGTCGTACGATGGTATGATTGCAAGGTGGCATGGTCTCTTCAGGTGGGTATTGACAGCAAGTTGGTGATCTAGATTTTGGGTGTTGGCATGGTCACCTGGTCGCATGGTTGCATGGTTGAGAAATCGTCTCATGTGGGTCCTGGCGGCAGGTTGGTGATCTGAGTTCGCTGCATTGCCCTGATCGCATGGTCGCGTTAGGTTGGAATTGGTAGCAAGGCGGTGTTCTATATTCGCAGAGCCGCTAGTATGGATCTTACCCTGCTTCGGCTTTTCTTGTTTCGACTCTCCTTGCTTATGCAATTCTTGTGCGGCACGGGGGCTAATTTTGTACATGATTGGGCAAGTTGTGTCGCGCTTGAGCTGTTCGAGTGATGAGGCCTTAGTATTTGTGGTAGTTGCCAGGAGTCGTTTATGACGATCGGTCTGCGGGTCGTTGTTCAGAAGGGTAATGTGACGCTCGGTGGGAAGGTCCGCGTTCGAAAAAGCAGGTAGCTGTCCTGGGTACCTGCATGGAGGGGGAAAGTGTTCGTTAGTAGGTTTCTCGATTGCATGGAGCCTTCGCTCCTGGCAGCGACCATCAAGAATGCACCAGGGATACGCGCTTTGCATCCCCCCCTGTTGGGAAGTCCAGGGAGAGGCGCATTCTGTCCGGAAATTCATACTTCCGACTGCCCAGAGGTGCAGCCGACCAAAATAACCGCATATCACCCTGCGATCACAGCGATTGCTGCGACTCGCGTCAGATGTTGAAGACAGCCACTTCGATAGCAGCATCGCCTCTGCGGAAGCATGAGCTCCTGTTTGGTTGCAGTTTCGGGGAGAGTTGACCAAAACTGCACGAAACAGAGAGCAGGTGGTATCATTCGGTAGCGCAGACGCAGGAGGATGCGAATGCGCTACGCGAATGCTAAGAAGGAGAATGAGTAGCGAGAAGGTTACATGGGAAATTCGAATGGTGTAGTCCCTAGCATCCAGACTTATGGCATCTTACATGTATCGCCTGTCATCTAACACGGGTTACCTGCCAACCAAAAAGGGCCACGTGAGGTTGACTGATCGTGTGTAAGGATTAGGGACCGGTATATCATATGATGTTGACCAAAGGCGAGTATGATATCATATGATATGATACAAATTGCATCACATGGTATTGTTTATAAATGGTAACTTGAGCCTAGACAGACTGCCGGCATCATATGATGACATGATATCAAATGATACCATATTGCCGTTCCCTAGTCATGATCCCCTCACCCTACGGCAGCCTGCACTTGTTCAGGGTGTTAAACAGGTGTTCAGGGTGTTAAACAGGTGTTCAGGGTGTTAAACAGGTGTTCAAGGTGTTAAACAGGTGTTCAGGGTGTTAAAGACCTGTTAAACAACTACATGTTTAACCAATGATGTACATACACATGTGTTAAACACTCTGAACACCTGCTTATAGGGGTCGGCAATATGATATCATATGATATCAGATCATCATATGATATCAGATCATCAGAACTATATCCTCTCTCCTACGGAAAACAGGGAGCACAATGAGCAGATTGGTAACTCCTCTCGCCAAATAAACAGCCAACCATTCAGGCGCCTACGGGATTGAAAGGATTTTGCTTACGGGTTGTAGGGGACATTGCACTTGAATTGTCACAAGTTTCTTCAGCCAACCCTGGGCTGCTCACCGTCTGCCAATTTCAAGTCCCCCCAAGGTACTGGTCAGATGCATGTTGAAGCCCTAAAGCTGCAGATGCTGATGCAATAGTTTTTGTTGGCCAAAATATAAGGAGGTAGTGAGGTACGTGCAGCCCGATTCTGAAATCAGGCAGGCCAAAAAGGTAGCCCGATATTTTACGTGCATGCATTCCCCAATGTTCCACCGAGGCATCAGGCGCCCGATATTCGAACAATCCTACCTTCCCAAATGTTTCACCTGAGCATATGGCAGCCTGGTTTAGAAGTGCATGCCCAAATCCTTATGCATTTCTCTGCATCTGATACATAAATGCGTCTGATACAAACATGCGTACCAATGCAAGATGTCGAAGATGGTAAGCTATGGGGAAGGAGTCGAACCTATATTTTTATGACGGTATAACTGAGGACGTGCTTTTCCATATCGTTGCACTCAGTGGCTCTGTGCACAGTCTAGTGTCACACTTCGTCGCACTCTGTGCACAGTCTAGTGTCACACTTTGTTGCGCTCTGTGCACAGTCTGGTGTCACACTTCGTTGCACTCAGTGCACAGTCTAGTGTCATACTTCGTTGCACACTGTGCACAGTCTAGTGTCACTCTTCGTTGCTGCATCGAAGTGTGACACTGGACTGTGCCCAGCGTGTAACGAAGTGTGACACCAGACTGTGCACAGAGCGCAACGAAGTGTGTTAGTGTGACACTAGACTGTGCACAGCGCGCAACGAACTCTGTGCACAGTCTGATGTCACACTTCGTTGCACACTGTGCACAGTCTGCATAGCTGGCATCGCCAGGTCGGCTGCCAGACTGGTTTAAGCCCGGAATTGACCTTCGGCCCCCCCCCCCCCCCCCCCCCCCCCCCAAGCCCCCAAGCCCCACCCTCCGACGACGACAAATCCCATCAGGTCTCCCGAGGCATTCACTTCGTTGCACTCAGTGCTCAGTCTGATGTCAGTCTGATGTCACATGTGGCCTGCCTATGTTCCCAAGAAATCGCATGTAACCAACCCTATCGTCGTTTCCGGCAGACTCCATCTTCCATACCGCACCATTTCTGTCCTACGTAGGTCGAGATTGTGGCATGTAGTAGTGTTTGATATCCGGTGCCTGTCATCATGAGTGTACGAGAATAACCCGCACCAATTTTTCAATGAGGAGGATTCGTCACCAAAACTATGTGAGTGAAGACGAAGGGACTCGAACCCCCAACCCTCAGGACCGAAGCCTGATGCGCTATCCATTGCGCCACGTCTCCGAATGAGAGATTCTGACATGCTTACTACTGAACTACGTCAACTTTACTTTACAAATAATTTACCTACTAATAAGATAATGTTTTTTTCTCGAGTTTTGGGGTATGTTGCCCAAACCCTCACTGTTATAAAACTGTCCAGCTGCCTCGGCGCTGTTCAGTCTCGGCATTGATTTTTGCTGAGTATGTAACTATATCCTCTCTCTCTCGAGTCCGTCTTTAGGGCGATGTTGTTTCACTGCTAGGACATGAGCCCCTTGTAATCTTTCTTTCTTGTTGTCAAGCTGTGTCAAGCCTTTTGATTTGCTCTTTCGCACGCTTTTTTTGAGGTTACCTCCTGGACCAGGTTCTGAGGGGAATGTTGCCCAAACCCTCACTGTTATAAAAGTGTCCAGCTGCCCCGGCGCTGTTCAGTCTCGGCATTGATTTTTGCTGAGTATGTAACAATATCCTGTCTCTAAATACTTTTTTCGTTCATAAGAATCATAGCGCATGCCCTTGGGTGGTCTTTAGTTCTTTTTAGTTCGACCTTCCTCTCTTGTGCTTGATGAGCTTGGTGCCCTGAATTGCCTACCTTCGCATCCCTCCCCTTCCCACCTCTAGTTTGTTTCCTCTTTTGGACTGACCTAGTTTGTTTTTCAGGCTTGTGGGGGTGCCTTAAAAACCCTCATATTTCCTATTATAAAATTTGATGGTCGGCAGGCCGTGCTGTTGTCCTATCTCGGCAATGATTTGTGGAGTTTATATAACGAGTCCTCTCTCTCTTCGCTGCATTTTCAGATCCTCATGGCGCTTGCCCTTGGGGGTCTTCTGTTTTGTTTGGTTCAGCCCTCCTCTCTTGTGTTTGGTCAGGCCCTCCTCTCTTGTGTTTGTTGGGCTTGGTGCTCTGGATTGCAATCCTTGGCCTTCTTTTTCTTTTCACTCTCCTTTCCGCCTCTAGTTCGCTTCCTCTTTTTACTGTTCCTAGTTTATTTTTCAGGTTTGTGTGGGTGCCTCAAAAACCCTCATGCTTCCTGTTATAAAATTGGATGGTAGGCAGGCTGTGCTGCTATCCTGTCTCGGCGATGATTTGCTGAGTGTATGTAACGAACCCTCCCACTCTCTAAAAGAACAGGGGTGACTTTCTAGCTACTCTGGTCCATTCCTGCAAGATGGTTGCGCTGGTTTGACTTGCACTGGTTTGACTTGCGCTATTTGTTTTTCGAGCATTATCGCTGCATATCAAGGTGCACATAGCGCGTGCCCTTGGGGGTATTGAGTTAGATTAGCCTGGGCAAGAAAATCAAGCAATTAGAGAGTAAGTTAAAAAGAAATATTGTGCCATATAGCAGTTTTTGTAATTTTAACGAATTTATAAAATTTTATAAGGCGGCGAGCAGCCAGATTGCTGGCTGAAGCTATGTAACCAAGTCCACGTTCAAGTTCAATAGAAGTTTTGGCCCATGCAGCAAGGCATTCAACTGACCGATTCAAGTAGCTCGCCAACTACAGAACTGTCTAATCCGCTTAGTATGCTCCCTGGTTTTATAGGGGGGGGGGGGGGGGGGGGGGGGGGGGGGGGGGGGGGGGGGGGGGGGGGGGGGGGATGGGAAGACGGTGAGCAGCCCAAAGACAGCTGAAGAAGTCCTAGGCAGCGCCTCGAGCGACGCGGAAAATTGGCGGAGAGAGTTGTGTCGGCAACAGAATCGAGCGGACCGAAGCCAGTTTGTTGCGAAACCGTTGGCTGACGTGTCAGGCTTCCAGCCAGCTCTAATAGCCGGCCACTGGGTCAGGTAATGATAACGCCTGGTGGGGCGTGGTGTTAAGGGAGCCCGTGGGGAGCGGTCTCCTACCTCAACTGGACAAGCTACCATCGCGGTTGACGACGACCCGCTACGCCAAGAGCGCCCGAAGGGGGAGTCGAACCCTAGCCACTGGGTAAAACTAATGCTTGAAGCTGTATTGGAATGCTTGTCATATCAGCTTTTAAACACACTATATATCTAGCTTTAGGTTTGTCTCAAGGACAGGGAAAGGGAGCTGCCTAGAAGCTGCTATGCGTAGCCAAAAAATGAAACTGTGTCCAAGACACTGACCCAGAGGGAGGGGGCTCCGCCCAAACCCGGTGATCCAGAAGGGGGGTGGCTCCGTCAAAAACATGGAACAATCCAATCCATGACACTGACACCGACCCTCTAAGCATGTCATCAACTACCGTGCCTTACATTGATATTCGTGCGAAAACATTTCTCCACAAAATATGACATGTTGGAAACGTTTCAGTTTCACAAATCCTCACGTGTACATCACCTGTACTGATTTATGGGAGGAAGGGCCCCCACTGTTTCATTTTTGGGCTAAGTTTGGCAGCTCCTAGCCAGCTCCACCAGCCATCCACTGGGTCTAGCCCAAAGCTTGCCGCTGCAATGAATGCCTGTCATGTCAGCTTGTCAGCATGTCATGTCAGCATGTCATGTCAGCTTTCAGATGCACTAGCTAACTTCAGGTTTGGCCCAAGGACAGGGAGTGGGAGCTGCTTAGAAGCTGCTACATGTAGCCATACAAATAAACAGTGCTAACTGATACTGTCCCAATTCTTACGTGCTATTGCTGATTGCTTGTCAACAACGGCCTGTGACAATGTGATGTAATGCAAACGGAAGGAGGTTTATGCCTTTATGGTAGGCGGGGGTCTTTTTTCACAGGTAGGTGGGGGTCCCCGCACAGGTAAGAGGGGGTCCCCGTACAGGTAGGAGGGGGTCTGGGGAGGGAGTCCCCGCACAGGTAGGAGGGGGTCCCCGTACAGGTAGGAGGGGGTCTGGGGAGGGAGTCCCCGCACAGGTAGGAGGGGGTCTGGGGAGGGAGTCCCCGCACAGGTAGGAGGGGGTCCCCGTACAGGTAGGAGGGGGTCTGGGGAGGGAGTCCCCGCACAGGTAGGAGGGGGTCCCCGTACAGGTAGGAGGGGTCTGGGGAGGGAGTCCCCGCACAGGTAGGAGGGGTCCCCGTACAGGTATGAGGGGGTCTGGGGAGGGAGTCCCCGCACAGGTAGGAGGGGGTCCCCGTACAGGTAGGAGGGGGTTTGGGGAGGGGGTCCCCGCACAGGTAGAAGGGGGTCCCCGTACAGGTAAGAGGGGGTCTGGGGAGGGGGTCCCCGCACAGGTAGGAAGGGGTCCCCGTACAGGTATGAGGGGGTCTGGGGAGGGGGTCCCCGCACAGGTAGGAAGGGGTCCCCTTGCACAGACCAGCGTGATGGAGCTAACACACCCACGGACACTCTCCATCACACAACCACCCCCCCCCACCCACACCCACACCCACACTCCCCCCACCCACCATCACAGCTTCATGCACAGGTGGCGTGGCGTGGGGGGTTGCAGGACTGTGGTAGCATGTTGCAGGTTCATGCGCAGGTGGCGTGGGACAAAGGCCTTGGTCGATTGTCGCGGGACGAAGGCCTCAGTCGACGTCGAACCCTTAGGTATAATCCGCACTGCTGCTGTTAGTACGGGTGTCGTATCAAAGTCGAGCCTTCTTTGGTTAGGTTCAGTTCTTCCAGGTTCAAGCGCAGGTGGCGTGGGACGAAGGCCTTGGTTGGCGCCGCACCCTTCGGCGCCCTTACGTATAATCGGCACCGCTGCCGGTAGTACCGGTGTCATACCGAGGCCGAGCCTTCACTGGGTGCCGGTAATCACCAGAGGGGTAGTCAATTGTTGGCCTGGAAGGGTGCCAGGAGGACCTGGCGGTATAAAACTCAGGCTGGACACATTAAGCTTAACTTGCCAATCACTAAGCAACTAGTCAACCACTAGATCACCTGGAAGGGGTGCCAGGGGAGCCTAGTGGTATGCCCCCCAGCCTGAACACACTACGCTTGACTTGCCAACCACTAGATCATCTGGAAGGGGTGCCAGGGGGACCTGGTGGTATGCCCCCCAGCCTGAACACACTACGCTTGACTTGCCAACCACTAGATCATCTGGAAGGGGTGCCAGGGGGGCCTGGTGGTATGCCCCCCAGGCCTGACACCTCCTCCGGCGTGCAACCTGACTGCACCAGCTTCTCTGACAGTTTCTCATTGGAACCTTCTAGAAGCTTGAGGCGCTCAAACAGGCCCGTTACACAGGACTCTATTTCCGTGTCCAGGCCGTCCCGTTGGCTGATTTCGGCATTTAGCTTGCTGATGTGCTCCGCGAGCATCTTCTTCTCAACATACCTGACACATGGGTGGGAGGGGGGAGGGGTAAGTGGGTGGGTGAGTAGGTGGGTGGATGGGTAGGTGCGTGGTTGGGTGGGTGGAAGAGTAGGTGGGTGGATGGGTAGGTGGGATGGATGGGTAGCTGGGTGGATGGGTGGGTAGGAGGTTACAAACGACTCTATTTCCGTGTCCAGGCCATCCTGTTGGCTGATTTCGGCAATTAGCTTGCTGATGTGCTCCGCAAGCATCTTCTTCTCAACATACCTGACACATGGGGGGAGAGGGGGGGTGGGAGGGCAGAAGGTCTGACGTGAGTGGTGGGAGGTGGGTGGGTGGTGATGGAGGTGGGTGGGTGGTCGTGGGTGGTAGGACGTAGGAGGTAGACGTAGGAGGTCGAGCATCTTCTTATCAACATACCTGGCAGATGGGTGGGAAGGGGGGTGGGGGGTAGAAGGGCAGACGTGAGTGGTGGTAGGTGGTAGGTGGTGGTGGGAGGTGGGTGGAAGCTGGGTGGCAGTTGGAGGTAGAAGGTAGATGTAGGAGGTCGAGCATCTTCTTATCAACATACCTGACATATGGGTGGGAGGGGGTAGGGGGGGTGAGTGGGTGTGGGTGTGTGTGTGGGGGGGGGGTAAGCGGATGGGTAGGTAAGTGGGTGGATGGGTGGGAGAAGTAAGTGGATGGGTAGGTAGGTGGGTGGATGGATGGGAGATGTAAGTGGATGGGTAGGGAGGTGGTGTGGCTGGCATTGGGAGCTTCCGTGCAAGTGGTCGGGGAGGGAGGTGGGTGGATTGGCTGGGGAGCGCTTCCGTTCCGGAAGGGTAGGTCGGTGGGTGGCATGGATGGGATATGTGCCGGGCTGGGATCGGTAGGTGGGTGGCTTGGATGGACGCTGTCCTTGGATGGGTATTTCGCGGGTGGGCTTGGCTGGGCGCTGTACATTCTTGGTCGGTCGGCGGTGGCTGGGATGGCACTGTCAGTTATGGGTCGGTCGGTGGGTGGCTGGGTGGCGCGCTGTCCATGCCTGGGTCGTCGGCGGGTGGCCTGGCTGGGCGCGTCGTGCTAGGTCGGTCCTGTGGGTGTCTACGTGGGCGCGTCCGTGGCTAGGTCGGTCGTGGGTGGCTGGCTGGAGCTGTCCTGACTGCTCGGTCGATTGGGATGGCTTGATGGGCGCTGTCCGTGTGGGGTCGTTCCGGTCGGTCCGTGGTGAGATGGGTGGGTAGCCTCGGCTTTGGGTGCGTCGGTCAGCTTTGTTCCGGGGGTGGTCTTGGTCTGTGGGGAGTTGTATGGATGGTGAATGGGGGAGGCGGGAGTCTCAAAATTGTATTGGTTAACCCATGGTCACCGAAAAAACCCCCGGATAAACAATGATAAGTGTAACTCATCATTGGGACTTTTAAATTTTAAATGCATTTCATAAATTTTATTTTTATTTTATCTCAAAATCTCAATTTTAATTGAACCCATTTCTCCATAAGTGCCGAAGTCTTGGTGAGCATGAATCGCATGATTTTAGCCTGTGGCCTCCAGTCCAAAGTCAAATATTTTTTGGCATAAAGTTGCCCAACCACATCAGTTCATTATATAAATACTCAAATTTGGGTTTGCTCAATAGGTGGGAACCAGGTCAAGTGAAACATGCTAATTTCTTATCTATGGGCTTCCCAAAGTTGAATCACCTTTTTCATAAAGATGATTCAAGGTCTATCGCGCTCCAAACAAATTCCATTAAAATAAAAAGTAGGTAGTCCTATAGCTCACACCTTCCTTTACATGTCATGGTGATGGCAGGTTGTGGGATGTGGCGTACAGGCGATACGGCAGTACACTGAGCAAAATATCACTGATAATTGGCATTTCGTGGGTGTCCTAACTCATGTACGTAGCTGCGTAGACTCAGTAGCATCATTCTGAGTCTAAGTTTTTGCTTGATAGCATGTAGAATTACTGAAAACATTTTTTTTTCAAATTTGAAATCAAAAAAGTTTTTCAAATTGCAAATAAATTCAAAAAGAAGATTAATTTTGAACCTTTCTTCAAACGTACACATCTGAAGTTAGATTTGTATTTGGGAATGGGGGGTGAAATCTCAAGTTGGGAGGTGGAATTGGGACTAAGGGAGGTGAGTTTTCGAGTTGTACTGCTATTCCAGTGAATTCCGAGGCCGAGGCTGAAGCGCAGCCTCTGACCTTGTGGTAGGGTTTCGATACGCCTTTCATCCCGCGGAAACTTCAGTCGCGGTAGCTCTCGCGATCCCGTACCGCGATCTCGTTGAAGTCGATTCAAGCTTTTTGTACATCTTGTGTACTGCCAGCCGGCCTCCCGAGCTGGGCTGCTCGCGGCCAGATGCAGATGCTAACATAAATTAGTTGCGCGCCTAGCTGACGCACTCGCAGACAATATGATTTACTCAGAATTCATTTCCGAGCAGTTGGGGTCATGTAGGACCTTGAATCACAATAGTGATTCAACTTAGGGCGTTTTAGGACTTAGGCACTTATGGAGATAATTGCAATCGCAATTTTAATTTTACTTGTATCCATAGTTGTAATCGCAATTAAATTTTACTTGTATCTCATAATTCTGATTGTAACTGCTTTTATTAGCATCCCTAATTTCAATTTTAATCGTATCTCACAATTTTAATTTTAATCGGATCCATAATTGTTATCACAATTTGTATTGTACAGCATCATCATAATTTTAATTTTAATTGTTTGAATACTTTTAACCGCAATTTTTTTTGTATTGTATCTCATCATCATCACAATTGTAATTTTATTTTTGATTGTGTCTCATAATCGTAATTTTATTTTTGATTGTATCTCATAATTGTTATTGCGCTTGCTTATTATTTTTGTGACCCCATGTATTTTGAAAAATTGAAGGTTGAGCAGGCAACCCACATGCCCCCTCTTACACGTAGACAAACTCATCTCTAAGCTAGAATTTAAACATTTAAAATTAAAAATTTAAAAAT
This sequence comes from Chlamydomonas sp. ICE-L, assembly GCA_013435795.1. NCBI lineage: Eukaryota > Viridiplantae > Chlorophyta > Chlorophyceae > Chlamydomonadales > Chlamydomonadaceae > Chlamydomonas > Chlamydomonas sp. ICE-L. Next base: position 27,303,913 of record JACBWV010000610.1, on the reverse strand, counting down.
TGAAGGTTGAGCAGGCAACCCACATGCCCCCTCTTACACGTAGACAAACTCATCTCTAAGCTAAAATTTATTGCCTTCTGTACCTGCAGTCTTGCCACATGTCGCATGAAGGAGTCCCTACCGCCTGGGGGGTGACACTTCCTATGTCTGCCATGGTGACTTTCCCCTGTTCAGGGCGTACGGGAGGGTCTCCTTAACACCACACACAGGCATACACACACCACAGACACACACACCACAGACACAAACACAGACATACACACACACCACAGACACACGGCTCATGCGCGTGCCCATGGCCATGCTGTTCGCACAGCTTGTGTGGCAGGTAGGGGAGAGTAACACCACGCACCCTGTTCCGGGCGTACGGGAGGGTCTCCTTAACATCACGCACCTCCAGGCGTTACCTCCTCATCTGTATCACCTGATGTACCAGCAGCTGTTCCAGCAGTTGTACCAATAGGTGTACAATCAGATGTACCACCAGGACGTGCAAAATACTGACTGTTGTACACAGCCATGGTGACTTTCCCCAGCTGTGGCATTCGGGAGGGTCCCCTTAATTACACGCCACTATACATATTTTTTATTTAATAGCATTATATAATACAAATAGTTTATTTAATAACATTATTTAATACACATGTTTGATTTAATAACATTATAGTATAAACACAATATTGTTTAATAGCATCATAGAAAACAAATAGTGCATGTCATAACATTATATAATACAAATAGTGTATTTCATAACATTGCGTAGTACACACATTTAATTATATATAACCATGGCTTACCAGTCTAACATCTGCCTCTCAGATTTGCTTGGTGCTGTACATGTCAGAATATAATTGAAGTAGGCATCCCATTTCATTCCAGAATATATTTAGTTCATTTCAGAATATAATTAAAGTGGGGCATCCCATTTCATTTCAGAATTTATTGAAGACATTTCAGAATAGAATTAAAGTGGGGCATCCCATTTCATTTCAGAATATAATTAAATTGGGGCATCCCATTTCATTTCAGAATATAATCAATACGTTTCAGAATATAATTGATGTGGGGCATCCCGTTTCACTTCAGAATATAATTAACACATTTCAGAATATAATTAATGTGGGGCATCCCATTTCGACAAATGGCTCAATGGTAGAGCTCGTTGAAACAAGAAGGCGCGGGGTTCGAATTCCTACGGGTGCGCTCTAGTGTTCGCAGTCGCTGTTAACCGCCATAGTGGCTTTGTCCAGGTGAGGTAGCAGCTCATTCCCTACCACAGTAAGACGGGGCTCCCTTACTACCACGCCCCACCAGGCGTTATCATCGCCTCCTGGGGTAGAAATCCTTTCACAACTAAACAATAAACTGTTGTGGGACCTCTTGCCACCCTCATCCCAACCTTTAATCTTAATGAAGTACTTGTGCGCCTAATGAATTGTTTTTTGAAAATGTAATTGTATTTTAATGCCAGGTTTGACAGTTTCATGATTTTAATGCCAGGTTTGACAGTTTCATGATTTTAATGCCAGGTTTGACAGTTTCATGATTTTAATGCCAGGTTTGACAGTTTCATGATTTTAATGCCAGGTTTGACAGTTTCAAGATTTCTTCCAACCCTTTAACCTTGCCTAGTACTTGTGCGCCTCATGCAATTATTTTTGAATGTTCAATTGTATGCGCCTCAGTTATACTGCTTTAATGTTCAATTGTATGCGCCTACAGTTATACTGCTATAATGTTCAATTGTATGCGCCTACAGTTATACAGCTATAATGTTCAATTGTATGCGCCTACAGTTATACTGCTATAATTGTAACGTTTCATTGTTTTTGAACGGCAGGTTTAACAGTCTCTCCCCAACCTTTAATGTCGCCAAGTACTTGTGCACCTCGTACAATTATTTTTTAATGTTCAATTGTATTCGATCGGCAGGTTTAACGATACATCAGTTTTGAATGTAAATTGTACTTGATCGGCAAGTTTAACAATACAGTTATTTTTTTAATGTTCAATTGTATTTTAACGACTGGTTTAAAGATACATCATTTTGAATGTAAATTGTTTTTTATCCGCAGGTTTAACGATACACTATTTTAACAGGGGAGTGCTAAAACACACGGCGCACCAGTCTGACATCTGCCTCTCTGATTCGTACAGCTTGGCACTGTACAACGCAGCCTCGGCGTCCCGCTCCTGTGCACACAAGTAATCAGTAATGATCAAAAATGTAACGAATCACACACACAAGTACACACAAGCGACCCATAATAAGCAAAAGTGAACAGTAATGAGCAAGAATGTAACATATAAACACACACGTGTAAACACAAGTAAGCAGCAATGAGCGAAAATGTAACGAATCGCACCCACAAGTACACACAAGTAATAAGCAGTGAGCAAAAGTAAGGACTCCAGTGCCAGCAAACAGCTTGCGATTGCACACGCCAGTGCAAGTACAAGTGCAAGCACACAGCTTGAGTACTGCAGTACAAGCAAAGAGGACAACAAAGGACTGCAGTACAAGCCATTAGGATAGCAAAGGACTGCAGTACAAGTAAGGAGGACAACTAAGCACTGTAGTACACGCAAGGAGGACAACTCAGGAAAGCAGTACACGTACAGAGGATGACTTAAGACTGTGGTACAAGCCAGGAAGAGAACTCAGGACAGCAGTACAAGCCAGGAAGAGAACTCAGGACAGCAGTACAATAAAGAAGAACTTAGGACAGCAGTACAAGAAAGAAGAAATCAGGACAGCAGTACAATACAGAAGAACTCAGGACAGCAGTACAAGAAAAAATAACTCAGGATAGCAGTACAAGAAATAAGAACTTAGGACAGCAGTACAATAAAGAAGAACTCAGGACAGCAGTACAAGAAAGAAGAACGTACCTCGATTTCTTTTCCCAGTCGCTGCTGCATCTCACCCACCACATTCTTGGCCTGCTTTGACGCTGTCTTGGAAGACTGAATAGCCCCAGCACGCCTGGCACACACACAAGGATATATGGTTAGTGGGTGGTTAGTGGTTGGGTGGTTAGAGGGTGGTTAGTAGGTGGGTGGAAGACTGAATAGCCCCAGCACGCCTGGCACACACACAAGGATATATGGTTAGTGGGTGGTTAGTGGGTGGGTGGTTAGTGGGTGGGGTGAAGACGTGAATAGCCCCAGCACGCCTGGCACACACACAAGGATATATGGTTAGTGGGTGGTTAGTGGGTGGGTGGTTAGAGGGTGGTTAGTGGGTGGGTGGAAGACTGAATAGCCCCAGCACGCCTGGCACACACACAAGGATATATGGTTAGTGGGTGGGTCGGTCTAGAGGGTGGTTAGTGGGTGG
>JACBWV010000610.1:27249024-27285169 GCA_013435795.1 Chlamydomonas sp. ICE-L | reverse complement strand
CACACCAATCAAAACAACCACAACTACAAAACACAACACACAAAACCAAAACCCAAAATCCTCAACCCCCCTAACTAGTGGATCCTAAACCCCCCCCCCTCCCACCCCACCCCCTACACCCCCCCCTACCCCCCCTACCCCCCCCACAACCACACAACCCTAACCCCAAACCCCTTTACTCACGCAGAATAGAAATTGCAAGCCTGCTAAGCAAAACCATGTGAACGCGGGGACACATAAGCAACGTTGGAGAATTTGCTTTGCGGGACAACGGATAAAAAAAACAAAAAAACCCATACAGACCAGCTTAGACAAGGGGCAGCTCTTTCATGTTGCCCTTTTCCGAGGATTAACAAGATTGAAAATCCAGCCAGCAGTTATGCTGAGGGCGCAGATGGAGGACCGATTGGAGAAGGTCCATGCTAAACTTGATATTAACTCAAGGAGGATGCAGGTGAAGCTATGGGAACTGGGTTGGTTGGGATGAGTTGGGTTGGGTTGGTTGGGATGGGAACTGGGATAGGTTGGGTTGGTTGATTGGTTTGGATGGGTTGGTTGGTTGGGATGGATGGAAATTAAGCGGTAGTGTTTAAATGCTGAGGGGCACATATGGAAGGGACGCGGTTTTTGGATTGATGAGGTTTCATTGCGAACTTGATTTTTATAAACTCAAGGGGAGGATGCAGGTGGAAAGCCAAGGGAAACTGGGGGTGTTTTTGGCGTGTGGGGTGGGTGGTTTGGGGGAAGATGGGGCAATGGGATTCGAGGGAGTGGGATGGGTAGGGATGGAGTTGGGACATTGGGATGGGATGACAACTGGGAAGAAGGGATTGGCATGGTTGGTTGGCAGATGGGAAAAACTGGGGAGATGTAGGCTTGGTGATTGGGTGGGATGGATTGGAAAATTAAGCAGGATTTGCTACAAGTAATTGCTGGAGGGCCGCATATGAAGGACCGGTTGATGATGGTCCATGCTAAATTTGATATAACACTATCACGTGCAGGGGATGCAGGTGAAGTTGATGGGGAAAACTGGGATGGGGTTGATCTCTGCTCGGAGATGCGGTTGGTTTGGTTGGGATGGGGAAACTAGGGGGTTAGGTTGGGTTTGGCCATTTGGGATGGGTTGGTTGGTAGGGATGGGTAGGTAGGGATCTACCTATCCATACACATGTATCTAACCTTGCACATCTACCTAACCTTACACCTCTGTCATTGTGTGTGCCCAGACCTGGTCAGGAAGCTCCGACAGGGAGAAGACCATGGACCCTATGGAGAGACAACTCATGAACCCTCCACCTAACCTTACAACTCAACCTAACCTTACAACTCAACCTAACCTTACAACTCAACCTAACCTTACAACTCAACCTAACCTTACAACTCAACCTGACCTTACAACTCAACCTAACCTTACAACTCAACCTAACCTTGCACTACGACCTTATCTTGCTCCTCTGTCATTGTGTGTGCCCAGACTCGGTCAGGAAGGCCCGACAGGGAGAAGACCATGGACCCTGTAGAGAGACAGCTGATGAACCAAGCGAGCCTGGTGACAAACTTTGAGGGAAAGGTGAAGCGGGCCATTCAGCACTTGAGCAATGAGATAGCCCAAATGGACCAAGTGCAAAAAAAGCTACATGCGGATTTGGGAGATAAGGTAGGAGGGTTTGCGAGCGAAGGGGGGAGAAGGCGGGGAAGAACTGATGGTTATGGGGGCGGAGGGAGGGGGGGGGGTGGAGGGGAGGGGGGGAGGACGGGAGGAGGGGGGAAAGGGGGGGAGGGAGGGGGGGGGGGAGGGGGACAGGAGGGGGGGGGGGGGGGGGGGATGGGAAAAGCGGGATGGAGGGGAGGAGGAGGGGACAGAGGGGGGAGGTGGGGGGGGGAGGAGGGGAAAGGGGATGGGGAGAGGGGAGTGGGGGGGGGGGGGGGGGGGGGGGGGATGGGATAAGGGGGAGGAGGGGAGGAGGAGGGGGAAGGGGGGGGCGGGGGGGAGGAGGACGTGGAGGGGGGAGAAAGGGGGGAGGGAGGGGAGAGGAGGGGACAGGGGGGGAGGTGGGGGGGGGGGGGGAGGAGGGTGCCACAGTGGACAGCGCTGTGTCCTTCCGTTCATTCAGAGTCAATTTTGAATGAATTTTGAATCAGTTTTAAGCGAGTTTTGAATGAGTTTGAACGAGGTTTTAATCAGTTTTTAATTAGTTCCAATGCACAGTTGGTGTTCTCCTCTGCAGGAGGGAGCATCCACGTAGACAGGGCCATGTTCAACATCATATTTTCAGGGTTTTGTTTTCCGTAATATATTACGATCGTAATATGAGATCCCGTTTGGGCCAAAATTGTCGTAATAAGAGACCTACACAAAAACTTAAATTGACTTAAATTGACTAAAATCGACCAAAATTGACTAAAATCGACTATAATCGTGAAAAGGATGCTGTCCTGGGAGGAGGCAAATATAAAACCATAATGTTAACAAGAGAGTCAGGAGACAGGAGAGTATGTATGTATGTTACAGTCCAGGGGTAGGCCAAATAGGCTAAAGGGACTTGCCCAAGCGTATAGAAAGGGCTTAAAAAGAAAAAGCACTGATGATCTGAGCCCCAAACGATCGTTTCACCGACGGGGGCCCTGAGTTCGTGCTACAGTGATAATTTAATTCTACAATATTGGAGACGGGAGTCTGAGGTCTTGGACGATTTATGGCGATTGGAACTATTTACAGAGAGGAGTGCTGTATCAAATACTCTAACGCTGTATGTGTGTGTATTTACAGAGAGGAGTGCTGTATCAAATACTCTAACGCTGTATGTGGTTGTATTACAGAGAGGAGTGCTGTACCAAATTACTATTACGACTGTATGTGGTTGGATTTACAGAGAGGGAGAGTGCTGTACCAAATACTCTAACGCTGTATGTGTGTGTATTTAAAGAGAGGCCAGTGCTGATACCAAATACTCAAGCTGATGTGTGTGATTTACAGAGAGGAGTGCTGTACCAAATACTCTACGCTTGAGGTGGGTATTTACTGAGAGGAGTGCTGTTATCAAAATACTCAACGCTGTTAGGTGGGTGTATTTACAGAGAGAGTGCTGCTACCAAATACTCTAACGCTGTATGTAGTGTGTAATGTACAGAGAGGAGGGCGTATCAAATACTCTAAGCTGTATGTGTGGGTATTTACAGAGGGAGTGCGTACCAAAATTACTCTAACGCTGTAGGTGTGTGTTATTAGTACAGAGAGGGTGCTGCTATCAAATACTCTACGGGTATGTGTGTGTATTTACAGAGAGGAGTGCTGTACCAAATACTCTAACGCTGTATGTGTGTGTATTTACAGAGAGGAGTGCTGTACCAAATACTCTAACGCTGTATGTGTGTGTATTTACAGAGAGGAGTGCTGTACCAAATACTCAACGCTTGTTGTGTGGGTATTTACAGAGAGAGGAGTGCTGTATCAATACTCGAACGCTGTATGTGGGTGTATTTACAGAGAGGAGTGCTGTACAAATACTCTAACGCGGTTGGTGTGTTATTTACAGAGAGAGTGCTGTACCAAATACTCTAACGCTGTATGTGTGTATTTACAGAGAGGAGTGCTGTATCAAATACTCTAACGCTGTATGTGTGTGTATTTACAGAGAGGAGTGCTGTATCAAATACTCTAACGCAAAATACTCTAACGCTGACACGTAATAAGATTTGCTCTTTCAGTTTTGAAAATGATGTCAGGGACCTTTTTAATCTTTCTTCGAAATGAACTTTAAACGAATTAGGAAGGAGCCTTCAACACACAGCGTACTATTCTGTGCAAGAGTTCATATTTTATTTATTCATATATATATTATTCATATTTATTCATTTTCCGGTTTGTTAAATGAGGTTTGAACTTTGAATCATTTTTGAATGAGTTTGGAACGACCTTGGAACACGTTTTGAATAAGTTTAGAATGAGTTTGAATTGGTTTTGAATTAGTTGTGAATAAGTTTAGAACGAGTTTGAATTGGTTTTGAATAAGTTTAGAAAGAGTTTGAATTAGTTTTGAATGAGTTCCAACACACACCTACATACATTCTTCTCCGCTGGAGGAGGGTGCCATCCACATGGACAGTGCCGTACTCAACATCAAGCAGAGTCAATTTTTCTTTGAATTATGAATGAATTTTGCGAGGGAGGGCGAGAATAAAGTTTTCAGACCGCATGTTTGGAAGTTGTTATTTCCACCCCTGACCTCCCCCCCCCACACACACACACCCCACCCCCACCTCCACCCCCCCACACACACACCACCACCACCACACACCACCACACCACCACCTCCTCAGCAAGAGGGAGCCATCCACATGAACAGTGCCGAGCTGAACATCAACCAGGAGGGCGGTGCCACCCCCGCACATGCACTCACACGCACACACACACACACACACACACACACACACACACCACACCACCACCACCACCACCACCTCTGCAGGAGGGAGCCATTCACGTGGACAACGCCGTGCTCAACATCAACCAGGAGGGCGGTGCCACCCCCGCACATGCACTCACACGCACACACACACACACACCACCACCACCACCACCTCTGCAGGAGGGAGCCATTCACGTGGACAACGCCGTGCTCAACATCAACCAGGAGGGCGGTGCCGCCGCCGCACATGCACTCACACGCACACACACACACACACACCACCACCACCACCACCTCTGCAGGAGGGAGCCATTCACGTGGACAACGCCGTGCTCAACATCAACCAGGAGGGCGGTGCCGCCGCCGCCATCTTCAGCTTCTTTGAATTTCGAATCAGTATTGAATGAGTTTGAATGAGGTTTTAATCAGTTTTGAATGAGTTCCAACACACATATACATACATGCTTCTCCTCTGCAGGAGGGAGCCATCCACGTGGACAGTGCCGTGCTCAACATCAACCAGGAGGGCGGTGCCGCCGCCATCTTCAGCTTCTTTGAATTTTGAAAGAATTTCGAATCAGTTTTGAATGAGTTTGAATGAGGTTTTGATCAGTTTTGAATGAGTTCCAACACACATATGTATGCATGCTTCTCCTCTGCAGGAGGGTGCCATGCACGTGGACAGCGCCGTGCTCAACATCAACCAGGAGGGCGGTGCCGCCGCCGCCATCTTCAGCAAGAAGTATGACTCGGCATTGAAAACCCCGCAGACTTGGGAGAAAAGCACCGAGGACAATGTGAAGCTGGCACGACACTGGCTGTCAGGTTGGTGCGATAAATAAATACATTGTATGAGACATTGGACTTGAAGTAGACAGTGGCATGGGTGTGAAGCTGGCACGACACTGGCTGTCAGGTTGGTGCAATAAATAAATACATTGTACAAGACATTGGACTGGAAGTAGACAGTGGCATGGGTGTGAAGCTGGCACGACACTGGCTGTCAGGTTGGTGCAATAAATAAATACGTTGTACAAGACATTGGCCTGGAAGTAGACAGTGGCATGGGTGTGAAGCTGGCACGACACTGGCTGTCGGGTTGGTGCACTCATTTATTGCGCTTCTTTTAACTTTAATTTAATTCATGATTTAAGTTCATTTTAAATCGCATGATTTAACTTCAAAGTAAAAACCATGATTAAACTTTAATTTAATAACCATGATGTTGCGAGGCACGATCATGGTATCAGGCTGTGAGTCATTGTGGACGTTTTTTTGTCCCATCCCCCCCCCCCCCCCCCCTTTCGTCTAACTTATTATTTAAATCGCATGATTTAACGTCAATTTAAATCACATGTTTTAATTTCAATTTAAAACCATGATTTTGCGAAGCACGACACTGGCTATCACGCTGGTGCACACATTTGTTGCGTTTCTTTTAACTTATTATATAAAACTCATGATTTAACTTCATTTCAAAACGCATGATTTAATTTATAATTAAAATCCATGATTTAATTTCAATTTAAAAACCATGATTTAATTCCAGTTTAAAAATCATGATTTCGTGAAGCACGACACTGGCAATGAGGTTGGCACACTCCTTTCTTGCGCTTATTTTAACTTAAATTTAATCCTCATGATTTAACTTCGTTTTAAATCTCATGATTTAACTTCAATTTAAATCGCATGATTTAGCTTCTGTTTTAAATCTCATGATTTAACTTCAATTTTAATCGCATGATTTAGCTTCTGGTCAGACTGAGAATGACTGCGCAACTCGTTTTAAATCTCATGGTTTAACTTCAATTTGCCACCAATATTACCACCACGACCATTCAGACTCAGAACCAACACCACCAACAGTACCACCAACACCAACACCATTCAGACTCAGTATGGCTGCGCAAGGCCGTGAAATATGCAATCCACAACTATTGATTTATCTTCAATTTGCCACCAATAGTACCACCACCAACAACACCGTTCAGACTCAGGACCAACACCACCAACAGTACCACCAACACCAACACCATTCAGACTCAGTATGGCTGCGCAAGGCCGTGAAATATGCAATCCACAACTATTGATTTATCTTCAATTTGCCACCAATAGTACCACCACCACCAACACCGTTCAGACTCAGGACCAACACCACCAACAGTACCACCAACACCAACACCATTCAGACTCAGTATGGCTGCGCAAGGCCGTGAAATATGCAATCCACAACTATTGATTTATCTTCAATTTGCCACCAATAGTACCACCAACACCAACACCGTTCAGACTCAGGACCAACACCACCAACAGTACCACCAACACCAACACCATTCAGACTCAGTATGGCTGCGCAAGGCCGTGAAATATGCAATCCACAACTATTGATTTATCTTCAATTTGCCACCAATAGTACCACCACCACCAACACCGTTCAGACTCAGGACCAACACCACCAACAGTACCACCAACACCAACACCATTCAGACTCAGTATGGCTGCGCAAGGCCGTGAAATATGCAATCCCAACTAGTGATTTATCTTCAATTTGCCACCAATAGTACCACCACCAACAACACCGTTCAGACTCAGGACCAACACCACCAACAGTACCACCAACACCAACACCATTCAGACTCAGTATGGCTGCGCAAGGCCGTGAAAATATGCAATCCACAACTATTGATTTATCTTCAATTTGCCACCAATAGTACCACCACCACCAACACCGTTCAGACTCAGACCAACACCACAACAGTACCACCAACACCAACACCATTCAGACTCAGTATGGCTGCGCAAGGCCGTGAATATGCAATCCACAACTATTGATTTATCTTCAATTTGCCACCAATAGTACCACCAACACCAACACCGTTCAGACTCAGGACCAACACCACCAACAGTACCACCAACACCAACACCATTCAGACTCAGTATGGCTGCGCAAGGCCGTGAAATATGCAATCCAACAACTATTGATTATCTTCAATTTGCCACCAATAGTACCACCACCAACAACACCGTTCAGACTCAGGACCAACACCCACCAACAGTACCACCAACACCAACACCATTTCAGACTCAGTATGGCTGCGCAAGGCCGTGTGAAATATGCAATCCACAACTATTGATTTATCTTCAATTTGCCACCAATAGTAACCACACCACCAAACACCGTTCAGACTCAGGACCAACACCACCAACAGTACCACCAACACCAACACCATTCAGACTCAGTATGGCTGCGCAAGGCCGTGAAATATGCAATCCACAACTATTGATTTATCTTCAATTTGCCACCAATAGTACCACCACCACCAACACCGTTCAGACTCAGGACCAACACCACCAACAGTACCACCAACACCAACACCATTCAGACTCAGTATGGCTGCGCAAGGCCGTGAAATATGCAATCCACAACTATTGATTTATCTTCAATTTGCCACCAATAGTACCACCACCACCAACACCGTTCAGACTCAGGACCAACACCACCAACAGTACCACCAACACCAACACCATTCAGACTCAGTATGGCTGCGCAAGGCCGTGAAATATGCAATACACAACTATTGATTTAACTTCAATTTGCCACCAATAGTACCACCAACACCAACAGTACCACCAACACCAACACCATTCAGACTCAGTACCAAGACCACCAACAGTACCACCACCACCACCACCATTCAGACTCAGGACCAACACCACCAACAGTACCACCAACACCACCACCATTCAGACTCAGGACCATCACCACCAACAGTACCACCAACACCAACACCATTCAGACTCAGTACAGCTGCGCAAGGCTGTGAAATACGCGATCCAGAAGTATTGATTCAGCTTCAATTCGACACCAGTACCACCACCAACAACAACAACAGTTCCACCACCAACAGTACCACCACCAACAACACCATTCAGACCCAGTACAGCTCTGCAAGGCTGTGAAGTATTATGCGATCCATTATTATGAAGTCATGGTTGAACTTCAATTTAAAGATAAAGAAAACTGAGATTGTCGTTTTCAACAAGCAATTCTGTGATGAGGCCCGTATGGATCCTGATTACAAATTTGTCTATGATGGAGCACAGCTTTCTACAAAGTTATCTTTTATCTACCTGGGATCCCTCTTTGTGGATGGTGACTCAAGCAATCGTGCAAAAGCTGCTTTTTCTAGGATGCTCACTAAGGCCCAAAAGGCACACCACATGCTCCGTAGGCGATGCCATACTATGGAGATATACAATATTGATATTCTCACCCACCTGTTTGATTCTCCTGTACAACCTATCCTGAATTTTGGCTGTGAGGTGTGGGCTCCTTCTATTCTGAACAACACACTTATCTCAAATGACCATGCTTGTGAGAAATGGCATAGAGGTATACTTAAACAAATGTTGGGTGTTTGCCAATGTACTACATCTAATATTATCATGGAAGAGCTGGGTAGAAACCCCTTGTGTTTTGCTTGGCTTAAACAAGCTTCGCGCTTCTGGAACAAGACCATAGATAAAGAACCTGAGGATCTCATTAGAATGGCTCTTGAGGAATCTTTTGACTCCAACACTGGCTGGGTTCATGACTTACGTTGTGCTCTCCACAAGCTAGGATCCAGTAAAAACCTCAACATTTTGGAGGCTGTCGATGTCGAAGGTATTATGTCTGAAGTTTTCGAGTCATGGAGGTTTAAGTACCCAAGTGACACCAATGCAGTCAGAGACATCCCTGATGAGAGAAGGGTTGGCTTTAAACGCCTCCGTTCAGGGGGGGGGGCAGAAAGACAGATTTTGGACCGCACCTTCGATATGGTGTCCGATTCAGTTGAGAGTTGGAATTGTGGACGTTTCATACAAATAGAGGGGGGAATTAAAGTTGGCTAAAAGGTTTTTTACCCCCCCCCACCCCACCCCACCCCACCCCACCCCACCCCCCCTCCCAAAACCCAATTACCTCACCCTACCCCCCCTAAAATGGGGGTCATTCGAAAGATCTTTTAAAGCCCATTTCAGTTATGCTCTTACATCTTTCATGGGATCACCCAAACGTGATTAATCGCGAAGTTAAGATTTGGGCCGCTTTGGTTGAAAAAAACTTTGGACCCCTCTAACTTTTGTACAACTTTATTTTTGGCTCAAAACAAAAAACTTTTTTTTTTTAAATAGTTTGAGGATAGGCTCTATCCAAAGCGAAGGTGCGGTACGGCAGCTTTTTTCTTGCCCCCCCCTCGCCTCCGTTACCAGAAATGGTTCGCAGCCAACAGCAATGATGAGAATGGCTTGATTCCCTTTACATCTGCCTTACATAAGCAGGATCAGATTCGTTCTATAGCACAGTTTAGAATGGGTTCCCATTGGCTGAACACAGAAAGAATGAGGGTGGTGGATAGAGCACACATCCCTCGGTCAATGAGACACTGTCAAATGTGTGGGTTCCAAAAACCTGAGGATGAAATGCATATGTTTGAGTGCCCTTTTTATAATGATATTCGCCTCCGCTACCAGAAGCTGTTTACAGATATGTATAGGCATGTCCATGAGGATACCGACTTCACCGTATGGAATGTGGAATTCTGCGATTCCACATTCAGAACCGTTATGAATGGAAATGGCACTAAGACTTTCTGGAGCAACCTAGCCGACTATCTTTCTACTTGTAGAAGAGCAAGACAGGAAGCCCTGGACTGCTTAGTGGCACCGTAATTTATTATCTCTTTTTTTTCTTCTTGTGACTTCTCATTTGTTAGCTTCTTACCTCCGCCACTGTAAGTGGTTGAGATCTGGGTCCTGCTCTAGGGGGTTTAATACCTACGCCACCAAAACGGTGGTTGGGAGTTTGGTTTGTTTGTCCTCGACACACCCCTGATGTAATGGGGTTTTTTGCTTTGTGGATGCTTTTTCTTTTTGTTTAAAGCACAGAGTCTCATACACTCTCGCGGTGTCAAGTAGACTTTAACATGTAATGTAATGTAGTGTAATGTAATGTAATGTAATGTAATGTAATTTGCCACCAATAGTACCACCACGACCATTCAGACTCAGAACCACCACCACCAACAGTACCACCAACACCACCACCACCATTCAGACTTGGTACGGCTGGGCAAGGCTGTAAAATATGCGATCCACAACTATCGATTGAACTTCAATTCGACACCAATAGTACCAACACTACCAACAGTACCACCACCACCCCCATTCAGACTCCGGATCAACACCACCAACAGTACCACCAACACCAACACCATTCAGACTCAGTACAGCTGCGCAAGGCTGTGAAATACGCGATCCAGAACTATTGATTCAGCTTCAATTCGACACCAGTACCACCAACAGCAACAACAGTACCAACACCACCAACACCATTCAGACTCAGTACCAAGACCACCAACAGTACCACCAACACCAACACCATGCAGACTCAGTACGGCTGCGCAAGGCTGTGAAATATCATGCAATCCATAACTCATGATTGAACTTCAATTCACCACCAATAGTACCGCCGCCAACAACACCATCCAAACCATTACCTTCACCACCATCCCCACTCACAACTCCACCCGAGCTTCCACCCAGCTCAACACCACCACCACCACCACCAGACCCACCAACAATACCACCGCTATCCCCACCAGCAGCACCACCACCATCACCATCACCTTACCCACCAACAGTACCACCAACACCAACACCATTCACAAATCATTATTTAACTTCAATTTGCCACGAATAGTACCACCACCACCAACAGTACCAACTCCACCAACACCATGCAGACTCAGTACGGCTGCGCAAGGCTGTGAAATACGCGATCCAGAACTATTGATTTAGCTTCAATTCGACACCACTACCACCAACAGCAACAACAGTACCAACACCACCAACACCATTCAGACTCAGTACCAAGACCACCAACAGTACCAACAACAACAACACCATTCAGACTCAGTACGGCTGCGCAAGGCTGTGAAATACGCGATCCACAACTCAAGGGACGTAGAGCACCAAGTGAGCAGAGAGCTGAATTCGCACATGATGGAGAAGCTGCAAACTAGCTCCTTGCTGAAGGCGGATTTGGAGATGAAGCTAGGCCACGTGAGGGATGAGCAAGCGAGGGCTATTAGCACGAGAGCGAATCTTTCAGATGCATTGGCGGCCAAGAGGTGGGTGCTGATGAGTGTGTATGTGTGAAGGCATGTGTGTGGGTGTGGGTGAGTGTGATGGAGAAGCTGCAAACTAGCGCTTTGCTGAAGGCGGATTTGGAGTTGATGCTAGGCCACGTGAGGGATGAGCAAGCAAGGGCTATTAGCACGAGAGCGAATCTTTCGGATGCATTGGCGGCCAAGAGGTGGGTGCTGATGAGTGTGTATGTGTGAAGGCATGTGTGTGGGTGTGTGTGGGTTCGATGGAGAAGCTGCAAACTAGCGCCTTGCTGAAGGCGGATTTGGAGATGAAGCTAGGCCACGTGAGGGATGAGCAAGCGAGGGCTATTAGCTCGAGAGCAAATCTTTCGGATGCATTGGCGGCCAAAAGGTGGGTGCTGATGAGTGTGTATGTGAGAAGGCATGTGTGTGGGTGTGGGTGAGTGCGATGGAGAAGCTGCAAACTAGCGCTTTGCTGAAGGCGGATTTGGAGTTGATGCTAGGCCACGTGAGAATGAGCAAGCGAGGGCTATTAGCACGAGAGGAAATCTATTGGAAGCATTGGCGGCCAAAAGTTGGGTTCTGATGAGTTTGGAGGCATTTGTGTGTGTGGGGTGGGGTGGGAGTGTGTGTGTGCTTGGTGGTGGTGGGGGGGGTGGGGGGGGGGGGGGGGGGGGGGGGGGGGGGGGGGGGGGGGGGGCACTTTGTGTGGGATAAGCAAGCAAGGGTCATTAGCACGAGAGCAAATCTTTTGGATGCATGGCGGCCAAGCGGTGGGTGCTGATGAGTGTGTATGTGTGAAGGCATGTGTGTGGGTGTGGGTGGGTGCGATGGAGAAGCTGCAAACTAGCGCCTTGCTAAAGGCGGGCCACTTGAGGGATGAGCAAGCCAGGGCTATTAGCATGAGAGTGAATCTTTCAGATGCATTGGTGGCCAGGAGGTGGGTGCTGATGAGCGTGTATGTTTGGAGGCACTTTTATAAGTGTGAGTGTGCGTGTTATTTTATTGGCGAAGCCCCCCCTTCTGGGGGGCGGGAGCCCCCAGAGTTACCCATTTGTCCATTCGTCCATCCATCCATCCATCCATCCATCCATCCATCCATCCATCCGTCTGACCGTGATGAAGCCCGACACGTCAGCCACCGGTCTCGTAACTAACTCGCTTCCGTTGCCACCTGTCGCTCCCTCGCGATCACTCTCCACCATTTTTTAGCGTCGCAGGCGACGCTGCATAGAACTTGTATCTGCACACATTTTATCTTCTTAGGTGTCGCCTTTCTATCAAGCAAGTCCCTTTAGCCTATTGTGCTACTCCTGGACCAAGATACCTCCTGAAAATACATACATCATTAAAGTACATACATAAAATGTATACATACTTCAATTGTATACATACATCCAAAATGTATACGTACAAACATCATTCAAATACATACTTCAAATTCATGCATCATTGAAATACCTACATCCCTCATACCGCCACCACCAACAACCACCAACAACCACCAACTTCCAACCCCCAACCACCAACCACCTTGAATTGCATACATACTATCAAATTTGCTGACGCCTTTTTCTCACATCTGCAGGGGTCCCTTGCAACAAGCGAAGGAGCGCTTGGCCGCACGCAAAGCTCGCCCTGAGCGTGAGCACGTGCTCGACTCCGTTGAGTCTGCCCTAGCCAACGAGATCGCCAACCTCAACACCATCACCAAGCAACTGCACGTGAAGGTGCAGGCCATGGATAAGGAGATAGCTCGCTTGGACGGCGCAGCATCGATGCTGGAAGATAACATTAGGGACAAGAGCGTGGCCATTAATACAGATCAGCAGATGGTGCTGCTAGACGGACGTGTTGGCTTGACGCAAGCGCCACCTTTGTCGATTTTCACAAGCGCGTCCAACGCCAGCGGGCCTCGGACGCAGACGATGCGGAGGATCCAGGAATTGGAGCAGCAGCTCAAGTTCGCACGGCGGGAGAGGGAGGGGATGGAGAAGACTGTGGTGGAGCTGAGGGGCATCTACAATTAGTACAATCCATACGCCACTGTTTTCTGTGTGTGTGTGTGTGTGTGTGTGTGTGTCATCTGTCTAATGAACAAGTCCTAGTTGGGTCGCAAGCGACGTGGAAAATTGACGGGAGATTATTCTCTATTCTTTATATTTTGACGTTTAATTCTGGCTGTCGCTGACAGCCAGCATATTTTATTGAGCTATAACATTTTATTGATCTATAACATATTGTGCCGATGCATGTGGGACAGTGCCGTGCAGAGGTGATGGTGCCATGCATGTGGAGTCTTGGAGGCTAGCGGGAGAGAGTGGGTGGGTGGAAGGGGGGGGGGGGGGGGGGGGGGGATATTGTGATGCACTGATGCATAGCTAGACAGGTCGACAAATACACTGGGCCAGCAGTAGTGACAGATTTTTTAATGGAATTGAACATTGTTACGCCATGGGGCATGAAGTTGAAGCTCGCTTGCACTTGGGAAGGTTAATTTTTTCTGTTTACCGGTAGTTGTGAAAGGACTTTCACCCAGGTTGTTCTTAATGTGGGTTTTGCTTTAGGAGAGCACCCCTCATCGCACGACAGCATTCAGGCATTCAGCCGAATCCTGACACTCTTTCTGGTCTTACCTCAATGACTAATGAAGCATCATTATTTTGTCTCCCATTGGGGCTGCCAAATTCTGAATTCCTGATCACTTTTACTAGGTTAACTTGAGCTTGAACTATATTATTCATCCAGCAATTTGGCTCCTCGCCGTCTTCGGCAGTAAAAAAGCAAAATACCGGTTCCAGGAAAATAGGAACGCGAACAAAATAATTTCTGATAATGTAGTATCCTATTCGAGTTCCCATTCAAAATCTATATTATAGTTTCCGTTCATTCAATAATAATTTGTAACTTGTAAGACGGAAACGAGTAGCCGACAAGTCAGATTCGCAATTAAAGCCATTGTAGCGTCGAGGTATACTTGTCTTTCCTACCATGGGATCGTCTTATATAACATAGGCGATAAGTCTCCGGGCTGCGTAGTGCCTTCAATATGAAGGTGGAGTTAAGATAGACTACTGACTACGTAGGTGCCAGGTTACTTCAGGAGGACACCTAGCCCTGTTGCCTGAGTCGCAAACTCGCAACCAATTGTATAGCCTACGTCCTGCGATGCAACGGACCCTTCCTTCTGGTCAACGGACCCTCCACACGTTGCATCCTGCGACGCAGCGGACCCTTTGAGAGAGAGAGAGAGAGAGAGAGAGAGAGAGAGAGAATGTTGATACATACTGAGCAAAAATCAACGCCGAGACTGAACAGCGCCGGGGCAGCTGGACAGTTTTATAACAGTGAGGGTTTAGGCAACATACAGAACCTGGTCCAGGAGGTAACCTCAAAAAAGCATAAAAAGCAAATTAAAAGCTTAACAAAAAAGCAGAGCGAACTACAAAGTCATGGAGAAAATAGCGAAGTAATTGTATATTGTAGAAAAGTTGCCGTGCCCTAATTAGCGAGATCCCACAAGAAGACGTAACTGGACAAAAGGCGCAGAATATCCACCAGACAAACAAGGAGAGAGGCATAGGGCTCGTCTGCGATCGAGGACGAAGCGTCCTGAACAACCCTGTACCAGGGCTGAGGCAAGTACTGAGTAACGTGGAATTACATTACATTACATTACATTACATTACATTACATTACATTACATTACATTACATTACATTACATTACATTACATTACATTACATTACATTACATTACATTACATTACATTACATTACATTACATTACATTACATTACATTACATTACAAAGTCTACTTGACACCGCGAGGGTGTATGAGACTCTGTGCTTTAAACAAAAAGAAAAAGCACCCACAAAGAAAACAAAAACATTACATCAGGGGTGTGTCGAGGACAAACAAACCAAACTCCCAACCACCGTTTTTGTGGCGTAGGTATTAAACCCCCTAGAGCCGGACCCAGATCTCAACCACTTACAGTGGCGGAGGTAAGAAGCTAACAAATGAGAAGTCACAAGAAGAAAAAGAAGAAGAATAAATTACGGTGCCACTAAGCAGTCCAGGGCTTCCTGTCTTGTTCTTCTACAAGTAGAAAGATAGTCGGCTAGGTTGCTCCAAAAATTCTAAGTGCCATTTCCATTCATAAAGATTCTGAATGTGGAATCGCAGAATTCCACATTCCATACGGTGAAGTCGGTATCCTCATGGACATGCCTATGAATATCTGTAAACAGCTTCTGGTAGCGGAGGCGAATATCATTATAAAAAGGGCACTCAAACATATGCATTTCATCCTCAGGTTTTTGGAACCCACACATTTGACAGTGTATCATTGACCGAGGGATGTGTGCTCTATCCACCACCCTCATTCTTTCTGTGTTCAGCCAATGGGAACCCATTCTAAACTGTGCTATAGAACGAATCTGATCCTGCTTATGTAAGGCAGATGTAAAGGGAATCAAGCCATTCTCATCATTGCTGTTGGCTGCGAACCATTTCTGGTATCGGAGGCGTTTAAAGCCAACCCTTCTCTCATCAGGGATGTCTCTGACTGCATTGGTGTCATTGGGTACTTAAACCTCCATGACTCAAAAACTTCAGACATACCGGTAATACCTTCGACATCGACAGCCTCCAAAATGTCGAGGTTTTTACTGGATCCTAGCTTGTGGAGAGCACAACGTAAGTCATGAACCCAGCCAGTGTTGGAATCAAAAGATTCCTCAAGAGCCATTCTAATGAGATCAGGTTCTTTATCTATGGTCTTGTTAGGTTAGAATGCAGGTCGGTGGTTCGATTCTCGTCAGGAGCACCTCCAGGGCCTTTGACGGAGGACGCAGCGTCCTGAACAACCCTGGTAGATACTGCCGGTACTACACCAGTACCCCCACACTCACGAGTAATCCTTGAGTCTAGGGCTAATGCAAAGACCTTGAAAACCTAGGACAAAGAGTGGCACGGCCTCTGCACAAGTGTGGAAGAAACAACCACCACCAAGTGTGGAAGAAACAACCTTTATGAATGGAAATGGCACTAAGTCTTTTTGGAGCAACCTAGCCGACTATCTTTCTACTTGTAGAAGAGCAAGACAGGAAGCCCTGGACTGCTTAGTGGCACCGTAATTTATTATCCCTTTTTTTTCTTCTTGAGACTTCTCATTTGTTAGCTTCTTACCTCCGCCACTGTAAGTGGTTGAGATCTGGGTCCTGCTCTAAGGGGTTTAATACCTACGCCACCAAAACGGTGGTTGGGAGTTTGGTTTGTTTGTCCTCGACACACCCCTGATGTAATGGGGTTTTTTGCTTTGTGGGTGCTTTTTCTTTTTGTTTAAAGCACAGAGTCTCATACACCCTCGCGGTGTCAAGTAGACTTTAACATGTAATGTAATGTAATGTAATGTAACCACGTGCCGCCTGGAGAATTCTTGGCCACACTCAGGAGACCCACCCTTTGAGGCGAAAATCTTATTGTAAACAATTCAATCACGTGGATGTGGAGTTGTGGACACTTCGAAGATATCACCAGGTATTTCCTCTTTGGTAGTACTTTCTGTACTACACACACAATAGACACCAAGCGCTTGATGTCGTGTGTGTATAGTACACTAGTACAGTACTTACTAGCACATGTCGTGGTGGTCATTATACCATGCGACCAACTGAACATAAAGTACTTGATATTCGGTTGGTGGCATGGTACAATGACCACCACGACATCCTCTCATGCCACGGTTTTATTTGTTTAAACTGTCGGGAGAAGACAGCAGCGGCGTGGCTTCAGGAAGACATGCCTTGTGCCCGGACAACATTGAACCCAGGTTTTTATATAAGTTTATAAGTGCGACGTGCAGCACAGTTGCTAAATAATGTACCTTCGTGTTTTGGGAGTGCTGCGTTAAGAGCATAAGAGCATGGGGAGTTGCTGACTGCAGTCAGATGTGCCAGGCACTTGTTAAATTGAAATTGAAATTGTTACATCCGAGTAATGCGCCACTCTCAGGACGTGAAGCTAAGGACACCACTGCGTAAGCCGGAGCTAGCAGTAGTCACCATAGGCACTTGTTAGATAGTCTAAGATAAGTGGCACTACCGGTTCTGTACTGTATAAAGTATTTAGGACGGAAACAGTATCGTGTGTCTATCATGTATAATGTAATGTTCCTCCTTATCCATTTTTTAAAAGTTGTGAAAGGTAATTCACCCAGGAGGTGGGTCTCCCTAGTCCCTACACAAACCAGCGGCATCTAGGATTCAGTTCGAATGGCGTTGCCACTCCTACAAAAAGTTGGCGCACTGATGATGCATCTTCTTAGTCCCAATCTGGTGTCAGTTGCTACGCTGCTTTGGGGGCTAAAAAGCTGAAGGTAGCATCACAAAAACCGAACGCCCTGTATATATACCGGTACGGACATCAGGGATGGACATAAATGAGCGGTCCAGACTGTTCCAGATGACAATTATACGATAGGTGGCCCCCACCCCCCCTCCCCACCCCTCGCCCCCTGACAACAGGACCTCGTTCAGCAGTGGTCGGGAGTGGTCCCTAAACTGACCTGCTGACGTCAAATGTCAATTGTCTGGCAGTGTAATTACCTTCCCCTTGCCATCGATTTAGCAGGGTATATAGTAATACCAGGGAGATATCTCTGGTATATACTACAGTAATGTCCGGGCTAACTTGACGCAGGCCCGCGCAGGCCCTGAGGGGTCGGGAGTGGTCCGGAGTGGTCCTCGATCCTCGTTGGCCCGTTACCAACGAGGATCGTTGGTCTAACCAACCCTTAGGGCCTGCCACCGACCATCATGATGACAGTTATGCGATGTATAACCCGCACCCCCCACACCTCAACGTATCCCTTTCTCTCTTTCTATCGACGTTCTCACATCTACCAAACTTAAGTTTCAACATGGGTCTCGAGGAGGAGTTTATTGCATGCAGCGAGGACGCCACCAAGTCCCTCCCCACCACTGTAAGTCCTTCCCCATCCACCCAACCCAACCCAAACACCACCCTGCCCATACTGGCGATCGAGGTTGAGTGAAAGAACGAAATTCACTGGACGACAGGGCTGGACGTTGCTTTGCCATTTTTTGTAGATCACTCACAATACGTGGTTGGTGCGAGGAAGTAGACGGGAAGGTATCCCCCATGTTCTCGAAATTGCAGATGCCCGCTGCTCTAGTGCGATCCATAGATGACTGACGGATGGGCACCTTGTCCAGCAAGTGTCAGTCAGGGAGTGGGAAAGAACTCGGATGTCCTTGA
The DNA here is from genome assembly GCA_013435795.1 of Chlamydomonas sp. ICE-L. Classification (NCBI taxonomy): domain Eukaryota; kingdom Viridiplantae; phylum Chlorophyta; class Chlorophyceae; order Chlamydomonadales; family Chlamydomonadaceae; genus Chlamydomonas; species Chlamydomonas sp. ICE-L. The sequence goes on along the minus strand of JACBWV010000610.1, from coordinate 27,266,321 downwards.
CACGTCCTCCCCCCTCGGACTTCCTGCGGGCGGAGACAACGCGGCTTGTCTGTGGCGAAGTAGTTTCTACCCATGTTGACTCCGCCTGCAGAAAGTGCGAATGCCTGAAGGCAGATAGAGCATACAGTCAGTCAGCCCCCCCCCCCCCCCCCCCCCCCCCCCCCCCCCCCCTCCCTCATTTCCCCCCCCCCCCCCCTTCCCCCTCCCCCGGTCCCAGTCCTGCCAGTTGCTTTCGACATATGCTTCGATGCATGCTTGAACTAGCCGAGATCATGGAAGACTTTTGATCTTAATATTTTGGACGACGACACCTTCGATTTCAGAGTTACAATCCCTTCGATGCGCTGGCGTGCGAGTTATTCCGGCTCGATTGGTTCTCGAGTGATTAGGGATACCAGAATGCCGGTTGAATGCACAGTTGGGAATGTCGGTCTGCACGCATTCACACGGAAAGTGATCTGGCGGTTGTTGTAGCATAGTGCATGGGATGCCTGAATTGGCACTCCCTGGAAAATCCATATCTGCATGATACCCCCTCCTCTCTCTCTCTCTCTCTCTCTCTCTCTCTCTCTCTCTCTCTCTCTCTCTCTCTCTCTCTCTCTCTCTCTCTCTCTCTCACACACACACACACACACACACACACACACAAACATGAACATGCACGCACAAAACCACACGTGCATGAACACTGGCATTCACACTCACATTCGCCCCCTCTCACCCTAACACTCACACTCACACACACATGCACACACACACACACACACACACACACACACACACACACACTCACTCACTCACTCACTCACTCACTCACTCGCTCGCTCACTCACTCACTCACTCACTCACTCACTCACTCACACACACACACACTCACACACTCGCACACAAACACACACACACACGCTCTTTCTCACACACTCAAACACATGCTCCATGCATACATGAATGAACCCAGTATACACTCCTGAGTTGGTACCGGCCCTCTTGGCGGTACCCGCAAGTTTTAGGCAGCTTTTAGCTGCCTAATACTTGGAAAGCGGCCCCTTTAGGCAGCTAAAAGCTGCCTAACACTTGCCGGTACCACCCAGAGGGCTGGTTGGGGGTGACATCTGCCCAGTGCCGGAAGGTTAAGGAAGTTGGGTTTTTGATTTTTCAAAAAAGCTCATGACTGAAGCCCTGGTGAACGGCGGTCGTTACTATAACGATCCAAAGGTTTTAGCTAGCTTTAGTAAAACACTCCTGAGTTGGAGTTAGGCACCTAGGGATTTAGATGGGCAGCAAGCTTCACCTCTACAACTCAAGAATTCGACGTGCACCATACTTAGAGTGGTCTACATCGTCCTGGTTCCAAGAGCATTGTACGATATACCATACAATAGCATTCGTGTATCGTACGACACATTGATATACCATACAATAGCATACATGTATTGTACGGCAAATTGATATAGCACGACATATTGATGTATACGATATTGCTAGCACACACAGGAACATGGACCCATACGCATTTACACTCGCTATTTGACATTAAAACATCTACAAATAGTTTGCCTTATTACAAGGTGTGAGGTTGAGGGGGCCAGCCCGTTTGCTTGCACTGGGGCCAACCACTGCTATTTTATCTCTTTCCTCATACTCTCTTTCCGATGCAGCTTACCAATGACGAGATGCATCTCCTTCATTCTCACGCTTTTCTTATTCTCATCACTCGTCAGTATGCATTCAAATGTGTGCTCATATTTGTTTCCCTCCTGCTACTACGCAGCTGACCCATGCCAAGGAGCATCTCCTTCTTTCTCATGATTGTCTTATACTCATCACTCACCACTCTGTACGCATTCAACACATTTCTCATACTATTTTTACTTCCTGCTACTACGCAGCTGACCAATGCCAAGGAGCATCTCCTTCATTCTCATGATTGTCTTATACTCATCACTCACCACTCAGTACGCATTCAACACATTTCTCATACTATTTTTACTTCTTGCTACTACGCAGCTGACCAGTGCCAAGGAGCATCTCCTTCATTCTCATGATTTTCTTATTCTCATCACTCATCAATCGGTACTAATTTGACACTTGTCTCATACCTTGTTTTTTTCCTGCTACAACGCAGCTGACCTATTGCGAGAAGCATCTCCTTCATTCTCATCACTCGTCACATTTACGCATTTACATATTTCCTAACACTCTCCTTTAGCTGCCGCTGACCAATGACGAGACGTAGCTCCTTCATTCTCGTGATTTTCTCATTCTCATCACTCCTCACGCAGTACTCATTCGACACATAGTTTCTTCCTGCTACAACGCACCTGGCCAATGACGAGGAGCATCTCCATCATTCTCGTCACTCATCACTCATTTACATATTTCCTCATACCCTCGTTTCGGCGCAGCTGGCCAATGACGAGAATCATCCCCTTCATTCTCATGATTTTCTTATTCTCATCGCTCATCAATCAGTACTAATTTGACACTTTTCTCATACCTTGTAATTTTCCTGCTACAACGCAGCTGACCAACGGCGAGATGCATCTCCGTCATTCTTATCACTCACCACTCATTAACATCTTTTCTCGTACTCTTTTTTCAGCGCATCTGACCAATGACGAGATGCATCTCTTTCATTCTCTTGATTTTCTTATTCTCGTCACGCATCACTCAGTACGCATTCCACACTTAGCTCATACTCTTGTTTCTTCCTGCTACAACGCTGCTGACCAATGACGAGAAGCATCACTTTCGTTCTCATGATTTTGTTATTCTCTTCACTCATCGCTCAGTACTCATTTAACACATTCCTCGTTTTTTTCTTCATGCTACTACGCAGCTGACGGATGACAAGACGCATCTCCTTCATTCTCACAAATTTTTCATTCTCATCACTCAGTATGCATTCCACACATTCCTCATACTATTTTTTCTTCCTGCTACTACGCAGCTGACCAATGATGAGAAGCTGGAGATGTACGCCTTGTACAAGCAGGGCAGCGTTGGAGATGTCAACATCTGTGAGTGTTATTTACTTATATTTTTCTGTGTGTGTTGGGTGGAGGTGTGTGTATGCATGCATGTTGGGTGGAGGTGTGTGTGCATGTGTGGTGGGTGGAGGTGTGTTAATGTGCGTTTTGTGTGGCGATGTACGCCTTGTACAAGCAGGGCAGTGTTGGAGATGTCAACATCTGTAAGTGTTATATACTTATGTTGCTGTGCATATGCGTTGGGTGGCGGTGTGTGTGTGTGCATGCGTGTGTGCATGTGTGTTGGGTGGCGGTGTTTGTGTGCATGTGTGTTGGGTGGAGGTGTTTGTATGTGTAAGTGTGTTGGGTGGAGGTGTTTGTATGTGTGAGTGTGGTGGGATCGCAGCTGATCAGTAATGAGAAGCTGGAGATGTACGCCTTGTGCAAGCAGGGCAGTGTTGGAGATTATAACATCGGTGAGGGTTATATACTTATGTTGTTCTGCACATGTTGGGTGTTGGGTGGCTGTGTTTGTGTTCATGTTTGTTTGGGTGTAGGTGTTTGAATGTGTGAGTGTGGTGGTAACGCAGCTGACCAGTGATGACAGGCTGGCGATGTATGCCTTGTATAAGCAGGGTAGTGTTGGGGATGTCAACATCTGTGAGTGTTAATAACTGATGATTCCCTGTGTAGGTTGGGTGGGGGTGTGTGTTGGTGTGTTCTGGGTGGAGGTGTGTGTTGGGTGGAGGTGTGTGTGTATGCATGTTGGGTGGGGGTGTGTGTTGGTGTGTTCTGGGTGGAGGTGTGTGTTGGGTGGAGGTGTGTGTGTATGCATGTTGGGTGGAGGTGTGTTAGTGTGTGTTTTTGGTCGCGATGTATGTGTATGTGCGTTGGGTGGAGGTGTGTGTTTTGGGTGGAGGTGTACGCCTTGTACAAGCAGGGTAGTGTTGGAGATGTCAACAACTGTGAGTGTTATTTACTTATATTTTTCTGTGTATGTTGGGTGGCGGTGTGTGTGTGCATGTATGTGTACGTGTGTTGGGTGGAGGTGTGTGTTTTGGGTGGAGGTGTACGCCTTGTACAAGCAGGGCAGCGTTGGAGATGTCAACATCTGTGAGTGTTATTTACTTATATTTTTCTGTGTGTGTTGGGTGGAGGTGTGTGTATGCATGCATGTTGGGTGGAGGTGTGTGTGCATGTGTGGTGGGTGGAGGTGTGTTAATGTGCGTTTTGTGTGGCGATGTACGCCTTGTACAAGCAGGGCAGTGTTGGAGATGTCAACATCTGTAAGTGTTATATACTTATGTTGCTGTGCATATGCGTTGGGTGGCGGTGTGTGTGTGTGCATGCGTGTGTGCATGTGTGTTGGGTGGCGGTGTTTGTGTGCATGTGTGTTGGGTGGAGGTGTTTGTATGTGTAAGTGTGTTGGGTGGAGGTGTTTGTATGTGTGAGTGTGGTGGGATCGCAGCTGATCAGTAATGAGAAGCTGGAGATGTACGCCTTGTGCAAGCAGGGCAGTGTTGGAGATTATAACATCGGTGAGGGTTATATACTTATGTTGTTCTGCACATGTTGGGTGTTGGGTGGCTGTGTTTGTGTTCATGTTTGTTTGGGTGTAGGTGTTTGAATGTGTGAGTGTGGTGGTAACGCAGCTGACCAGTGATGACAGGCTGGCGATGTATGCCTTGTATAAGCAGGGTAGTGTTGGGGATGTCAACATCTGTGAGTGTTAATAACTGATGATTCCCTGTGTAGGTTGGGTGGGGGTGTGTGTTGGTGTGTTCTGGGTGGAGGTGTGTGTTGGGTGGAGGTGTGTGTGTATGCATGTTGGGTGGGGGTGTGTGTTGGTGTGTTCTGGGTGGAGGTGTGTGTTGGGTGGAGGTGTGTGTGTATGCATGTTGGGTGGAGGTGTGTTAGTGTGTGTTTTTGGTCGCGATGTATGTGTATGTGCGTTGGGTGGAGGTGTGTGTTTTGGGTGGAGGTGTACGCCTTGTACAAGCAGGGTAGTGTTGGAGATGTCAACAACTGTGAGTGTTATTTACTTATATTTTTCTGTGTATGTTGGGTGGCGGTGTGTGTGTGCATGTATGTGTACGTGTGTTGGGTGGAGGTGTGTGTTTTGGGTGGAGGTGTACGCCTTGTACAAGCAGGGTAGTGTTGGAGATGTCAACAACTGTGAGTGTTATTTACTTATATTTTTCTGTGTATGTTGGGTGGCGGTGTGTGTGTGCATGTATGTGTACGTGTGTTGGGTGGAGGTGTGTGTTGGTGTGTTTTGTGTGGCGATGTACGCCTTGCACAAGCAGGGTAGTGTTGGAGATATCAACATCTGTAAGTGTTATTTATTTATGTTGCTCTGCATATGTGTTGGGTGGCGGTGTGTGTGTGTGTGCATGCGTGTGCATGTGTGTTGGGTGGCGGTGTTTGTGTGCATGTGTGTTGGGTGGCGATGTTTGTGTGCATGTGTGTTGGGTGGAGATGTTTGTGTGCATGTGTGTTGGGTGGAGGTATTTGTATTTGAAGGGTGTTGGGTGGAGGTGTATGTTCCCATGTGTGTTGGGTGGAGGTGTGTGTATGTTGGGTGGAGGTTTGTGTTTGTGTGTTTTGGGTGGCGATGCATGCCTTGTACAAGCAGGGTAGTGTTGGAGATGTCAACATCTGTAAGTGTCATTTATTTATGTTGCTCTGCATATGTTTTGGGTGGCGATGCATGCCTTGTACAAGCACGGTAGTGTTGGAGATGTGAACATCTGTGAGTCTGATGTAGCTATGCATGCTGGGTTGTGTGGAGGTGTTTGTGTTTGTAAGTGTGTTGGGTGGCCGTGTGTGTGTGCATGTGTGTTGGGTGGAGGTGTTAGCATGTGTGAGTGTGGTGCAGAAGGGAGATGTCAACATCTGTGAGTCTGATGTAGCTATGCATGATGGGTTGTGTGGAGGGGTTTGTATGTATAAGTGTGTTCGGTGGCGGTGTGTGTGTGTGCATGTGTGTTTGGTGGAGGGGGTTGTATGTATGAGTGTGTTTGGTGGCGGGGTGTGTGTGTGCATGTGTGTTGGGTGGAGGGGGTTGTATGTATAAGTGTGTTCGGTGGCGGTGTGTGTGTGTGCATGTGTGTTGGGTGGAGGGGGTTGTATGTTTAAGTTTGTTTTGGTGGCGGGTTGGTGTGATTGTGCATGTGTGAGGGTGGAGGGGGTTGTATGTATAAGTGTGTTTGGTGGCGGTGTGTGTGTGTGCATGTGTGTTGGGTGGAGGGGTTAGTATGTATAAGTGTGTTTGGTGGCGGTGTGTGTGTGTGCATGTGTGTTGGGTGGAGGGGTTTGCATGTATAAGTGTGTTCGGTGGCGGTGTGTGTGTGTGCATGTGTGTTTGGTGGAGGGGTTTGCATGTATAAGTGTGTTCGGTGGCGGTGTGTGTGTGTGTGCATGTGTGTTTGGTGGAGGGGTTGACAAGTATACGTGTGTTCGGGGTGTGCGGTGTGTGTGCCGCATTGTGTGGAGTGGAGGGGTTTGATGTCATAAGTGTGTTATTTTACTCCCTGGTGGCGGTTTTGGGTGTAATGTGTTGCATGGTGTTTGGTGGAGGGGTTTGGATGTATAAGTGTGTTCGGTGGCGGTGTGTGTGTGTGTGCATGTGTGTTTGGTGGAGGGGTTTGCATGTATAAGTGTGTTCGGTGGCGGTGTGTGTGTGTGTGCATGTGTGTTTGGTGGAGGGGTTTGCATGTATAAGTGTGTTCGGTGGCGGTGTGTTTGTGTGCATGTGTGTTGGGTGGAGGTGTAAGCATGTGTGAGTGTGGTGCATCAGGGAGATGCATGCCTTGTACAGGCAGGGTACTGTTGGAGATGTCAACATCTGTGAGTGTTAATAACTGATGATTCCCTGTGTAGGTTGGGTGGGGGTGTGTGTTGGTGTGTTCTGGGTGGAGGTGTGTGTGTATGCATGTTGGGTGGAGGTGTGTTTGTGTGTGTGTTTTGGTCGCTATGTACGTGTATGTGCGTTGGGTGGAGGTGTGTGTTTGTGTGTGTGTTTTGGTCGCTATGTATGTGTATGTGCGTTGGGTGGAGGTGTGTGTTTGTGTGTGTGTTTTGGTCGCTATGTATGTGTATGTGCGTTGGGTGGAGGTGTGTGTTTGTGAGCCTTGTACAAGTAGGGTCGTTTGATTAAATTCCTTTCACCCACCTACCCACCCTATTCCACTCATCCCCCCACACACCCTATTCCTTCCACCCATCCACCCTATTCCTCCCACGCATCCACCCTATTCCACTCATCCCCCCACACACCCTATTCCTTCCACCCATCCACCCTATTCCTCCCACGCATCCACCCTATTCCACTCATCCACCCCCCCGCTCTATTCCACATGCAGCCTGCCCATTCATCCAACCCCCTCCTTATTCAACATGCAGCCTGTCCATTCATCACGGACATGGAGGGCCCCCCACCCCCCCCCCCCACCACCACTCCCACTGATCTTCCTCCCCTCCCTATTCCACATGCAGCCTGCCCATTCATCACGGACATGGAGGGCCCCCATCCCCCTACACCCACCCCCACAACACCCACCCACCACACCTACTCACCACACCCACTTATCTTCCTCCCCTCCCTATTCCACATGCAGCCTGCCCATTCATCACCGATATGAAGGGCCCGTACCCCCCTTACCCCCACCTACCCACCCCCACCACCCACCCACACACCCTTATTATTCTTCCCCTCCCTATTCCTCATGCAGCCTGCCCATTCATCACCGATATGAAGGGCCCCCACCCCCCTTACCCCCACCTACCCACCCCCACCACCCACCACACACCCTTATTATTCTTCCCTTCCCTATTCCTCATGCAGCCTGCCCATTCATCACCGATATGAAGGGCCGTGCCAAGTGGTTCGCTTGGGAGAAGAAGAAGGGCACCACCAAGGAGGATGCACAGAAGGCTTACATTGCGTGAGTCCATCAGATTACCTAAATTACCTGAATTACCTAACCTATCCGACCAAGGAGGATGCACAGAAGGCTTACATTGAGTGAGTCCATCAGATTACCTAAATTACCTGAACAAAAAGCAAAAAAATCCAATGAGGATGCACAGATGGGTTATATTGAGTGAGTCCATCGGATTGCCTGAACTACCTGGATTACCTGAATTACCTAATCTATCCGACCAAGGAGGATGCACAGAAGGCTAATATTGAGTTAGTCCATCGGATTACCTGAATTACCTACCCTACCCGACCAATGAGGATGCGCAGAAGGCTTACATTGAGTGAGTCCATCAGATAAACTGAACTACCTGAATGACCCCTTACTGACCAAGGAGGATGCACAGAAGGCTTACATTGAGTGAGTCCATCGAATGAACTGAATTACCTAACCTTCCTGACCAAGAAAGATGCACAGAAGACTTATATTGAGTGAGTCAATCGGATTACCTGAATTACCTAACCTACCCGACCAAGGAGGATGCGCAGAAGGCTTACATTGAGTGAGTCCATCGGATAAAGTGAATTACCTGAATTACCTGAATTACCTGAATAACCCCTTACTGACAAGGAGGATGCACAGAAGGCTTACATTGAGTGGGTCCATTGAATGAACTGAATTAACTGAATTGCCTAACCTTCCCGACCAAGGAGGATGTACAGAAGGCTTACATTGAGCGAGTCCATCCTAGGATTACCTGAATCATTGTGTGCATCAGAGCCCCCCCAAATTCTAGGATTACTTGAATCGTTGTATGCATCAGAGGCCCCCAAAATTCTAGGATTGCTTGAATCATTGTGTACATCAGAGGCCCCCCAAATGGGCCATAATAGCCCATTATAATTATAATAGATCAGTGAGCACCTCCATGTTGATTCCCATGTTCAGATTATACCTTCCATTGTCTTAATTGCGAAATGATTTTCGTCTCAGGAGGTGGGTATCCCGACACAAACTAGCGACACCAAAGATTCAATTCCAATGGCGTTGCCACTCCTAAAAAATGAGTGGGCTCACGTAGGTGTGTGTGCGCAGGTTTATGGGACATGCATAAACACATGTAAGTAATATGATGAAATACATGTTCAAAAAAACGTGTTTAAATACATTGAAGTAATCTGATTAAATGCGTATTTAAATACATGTATGTAATATGATTTCAGTATGATTTGCATTTATTTCTACCAGGCTACTAATACAGGTCTACAACAAATACAACGATCACATGCCCATCCACCCTCCCTGCCCCCCCACCACCACCACCACCACCACCACCACCACCACCACACACACACACCACACACACACACACCAGACACCACACGCACACACCAGACACCACACACACACCTCCCCTCTGCCCCCCTTGCCCAGGTTCATCGTCACTCTCAAGGCCAAGTACGCCTAGAGGACGTACAACGCCGTTCTAACTGGTAAAAGACAAGTCGCACCGGAGTTAAAATATCTGTTCGGCACTCGAACTCAGGTCCTCCGTCTTTCGATTAGTTGGGAACCAGTTCTCCCAGTGTTTCTTTCAACGAGTTCTTCATACAAATCTGGAGATTATCTTGATTAATTGCGGTTGGGTAAGTCCCTGGAGCCGGAGTGGTTGCCCCTGGACTGTAACATACGTACATCAGACTGTAACATAAGTGAAATAAAATCTACGTTCCATGTCCAAAATCTACGCATCTGCCCATCCAATATCTGCGTCTGAGAGTCTCACACTGAGACATGGACTTTGCTACACACCCTCAGCCAGCAATTTGGCTGCTGGAGTGCTCGCCCTCTTCGGCATAATAAAAATAGTACGATCCCTTGGAGGTCAGCCCGTGGGCTCGCGTCTTTGTTTACTTGTTTTAAAGCATGCGGCCGGGAGCGAACAAATCAACAAACTGCTGCTTTCAGGGGCGCAGGTTAAAGCTATGTAGCTGTGGCATACACACAAGTTGGGACGCGGGCAATTGAGGAACAGGGATTGGTACAAAGATACCTCGTGACTGCTGCGGTTGGACCTCGTTTGTACCTCGTTTGCTATGCTTGTATGTTGGCGAAACATGATTTCCTTAGTGCTGCATGTCATAGAATTCCAAAACGAATCCGACTATGCAATAAAATTTAGATTTGAGATTTTGTTCTCATGACTCAACCGTCTGTTCCCAGGTCTTTTCCTACCGCACTTTACCATGCTTATATGTTGGCCAAACATGATTTCCTTAGTGCTTCATGTCATAGAATTTCAAGAGGAATCCGAATATGAAATAAAAAGTGAACTTTATTTTGAACGATACCACAACTTTTTTATATCTGAACTGTAAGAAGCTATTATCTATAATTCTTTCTTATAAATCTATAATTCTTTCTTATAAATCTTTCAATAGCATCGCACCTCGTCGCATCCTTCCTCATCGCATCGCATCGCATCGCATACCCAAACTCGCAACTTTCAAATTGCACCTGTCACCCGGCACCCAATAACTCGCTGCTCTCCCAACTAAACCTGTGCGAATAGCTATGACACTATCTAGAAGTCAGACGCAAGACATGAGCATTGACCCTGGATCACCCGGGGATAATGCACCCCCCCCGTGGTTTGCAATGTGGTACGCTACAAAGCTTAAACCCACGCTGGACAAATCGTTCGACTCGATTAAAAAAGAGTCGCATCAAACATTGAAGTCGGTAGAAGGACTTTTGAGTGAGATGCGGGAAACCGTTCAGAAACAGACCACTAAGATCGCAAACATAGAGGCCACTCTGAACGCCCAGAGGGATACGATAGTATCCCAGGAGAAGCGCATTTCCGCCCTGGAAGCTGCTATCAAGGATCGGCCGGTGGTGCCCCCAGCAGGGGGAAAAGAATCTGCATGGAGTCGGCCACTCATCCAGCGACCGGGCTCAGCCCCCCCAGACCAAGCAGGTTACGACATGCAATTCAGGATCTCAGGCATCCCTGAAGATTCCAACGAGAACGACAGGCAGCTAGCGGTGGCTGTAAAGTCTAAGCTCACCCAGGCTTTAGAAGCCAAGAACACCTACGCCCAGAAGGAGCAAGACAAGGCAGAGTTTACTATTGTGTCCGCTCGACGCATGGGAGGCAAGGTGGATCCCTCACGACCCCGCCTTGCCCTAATCACAGTATCCTCCAGCTTCGATGCTTCCTCCATTGTGAGGAACCGAAGGTTCCTCAAGGATAGCGGAATAGCAGCTCTGGATTTCTTGTCTCCTGAGGAGCTGAAGCTGCACAAGGAACACCTTCCAGCGTTTCTGGAAGCTGAGGGACCCCTCTAAGTGGGTTTCGTTCAATAGAGGACTCCTGAAGGTGCGGGACAAGGCCCCCCCCTCAGGTGTCTCATCGACTGATGCATGAAGTGGACTAAGGTGCCTTGCATGGAACATCAGAGGACAACTCAGTGTTCTAAGCAGCTGCGGTGCAGCAATGAAAGTGGTGAGAAAACACGACATTTTATTGTTTTCACACACAGGGGTGCGTGGCCAGCTAGACACCCCCCACATTCCAGGTTTCAAATGCCTTTCTTGTGCCCCTCGCCCCAAGTTGAGCAAGGATGGGGGGGTCGCTATCTATGTCCGCACTCGCCTAAATGCTACTTTAGTCCATGAGGCACCTGAATTAGGCATGGCATGGATTCGCATACATGGAACACACATTGGTGTGTGCTATATCCCACATGCTAACAGCTCATACTACAAACATGGTGACGACTGCATTAGTATAGAGGACCACTTCCTCACTCTAGGTAAAATCATTGGGAACTTCCAGGAAAAAGGCAACGTTGTGGTGATGGGTGACTTCAACGCTCGGGTTGGTCATGGTGTGGACAATGATGATACCGAGTTAGGAGATGGACCAGTATCCCAAACCAATAGTACAGCCCCCAACCAAACCATTCAACCGAGGTGTAGCATGGACACAGCTCCCCCCAATCGATTGGGGGGGGCCCTACTCCAGCTATGTGTAGTAACTGGTCTTATCATCCTTAACGGTAGAACAGAAGGTGATATGCAAGGTGCACATACCTTCTTTGCAAATGGCATGGACAAGAAATCTGTCATTGATTATGCGCTAGCCGCCCCTAGTCTTCTCAACACCCCAGGAGTCAAGTTTAGTGTGGCTCCCAAGTATGACTGCCCTCTCAGGCCCGGGGGTAAAAAGTTTGACCACATGCCTATCACACTCCACATACCAGATGCTGCCCTTAGGCCTTCTCAAGGTACTATTTGTACACCTGCTGGTGGTAAACCTTCGCCCAAACTGAAATGGAAAGACAACTATGTCCAGATGTATGCACACACAATTAAGCGTGACCCAGACGTTCACCGATTACTTGACAATGCACTCCATAGATCATCTATGGAAGATTCAGAGAAGGGGATTGCTAGTGCTATTGAACTAGCCATAAGCAAATGCACACCATGTCACAAACCTGTAGCTAAGCGGAAGCACGAAGCACGGGCCCGTGAACGCATGGTATGATGATGAATGCAATCGTGCTAGACAGGCAGCAAGCCAAGCAGAACATCAACATGGCTCTAGCTCTGACTTGGCTGGTTCTATGCACAAGGAGTACAAGAGGATTCTCAGAAGAAAGAAGAGGAAGTGGCTAGAAACACGCATGGAGAACCTTCATACGAATCTTCGGCATAATCCGAAAAGTTTTTGGAAAGACGTGCGTGAGCCTAACAAGGCCACTACGGCAGATATCACAATTCATGATTGGACTGATTATTTTGCAGAACTCTTTGATGTGCAAGTAGGTATTGATCCAAGTCTGGATGCTAGGGACTTTGTCCCTCAAGCTGATGGACCTCAGATAGAGGCCGCACCAACGTGGTTATGTCAAGACTTTACCACCCAGGAGGTGTTTTCTGTTCTCCAATCCCTACGGAAAAACTCCTCCCCCGGGGTAGATGGTATCCCTGCAGAATGGTACAGATTTGCTTCCCATGAGGCCAACTCCCGATTTGTACAAGCTATGACTAACCTGTTTAATCTCATCTGGAAGACCTCTTACCCTAGCCAATGGGCTGCAGCTGCCTTGGTACCCGTACCCAAATCCAAAGGCAGTGTGTATGACAAGGACAACTATCGAGGTCTTGCGGTGAGCAACTCCATAGGAAAGATCTTCTCCCTTTGCATGCTACGTAGACTAGATGATTGGTCAGAAGAATTCAACCTCAGAGCCGCTGGCCAATATGGATTTAGAAGTGGTAGGGGTACTGCAGATGCATCATTCATTTTTAACCATATTGTAGATAAATATATAGAGAAGAAAAAACCACTCTTTGTGGCTTTTGTTGATTTCAAGAAGGCTTATGATTGGGTCAACAGAGACTTGCTATGGGATTGCTTAGCAAGGCTAGGAGTCAAGGACCCCTATCTCAGTATTCTTAAGTCCATGTATAATCATGTTGTTTTCCAAGTTCGCCTACATGGGGACATTGGATCCTCCTTTCCATCCCTTGTAGGAGTTAAACAAGGAGACCCCCTATCCCCACTCCTATTCGGTCTGTTCATTGATAGAATTGAATCGTTCCTCCAATCCAAGCTCCCAAATGTAGGGGCTGAGCTTAGGGGAAAGATTCTGCAACTGTTACTTTATGCTGATGACCTAGCTATAATGGCAGAATCCCCGGCAGATATGCAAGCGATGCTTGACTGCCTGGAAGATTTCTGCGAGGCTACTAAGATGGCTGTGAATATAAAGAAAACTGAGATTGTCGTTTTCAACAAGCAATTCTGTGATGAGGCCCGCATGGATCCTGATTACAAATTTGTCTATGATGGAGCACAACTTTCTACAAAGTTATCTTTTATCTACTTGGGATCCCTCTTTGTGGATGGTGACTCAAGCAATCGTGCAAAAGCTGCTTTTTCTAGGATGCTCACTAAGGCCCAAAAGGCACACCACATGCTCCGTAGGCGATGCCATACTATGGAGATATACAATATTGATATTCTCACCCACCTGTTTGATTCTCTTGTACAACCTATCCTGAATTTTGGCTGTGAGGTGTGGGCTCCTTCTATTCTGAACAACACACTTATCTCAAACGACCATGCTTGTGAGAAATGGCATAGAGGTATACTTAAACAAATGTTGGGTGTTTGCCAATCTACTACATCTAATATTATCATGGAAGAGCTGGGTAGAACCCCGTTGTGTTTTGCTTGGCTTTAACAAGCTTTGCGCTTCTGGAACAAGACCATACATAAAGAACCTGAGGATCTCATTAGAATGGCTCTTGAGGAATCTTTTGACTCCAACACTGGCTGGGTTCATGACTTACGTTGTGCTCTCCACGAGCTAGGATCCAGTAAAAACCTCGACATTTTGGAGGCTGTCGATGTCGAAGGTATTATGTCTGAAGTTTTTGAGTCATGGAGGTTTAAGTACCCAAGTGACACCAATGCAGTTAGAGACATCCCTGATGAGAGAAGGGTTGGCTTTAAACGCCTCCGATACCAAAAATGGTTCGCAGCCAACAGCAATGATGAGAATGGCTTGATTCCCTTGACATCCGCCTTACATAAGCAGGATCAGATTCGTTCTATAGCACAGTTTAGAATGGGTTCCCATTGGCTGAACACAGAAAGAATGAGGGTGGTGGATAGAGCACACATCCCTCGTTCAATAAGACACTGTCAAATGTGTGGGTTCCAAAAACCTGAGGATGAAATGCATATGTTTGAGTGCCCTTTTTATAATGATATTCGCCTTCGCTACCAGAAGCTGTTTACATATATTTATAGGCATGTCCATGAGGATACCGACTTAACCGTATGGAATGTGGAATTCTGCGATTCCACATTCAGAACCTTTATGAATGGAAATGGCACTAAGTCTTTTTGGAGCAACCTAGCCGACTATCTTTCTACTTGTAGAAGAGCAAGACAGGAAGCCCTGGACTGCTTAGTGGCACCGTAATTTATTATCTCTTTTTTTTCTTCTTGTGACTTCTCATTTGTTAGCTTCTTACCTCCGCCACTGTAAGTGGTTGAGATCTGGGTCCGGCTCTAGGGGGGTTAATACCTACGCCACCAAGACGGTGGTTGGGAGTTAGGTTTGTTTGTCCTCGACAAACCCCTGATGTAATGGGGTTTTTTGCTTTGTGGGTGCTTTTTCTTTTTGTTTAAAGCACAGAGTCTCATACACCCTCGCGGTGTCAAGTAGACTTTAACATGTAATGTAATGTAATGTAATGTAATGTAATGTAATGTAATGGTAGGCCGCGAATCCCAGAGCACAATCCCTTCAAACCCAAAATCTGCGATTTCGTGTTTTACCCTTAAAGCTGGGAGTAATGTCGGTTTTGGTCGGCCTCCTTAGGGGGACAGACCTAAGCGATACTTAGGCGACATCGTGCTGTTCGTGCTGTTTTTTCATATCGTCAAATTTCCCAAGAACGCCGGTCAAAATTGCCGGTTAATCTGACTGGCCTGAAATCTTACCGACTCTTGTTCGATTCCAGTTGGGGGCGGATTACCTCTGAGGGCACTTTTAAGCGTACGCATCTCAGGGTTGCGGACTGTGGACGCGGCGTTTTCATTTGTCGTTTCCCTCCTGTCCTGTGGACTCAGTCAAGGGACCTGGAGCACATCTACGATTTCCCCTTGAAGAATTCGCTTCTTCAAAACTCTCGTAGCTCATTGCATCAGCGCGTTGTGCTTGACAAGGAAATCTGCTCTTTCGCACTAGTTCCTGCAGGTTGCGAAGTAGCAACTGTAGCCTCGGGAGTTGCTGCACCTGCCTCCATGGAACTTCGGGAAGTCACTGAGCTAATAAGTGCATTAGCCTGACAGGGCACCAAGTTGAATAATAATGCCATGCCATGCTACATTGACTCTTGACCCCCCCCCAATATTAAATTGAACGGATAAGTAAGCAACTGCTTGTGCATCCATCAGCAAGGAGGCTGCCACCTCCTGCTTGACGAACATTACACCACCCCCGGGGCCGACCTCCAGGGGAACCGCCAGGGCCCCCTACTATAAGTTGGTTGTGCATTAGGTAAAAATTATACCGGAGGTTTCGCCAAAACCCGGCGTTTTCGCCATTTCGACCCACCGTATTGTGGTGAAGCTACCAGATGTGTGCAGTGGGAATGTCTTGGGTCAGCAATGTCCTGTTAACGGCAATGTACTGCATGACGCGACGACTATTTATGCCTAGTTTCTTGCTTAATGATGCCCATTACTCAGCTAAATAATGCCAATGGCAATTAAAAAGCAATATAAAGCTTTTCTAACCCTGTATCCTTCCTTTCTCATGTATTGTTTTAGTTGTGAAAGGAATTTCACCCCAAGAGGTGGGTCTCTCCAGACACAAATCAGCGGCACTGAGGATTCAGTTCGAATAGTTCGCATGGGGTAGCTACTCCTACAAAATTGTAGGCGCACTACGGTATCAATGACTGTAAAAATGTTATAAGACAAACAAAATCGTTCAAACGACTAAGAGGAGCACTTCTGTTAGACAGCAACAGCAATACGGGTATAATAGGTAATATACTTACTGCACCAAAACAGTGGTTGGGGGTTTGGTTTGTTTGTCCTCGACACACCCCTGATGTAATGGGGTTTTTTGCTTTGTGGGTGCTTTTTCTTTTTGTTTAAAGCACAGAGTCTCATACACCCTCGCGGTGTCAAGTAGACTTTAACATGTAATGAAATGTAATGTAATGTAATGTAATGTAATGTAATATAATGTAATGTAATGTAATGTAATGTAATGTAATGTAATGTAATGTAATGTAATGTAATGTAATGTAATGTAATGTAATGTAATGTAATGTCATGTAATGTAATGTAATGTAATGTAATGTAATGTCATGTAATGTAATGTAATGTAATGTAATGCAATGCAATACCTATATTAATGCTGCTTTATAGACACCTCCTTCTTTACGTTTTTACGTTTTTTGTAGCTATTGGATTCATGGAACTGTCTTCTCATCTCATTACAACTCAAATCAATTCAAATCAACAGGGTATCAGACCTATATTATTGCTGCTTTATCGCATCTAGCAAGAGACTGCATGATGCGACATACTATTTCTGCACGCCCGTAGTTTCTTGCTTAATGACGCCCATTACTCAGCTAAATAATGGTTGGGAAGTAGCAATGGCGACTACTGCTAGCTCCGGCTTACGCAGTGGTGTCCTTAACTTCACGTCCTGTGAGTGGCACATTACTCGGATGTAACAATTTCAACTTCAATTGGGAAGTAGCAGCCCGTTCTCTACAGCCGTAAGACGGGGCTCCCTTAATACAACGCCCCACCAGGCCTTCTCATTACTTTTTGTAATGGTTGGACCCCGCCCCC